>CM024619.1:38697555-39297555 GCA_014182575.1 Eucalyptus decipiens
TTGGCATAGCTCAATGTTTCCTTCAATTGGCCTTCCTCATTTGTGACCATGTATGCATGATTGCTGGTCGTTGATTCATCTTCAACGCCTTCCTTCTGTGGAATTTCTCCTCCTGTCTTTAACTATAGCATCATTGGGCAAAAGTCATGTACCTTAAGCTTCTATGGAATCTGAGATAAAAAATCTCAAGCTTTCTAATGGCAATTACTCCTTGGAAGAATATGCGTCTGGAGTGAAGCTTCTAGATTCCAAAGTCATTGTCCAGGGTGTGGGGCTATAGATTGCCTTGACTGTCTAGGTTTTCTCCCTGTTGACAGTAATCACATTAAAGGAAAAAAAGGAACTTCTTCCTTATGCTTCTAGGCTCGTCGAAGTTGAAACTGTAACATCTAGCTGTTTGGGCGCGTTGTGCGACAAGATAGTCTTTTGGCTTAGGATGGAGCTGGGCAGGAGTGAGGCATGTCATGGATGCTTCGATTTCAACTGTATGCCTGTACCTATTACGTCTCACCTTTGGTATCACGGTGTGCCAACTTTAAATGCCTCATGGCCACACTAAGTCAAAGGAGATGATATTCTGAGACACGAAGTAAGTGAGTCAGAAAGACAAACGTGCTTAAATTTATCATCTTGTTTTGATAAAAGTTTTTGGATGATGAAACATTTTTTGTTTTTAAAAGTATATATCTTTTGGTGAAAGAAAGCATGAGGAAGCCCAGCCCTCAGTATTCTCCTTGGATGATATATATTTTTTATGGTTGGATAGCATCACTAGGCCAGTTTGAGATACCGCCTCATGCTCTCGAAATATTTTCAACTTTATTTAATAGGTGGATTTACATTTAGGAAGAGTGATTTCAAAGTTAGTTCCTCAAGCGGACCGATGTTGAAAATAAAACAAGCCAGACTTAAGAAAGATGTACAGGTTCCCACGTTGGGGAGTACTCGAGGAAATTAAAAAGGGTTCTACTTGAATGGGCCTGCACCCATTTTCCCTTACGGTCCTTCGTTGATGGTGTCCATGAAAAGGTCTCCAAACATGGTGGTCATGTCATATGGCCCTTCTTTCTCTATCGCTAAGGGTGGCACTTCATTGCCTGAATAATACCTGACCTCTACCAGCCCTTGATAGATGTCAGCGGTATGTGCTTCAACATTTTTGCTATGACTATCTTCAAAACTAAATACCGCGTTTACTTTGTCGGTGTGATCAGGGAGCGGATTGCTTTGGAATGAGAAAACTTTAGTGTCTAACAGGTTATGGATTCGACTCTTGAGGGTGAAGCACTCATCAGTCGAATGCCCCACTTCTTCCATGTGATAGTCACATATTTTTGACGGATCATAGTTGGAAAACTTTCAGCGTTGGGTCGTTTTGGCTCAATCGAAAGGAGGTTCTTTTTCGGAGGACCCCGGTACTGTGACGGAGATCCGGGAAGAGGAGTAAATTGTCTCTTGTTGTTGTAACGCTGAGATGGCTGACTTTTGTGGTCTTCTTTGTCTTGCACTTGTCTCGGATTATTGGAGAATGATTGTAGGTCGCATTGACATCTACCAGGGGTTCTTTATCTTCCTTCATGCCGAACTCCGCCGTTGATGCGGTTCAATGAACCAACCATCCCTCAACCCTATCTCGATTTGCTCCCCTCTTTTGGAATGAGTTGATTAAATGATTCGGCGATCGTGGTTACCATTCGATTGCGGTACTCATAAGGGAGGGTTTTGATAAACATCTTTCTCAGCTTGAAATCAGTTGGTTTAGGACTGATTTGGGAGGCCAGATTCCTCCATCGGATAGTATATTCTTTGAATGATTCATGCTTTTTCTTTTCGGTACGCTCAAGATCCTCACGAGAAGGGGTAATGTCTATTATGAACTTATACTGCTTGAGGAATGCCTCACTCACTTCGCTCCATGTTTCGAGGAGATTCATGTTCTTTGTAATGTACCACCTCAGGGCAGGGCCTATTAGACTTGATTGGAACAACTGGATCATTAATGGTGCATTATTAACGAATTGGGTCATTCGAACCAATTACATTTGCAAATGAGCCCTAGGGCAAGTCGTGCCAATAGTACTTCTCAAACTCTGGCATTTTGAATTTTTCCGGCATTTTGACATTGGAATAAATGGAGAGGTCCGTCAAAGTAGGATCTTGGAGGCCTTGCAGTTGCTTCAGCTTCTCCTCAAGCTTTTCGAGACGTTTGTCATGCTCAGTTTTAGACAAACAGTTTGGCCTAGCTTTCTCGATCATGGTTGGGTGTGGATCATCCTCCAATTCGGGCATGTTATTGTCGGTATCTCCACCTTGATCACCCCTAGTAGATGATTGTGGCAACAATACCTCGATTGAGGCTGGGGCGGGAGTGAGTTTGCCTTGGATGGAGTGTATCTGCTTTGAAAGTTGTTGAAGCACATTGAAGACTTGCTTCATTTCACTTTCCATGATCGCAATACGGCTTGGTACATTTTCTTCGGCCATTCTTGCTCTTGCTTTTGAACGAGTCTGGATCGGCGAACGTTGACGTTCCGTGATTACCTAGTCATGAATAAACAAGCATGTATGAATACAAGGCGTAAATAGGGAGTCGGTCCATGATGACAACCTAACCCTACTCATTTCGTTTATTCATGAAAAGGTAGACGATTTCCTAAGCATGGATTAAAAAAGGGCATGTGAGATGTTAGCATAGGCTAAAAGGATATTTTATTTGAAAGGTGAAGAAAGCATGAATTGCAACAAACTTTGAAAAAGATTTCTATCCCTTTTTGAGGCAAATGAAAATTCTTGCAAAAAAGAACTTTTTAACATGCTTGAGAATAAAAACATTAACTGAAAGTAATTTCTTTTGCAAAAGTTTTTTTTTTTTTTAACTTTATGACAATTACTTCCAAATTTAATTGACCATGGTATTAAATCCTAGACTAATCATGGACCACTCAATATATGTAGTGAGGTAAATAAATTGCAAAGTACACGAAAAAAAAAAACTTACATCACGCGAGAAAATTGATGACAATCACATAGACGTGCGCATGATATGTGTGGCTCGATTTTTAATTGAGAAGGTTTATTGAAATTAAAAAGGTATCCACCTATCGCAGTCTCGCGTTAGCAGCATACCCTCTTAACCTCGGCTAAGAAATTCGGGGAAAAGAAAGGCAACCTCTACATCGCAGTCTCGCGTTCGAGGTCGTGTCTTTCTTAACACCATCCTAGAAATCCTATGGCGGCCCAGATCCGGCGGCCGGGTTGTGTGTGCCATGTGTAGTGTTTAAAACAGTAAAGCATGCGCAACAGTTTATAATCACAAGAAAATTTATTTTAAGCAAAATTAAAATAAACTTCTAAGCTACTGACCTGCATAAAAAAATAAAAACAAGTCAGTAAAGCATTTAAACAAGATAAAAATGGCCTAAGTCCTCAAATGTCCCTAGCGGAGTCGCCAACCTGATGCAACCTCTTTTTTTTTTCGGCGTCCGCAATCGGGTACAAGCACCTAAGGAGGCTAATGGCTCGGCTGAATTTATTAAGCCCGAACTCTCCCAAGTCCACCAATTCACGACTTAATGGTTCAAGTTTTTTAACCTGTAAATCAATTTTTAAAATGGAGTCGCCACTAATCGATTTGGGATGGGTTGATTAGAAACCAAAGCGAAGTATTGGGAGAAATACTCACTCCTGTGCAACTAGAGAAATTAGGATCGGGGACTTGATTACACTAGTTAATCACTAATGCCCTCTCGGTACTTAATCTTGTTTAAATCTTGAGGTTTTTTTTTTTGGATGTTCGAGGGATTTTCCATGCATTTTTGGGAGGAAAAACATTTTTTTAGTCTTTTTCTAATTTTTTTGATATAAAAGGGATTTTTTTGGATTTTTGGCATTTTTGGACAATATGGAATATTTTTGATTTTTTATTTTTTTTCGGAAAATAAAATATTTTTTTTTTATATTTTTCAAAATATTTTTGGAAAATGAATTATTTTTTGATTTTTCTCGATTATTTAGAAAATAAAACATTTTTCGACATTTTTTAAATACTTTCGATTTTCTGGAAATTAAAACATTTTTTAATATTTTTCGAAAATAAATTATTTTGATTTTTTTAAAAATAAATTATTTATTATTTATTTTTATTTAAAAATATTATAAAAACTGACTGGGTCGGATCCGGTGGGTTGGGTTCGACTCCGCCTGCGACCCGGTCCGACTCGGATTTTTTCCTTTTTTTTTTTTTAATTAAGCATAACGACGCCGTGGCCGGGTGTTTGGGGGTGCCCGGTCCGACCTGATGACCCGGCGACAATCTGCTCCCCCTGGAGAAACCCTACCCAACCCGGCTCCGGCATTGCGACTTGAATTTCCGCTGCCCCAAATCGCGCAAAACCCTACCCGGTTCTTGGCACGGGTCCGACCCAATGACCTAGGGCCGTAACCCGAAAAATCGGGAACCCTAGGGTTCCCGATTCGCGACGCTGGGGGGGGGAGGGGAACGAAGCATCGCTAGGGCAATGGCGGCGACGATTGCGACGGTGATGATGGTGACGGTGGCTATGGTGGTGACGATGGCTAGGGTGGCGACGATGATGACGATGACCCTTATTACCTATGGCGAGGTGGCGGATGGCGAGTGGGTGATTGGCGATGACGTCAGAGGGTGCGCGACGCGGCTCTGCAGGGGTCTCGGCTTGCGTTGGACAGCGTCGGAGGACGATGGCGAACACGGTGGCTGGCTGGAGCTTCGGTGTGGGCGGTCGACAACGTCAAGGATAGCGATGGTGGCTCGGTAGGTGGCGGCAACGTGGCGTCGTCTCCCAGATCTGATTAGATCTGACCTACTGTCGCCCTCGGATCTCACCTCCTCTGCTCAGAACTCCTCTCCTTCGTCTAGATCTGGATCTCGGTCTGCTCGTGCTCGGCCCCCCTTTTGAAGTCTCTCGGTGGGAGGTTCAAGATCGCGCCCTCGATCCTTCGGCCGTTTGTCTCTCTCCCTCTCGAGCTCGCTTCTCCGGCTAGACTCAAGATCTGCGGCGGCTCGTCTTCGGGCCTCCCCGAAAGTCTCTCAGGGGAAGCTGTCGAAGCTTTACCGTCGGTGATCTCCTCTTTGCCGTCTGTTTGTGTGTCTCCGACGACGAAAATGGAGACCTATTTATAGGCTGAGGGGCGGCCGGTCGATGGAGCTCGACCGGCAGCCGGCTGGCGGGCCCTCACCGGCCGAACCGGCGTCCCATCCGACGCCAGCTACCCCCCTACTCGACGTCCCATCGCCGTCCGATGCCAGCTGCTCGATGTGCGTCGCTGTTCATTCCGTTTGCTCCGGCGTCACACGCTCCAGCGTGTGTGCTGCAACGACGCAAGGAAGAAGAAGACCTGGTTGGGCCGGGTTGAGGCAGAAATGGGCCGAGGAGGCCTAGAGGAGGGGCCTTTTTTTGTTTTTTGTTTTTTGTTTTTTTGTTCATTATTATTTATTACCCGAAAAAGATAAAATAAAATAAAATAAAATAAAGTAAAACCTAATTAATTAAAATGAAATTTTAGGCGAACACCCTTATTCTCTTTCACTTTCGGACTCAATAACACCATGTCCAGTCATTATCATCACCTTCCTATTAGGGCATTGATTCGCCATATGATCCCTGCCTAAACACTTAAAATATTTAATCTCACGAGTTCTAGTGTTAGGGTTTTCGGTTTTATCTGAAGCCAGATTCGTTCCAACTTTACCGTCCCTCTCCTTCTCCTGTGAGGTTTCAGTTTTGGTATTGTTTCCTCTCTAATTTGGCTTCTCATCTCTTTTCAAATTGGATCTCCAATTCTGATTTGAACCTCCTCCACTCTTGTGATTTTGATCCAACTTCAATTGCCGCTCAACTTTGATAGCTTTGTCCACCAATTCCTCCAATTCAACATAATGTTGCAGCTCCACCACCCTTGCTATGTCTCGGCTCAAACCACTCAAAAATCTTGACATTGTGGCCTCACGATCCTCCACCACATTAGCACGAACCATGGCAATTTCCATCTCCTTGTGATAGTCTTCCACGCTCTTATTGCCTTGTGTGAGATTTTGTAATTTTTGAAACAAATCTCGGTGGTAATGACTTGGTACAAAACGCCTCCTCATCACCGCTTTCATCTCATCCCGCGTCTTTATCGGTCTTTCACCATTGCGCCTCCTACTAGTCACAAATTGATCCCACCAAATTATAGTATAATCAGTAAATTCAACAGTTGCAATTTTTACCTTTTTGAGCTCGGAGTATCGTTGGCAATCAAATACCATCTCCTTGCGTTTCTCCCATTCTAGATATGCATCGGGATCATTCTTCCCTTGGAAGGAAGGAATCTTCATCTTGATGTTGCCAAGTTCATCATCTCCTTGGTGTCTAAACCTTCGGCCTCCATTCCACCTTTCAAATCGAGCATCTCGATCATCCTCTATGTCGGCCTCATCATCATCAAATTGCCGCTACCTTCTATGTTGTGTTCTAGAGGCATCTCGCTGATGTTGCGGCCTTCCTCGTGGTATCTCTCGGTCACCATCAACCCTCATGCCATTCCCCATCATTCAGCCACTAAGCTCTTCCACTACGGCCCTTAATTGTTGGATGTTTTCCACGAGCGCTTCATCCCTTCGTATGGAGTCAACCTCCCATTGATTCACGCTTTCTTCGCGCGACATATTTTAGACCTGCAAGTAAACGTTAGTCTAAAAAATCCTCACCAATCGCTCCTTCACATGTTTCTCTCGAGATGTTTGTCACTCCCCTTGTGTTTAACTTAAATCTAGTCTTTTTCCACGCTCAATTAAACTTACACACTCTTGCCTTTTTCCTCTCGTATTTTCATTTCACAAGCTCTTTATTAAACTCAAAACCTGTCTCTCAAACCCCTCATGACAATCAATCAAACTAATCAAACAAGATTAGATCATTATTGATTTTGTTTCAGCAAATAACAATTTCAAACTAACAAGTACAACTTTCGAAATTCCAATTGAAACGCAAATCACTACTGATTTTGTTTCAATTTGGTTTACTAACAAACGAGTCGCCTTCTTGATTTTTTTTTTTTTCCGGCTAATTTTTTTTTTTTTTGCCGAATCTGTTTTTTTTTTCTCTTGCACACTTTTTTTTTTTGTTTTCTTTCTTTTTTTTTTTTTTCTTTTGTTTCTTTTTTTTTTTTGATGAACTCAGATACAATTTAAGATGCTAGAAAAGAAAATCTAAAACTAACAACAAACAACTATGTATGGAAGCACAAAAGAAATCGGATCCCCAAATTAGCTAGAACCGAAACCTTAACTCAATAAATCTCAAATTGCTGAATATCAATAGAAAATTAAAGATAAATAGACCTTGTAGAACCTGCTTTGATACCAAACTGATGTGAATCATTGTGGAAGGATCGTTCTACGAAGGCCCAAATGGTGTGAATTGCAAATTTCGACCTCCAATCAAACCTGTGATTAGCAACCTTGGTATGAATGTGACCTGTTGACGAACACGTGTCAACCAACCAACGTTATAGATGCCACGAGCAAAAGAATTCGCTATCTCGCTCGATAAGTCGAATTGACCGCCACAAGAGAATCTTGATTAGGTCAAGTCCTTAAAAGAACTGTAAAAGAGAACCTCTCAATTCTTTTTTTCAAAATAAAATATATCTATCTGTCCCCAAAGAAATTTGGCAAATCCTTTATATAGGCTGCCACAGAAACCCTAAAAACCAACTCTAAAAATCTAATGCGTCATATTCTAGAATATTCCTATTCTAGATTTTTTTTTTTTGAAAGTCCTATTCTAGAATATTCTTAAACAAGAATATATATAAATTAACTTGGTCAATTATTTGGTGACCAGATAATTAAATTGCACCAAGATTTCCAAGATTCTTTAAGATTTGATCCAAGGTCATCTTCATGACAAAGATCATGAACCATGACGCCAACAGCTTGCCTGAATTGTTTGGCTCGCGCTCGAGTAATCGAACCAGTAGGAATAGACAATGGGTCCCTAGCACCTCCTCCTCAATATGGCTTGATGTCCACATCACCATTCCCATCTTATGTATCCCTTCCTCATCTCTAGATATAATGTGTTCATCACACATCCAGCTTAATAAATCAATTTCACTATCCTCACTCTCAAAATAAAAGCCATCATCACTCTCACTATCTCCACTTTGGCTAGCACAAACATAATCAAGCCTCACCTTAGACCTAAACACCAATTCAGTTCCAACTTTATCGGTCAATTCAACTCTAGCCTCATTATCTCCACCCTAGCTAGCACCCCCTGTTCCACCCCAAATCTCAGCCTCAAAGTCATCAACTATTTCAATATCAACTCTATTTGTCATTCCCCTTATACAACGCTTTATCTCTTTGTATGCAAGAGACTAAAGTCAAAAGACTCCTACATTTCCCTGCAAAGATAAGGTTACATGCTTTAACGATATATCATGTTCTAAAGAAATAGGAACTTTACATGTTAGTTTTTCTACGCAAACATGCTTAAGACCCAACGCGACGGCATTATCAAAGGCAAACAACTCTTCGATTTACCACAAGTTCTTCAACTCTTTTTTTTTTTTTTTACCATTTTTCCCGTCAACTTTATTAGACAAACAAGGTATGAAAAAAACCACAAGCACTCCAAAAGCTATGATTACTCAAATTCAAAGAATTACCGAGCTAAAATTGAGGTTCTTCAAGCGAGTCCCAAATCGAGCGAGTCTCATATGGAGCAATGAGCCAACCAATAAACAAAGCTTTAGAGAGATGGAGAGGGAACATCGACCACCAGAGAACGTGGAGAAACAAATCGAGAGAGCAAATGAGATTTTCCAGAGAGAGATAGCATGAATAAACCCTAGAATTTGGGGCACACGTGCTCTTTAATTCAACGAGAGAGGAAGAGAGGGGGGGGCAGTGGAGCAATGGACGTTTCAAGCATAGCAAGTGAGAGAGATATATAGCACAAGTAAGGGGCTCATTCATGGAGATGTAAGAGAGTCGAGCTTCAGAGAACTCTTGAACATGGAGGATGGAGTTTTGAATGAAAAGCTTTTGAGAGAGAGGGGCACACGATGGCGTTTTTATTTCTTAAGCCACGTTAAATGTAAAATGATGCCGTTTTATTTGTTAAACGGGTGCCACGTGAGTGCCGTTTACATTCCGTCATCCACGTCATCGGCCACGTAGGATTTTTAACTGTGTTTTTTCACGGAACCCTAACAGAGGGTATATGTGTCACGCAGGCTAAAATTTGGGGTTTTTAGTGTCACAAAAAAAATTTGGGATAAATGTGTCACAATTGATCAAGTTTAGAGTTTTTCGTGACTTTTTCCCTTTATTAAAATGCATCGTGTATGTTTTCATTGAAATATGTTATGCGTAGACATTAGGAGTATTCACATAACTATCACTAATTATTAAATCTATAATTCTTTTTTAAAAAATCAAAATTAAAAAAAAAATAAAGACAAAAAAAGCGAGGCCAGACTGAGGCTAGGTTAGCCCGGCCTTCTTTCTTTTTCTCTTTATCCATTTCCATTGGCTTGGGCCTAGCCCAGCCTTCTTCATTTTTCCTTTCCTTCATCGGCCCAATCTTCTTCTCTTCTTCCTCTCTTTCCCTCACGCTCTCTGCAGAAAGAAGGAAAAGCAAAGTACGATCCAGAGGAGACGGGGATGGCGAGGGAGCAGAGGAGATGGTGGATCGCACAGCATGATCCAAAGGTCGGAGTTAGGCTGGCAAGGTAGCTGGCGGTGGCAGAAGCCATGCGCGCTTGGCCGAGCTTAAAAGAGAGATCAAGGAGCAATCCAAGGGGGTTCTGGTTTTTTCTGCAGGTTTTGGCCGAGAGAGAGCAACAAGAACGTGAGCCCAAGAGAGTAATCAGCCATCGTCGGTGGTTTGTCCGTCACTTGCCGGCCGCCACAGTACCCCCCACCGAACCAAACTAGGTAGGTTTTCTCCGGTCATGTATGCTCTGTTTTTGTAGGGCATAGGACCGGAGCTCGTGGCCGACCCGTTCGCACGAGCTTTGGTCCCTTCGGCCCCCGTAGGTCTTTATCCAAGTCTTTATGTGTTTTTGGTTGTTTTCTGAGAATCACGATCCCATTTCGAGTCCCGGTTAAGACGGAAATCTAAACATTTGGTAATGCTCGCGGACTGTTTGTATAAATGCCTGAGTGAAGCCCGCATAAGTATTTTTGAACCTTTGTTCATTATAGGCATCCGTCGTTGCTAGATGTGTTTTTTTGTTGTTCTACACGCTTTTGCTTCGTCCATTTCGAGTTTACATTGTCGTGGTTAGGGCTTATGGCCATACATTGTGATTTGGGCTTATTTTTGTGCAAGCTGTGTCCCGTCTTCCTCCCTGTTCGTATAGGTGAGAGAGTGGGTTTCGGCTTAGCAGTGGCCCGAGTGCAGGTGGTGTCGATGCCAGTGACGAAGGGTAGTGAGGCTCGTTTAAAATGGAGTTGGTTTGGTCGATGAGTTTCGCTGAAAAAGAGTGTAGGAGATAAGGTGGCTTCGGCGTGCAGAGAACGCATGAAGAAGAAGAACACCCAAAGGGAAGAGAAAAGTGAAAGGAAAAGAGAAGAAAAAGAAATAAAAAAAAGAAAAGGGAAGAAAGGACGGTGGATGGGGACGTTAGGTGAAGAAATAGGGGTGCAGTGAATAGGAAAAATAGGGAAAAGACAAAAAGAAAAAAAGAAAGAAAAAAAACTAAAAATTTTCATTTTTATCCGATTAGGTCAGGTTAGCAAGTCAGATCGGATTTATCCAGTCCAAACCCACTTCCTTGAATATAATATTAAAAATATTAAAAATTTCAAAAAAATAAATATTAGAATAAAATTTTTAAAAAATTCGAAAAATAATAAAAATTCAAAAAAATTTCGAAAATTCAACAACTTTCAAAGAACATTAAAAAAATTCAAAAATTCAAAAAATTTCAGAAAATATTGAAAATTCGAGTTTTTTTAAATATATTAATTAAAAAAAGAAAAATCAGAAAATTAAGGAAAGGAAAATTCAAAAAATTTCAGAAAAGTCTAAACATTTCCGTAGTAATTAGAAAGGCATAAAAAAAACTCATTTTTTTAAAACCCAAAATGTTTTGGAAAATTAAAAAACTCAAATTTTCCAAAAAATACAAAAACTTCTAAAAAATTAAAAAATCTTAAAAAAGTTAAAATTAATCCATTGGTTTATTTTCTCCTAAAAAATGGAAGTCTTTCAATTTAGAATTCTACTCAAGAGGTTTTAATTATTCTTAAAAACGAATACCCTTGATTGTGCAATTTTGGTATGTTGATTTAGGGTTCCCTTTAGCCTAGTTAGGATTAGTATTTATCTTTTTTTTTTTAATGTTAAATTTTGCTTTCCCATGCAATTTATTTAATCACTTTCCTTGGCTGCTAATTGTTATTTTAATGATTGTGCACCCGTATAATCATCTCACATGTTAGTGAATAGGCATAAAATCAATCTATATTATCTGACAAAATCATCTTCTTCTTTTCTTCTTTTTAAATGAACAAGATTAGATACTAAAATGGTACTAATTGACTAATTAGTGTAATCAAATCCCTGGATCTAAATTTTCTGGTTGCATAAGAAGTGAGGTATATTTCCATGCCTCACTTGGTTTCTAGCCAATCCAATAGGTTAGTGCTCTTTGTTACAAAATTCCTATAAATCCTCCAATGTCGCGCGAGGTATGAGCTTAAAAGAGCCCGTACCTGATCATGGCTTATAGGCCCATCTTTAAGGCAATGGCCCTAAACTTATTTCCTTGCTTGAGAGGTAGGTCACGATAGATGGCTAAGAACTTTAAAATGAAATCTCGCGTCATACGAGGTATAGGCTTAGAAGAGCACACACTCTTAATATTGATGTACCATTTTGCGGTGTTATCATTTGGTGGGCCATTTGAGACCGTCACTTGTATGTATCATTCTAACCATCTTTTGAGCAAATACTTCTAAACCTATTTGCCAAGAGTGGCCCCTCGAGAGAGGTAGGTCGCAAGAGTCTCCACTCTCATAGCTTGTACATATTTGGACCTCAAAAAACCTTCAACTGGCCTAAAGAATTGTGGAGTTGCTTGATTTTTCATTTGGTATATTGTATTCTTATCTTGATTAAGCATGCCTACAATAGGTAATGGGAATTTCGTTAGAAGGTTTTGCTATTTTTGGGAGATTTACCATAGATGTAGATAGCAAGAATTAATAAGTTGCAACAGCATCCTAAATATTGCGCCTTATGTTATGGTCCTGTGATTCTGGATCAACTTTTTTAGACACGACATAGTGTCTTTGAGTTCATTTTGGCAGGTCCATTCACATGGAGAGAACGAGACATAAACGACAGATTTTGAAGCGGTCCTTTCCTCCCATCTGGCGCAAAATCAGTCTTTAGTTCTGCAGCCAATGAAAGAGAATATGGAGTGAAATATTTTCGCGGGAGATTGACCGGGTGGGGGGGAACTTTTTTATTTTGACATTGATACCCGCAATGAGTATGCCCTATACATTATAATATTAGTAATCGCTGCAGACCAGACTTCGAAAAGAAAACAATAACTTTGTTCATGTGCTTTTCTTTCCAAAGTATGTACGTACGAATCAACACACATAATATTTTAGTGCGACAGATTTTATTACATTATTAAATTTTCCACGCTTGACAGGGTGGTCAGCATGTGAAGAAAGTTTATGGTCTTTATATAATTTTCGGTGGGTAGTGGCAGTAATTGCTGCTGTCCCTCTGGCGCACGAAGACTGGGCTTGGCTTCTGCTGCCTCATATTTCTCTCTTCAGAACCGGGATATCCTTCAGGTATGCTTTCGATCTTCCTGTCAAAACTAGATGCAAACAAAATTATTAGCAGAGATTAGGTGGATTGAAGTCATCTACTATCACAGAGGACATGTGAGTTCGAGAATTTTATGTGAATGCGGTAGAAGGGTATCTGCAGATTATC
This sequence comes from Eucalyptus decipiens, assembly GCA_014182575.1. Taxonomy (NCBI): domain Eukaryota; kingdom Viridiplantae; phylum Streptophyta; class Magnoliopsida; order Myrtales; family Myrtaceae; genus Eucalyptus; species Eucalyptus decipiens. Next base: position 38,710,557 of record CM024619.1, read on the forward strand.
ATTGGTTTGGTTACTTGATCTACTGTCACTGACAACAACGATCGGCATAAAGAAACCGTCGCCTTTTCAAACATTAATGGAAAATATCAGAACTTGTGCAGATTGATTCTTTTAGGGTTTGGGTTGGCAATCGGAGTCTGAGGTTACAATAGGATAAGTCAGCTAGCCGAGATTTTTTTTTTTTTAATTTTTCAGAAGGGAGCAACAAAACCTCGAACTCTGGGCTAAGATAACCAGTCTATTGCAGCGAAGCTGGTATTTTCATGCTCTATTACCATCAGAGTGAGTGAGAAAGCAACGATGGATCCACTGATGGGAGCCTTGTATCCTTCTGATGGGTTCCAATCGGACGATCAGTCAATATATGCTATTGTAGACTAGGTAGCACGGACACGGCGACACGACGACACGGACATGTGACACGACACGACATGACACGCGACACGTTATTTCTCAAAAAGTAAAGAATTTCGACACGTTTCGACACGTTAAATATTAAATAAATATTTTTATATATACATGATTAATTATTATGTTTAAATTAATTTATTCAAATTCATAAATAAATAAATAATAAAAATCCTATAATAAATCTATACTAATAACATGTATTAATAAAGTTATTCAACATACGCAAAGGCTCTCGATCCGTTTCTCTCAACGTCTTGAAAAGGAAGAAAGAACTTTTACAGATTTTGCCCAAAAAAAAATAAAGTTATTTAATATTTAATATTTCTTTTTAGGGTTAAATGGTCCCATCCATTTATTTCCCCCACCCCACCCACCGCCTGCACACGTCTCTTCCCAAAGTCACACTGCACTGCACGAGGCTTTTTTTTTTCCCCAAGAAGCCGTCAACACATCCTCTCTCTCCTTGCTCTTCTTCCAAAAATTGAAAACCCTAGCAATCGGCGATTGCCTTCTTTCTCCTCTCCCTCGCTCGGTCTCCACCTCTCTCACTGCTGCCTCGCCTCCGTTCCCCCCTTTGCCATTGTAGCCTCGCATCCAGCCCCCCATCGTGGCCTTTCCATTTTCCATCTCAGCGTTGCAGTCGGCGGTCGCAGCCAACCAAGACGATCAAGAAGGCTTCTCAGTGTTGTAGTCGGCGGTCAGAGCCCTCCCTCGTCATCGTTCGTGGCGTTGCCTCAGCTTCCTCACCCTTGCCTTCACCTTCCATCAATTTCTTCCCTTCGCACCTGCGGATCCACCCACAAACCTCTAGACATGCTCTGACGCGTGTCAGAAAGAGTTGACCACGCGTCGGAAACTCCGACACGTGTGGACTGCGTGTCCGAGCGTGTCTGACCGTGTCCGAGTGTGTCGAACACGTGTCAGGGTGTCCGACACGACACGGAGGCCCTTTGAACGTGTCCGTGCTACCTAGATTGTAGATCATTGTTTAGTTTCTAGACCAACTTTTCAAAGCGCACCCAACAGATGTGGAGACATGCACCATTTGGTTGATGTTGCCCCATTTTCAAATGATTGTCGTGATACACTGGATACCGAAGAGACCGAATTCTCCGATGCAGTCTTCGAATACATAAGTCGAACACTCATGGAAGAAGACATAGAAGAGAAGACTTGCATGCTTCAAGAGTTTTTGGATCTATTGTCAGCTGAAAAGTCCTTTTATGAGGTCCTCGGCAAAAAGTACCCGCCTTCACCTGAGCCAAGTCGCACGAATTGCATCACCTACAATGACAAAGACTCAAATGACAGTCTCTTAGACGGCACTAGATATACTAGCACTATCGGCAATAGGAAAACCGGATACTATGCCAATATTGGTCGGGTTGAAAATCCAGGCAATTATAGTACAATGAGTTTTGAAAGAGATATTAGTCCAGCGGCGTTTCAACCTAATCAAGGGGGTAATGCAGAGAGGCTTGACTTGTGTAGTGAGAGCCGAATAGTACGGCAGTTTAGGATGGGGGCCGAGGAATCCAGCAAGTTTCTTCCTAATCAAGCAACTACCGAACTTTTATATCAGGAACCACACGGAAAGATTGACAAAGTGGACTGCCTCGGTGCATTGAAGAGAAAAGAGAGTCTCTATAGGGAGGAAGGAAACATTGAAGAGAGAAGTAGTAAGCAGGCTTTTGTTCATGAAGAATCCGTACTTCGCTCGGATGCTTTCGACGTCGTTCTACTTAACATCCAGGGGGAGGGCCTGGCGCATCTTATGAATCTCCGTTCATCGTTGAAGCACAGAGTGAATGAAATCGCACATAAGATCGAAGAGCCCAAAGGTGGCAGAGGTCACGGCAAGAAGAAAAGAGAGAAAGTGGAGGTAGTCGATGTGAGGACGCTCCTCATCCAATGTGCACAAGCTGTGGCGTCAAATGATCATAGGAGCGCAAATGCTCTGCTGAATGAGATCAGGAAACACGCCTCGCCTTTAGGCAATGGGACCCAGAGACTCGCTCACTACTTTGCTAATGGTCTTGAGGCGCGGTTGGCCGGCACAGGCAGCCAGATAAATAGAGGCCTTGTCGATAGGAAAACAACAGCAGCTGATAGATATGCTGAATGCTTACCACCTGTATATTGCAGCTTGTCCATTCCAAAGATATTCTAATATTGTCTCAAGCAGGATGGTAATCGATACCGTTGAATTGTTGATCCAATTTCTAGAAACTTCATGAAAGATTTGAGCTAGAAAAGTCAAGAAAAATCCTTTAGAAAATCTAGCTTAGGTGGCAAAAGAAAAGTGTCAAATGTAGAAATCTCTAGAAGAAGAATGAATAAACAACAATCTCGAATTTCCTAGAAGAAGCCTAAGTGGACAACATTCCACATAAATCTAGAATGTTGTATTTAGTCCCGATAAATAAGAAAGAGGGGGGAGCGTAGCAAACCAACAAATGTAAGCAAGCTCCTTCCCTTTCCTTTGTACTATAATCAATAATAAAAAAGTTCTTTCTTGTTCCCTTGTACTCTCTTCTAACACTCCCTTGCACACATTAACACACGCTTCCGCAAACACCAACAGTGGTGTCAAAGCCACATCTTTGGATGAAGTTTTGGGCGTTTGTCTTCACCATCCTTAACTAAAAGGCCAGAGCCCGAGCGAGAGCCAAAAAAGCCAAAGCCGGAGCCAGAGCCAGAATCAAAGCTGGAGCTAGAGCCCGAGCTAACAACTATAACAAAGAGCATTTTGATGACCCAAGACTTATGGGACATCATGGAGAAAGGTTGCGAGACTCCGCATGAAGATGCAAGTGTTTCAAAGGATCAACTACAAAAGGATGCAAGGGCACTATACTTTATCCAGCAAGCACTCTCAGAAATCGTATTTCCAAGAATAATTGGAGCAAGGACTGCAAAAGGGGCTTGGAAAATACTACGAGAAGAGTTTCAAGGATCGGAAAAGGTACGCACTATTCGCCTTCAAACTTGAGAAGAGATTTTGAGAATTCTAAAATGAAAAATTATGAAACCGTACAAGAATATTATGGAAAATTAAAGGAACTAATTAATCAAATGAGAGCCTATGTAGATGGGATAACTGATCAAAGGGTTGTTGGGAAAATATTGGTATCACTTACCAAAAAATACAACTCCATAGTTACAACTATAGAAGGAACTAAGGACTTGACGACCCTATCAGTGAATGAATAAGTTGGCTCTCTAGAAGCACATGAGAAAAGACTAATGGCACAAGATGAAGATTTAGTTGAAAATGCCTTTCAGTCTAAAGAAAATATACGATCTCATCAATCTAAAAATGGTGGAAGAAGCTCATGGAAAAATAAAAAAAGGAGGAGAAACTATACAAAAGGAAAATTATCCACCTTGTGGTATTTGCAAGAAAACAAATCATTTGGAGAAGGATTGTTGGTTTAAAAATAAAAAACAATGCCGCTTTTGTAAAAGATATGGCCACGCAGAAAAAGATTGTCGCTCGAAAACAAATAATCGAGCAAACTATGTAGAAAAAAAAGAAAGTGAAGAGAATACATTCTACGCAAGCCAAGCGGCAAATGATAATAAAAATGAAACATGGTGCATTGATAGTAGGTGTAGCAATCACATGACGAGGGATGAATCTATATTTACTAATATTGATAAGTCGGTGAAATCCCAAGTAAAGTTGGGCAATGGTGCATTAGTAGATGTCAAAGGAAAAGACACCATTACCGTTGAAACAAATAAAGGCCCAAAATATATACATAATGTATATCTAGTCCCTCGTCTCGCACAAAATCTCTTGAGTGTGGGCCAAATGATACAAAGTTGGTATTCTCTATATTTTAATAGAGATGCCTGCATTATCTATGATAAATATAAAAATGTCATTGCCTCTGTTGAGATGAAAAATAACAATTTTCCTATTTGATGGAAATATGTCAAAGATATAGCCATGAAAGCTCAACTTGATGATTCATGGCTATGGCATCGAAGATTTGGCCACCTCAACTTTGCTGGGCTAAAAATTCTCCATAAGAAAAATATGATGAGAGATTTTCCAGCCATTATAGAAATTTCAGATGTTTGTGAAGGCTGTCTTCTTGGAAAACAACAGAGATAGTCATTCCCATCTGGAGGGTGCATGGAGAGCTAAGAAGCCATTGGAACTTGTCCACACGGACATGTGTGGTTCGATGAGGACATCTACACCCAGTCAAAATAAATATTTCACCATATTCATTGACGATTACACAAGAATGACATGGGTATACTTTCTTCGAGAAAGATTAGAGGTTTTCTCTATCTTCAGAAAATTCAAGAGCCACATCGAGAATCAAAGTGGCCAAAGAATCAAAGTCCTAAGGAGGGACAGAGGCACAAAATACAATTCAAAGGAGTTTAATAAATTTTGTGAAGATGAAGGAGTCCATCATCAATTGACTGTTGGCTACGCTCCATAGCAAAATGGAGTAGTAGAAAGGAAGAATAGAACCGTCATGGAGATGGCGAGGTCCATGCTAAAGGAGAAAGCCATTCCCAACACTTTTTGGGCAGAAGCAGTTTATACTACAATATACTTGTTAAACAGGTGTCCAACTAAAGCATTCCAAAATAAAACACCAGTCGAAGCATGAAGTGGACGGAAGCCTTCAGCAAAGCATCTCAAGGTATTTGGATGCATATGCTACATCCACATCCTTGCTCAAAAAAGGAGTAAGCTAGATGAAAAGACAAAAAAGGGAATAATCCTTGGCTACAGTGACCAATCAAAAGGCTATCAGATTTACAATCTAAGAACCAAGAAGCTTATGATTAGTCAAGACGTCAAGTTCGACGAGAATGCTGCCTGGAATTGGGAGGACGAAAAGATCGAGAAGAAGTACATCACCTTGCCAGACATACCACTTGCTCAAGAGGAGTCAACGTCACAAGAAGAAGAAGTACTGGATTCCACCACTCATGACATAACTCCACCAAGCTCTCCAAGAGTGATGCAAGAAGAATCTACTCCAAAGTCTCCAGTACTAAGGGTAAAAGCCCTTAGAAGAATTTACAACACATGCAACTCTGCTATTTTGGAACCAGAAAACTACTAACAAGCATTCAAAGATGAAGTTTGGATAAAAGCCATGGAGGAAGAGACCAAGATGATTGAGAAAAATGAAACTTGGGAGCTTGTCGATCGACCTGAAGACAAAGAGATCACCGGCGTCAAGTGGGTTTACAAGACGAAACTCAATGTGGATGGATCAATACAGAAGCATAAAGCAAGGTTTGTGGCAAAAGAATACTTGCAACAACCAAGTATCGACTATACTGAAACTTTTGCCCCTATCGCTCGTCTCGATACTATTCGAGCACAAAAAGAATGGAAGATCTATCAACTAGATGTGAAGTCAGTATTCTTAAATGGATATCTTCAAGAAGAAATATACATAGAACAACCGCAAGGCTTTATCCTCAAAGGCCAAGAAGAAAAAGTTCTCAAACTCAAGAAAGCCTTGTATGGGTTAAAGCAAGCACCACGAGCGTGGTATAGTAGGATCGATGAGTACTCCATCAAGCAAGGATTCGGGAGAAGTATGAGTGAGCCAACACTCTACATCAAGACCCAAGGTAAGTCCGACACTCTCATTGTCTCTCTATATGTAGATGATCTCATATATACAGGAAACAATGAAACAATGATCCAAGAATTCAAAAAAGAATTTATGAAGACATTTGAGATGATGGACTTGGGCTTGATGCACTACTTCCTTGGCATCGAGATTGACCAAACCGAAGGAGTGTTTATCTCGCAGAAGAAATATACTGAGAACCTCTTGAAGAAATTCAAGATGAACTATTGCAAAACAGTTTCAACTCCACTCATGACAAATGAGAAACTATTGAAAGATGGAGCAAAAAAAGCTGATGCCTCCCTCTACAGAAGTCTTATTGGCAGTCTACTATATCTCACTACTACATGACCAGATATTATGTATGCAACAAGTCGACTATCACGATTCATGCAAAGTCCGAGTCAAATTCACTTTGGAGCTGTCAAGAGAATTCTTATATATTTACAAGGAACTATAGATTATGGCATTCGGTATCGTCCAAGTGCAGATGCCAAGGTCATTGGTTACACTGATAGCGACTGAGCAGGTTTAGCTAATGATAGGAGAAGTACTACTGACCTTCACACTAGGCTCTGGAATATTCTCATGGGCATCCAAAAAACAAGACTCAGTGGCACTGTCTACTGCAGAATCTGAATACATCACAGCTGCTACGACCGCCAATTAAGCAATATGACTTCGAAGAATTCTAGAAGGCATTGGAGAAGCACAAATGGAATCGATTTTGATACTTTGCGACAATAAGTCCGCAATCGCTATATTGAATAATCTAGTATTCCATGGAAGAACCAAACATATCGATATCAAATATCACTTTATATGAGAGGCGCAAAATAACAAAGAGATTGAGCTGAAATATTGCAAAACTGAGGATCAAATAGCGAACATATTCACTAAAGCATTATTGCAAGCCAAGTTCGAGACATTGCAGAAGATGTTTGGAGTAACACAAAATTGGATCAAGGAGGAGTGTTGAATTGTTGATCCAATTTCTAGAAACTTCATGAAAGATTTGAGCTAGAAAAGTCAAGAAAAATCCTTAAGAAAATCTAACTTAGGTGGCAAAAAAAAAGTGTCAAATGTAGAAATCTCTAGAAGAAGAATGGATAAACAACAATCTAGAATTTCTTAGAAGAACCTAAGTGGACAACATTCCACATAAATCTAGAATGTTGTATTTAGTCCCTATAAATAAGAAAGAGGGGGGAGCATAGCAAATCAACAAATGTAAGCAAGCTCCTTCCCTTCCCTTTGTACTATAATCAATAATAAAAAAGTTCTTTCTTGTTCCCTTGTACTCTCTTCTAACACTCCCTTGCACACACATTAACACATGCTTTTGCAAACACCAACATATATGATGGCGGATAAGATGAGAATCACATCATTGATTTCGGCATTCTTTATGGATTCCGATGGCCCACTCTGATTCAGCGCCTTTCCCAGAGACCTTGTCCACCGAAGCTCCGGATCACCGGTATAGACCTGCCTCAACCCGGATTCAGGCCCGCACAAAGAATCAAGGAAACGGGCCAGCGCTTGGCAAATTACGCTGAAAGTTTCAACGTACCGTTTGAGTATAACACCATTGCGAAGAGGTGGGAGTTCATAGAACTAGAGGAACTCAAGATCGATAGGGACGAAGTGACTATAGTCAACTGCATGTTCAGGTTCGAGAACTTGTTCGACGAGACCATTGCAGAAGAAAGTCTGCGAGACATTGTCCTCAACCTGATAAGAAGAGCCCAACCGGATCTCTTCATCCACGGTGTTATCTGTGACATCCTGAAATTCGACCCCATTTCGATAAAGTGAAATGGGTATTTCGTCGATGTGCCTATGGCCCTTTTTCTCTGAGCTAATCACTCACGAGTTAACTAATCTATTGGGTAAAGCCGTTAAGGGATGTATCAGCTGTAAAATCCCTAAAAGCTACCTAATTGGTTGGATTGAGCTAAAATCACGTCTGATCGATTTTTAACCACGAAATTGAACTCGATTTCGGGAATCGAATTTTAAGCGCGTCATAATTCTTATTTTTAGGATTCTGTCTCATTGTCCGTCAAATTGTTGACGAGTCCAAAATTTCAATAAATAAATTGTCGGAAGAAAATTGAAGACCGAAAGGAAAAAAAAAGGGAAAGAGAAAAGAAAAGAAAATAAGAATAATGGTGTTATTTTTATTTTACTTTTTCTCTCTCCCCCTCTCTTTCTTTTCTTTCTTTTCTCTCTCTTCTCTCTCTCTTTTCTTTTCTCTCGTGCGAATCCCCCCCCAGCCGAATGCCTGCTGTCTTCCTCTTCTTTTTTTTCCTTATCTCTTTGACTAGTCAATCCTCATCTCTTCTCTCTCTCTTCTCTCTCCTCTCTCTTCTTCCTCCCGAACACGACCGAACCCTCCCTTTTTCTTCTTCTCCTTCGTGCGAACCAAAAGCCGGAGGAAGACCAGAAGCTGCAGCTCGCCGTCGCCGCTCGTTCCGCCGCCACACCGCCGCTCGCACGCCCGCCGCTCGCCGCCGTCTCGCCATCCGAGCACGCCCTGCGCCCATCGCCCGCTGCAATGCCTCCCCGTGCGACCCAAGCCGCCATTCCGCCTCATCCGGCTAGCTCCGCCACCGCCCAGCCCCGCCGGACCACCCTGGCGTCCCCCTCATCCTCTGCCGGCCTCCCCTCGCCGTTTTGGCCGCCGGAGCAGCCTCGGCCAGCCCCGTCCAGCAAACCCACAAGTGGGTTTCCAGCGACTTAGGGTTTGTTTTGGGCCGTTTCCGGGCCCCGCACCCGAGCCGTGCTTTGGAGTTTGTTGTTCCTCGCGTCGCCGCCGTCGGATTGATCCGATTTGCGTGCGTTTTGGTGAGTAATCTTACTAATCCTGGATTAATTGGCTAATTATGCTTAAGGTTGGTTTAGATTTAATTAATTATGTTTAGGTTGTTAGATTAGAATAAATTAGCAATTATTAGTCAATTGTGATGCGATTTAGATAAATTGATTGCGCAATTAACAAGTAGACGTGGTCTACTATTTATTGGAAGTAACTCAGGATTTTTCCCGACCCTTAGTGGGCTTCAATTAGGCTTTTCGGGCCTAAGTGGAATTTTTAGTATTTAAATATTAATTTTCGGAATTAAATTAATAATTATTTATTTTCCGAAAATTCAACTGAGATGGTTTGGAACCGAAATTTTATGCTGATGACCGTGGTGAAGTTCGTTTATTTAATCGGGCTTTATTTTGAGCTAAATTGAATTTTTAATATTAATTATTTAATTTTCGAAATTAATAATTAATTAATTATTTTTCGGAAATTAAGACTTTGATGGCCGACGATCAAAATCTCGTGCTGATCGTCATGGCACAGTCCGTTTATTTAATTGAGCTCCATGTTGTATGGAATTGAATAAATTGTGATATTTTAGGGATTTACCCTAATTGATTGGAATTGATTGAGATTTAATTGTTGATTGGTAAATGGCCAAGTATGTTATTCAGCATTTTACTGCTTTGTTGAGTTGTTTTAATTATTTGATTGAGAAATCGTTGGGCATTGGTTGTCGGTATTGAAAGTGGATTGGTAATCACTTGAAAGAGGACATGTGGGCTCGGTGAATTGGAATGTCACCTGGAGAATGCACGTGAGTTCAGTGGTTGAATATGTCACCTTGGCGAAAAGGTCGCTTGAGAGAATGCACGTGGCTCGGTGACAGAGTTTGGCATCTAAAAGGGCACGTGGGCTCGGTGAATTGATGCATCACTTTGGTGAGATAGCACCTAAGAGAAGGCACGTGGGCTCGGGCATCGTAAAAAGGACACGTGGCTCGGTGATTTGATGCGTCACTTTGGCAAATGAGTGCGTTAGAGAATGCACGTGGATCCGGTAATTGAGAATGACATCTAAAAGGGCACGTGGCTCGGTGACTTGATGTACCACCTTGGCGAAGAGGTCACCTTAGAGAATGCACGTGGGCCCAAGGTTCGAGGCACGTGGACTTGGAGACTTGGAAGGTCGTCCTGAATAATGCACGTGGCCTAACTTTTAAATATCCCATAGTGGGGATTGATTCGTATGACATGTAATCGACTGATTCGATTTGTTTTGAGTAAATGAGTGCCTATTGTGAATTGTACCGACTTACGTGGGATCCGAGACCAAGGTAAGTCCTCCGCCCCGTGCGTGTTTAGGCAGCCTTTAGTATAATGGTTTACTAATCGGGCTTAGTGGGGGTAGAACTCGCTGAGACGTAGTCTCATCCCAGTTTGGGGAAACCATTTCTAAACACCGCTGAAGAGCTGAGAAGGAGGAATCCGAGAAGGAGAGCTCGGAGGCGAATCTTAAGGAGAAGGACTTTTGGAAGAAGAAGATAATCCTGAGAGGGGCCTTAAGTACGGCCCAGTTCGTCTAAGTTTCTGTCTCCTTTTGAGGTCTCCATTTTGATGTGAATAGAGTTTAGAGTAAAAAGTTATGAAGTGCTCTGGTTTGTGTTTTGTATAAAAGTTTGGTTATAAGTTTCAATATGAAAAATATGGCCCTACTTTTCTATCCCATCGTTTTATTGTCTGGGGATTTTAACTGCTTCCCATGTGCTTAATAAATGAAAGGGTCGTCGATACATAGTCCTGTGATATCGCATTATAAAATCGACCAAGAGTAGAAGGATGTGTGTGTGCCCGAGGATCAGGGCGTGACATTATCAATGGGAACTACAATGCCCCATTCTTCATCACTTGGTTTCGGGAGGCTTTGCATCACTTTTCTTCTTTATTCGACATGCTTGACACTATAATACCCTGCGAAAACCAGGAGAGGATGCTAATCGAGAAGGTTACGTTGGAAAGGGAGGCGTTGAATATGATAGCCTGTGAGTGATGGAAGAGAGTGGAGAGACCGGAGTCGTACAAGCAATGGCAATTACGCAACATGAGGGCCGGGTTTGTGCAGGTGCCCTTAAGCAGGAGGCTAGCGCAGTTCGTATTCAACAAGATCGCTTCGCGCTACCACAAAGATTTCGTCGTAGATGAAGTCGGCAGGTGGCTGTTGATAGGATGGAAGGGACGGTTTCTATACGCCTTTTCTACTTGGAAACCGGCATAGAGAATCGGTGTGTGCGCAGGGTTGAAGGAGTAAAAATGAGGCCGTCACTAACAGCACCTGTCAAAAATCATAAGATGACCGGGGATGTCGGAATCCCCTCATCATTCTCCTCAACATGTTTATACTTGGGTTTTTACCCAGGTATGAGCTTTGCCAATGTTGTGATTGGCTTGATTGCATTGACTGAATGGTTGAATTGATGAAACCGACACCCATTGGTAGTGACTGGAGGCGGCCAGAAGAGGCGGCGACCAAATGGAGCCAAGGTGGTTTTAGGCCAATGTCCAAGCCAGCCTTAACTCTTGTAATAGTTTAGCTGAGATTAATTCCAGTTAGCCTAGTTTAGACGTCGGTAGCCTAATTAGCATATGCTTTGTTAAATAAAATCAATTGGACTTAGCCTCACATTCAAATAAAAGATTAGAATTGTCTAGCTTAGATTTCACCTTATTCAATTGATTAGGATTAAGCTTGCCTAAGTTCAAATAGCAAGATTATGAGGGTTCGTGCCTTGAGGCTCAATAATAGAGCTTTGTATAACTCTTTACCCAACAAGTTGTGGGTTGTTTGCAATTCTCGCACCTAGGTAGATGCATTTCAATTACTTGGGTGTTTACTTACCGCACCTTCATTTCAATATATCGATTGCCAATTTCCTTTCTAGAATAGGATAATATTATATTAGAATTTTAATGAACTTCCTACAAAAACATTTGTATAGTCACTTTGTGACTAATGGGATTATAAATTGTAATCGAGAGTAATTTTGTCGCTTAGATTACACACCGTTAAGTTAGGTACCTAAAGGGTTCTAATGGAAACATTAGCATGAGCAAGTCCCCATCACTAGAATTCTTTAGTTGAGTAAAATTTGAGACCCCTACGTCTCGATTAGGTTCTAACCGACCCCCAATGATAGCTAGTAGCAACTCCTAAAAATATTTTAAGTGGCTAAGAACTTTAAAATGAATCTCACTTCATGTGAGGTATAACCTTGGGAGAGCACGCGCTCTTAATATTGTTGTACCATTTTGCGGTGTTATCATTTGGTGGGCCATTTGAGACCGTCACTTGTATGTACCATTCTGACCATCTTTTGAGCAAATACCTCTAAACCTATTTGCCGAGAGTGGCCCCTCAAGGGGTAGGTCGCAAGAGTCTCCACTCTCACAGCTTATTCATATTTCAACCTCAGAAAACCTTCGACTGGCCTAAATAATTGTGGAGTTGCTTGATTTTTCATTTGGTACATTGTGTTCTTACCTTGATTGAGCATGCCTGCAATAGGTAATGGGAATTTCGTTAGAAGATTTTGCTATTTTTGAGAGATTTACCATAGATGTAGATAGCAAGAGTTAATAAAAGTTACAACGGCATCCTAAATATTGCACCTTATGTTATGGTCTTGTGATTCTGGATCAACTTTTTTCGACATAACATATTGTCTTTGAGTTCATTTTGGCAGGTCCATTCACATGGAGAGAACGAGAAATAAACGACAGATTTTGAAGCAGTCCTTTCCTCCCACCTGGTGCAAAATCAGTCCTTACCTTGCTCCTCTTTTCCAGTTCTGCAGCCAATGAAAGAGCGTATGGAGTGAAATATTTTCGGAGATTGACCGGGTGGGGGGAACTTTTTTATTTTGAAATTGATACCCGCAATGAGGATGCCCTATCCATTATAATATTAGTAATCGCTGCAGGCCAGACTTCGAAAATAAAACAATAACTTTGTTCATGTGCTTTTCTTTCCAAAGTATATACGTACGAATCAACACACATAATATTTTAGTGCGACAGATTTTATTACATTATTAAATTTTCCACGCTTGACAGGGTGGTAAGCATGCGAAGAAAAGTTATGGTCTTTAAATAACTTTCGGTGGGTAGTGGCAGTAATTGCTGCCGTTCTTCAGGCGCACGAAGACTGGGCTTGGCTTCTGCTGCCTCATATTTCTCTCTTCAGAACCGGGATATCCTTCAGGTATGCTTTCGATCTTCCTGTCAAAACTAGATGCAAACAAAATTATTAGCAGAGATTAGGTGGATTGAAGTCATCTACTATCATAGAGGACATGTGAGTTTGAAAATTTTTGTGGATACGGTAGAAGGGGATCTGCAGATTATGATTGGTTTGGTTACTTGACCTACTGTCACTGACAACAACGATCGGCATAAAGAAACCGTCGCCTTTTCAAACATTACTGGAAAATACCAGAACTTCTGCGGATTGATTCTTTTAGGGTTTGGGTTGGCAATCGGAGTCTGAGGTTACAATAGGATAAGTCAGCTAGCCGAGAATTTTTTTCCTTTTCCAGATGGGAGCAACGAAACCATCAACTTTGGGCTAAGATAACCAGTCTATTGCAGCGAAGCTGGTATTTTCTTGCTCTATTACCGTCAGAGTGAGTGAGAACACAATGATGGATCCACTGATGGGAGCCTTGTGTTCTTCTAGTGGGTTCCAATCGGACGATCAGTCAATATCTGCCGTTGCAGATACGTTGTTTAGTTTCTAGACCAACTTTTCAAAGCGCACCCAACAGATGTGGAGAGATGCATTATTTGGTTATGTTGTAAGTTTGTTTGTAAAACAAACTAAGTGTATTTTTCCTTGTCCTATATAGGAAAAGTGGAAGAAAGTTGACCAATTAATAAGTATGCGGTTTCTTTAGCGTACCTAAAGAAATGATTGGGTGTGGGATAGACCTCACCATACCCGCGTGCGGGTGCGCAATTATTAGGCGCACTTAGCACACATATGCACGTGGTTTAATTAGCACTAACCACTTTGTTATTTTATTTTTTACGGTTATCTTATTAACTTTAATCAATTCAATAGCAACCTTTCTCGGAAGGTTGCATTTTTTCATGTTTTCAATTTCTTCCAAATAGACACTTTTGTTCATCTGGGCAATTTTTTGAAAGGATACATTTGTTCACTTTGCAATTTTTTACGAAAAGTTGCCTACGTTTTTAAGACTGATTTATATATACACGTCAGTTTTCCAAAAGAGTGTGTGTGATCATTTTTATCTTTTCGAGTCTTCTTTCTGAAAAATTACAGCTATTTTTTTAATTGTTTCCTATAGAGACTTTGGAGAAATATTAGAATTACTATCTAGTACTTTGTTGTATCTTGGAGGATATTTGCTAGTGACCATTAGCAACTTTGTAAGGACAAATAAATCTTTAAAGAAAGTGATATTGCGCCTCAAAGTCCGATTTGATTACTCTAAAGATTTGACTTTATTGTTCTACCAAAGTCGAAGCCATATTTTCCCAACAAGTTAATCTTGCCCCATTTTCAAATGATTATCGTGATACACTGGATACTGAAGAGGCCGAATTCTCCAATGCAGTCTTCGAATACATAAGTTGCATACTCATGGAAGAAGACATAGAAGAGAAGACATGCATGCTTCAAGATTCTTCGGATCCATTGTCAGCTGAAAAACCCTTTTATGAGTTCCTCGGCAAAAAGTACCCCCCCTTCACCTGAGACAAGTCGCACGAATTGCATCACCTACAATGACAAACACTCGAATGATAGTCTCTTAGACAGCACTAGATATACTAGCACTATCGGCAGTAGGAAAACTGGATACTATGCCAATAGTGGTCGGGTTCAAAATCCAAGCAATTATGGTACAATGAGTTTTGAAAAAGATATTAGTCCAGCAGCATTTCAACCTAATCGAGGAGGTAATGCACAGAGGCTTGACTTGTGGGATGAGAGCCAATTCGTTCGGCAGTTTAGGATGGGGATCGAGGAGTCCAGCAAGTTTCTTCCTAATCAAGCACCTACCAAACTTCTACCTCTGAAATCGAATAGAAAGATTGACAAAAGGGACCGCCTTGGTGCATCGGAGAGAAAAGAGTCTCCATAGGGAAGAAGGAAACACGGAAGAGAGAAGTAGCAAGCAGGCTTTTGTTCATGAAGAATCCGTACTTCGCTCGGATGCTTTCGACGTCGTTCTACTTAGTGGCCAAGGGGAGGGCCTGGCGCGTCTTATGAATCTCCGTGCATCGTTGAAGAACGGAGTGAACGAAAATGAACACAAGATCCAAGAGCCCAAAGCGGGCAGAGGTCGCGGCAAGAAGAAAAGAGGGAAAGTGGTGGTAGTCGATGTGAGGACGCTCCTCATCCAATGCGCACAAGCCGTAGCATCAAATGATCATAGAAGCGCGAATGCTCTGTTAAATGAGATCAGAAACACGCCTCGCCTTTTGGCAATGGGACCCAGAGACTCGCTCACTACTTCGCTAATGGTCTTGAGGCGCGGTTGGCCGGTACAGGCAGCCAGATTTATAGAGGCCTCGTCAATAGGAAAACAGCAGCAGCTGATATGCTGAATGCGTACCAACTGTACCTTGCAGCTTCTCCATTCCAAAGATATTCTAACGCGGTCCCGATCTTTTCGATATTAGATACAGTAGCAGATAAGATGAAGATTCATGTCATCGATTTCGGCATTCTTTATGGATTCCGATGGCCCCTTCTGATTGAGCGCCTTTCCCGGAGACCTTGTCCACCGAAGCTCCGGATCACCGGTATAGACTTCCCTCAACCGGGATTCAGGCCCGCAGAAAGAGTCAAGGAAACGGGTCAGCGCTTGGCAAATTACGCTGAAAGTTTCAACGTGCCGTTTGAGTACAACGCCATTGCGAAGAGGTGGGAGTTCATTGAACTAGAGGAACTCAAGATCGATCGGGACGAAGTGACTATAGTCAACTGCATGTTCAGATTCAAGAACTTGTTCGACGAGACCATCGCGGAAGAAAGTTCACGGGACATTGTCCTTAACCTGATAAGAAGAGCCCAGCCGGATCTCTTCATCCACGGTGTTATCAACGGGACCCACAATGCCCCGTTCTTCGTCACTCGGTTTCGTGAGGCTTTGCATCACTTCTCTTCTCTATTCGACATGCTTGACACTATAGTACCCCGCGAAACCAGGAGAGGATGCTGATCGAGAAGGATATGTTGGGGAGGGAGGCGTTGAATACGATAGCCTGTGAGGGATGGGAGAGAGTGGAGAGACCGGAGTCTTACAAGCAGTGGCAATTACGCAACATGAGGGCTGGGTTTGTGCAGGTGCCCTTAAGCAGGAGGCTAGCGCGGTTCGTGATCAATAATATCGCTTTGCGCTATCACAAAGATTTCGTCGTAGACGAAGTCGGCAAGTGGCTGTTGCTAGGATGGAAGGGACGGTTTCTATATGCCTTTTCTACTTGGAAACTGGCATAGCGAGATTGATATGTGACATCGTTGAAGGAGCAAAAATGAGGTCGTTGCTAACAGCAGCTGTAAATCAGAAGATGATCCGTGATGTCGGAATCCCCTCATGATTCTCCTCAACATGTTTATACCTGGGCTTTACCAGATGAGTGAATGGTTTTTATTTGGAATTCCCCTTGTTTAACACATTGCGTCGCTACCATCTAATCTCCGTGCCCTTTTGAGTGGCGATTCATTCACGTCTCATTTTTTTGACATGGAACAAGCATTGTTTTGATCGTGTAATACCATATGATTGTTACTACAGGATGATTGAATCCAGCGCCTGAACAGTTCCCGACATATCAGCTGTTCACATAGGTACATATCTATGCGTAGGGTAAACATAGCTGAAATTCCAAATATCTTATTCTCTATATACATTTTTGACAAAAACGCCTAAAACGCTATTCCAAAGTAGACGGTTCAGGTTCAAAAAGGAAATTACTTTCACAAACCCACCGGCCACATATGGGGCCACATTTTGTGACTTAGATTTAATAGGCCAAATTCGTAGTGGATAACTCTTTTCCTTTTTTTTTTTTTTTTTTTTTTTTTTTTTTTGTGAAATAAACTAAATTGGGTTGAGAAAAATTGAACTCAAAAAAATAGGTCATAAATGATTTGTTTTTGGTAAAAAAAAACCAATATTTGAACTCTGTTTTTCTAGAGCCCATGTCAGTCGCCCACTACGAATATGCACTACCTAACCTAAGTAACTTGCAGCTTGCTTCCAGTTCCATATCTAGACGATCAAATCCAAGTTCTCGTCGCTCACGCTGTGGCACAGCAGACCTTTTGCTCGCAATCCGTGCTCATCTGTTTCCGGCGTCGCTGGCTTTGCGCCCTGCGGCGAGTAATGTTGTTTTTGAGCGTCCTGGTTTCTATCATAGTCTATATGCTCCTCAACCGCTCCTTTACAGTTGGAATTTTGTGGCCTCGAGGGGGCACGAGTCCTGAATTAATTAGGTTGATACCATGAGTATATCTGGACAAGCTCTGAACAGAGAGCACCATGTGTCATGTATGTGCTTCTGTGATCTCTTCGTTCGTTCGTGGATTATTCACTGTCTGTCGTCTTCGCATCATCTCTGATTAACCCAAAACGGGGTCCAGTGTTTTTGAGTATCAGTCTGTTTAATCGCAATCTCGTCTTCTGCAAAATCGTAACCATCCTTTGCTGCAATTACACAGAAGTGTCAATGCGTATGGTTTCTGTTAATTTTATGGAATCCATGGTTTGGGTTTGTACTTGTTTGAGGGCTTGCTTCATTACAGGAATGGGTGTTAATTATAAAGTTTCTAGTCTCTGTCTCTTGCTGATTTTGTCCGTCCCTCTTGATTCATGTGAATTGGGGAGAATTACCAAAAAAGTCCTAAACCTATTGCAATTGTGCCAATTCAGTCCTAAACTTTTTTTTTGGCCAATTTAGTCCTAAACCTTTTACTTTTGTTCCAGTTCAGTCCTTCCGGCCAAAATTAGCCGGCCGGTGCTGACGTGGCAGCCGGCCGGTGCCGGCGAGCTTTTCTTAATAATATTTTATTTTTTTAAAATTTTTTATTAATTTTTTTATTAATTTTTTTTTTTCCGTTTTTTTTTTTCCTCCTCCCTCCTCCTTCCTTGGGCTCGGCGACCGGCCAGCTTGGCCGATCGCCGGGACCGAGGCGATCCGGCGGGCGAGGCCCCGCCGGATTCGGCGAGGAGGCCTCGCCGACGCGACGGCGGCGGGGCTCACCGTCGGCGGGCGCGAGCTTGCCTCGCGGTCGCCGGCGAGGCGAGCCCTCGCGCCGCGACGGCGAGCCCCCTTGCCGGATCCGGCGACCGCGAGTCGAGCCCTCACCGGATCCGGCGAGGGGCCTCGCCGTTGGGGCGCGAGCTCGCCTCGCGGTCGCCGGCGAGGCGAGCCCTCGCTAGACGCGACGGCGAGCCCCCTCGCCGGATGGCGACCGCGAGTTGAGCCCTCGCCAAATCCGGCGAGGGGGCCTCGCCGTTGCCGGGCGCGAGCTCGCCTCGCGGTCGCCGGCGAGGCGAGCCCTCGCCGATCCGGCGAGGAGGCCTCGCCGCGACGCGACGGCGAGCCCCCTCGCCGGATCCGGCGAGGGCTTGCCTCGCCAGCGATCGCGAGGCGAGCTCGCGCCCAGCGACGGCGGGGTGAGGAAGCCCTTGCCAGACGCGACGGCGAGCCCCCCTCGCCGTCGTTGGGCGCGAGCTCGCCTCATGGTCGCCGCGTGAGGCGAGCTTACGCCCGGCCGACGGCGAGGGGGCTCGCCGCCGCGTCTGCGGCGAGGCCTCCGCCCGCCGGATCACCTTAGTCCGGCGACCGCCGCCGGCGGCCGGTGAGCCCAAGGAAGGAGGAGGGAGGAGGAAAAAAGAAAAGGAAAAAAAATTAATAAAAAATTTTAAAAATAAAATATTATTAAAAAAAAGCTCAAGACCGGCCGGCTGCCACGTCAGCGCCGGTCGGCTAATTTTGGCCGGAAGGACTGAACTGGAACAAAAGTAAAAGGTTTAGGACTAAATTGGCCAAAAAAAAAATTTTAGGACTGAATTGGCACAATTGCAATAGGTTTAGGACTTTTTTGGTAATTCTCCCATGTGAATTGTGTAATGTTGTCCCGTAGTTGTGACGATGTTCTGGTTGTCGCGTTGGCGTTTGGTTCCTCTGTTTGGCCCTGGTCAACCTTTAGATTGGGAAATTAGAGAAGGCCTCAACCGTCCCTCCTGGAATGCGCTCCATTTTCATGGAAGCCATCTGGGTCATGTCATCAATAGTGGACTCCTCACTGGCATCATCTGCCTTGTATGACCCAAAAAAATAAAAAATTGTCCCTTCATGGGCAGTGCTAAGGATGCCGAGAACTTGAGCTTAAAACTGTTGAAGATATTGGGCAATGGACGGGGAAAAGGACGGGTTTAGACAAAAGGGCACATGAAAGAGTTTTAAGTACGATGGTACTGCAAGAATTTCATAAGATAGTTTCAAAAAATAAGCGAAGCTAACTTACATGTATGATTCGTTGAAATTAATGTGCCGCTTGCCTCCACGAGAGTTTTTTTTTTTGGTAGAAAACTCTACAAGAGTTGAAAGACTAAAATTTTTTGAAATGAGGATAGGTCTGAGATGTTACCTTTGGCTATATGTATATGCACATGTAGCTTGAGCTAAGACAGAGGAAATACCAGGAAGCAATAAGGCAAACAATGCTATTGGACCAGTAACTTTGCTTGAGGAATTCTAGTTGATTGATAGTTCTTGGAATGGACTATTACCTTAAGGTGCAACAATCCTCGAGGACTATATTCTCCCGTAGATAATTGTTCCAAATTTCATACAGGTTTCATCTGAAATCTAGAACGCCAAGGTTTGGTGCTAGCAAGGCAAAGACCTCGTCGATATCTAGCAAAGCT
The DNA here is from genome assembly GCA_014182575.1 of Eucalyptus decipiens. NCBI lineage: Eukaryota > Viridiplantae > Streptophyta > Magnoliopsida > Myrtales > Myrtaceae > Eucalyptus > Eucalyptus decipiens. The sequence continues at coordinate 38,730,367 of CM024619.1, forward strand.
CAAGCCTCACCGATCTATTGAGACTAGAGCTCACCGGCCTTGGGCGAGCTCGAGCTCGCTGATTTGGCTAGGTCAAGACCTTGTCGACGTCCAATGAGGCCCAAGCCTCACTGATCTAGCAAGACTTGAGCTTGAGCTCGCTGATCTAGCAAGACCAAGACCTCGCCGGCATCTGGCAAAGCTTGAACCTCACCAATCTAGTGAGCTAAACCTTGCCAACCTTGGGCGAGGCTCTAACTCACTAGAGGCCAGCAAGCTCAAGTCTCCCCAGAGTTGAACAAGCTTGAGCCTCACTGCCCACTAGTGTGGCTAATGACTGGGTGCAAATTTAAACTTTTGATGCTGTTGGACTTTTGTTAACTTTTGTTTGATTGTTGTTTGACTATTTTATTGAACCTTTTGACACTTGCAGCAACTGTTGGTGATATTAATTATGGTTGGGTAGTTATTTGTCTTATCTTTTCAAGATTAACATGTTTTCTGTAATTGTAGAATCAATGCTATCCAAATCCTAATCAACTTATTTTTATAAGATATCATGTATTACTTAAGAGTTGTTTTGCAAATCAAAAGTTCTCAAATCTGCAAGAAAATTTTATCACCATAAAAAATGGAGAGATCGTTAGAGAAAACTCCTTAACTGTTTTGAAGTTGACAAAACCTTTCCAAAGTCTAGTCTGAAGACTTCCACACTCTAGTGTCAAAATCTGAAGACTGCCATACTTTAGGTTCAAAGTTTGTCCACACTAACAGTGTAACGACTCGGGCCCCACTGTATAATATTGTCCGCTTTGGACATTGAGTCCTCACGACTTTAAAACGCATTATGCAGGGGCAAAGGCGCGGCCCAACGGCCCGCCCTCTCCCAAGCCATAATATTGTCCGCTTTGGAGGCATGCACGTAGCAACCTCCTCCCTCACGGCTTTGTTTTCAGCGTAGCGAAAGTGTACGTGAAACGCATTATACAGATTAAATGGACCCAAGCCTTTATAAACTAGTCCAGGACTCCCCCCCTAAGCAATGTGGGACGGGAGACATGTCATTGGCCTCACCTGCGTACTGCCAAGGTGATCTCAGTCCATCACTCCATACTGCCCCGGGTCTGGGTCGTCACATTCTCCCCCCCTTAAGGCATAGCATCCTCGCTGTGGCCTCCACAGGCGGTCGAGAGTCGACTCTGATACCATTTGTAACAAGTTGGGCCCCACTGTATAATATTGTCCGCTTTGGACACTAAGTCATCACGGCTTTAAAACGGGTTATGCAGGGGCAGAGGCGCGGCCCACCAGCCCGTCCTCTCCCAAGCCATAATATTGTCCGCTTTGGAGGCATGCACGTAGCAACCTCCTCCCTCATGGCTTTGTTTTCAGTGCAGCGGAAGTGTACGTGAAACGCGTTATATAGATTAAAGGGACCCAAGCCTTTATAAACTAGCCCAAGACTCTCCCCCTAAGCAATGTGGGATGGGAGACATGTCCTTGGCCTCACCCGCATATTGCCAATGCGATCTTAGTTCATCCCTCCGTACTGCCCCAGATCTAAGTCGTCACAGACAATTTTTAGACTGAAAAATGAAGACTTATCCAAATGTGAGATTATCTTTATTTCTTCAATGAATCGATTCGTATGATTTATGGATGACCTTATGGCTGGATATAACACCTATATGATTGATTATCCTTATTGGAATCAATTTCGATAATCAAATCTTTTGGAAGGTAAGTAAACTTGAAAAATTATACTTATGGAAAACAAGATCCTGATTGTATGGGCGAATATGATTGACGGGCTTTCATCACAAATTATCAAATGACTCGAGATCTTCTCTTCTTAATTGATTATGTCCAATTGTTGGAGAAAACTCCTTAATCTGTTTTGAAGTTGACAAAATATTTCCAAAGTCTAGTCTGAAGACTTTCAAACTCTAGTGTCAAAGAATGAAGACTTATCAAGATGCGAGATTATCTTTATTTCTTCAAGGAATCGATTTATATGATTCATGGATGATCTTATGGCTGGATATAGTACATACATGATTGATTATCCTTATTGAAATTAATTCCGATAATCCAATCTTTTGGAAGGCAAGTAAACTTGGAAAGTTCTACTTATGAAAACCAAGATCTTAATTGTATAGCGAACATGATTGACGAGCTTTCATCACAAATTATCAAACGACTTGAGATCTCCTTAATTGATTATGTTCAATGGGTAGATTGGAAGAATTTCTTAAGAAAGTGCCAACAGTTGTGAAGGCATGAAAGAGTATTTAAGGTGGACTCTCCAGTTGTTCGAGATAGTACATGAAAGAAAATTTTCAAAGTCTGAAGCTTCCTAGTTTCTTGTTATTTCATTCACTGAGCTCAAAATTGTCTACAAAAAAGAGAGAAACTCATAGTGAGACTTTGTGAGACACCAGTAGAGACTCTTCATTGTGAAGTCAATATCGCAAGACTATAAAATCTCTTTTGTTTCTTAATGGAATCCGAACAGGTAAATACGGTCGGATAGTGGATGTTTGAAATTGCATGATTTTATGATTGAATATGTTTGTGCAAAACTAGAATTTGGAGTCCAGTGACCCCAAGGTGTTCTCAGATTTTTTAAATTTTTTTTAGAAGAATTTCAAAAATCTTCGTGAAACATCACCATCAATACATATCAAAATCTTTGCAATTGTATTTTTTTTTTTTTTGTAAAATTCCAAAGTAATTTGATCGAAGATCTCGTATCCATCAAGTAGTGGTAGATTTTTGAGCTTTCAGTGGAAAATGATTTTATATTTTCTCAAACATTATTTTGCAAATTCAACATAATTCAAGTCCGTATTCTAGCCGTACGCCAGCATTCTATTGACAACTGATCAACACACCGCCAATCCTTGACATGTCCTCGATGACATCGTGGTCGTAGCTCCACCGAATCACCTTCAACTTGTTTCCGTCCCTTGATCGTTCATTTGGAGCTTAGTTACTTCAAAAAAATCTCATTGGTTTTACTTTAGTGTTTCGGTTAATTACCGAGCTTCCATGGCCAAACAATGGATTTCCAAAGTGATCGTGGTGGCCGGATTGCTCGATTATTCACTGGATTACTATATTCATAGTTCATTGAACTTAGTTAAGACATTTTTGCATATGGCCAAATGCATATAGAATCTTTTCATAGTGGCAAATTTTAGTGCTGAATATATGTCTAGATCAATGCATGTTAGGGATTCGTGATTAGGATTGATAGAGGCTTGAGTTTTTGTTAAATGATCATAGATTGGACATATGCCGATTAGGATATTTTCAACTTTGATCCAAATTTGATTATGTGCATAGAATAGCATTTAAGATGGATTTTGCTGAAAATGGCCAAAAGATGCTTATATGTGATAGAATTAGCCTTGTGGATGTTTGAAATTGCATGATTTGATGATTGAATATGTTTGTGCAAAACTGGAATTTGGAGTCCAGTGACCCCAAGGTGTTCTCAGATTTTTTAAAATTTTTTGAGAAGAATTTCAAAAATCTTCGTGAAACATCACCATCAATACATATCGAAATCTTTGCAACTGTATTTTTTTTTGTAAAATTCCAAAGTCATTTGATCGAAGATCTCGTATCCGTGAAGTAGTGATAGATTTTTGAACTTTCAGTGGAAAATGATTTTATATTTTCTCAAACATTATTTTGCAAATTCAACATAATCCAAGTCCTTTTTCTGTAAAAACTTAAAACTAGAAAGTTGTTCATTGGGTCGAATTGAGTAGACTGGAAAGTTTGAGGACCAGATAGCAAAGTTTAGGAGGCCAATTTGACTAAATCGGAGGTCATTTTTGGCCTACAAAACCGTCTTCAACTAAGTTCCTAGAAAAACCTACAATTTTCACATAGTTGAGGGGCTTATTAGCAAAAGTTCAAAACTAGTAATTTTTTTTTTGTAGCGGAATGAACCAGCTCCTTGTAAAATTCGGTGGGAATTTGAAATTTTTTCCATATTTTTCATATCTCGAATCGGAACTGAGTCTAATCTGGAGCAGTCTCGGTGTTGGGTCAAATTTGGGTCAATAGAATTTAAATCAGGTTAAGTGGTCTTCATGAAGTAACTACACACTTCAATTGAATTGCTTAATGGGTAGTTCATTCAGCTTCCAAATCGAGTGTAAACATAATTGCCCAGAATCAGGAAAGAGAAGCAAGTGATCCAATCATTGGCTCACTCATTATTTGTTGATTGTTCAAGGCTAATTAACCTGAAGGCATGTTTAATTGAACTTTCTATGTGATTGCTAGATGAGTGATTAGACTCACGTCATGTGTTGATCAACGGGTTGTTTATTGGGGATGATTAGTGCTAATTAGTGATTAGTGGCTTAGCCATATCACTTTGTGTATACAAGTAGAGGCTAATTACTACTAATCTTAATAAGTAAACCTTTGTGGGTTAGGAAGGGTTTAGTCGATTTGCATGAGTAATCAAAAGTCAATCCTAAGGAAATTGAGTGTTGAATTGAATGAGCTTTGCCAATGTTGCGATTGGCTTGATTGCAATGATTGAATGGTTGAATGAATGAAACCGAGACCCATGGATAGAGGCCGGAGGCGACCAGAAGAGACGGCGACCAAAGGGAGCCATGGTTGTTTTAGGCCGATGTCCAAGCCAGCCTTAATTCTTGTAATAGTTTAGCTTAGATTAATTCCAGTTAGCCTAGTTTAGACATTGGTAGCCTAATTAGCGCATGCTTTGTTAAATAAAATTAATTAAACTTAGCCTCACATTTCAATAAATGATTTGAACTGTCTAGATTATATTTCATCTTAATCAATTGATTATAATTAAGCTTGCCTAAGCTCAAATAGCAAGGGTTCATGAAGCTTTGTATAATTCTTTAACCAACAAGTTGGGGTTGTTTTCAGTTCTCACACCTAGTAGATGCATTTCAATTACTTGGGTATTTATTTATTGCACCATCATTTCAATATATTGATTACCAATTTCCTTTTCTAGAATAAAATAATATTAGGGTCGGTTCATTTTGCGTAAAATATCACATTTCCAAAAAAAAAAAAAAACTATATTTTCTGGTATTTGGCTAAAATCTAAAATTGAAGTGAATTTTTTTGCATTGTTCGTTATCTAATTTTATTTTTGGGAAAAATTACCAAGAAATTTAATTTTAATTTATATAAATATTTTTTAAAAAATTGAATTTTTAATTATTTTTATTTTTAAAAATGGAATTTTTAATTTTATTTATTTTTTCCTTTTTCTTTTCCTCCCTCCCTTCTTCCTCCTTCTTCCCCCTCCTTCCTTCACCGTCGCGTGCCTCCATGTGGCCGGGCTGCCCGGCGACCAACCATGATGCAATCACCGAGATCCGACAAGCTCGAGGCTTGGCCGATGTAGGCAAGTCACGTCAAACAACGGATGTTGCTTGCCTAGATCAGCCGAGCCTCGAGCTCATTGACCCAATCTAAGCGAGCTCAAGCTTTGCCGAGGCCAGCAAGCTTGCGGCTTGCTCTATCTAGGCGAGTCCGAGCTCTGCCGAGTCTAGCAAGCTCAAGCCTCGCCCTTGTCGGATCTGGCCTTAGGAGAGGCTGGAGTTGGCTTGTGGCCGATCGCTGGCCATGGTGGCCGATCACCACCATGGCCAACAATCGGCTAACACAGAAGAAAAGAAAAGGGAAGAAAAAGAAAAGGAATTAAAAACTAAATTTTAAAAAAGAAAATGAAAACATAAAAATAAAGAAGAAGAGGGAAAACAAAGAAAATAAAAAAATAATTCAAATTAAAAAAAAAAAAGGAGGAGGAGGAGGAAGTGAGGGTTTATAGAGGTGTGAGATAAGAGATATCAAGTGAGGAAAATATTTTCCACTTTTCAAAAGTGGAAAATGTTTTCCCCTAGTTTAACTCTTTTCCTTTCATGGAAAATGTTTTCCTCAAGCAATTCATTTTCCATGAAACGAACATCGGAAAATTTGAAAACGCTTTCCCAAGTTATATTCTATGAAACGAACGGAGCCTTAGAATTTTAATAAACTTCCTACAAAAACATTTGTATAGTAACTTTGTGACTAATAGGATTATAATTGGTAATCAAGAGTAATTTGTCACTTATATTACACATTTTTAAATTAGGTACCTAAAGGGTTCTAATAAAAACATTAAGCAAATCCCCATCCCTAGAATTCTTTAGTTGAGTAGAAATTGAGACCACGCTCTTGCATCTCGATTGGGTTCTAACAAACGCCCAATAAAGGCTAATAGCGACTCCTAGAAATACTTAAGTGGTTAAGAATTTTTAAATAAAATTGCGTGTCATGTGAGATTTGGACTTGGGAGAGCATGCGACCTTAATTAATGTACATTTTGCGGTGTTATCATTTGGTGATAAATTTGAGAACGTCACTTGTATGTACCATTTTGACCGTCTTTTGAGCAAATATCTCTAAACTTATTTACTGAGAGTAGCCCCTCGAGGGGTAGGTCGCAAGAGTCTCCACTCTCACAGCTTGTACATATTTGAACCTCAAAAAGTTTTCAACTGGCCTGAAGAATTGAGGAGTTGCTTGATTTTTCATTTGGTATTATTGTGTTCTTGCCTTGATTGAGCATGTCTGCAATAGGTAATGGGAATTTCATTAGAAGGTTTTGCCACTTTCGAGAGGTTTACCATAGAAGTAGATAGCAACAGTCAATAAAAGTTACAACTGCATCCTAATAGTTCGCCTTATGAGATGGTCCTGTGATTCTGGATCTGCTTTTTTAGACATAACATAGTGTCTTGAGTTCATTTTGGCAAGTCCATTCACATGGAGAGAACGAGACAGAACCGACAGATCTCGAAGTGGTCCTCTCCTCCCATCGGTTGCAAATTTACTCTTTTACCTTGCACCTTTTTTCCAGTTCTGCAGAAAGCACGTGGAGTGAAATTTTTCGCGGGAGATTGACCGGGTGCGGGGACCTTCTTTATTTTGACATTGATTCCTGCAATGAAGATGCCCGATCCATTATAATATTAGCAATCGCTGCAGGCCAGACTACGAAAAGAAAACAATAACTTTGTTCATGTGGTTCCTAGTCGAAGTACATACGTACGAATCAACATATAATATTTTAGTGCGACGGATTTCATTACATTATCAATTTTCCACGCTTGACAAGGTGGTCCTCATGTGAAAAAAGTTTGTGGTCTTCAAATAATTTTCTTTTGGGTAGTGGCAGTAATTGCTGCTGTTCTTCAGGCGCATGAAGACTGGGCTTGGCTTCTGCTGCCTAATCTCTCTCTCTCTCTCTCCAGAACCGGGATATCCTTCAGGTATGCTTTCGATCTTCCTGTCAAAACTAGATGCAAACAAAATTATTAGCAGAGATTAGGTGGATTGAAGTCATCTACTCTCATAGACGACATGTGAGTTTGAGAATTTTATATGAAAGCGGTAGAAGGGTATGCGCAAATTATGATTGGTTTGTTTACTTGATCTATTTATCACTGACAACAATGATCGGCATCCAGCAACCATCGCCTTTTCAATATTACTCAGAACTTGTGCATATTGATTCTTTTAGGATTTGGGTTGGCAATCTGAGTCTGAGGTTACAATAGGATAAGTCAGCTAGCCGAGAATTTTTATTTTTAATTTTTGGATGGGAGCAATGAAACCACGAACTTTGGGCTAAGATAACCAGTCTTTTGCAGCGAAGCCGGTATTTTCATGTTCTATTACAGTCAGAGTGAGTGAGAACGCAATGATGGATCCACTGATGGGAGCCTTGTATCCTTCTGATGAGTTCCCATCGGACGATCAGTCAATATCTGCTGTTGTAGATCGTTGTTTAGTTTCTAGACCGACTTTTCAAAGCGCACCCGACAGATGTGGAGAGATGCATCATTTGGTTGATGTTGCCCCATTTTCAAATGAATGTCGTGATGCACCAGACACCGAAGAGACTGAATTCTCCGATGCAGTCTTCGAATACATAAGTCACATACTCATGGAAGAAGACATAGAAGAGAAGACGTGCATGCTTCAAGATTCTTTGGATCTGTTGTCAGCTGAAAAATCCTTTTATGAGGTCCTCGGCAAAAAGTACCCGCCTTCACCTGAGCCAAGTCGCACGAATTGTATCACCTACAATGACAAACACTCGAATGACAGTCTCTTAGACAGCACTAGATATACTAGCACTGTCAGCAGTAGAAAAACCGGACACTATGCCAATGTTCGTCAGGTTGAAAATCCAAGCAATTATGGTACAATGAGTTTTGAAAAAGATATTAGTCCAGCGGCGTTTCAACCTAATCGAGGGGGTAATGCACAGAGGCTTGACTTGTGTGGTGAGAACCAATTCGTACGGCAGTTTAGGATGGGGGTCGAGGAATCCAGCAAGTTTCTTCCTAATCAAGCAACTACCGAACTTCTACATCAGGAACCACACGGAAAGATTGACAAAGTGGACCGTCTCGGTGCATTGAAGAGAAAAGAGAGTCTCCATAGGGAGGAAGGAAACATGGAAGAGAAGAAGTACCAAGCAGGCTTTTGTTCATGAAGAATCCATACTTCGCTCAGATGCTTTCGACACCGTTCTACTTAACAGCCAAGGGGAGGGCCTGGCGCATCTTTTGAATCTCCGTGCATCGTTGAAGCACAGAGCGAATGAAATCGCAGACAAGATCGAAGAGCCCAAAGTTGGCAGAGGTCGTGGCAAGAAGAAAAGAGGGAAAGTGGAGGTAGTCGATGTGAGGATGCTCCTCATCCGATGTGCACAAGCTGTGGCATCAAATGATCATAGGAGCACGAATGCTCTGCTGAATGAGATCAGGAAACACGCCTCGCCTTTTGGCAATGGGACCCAGAGACTCGCTCACTACTTCGCTAATGGTCTTGAGGCGCGGTTGGCCGGCACAGGCAGCCAGATATATAGAGGTCTCGTCAATAGGAAAACAACAGCAGCTGATATGCTGAATGCGTACCAGCTGTACCTTGCAGCTTGTCCATTCGAAAGATATTCTAACGTGGTCTCGGTCAGGTCGATATTAGAAACAGTGGCAGATGAGATGAGGATTCACATCATCGATTTCGGCATCCTTTATGGATTCCGATGGCCCACTCTGATTCAGCGCCTTTCCCAGAGACCTTGTCCACCGAAGCTCCGGATCACCGGCATAGAATTGCCTCAACCCGGATTCAGGCCCGCCGAAAGAGTCAAGGAAACGGGTCAGCGCTTGGCAAATTACGCTGAAAGTTTCAACGTGCCGTTTGAGTACAACGCCATTGCGAAGAGGTGGGAGTTCATTGAACTAGAGGAACTCAAGATCGATAGGGATGAATTAACTATAGTCAACTGCATGTTCAGGTTTGAGAACTTGTTCGACGAGACCATCGCAGAAGAAAGTCCGCGAGACATTGTCCTCAACCTGATAAGAAGAGCCCAGCCGGATCTCTTCATCCACGGTGTTATCAACGGGAACTACAATGCCCGTTCTTCGTCACTCGGTTTCGGGAGGCTTTGCATCACTTCTCTTCTCTATTTGACATGATTGACGCTATAATACCCGGCGAAAACCAGGAGAGGATGCTGGTCGAGAAGGTTACGTTGGAGAGGGAGGCGTTGAATACGATAGCCTGTGAGGGATGGGAGAGAGTGGAGAGACCGGAGTCGTACAAGCAGTGGCAATCACGCAACATGAGGGCCGGGTTTGTGCAGGTGCCCTTAAGCAGGAGGATAGCGCAGTTCGTATTCAACCAGATGGCTTCGCGCTACCACAAAGATTTCGTCGTAGATGAAGTCGGCAAGTGGCTGTTGATAGGATGGAAGGGACGGTTTCTATACGCCTTTTCTATTTGGAAACCGGCATAGCGAGATCGGTATGTGGGCATGGTTGAAGGAGCAAAATGAGGCCGTCACTAACAGCACCTGTCAAAAATCAGAAGATGACCGGGGATGTTGGAATCTCTTCATCATTCTCCTCAACATGTTTATACCTGGGTGTGCCAATGTTGTGATTGGCTTGATTGCATTGACTGAATGGTTGAATTGATGAAACCGACACCCATCGATAGGGGGCGGAGGCGACCAGAAGAGGCAGCGACCAAATGGAGCCATGGTGGTTTTAGGCCAATGTCCAAGCCAGCCTTAATTCTTGTAATAGTTTAGCTTAGATTAATTCCAGTTAGCCTAGTTTAGACGTTGGTAGCCTAATTAGCATATGCTTTGTTAAATAAGATCAATTGGACTTAGCTTCACATTCAAATAAACGATTACAATTGTCACGCCCCGAATCTCGAGTGCGCACATCCCTTAGCGGTCAATCAAATTGCGACGTTCCAGGACTTGTCGTTGACCCATTCATTTTATGCACATTCGGAAGCGAATTAATAAATCTCCAAATAACAATCAACACGGGGATAGAAAAGTAGGACAACCAATTAACACAAAATGTGTTTTATAAGCAATCCAGGTCAGCCCTACAGAGTTATACACAAAAGATCTAGACCCAAAAAGGAGTTACTAAGCCAACTCCAGACCCTATCTACTTGGGATCCGGGTCTACCACAACACCATCAGGGATGTCGATATCTAATGGGTTAGCTATCTCTACTATGGGCTCTTCAACCTCGGGTCCCTGGTTTGCCTCGATATCAGCTATAATATCGGCATCATGCACAGGGTCGAGATCCACCACATACTTTGCATCGACGGCAGGCCCGTCAAAACCATCCAAGGGGCCCTCCTGAAAACTATTGGGCCTGTGACAAAACCATGCTTTGAATCGATGAAGTACCAATTGAGGTAGGCCCTCATTGACCCAAATAATGGTAACGACGAGCTCACGGGTCCAGTCAGGGTTCTCGTGGATAGGGAGTATGGTACGCTGGGTTTTCGCCTCCCGTGGCCACCCAAAACAAACGTGGCGCACCTCCATCTAAGGACCTATAAAATTTTAAATCACAATGGGGTGAGACAAAATCTCAGCGAGTCAACACCCTAAACCCCAATTATGACGAGAATTCACCTAAAGGCAGCCTAAGCATACACCATATAAGACTTACCTTGCCTCAGCATCTCCCCGCACATTAGTACATCTCATATAACATATATAAATGCAGCAAGCATAAATCATTAATCTAAACACCTCATAACATGTATCAATCAATCACAGGGGTCTCGATTATAAGGCCAAATCATTATGACACGTCACATTTCATGCCACACAATTTCGTCCTATAATTAGGCGCGGCTATTTCAATCACTCAAGCGTGTCCTAATTAATTACAACCCAACGGTCACGACCAACTCAACAGTCCGTGGTCATCCGGCATCACCAATCGTCATGCCGCTTTGTCGGGCACAACAACGTCTACATTTAGACGGTATTCTCGAATGAGCATTGGCCCAGCCTCCATTGTGACCAGCATTCGTTAACGTAGGGCATCTGAACTTAATCAGGCATCGTCTGGCGTAAACGCATCGTAACGGGTTCCACTAGCGATTACACGCACATCCAATCTCGGCTAAGGATATCTTGCTTTGCATTCAAATGCCTCAATTTCAAATAATGTAATTGACCTATTTTCTTCATATTAAAAACACCTGATATGGACCTAGACTTAGAACTAGGGAGGACAAAGTCAATTTTCTGCAGGTATGCCTTCCCACAGTGGGTACATTGTTCCATATATCTTCGGGAATGGTTTTGTTCTTCTGGCACAAGATTCTCTGGAGTTCTCGGTATTGGTGTTCACAATATCTAACAGATCTTGGATAAGATTTGTGAATCTGAGCTTCTCGACTGTTTAGGTGAGGTCTATAGGATGTGGTTCCTATATCTTGTGGAGCGTTGATGATGTTGCCATTGTTTATGAAAAAATGCCATGGACATCTGAAAAACATGATGGTATGGACTTCAGGATTTGGCGTCATGGTTCTTAGTTCTTTTTCCAAGAGATGTTTTCAGTGAGTAGGATGATAGAACAAATTAAGAAAGTCTAAGAGATTTTTATCACTTTCTTTCTCAACATTTCTTCCAAGTAAGAATATCTTGGTAAGGTTGGCAATAAATCTTTTGGTTGGAATTTCAATAGCTATTAAGTACTTATTGGTTAAGTACCATAATAACGTCTTGAGTTGATCCGGGAATTCATCTTCCTTCCAAATAAGGGGATGAATGAATGGATAATTCAAATTTAGCCCAAAAGGATAAAGAATCGAATCTCCATTGAATCTGAATAGATCTGTGTGGCATTGCCACATGAGGTTTTCCATGTTTTCAGTGAGGCTGTCATTCTGGATTTGTTCTATAATCTCTTGGGGATATTTCCAGCTTGGCAAATCTTTGATCTTCTCAATCTTGTATTTTACTCCATGATTGAGAATGTGAAAAGCAGGCTTCTTGATGTACATGTTGATTTCGGCTGGTGCTTTTGGTCTTGACAAGAAGTCGGCAAGCACATTCTTTTTCCTGGGAATATGTTTGGTTTCAAAAGAATATTTTGAAAACCATTCAGCCCATCAAAGCAGTTGAGAATTTGGAATCTGCTTTTGTTTAAACTTAGTCATCTGAGAGAAAGATGCCATGTCTAATTCTACTAGGAAGTGATGGCCGATGAGATGGAATTCAAACTTTTTTATTCCATTTTTCACTGCTAGAATTTCTTTGAAAGTGGAATGGTAATGCATTTCAGCTTGAGAAAACTTTCCACTTTTGTGAGCACAAAGATGTCTCTTACCATCAATTTCTTCAAACAGGATAGCTGCCCAGTATTCATTACTGGCGTCGGTTTGAAGGATTCTCTTTCCTGTTGTTGGTATTTGCAATGGTGGGAGATTTTACATAATCTCCTTGAGCTCAGCGATTGCTTTAGTCTGAGGTTTTCCCCAAGGTGGGAGATTCTTCTTCAGCATGGATTGTAAAGAAATCAAGAGCTTTGCAATGTTTAGGACATGTTGACACCTAAATTTTGGCGATCTGACCATTTATTTATTGCATAGAAAATTAAGGGTTAATTTTATCCCTGAAAAAAAATATTAATTACATAGCATGTAGATGTAGGTGCAATTATTTTTAATTTTCGTGTTTTGCATTTATTTTTTTTGGACCGGTAACAGATTCGAATTGGTGGTTCTAAGCTTTAATTTAGTGAGTTGGACTAAGCCCACGGTGATGAAAATTTGGCTGAACTCGTTGCTCATATAAGCCCATCATTTCTTTAACGAGACCAAAATTGACATATGCTTTGCACATGCGGAATTTCAAGTTAGGAAATATAAAGAGCAATATCATAATCTTGAAAATTCAATCACCAAAGAGCAACATCCTGGGTGTAATATATTCGGTCAAGTACAGCTTGAATGAAAGAAGGAAAGAAATAAAGGGATAATATTCATTAAAGAAAAGAAATTAAGGCAGAGGATATTGTGAACACTCACCTACGGAAAATAGAAGATCGCGTCCCTTCCTTGAAACCTAATTTTCTCGCTTATAAAAAGAGACGCATATTCACAGTTATAGGAGGCCGCACAATTGAAGACACGGCCATACACCGAATTGAGGGAAAAATCGTGAGGGGAAGCTTTTGTAGAGAGTGCTCGTGAAGCATCAGGAATCGCAACACCTCCTATTGCCGATTGAGGAGTCCCATATGAAAAGCCAGTCCACCGCCCGTGGACGTCGCTGCTCCTGTTGTCCATTGCATTGATGAGGGCTGACCTAACTGGAATCCACAACGACGGCGAATCCCTTCCATCGGCAAATAAGTTGGTGCAATCAATTGGCTTTCTTCTCTGCAATACCCTCCACACGCGAAGATTGAGACAGTCACAGCACAGCACAGACAAAAATCGGAGGTCAGCAATTCAGAGTTCTCAGAGCACGTTGATCAAAAGACGCGAGAGAGAGAGAGAAGAGGGTCCTTCGGCCAAGGCTTGGTCAAAACACCGCTTGTGCAATCCCTTTGCTACGGAGCCCGGCAACGTTAAGCACCTGTCGCCGCGAGCCCCAACCTCAACGACTAAGCTGCTGACCCGATACGCCACGAGCTCTACGCTCACCGTTAAGTTCCAGCAATTCCAGGCGCGGCTCTTTTGCCGAAAGCACCCACGATGAAGATTCCATATGCTGCATGAAGACAATTCCACTTGCTGCATGAAGAGGATCCATTGACTTTGACTGAGAAAAAGGCCACCTGTTCTGCCGCGCCTACAAATCATCCGCGAGCGTCTTTGTCCAACCCTGATCTCCACCGGCGGCGGGAGATTCGTTGTCAAAGGAACACCACCATTACAGCATACAACGTTCCTGATTCAAGCAGCCACGAGCCAAGTTGACCTTCAAAGTTTCCATTTTTGTAGGCTCATTGAACTGTGCCGGTTTCGATCGTGAATCTCCATGCCGCAGCTGCTTGCCACCATCCGTCGTGTTTCACCATCAAGGAGCGGGTTGCAATCCTGGTCCTATTGCGCTTGGTCCAAATTTGGAAAGAATATCCTTGAACTAGGTAAGACTCTCTCGATTAATCTGGTTTTCATATATGTCGTTGCCTAATTCGTAGTATCCCAATCTTTCTTCGAATGTTAGTTCGATATTGCCATATCCAAGCCCTCATAAATTAGGAAATTTTCCTAATTTCGCAACGTACATATGATTGACGGTCCGATTTCACGCTCGAAATACGACCCGCAATCGTACGGAAAAATCACCAATCCGATCTCATGCTCGAGGTACGATTCGTGATTTTATTTAAAAATTGGCAAATCCGATCTCATGCGTGAGATACGATTCGTCAATTTATTTCCCAAAATTAAATGGACATGGATGATATCTTGCTTGATTTGTTGCCATACTATTCTTGATGCCTTTATTTGATTGCTTCCGTAAAGGAAAAACCCAAAAAAATATATTTGAGTTAGATTAGATGCATGTTAGGATATTACTTGTTTTAGGGTTATCTTGAATTGGAAATTTATTTATTTCCAATTTCTTAAATAAAAATCCAAAAATGCATTTAGGACATTAGTTTTTTAATTTAATTTAAATTGCATGTTTAATTATTTGCCAATTTTAATTTCGAAAAAAACAAAAATCATCATGAATAAGGAAAATCAAAGTTAGAGCATTCTTTGCATGTCATTGCATATTATGATAGATTGCATGCTTATTAAGAAAAATGTCATGTGCACGTCATTAGGATTAGATTCATGAGATGCATATCATTTAGTATTTTTGCTAGGCCCATTTAATTAAAAATTACATGTCATTAGAATTAGGTCATTCAATTAACATTGCATTACATATTGCATGATTTTCATTAATTGAGCAAAAACAAAATAAAAATTGCGTTTTAATTAAAAACCATATCTAGGGTTGTTAATGTGGATTTTATTTTAATACTGCAGATGCTTTCGTTGCTTTGAGGTAAGTCTTGCAATTTATTCATTTGCTTTCTTGAGTGTTAAATTGGTGGGTTGCGCACGTGCATGGTTACCTCACATGTTAGGGAATTAAAATCAATTCAAGTTGCTTGCCAAACAATTTTTTTTTTTAAAATAAAAGAGAAATGTACCGAAAGGGCGTTAGAGAAATAGAGCGTAACCAAATCCCGAACTCATAAATCTCTGGTTTGTAGGAGTAAAGTAAAACTCCCGTTACTTTACTTGGGTTTCTAATCGACCCACCAAAAATAGATTAGTGGCGACTCCTAATTGAAAATCAATTGCATGTTAAGAACTTGAACCGAAAATCGCGAATTGGTATGGGCTTGGGAGAGCCCGATTTAAATCTAGGCTTAACAATCCATTAGCCAAACATTAGGTGGTTCACACCCGAAAAATTGGTCGTGACAGGACAAAATCCATGAGATAATTGATTATCCCAAGAAATTGCTGAAATTGTTTTGTTGTGAAGTTATCCTCAAGAAACTTTAATAATTCTTAAGCGATATGTGGCCCTGGGTAGTATGTACCTTTGTTGAGGTGCATACCAAGAAATTCAATTTCTGTCTAGGCAATATTCATTTTCTTCTGGGAAAGCATAATACCATATTTCTTCACGATTTCTGCGAATTGCTCAAGAAGTTGGCAGTGTGATTGCTCATCAGAACTGTAAAGCGGAATGTCATCAATGTATAAAGCTGCACTTGACAAGATTGGTTGGAAAATACGACACATGGCCTTTTGGAAAAGGGATGGTGCTACCTTTAAACCAAAAGGAAGAACTTTCCACTGGAAGTGCTGGTTAGGGATACAGAATCTTGTTTTGAATATGTCTTTAGGATGGATGCCCAATTGCCAAAATCCGGCTTTGAGGTCAAATTTGGAATAAATGTGGGCCTTGGTTAGACTAGTAAAGAGGGAATCTTTGGAGGGCAGAGGGAATTTATCATCTTGGAGAAAAAGGTTGAGGGGTTGATAGTTGATTACTAGCCTCATTTTTCCTCTATTCTGCTCGGCACGCTTATTGACATAAAATGCTTCACAAGCCCATTGGGAATTGGAAGTTTTGATAAGGCATTGCTGCAGTAATTCTGACCATTCCCTTTGAGCTAAAGCCAAGTGTTCTGGCTTCATTCCCATATGACTCGCCTTCGTTGGATTGATGTCTTCATTCTTTTTTAATGGAAGGTGGACAAAAAACTCTGGATTTTCCTATAGGGGATGAGAACATTTCTGAGCGAATTCAGAATGGGATTTTGAACAAGATTCCAACAATTTTTGCATGATTGGATCTAATAAACTCATTTTAATAGAAAAGAGTCTATGAATATTGACGAACTCAGAGAATTGGTCTTTATACCTAAGACCTTTTCCAGGAATGATTCGAAGCTAAGAAATTTGAGTCATGATGTCCCAACCAATGATTAAGTCTTTGTTGGGAAGACTGGATCCAAAGATCTTTGTGGATATTGAACACTGGGGGAAGAACTGGACAGTTATGGGGGTGGTTCTGACATTCGTGGAGAAAGTATCTCCTGAGGGAGAATTGAAATATGGGATATAAGGAGTCCAGAATTCTTCAGGAAGAACTTTGGTGTCCAGTATTGAACAACTTGCTCCAGTATCAATGAGAGCAATGACATTAATTGGTTTGGCAAATTTTGAAGTGAGGATTTCTACGGGAAAATGAGGACAATGAATCTGACTTGAAAATATATCAATGCTTGGTTCTTGAAATGTGGATGATATATGAAAAATATCTTCAGACTCAGAATTTGACTCAGTTTCACTAGAAGTGGAATAACATGCATCATTTTGTTGATGTTGCCCCATTTTAATGTTCTTTGAAAGTTGTTGAATTTTCGAAAATTTTTTGAATTTTTATTATTTTCAAAATCTTTTTAATTTTATTCTAATGTTTATTTTTTTGAAATTTTTAATATTTTATTAAATATTATATTTGAGGAAGCGGTTCAGACCGGATAAATCCGATTCGACTTGCTAACCCGACCCAATCGGATAAAAACAAAATTTGTTTGTTTTTTGTTTTCTTTCTTTTTTCTCTTTTTGTCTTTTCCCTATTTTTTCCTATTCATTGCACCCCCTGCTTCTTCACCTAACGTCCCCATTCGCCGTCCTTTCTTCCCTTTTCTCTTTTTATTTCTTTTTATTTTCTTTTCCTCTCACTTTTCTCTTCTCTTTTGGTGTTCTTCTTCTTCATGCGTTCTCTGCACGCCGAAGCCACCTTATCTCCTACACCCTTTTTCACCGAAACTCATCGACCAAACCAACGCCATTTTAAACGAGCCTCACTACCCTTCGTCACCGGCATCGACACCACCTGCACTAGGGGCCACTGCCGAGCCCACACCCACTCTCACATATACGGACAGGGAGGAAGATGGGACACAACTTGCACAAAAATAAGTCCAAATCACAACATATGGCCATAAGCCCTAACCACGACAATGTAAACTTGAAATGGATGAAACAAAAGGGTGTGGAACAACAAAAGAACACATCTAGCAACGACAGACGCCTATAATGAACAAAGGTTCAGAAATAGTTATGCGGGCTTCACTCAGGCATTTATACAAACAGTCCGCAGCATTACCAAATGTTTAGATTTCCTACTTAACCGGGGCTCGAAATGGGATCGAGATTCTCGGAAAACAACCAAAAACACACAAAGACTTGGATAAAGATCTACGGGGGCCGGAGGGACCAAAGCTCCTGCGAACAGGTTGACCACGAGCTCCGGTCCGATGCCCTACAAAAACAGAGCATACATGACTGGAGAAAACCTACATGGTTTGGTTCGGTGGGGGGTACTGCGGGGGGGCTGGCGGCTAATGGAAAAACCACCGACGACGGCTAATTACTCTCTTGGGCTCACGTTCTTGTTGCTCTCTCTCGGCCAAAACCTGTAGAAAAAACCAGAACCCCCCTTGGATTGCTCCTCGATCTCTCTTTTAAGCTCGGCCAGCAAGCACACATGAATCCTGCCACTGCCAGCTGCCTTGCCGGCCTGACTCCGACCTTGGGATCATGTTGTGCGATCGGCCGTCTCCTTTGCTTCCTCCCCATCCTCATCTCCTCTGGATCGTACTTTGCTTTTCCTTCTTTCTGCAGAGAGCGTGAGGGAGAGAGAGAGAGGAAGAAGAGAAGAAGATTGGGCTGAAGAAGGAAAGGGAAAATGAAGGAGGCTGGGCTAGGCCTAAGCCAATGGAAATGGATAAAGAGAAAAAGAAAGAAGGTTGGGCCGACTTAGCCTCGGCCCGGCCTCGCTTTTGTCTTTCTTTTCTTTTCTTTTTTTAATTTCCGATTTTTTTTTAAATTATAGATTTAATAATTAGTGATAGTTATCTAAATGCTCATAATGTCTATGCGTAATCGGATTTTAATGAAAACATACATGATGCATTTTAATGAAAGTTATTTATTTTACTCTTTACTTCTTTTTTCTTTTTCTTTTTTTTAGCGACTAATTCATAATTTTGTACACGATTAAATCCTAACTAAAATAGTAAAATTTATGTGTCAACACCCCTTAAATATTTTTAGGAGTCACTACTAGCCATCGTTGGGGGTCAGTTAGAAACCAATCGAGAAGTAGGGGTCTCAATTTTTACTCAACTAAAGAATTCTAGGGATGGGGATTTGCTTATGCTAATGTTTCCATTAGAACCCTTTAGGTACCTAACTTAACAGTGTGTAATGTAAGCAACGTATTACTTCTGAGTACCAATTTTTTTTTTTTTTTGGTAAAAAACTTCTAATTACCATTTATAATCCCATTAGTCACAAAGTGACTATACAAATGTTTTTGTAGAAAGTTCATTAAAATTCTAATATAATATTATCCTATTCTAGAAAAGGAAATTGACAATCAATATATTAAAATGACTAGAGGTGAGCATCAGTCTAGGGTGCTTCGAATAGATCATATACTAATTCTCTTTCTTTGAAAATATAAAAAAAAAGGAGTCTGTGCACCAATATCTGCCATAAAGGGTCCAAGCCATAATAGATGAGAAGCTATACGACTCAACTCTAACATAATTACTCTGATATAATTGGCTCTTTTAGGTACTTGAATATTTTCCCTTGGATTGACCTTGGACCGGCGCAACCCTACCAGTCCTGGTCCGATTCCTAGGGAGATTGGGTCGGTCCTTGGTCCTAGAATTTCTGAACCAGTGTTGTGCAGGTCGATTCTCAGTCCTGAGAGTTCTAGATCGAACAAACCCGGACCCACCCTAACTATATAATATTATAATTTTTTATATAGAGAAAATCTTAAAATAAATGGCGTCAACAACATTAAACAACTATTTAGTGAGGAGTTCAAGTAATTTTACATTGTTCTTTAATAACTTAGGTTTTTAATGTCTTTTATGACGTTAATAGTCATAATTTACGAATGAGGAAAATGTTTTTGTGAGGAGTCCTCACAGCGTCCAAGAAGACACTTTATAGCATCCTCCTCTAGTATTTGTTATCTTTTGTCTTATTTGTCCTCTTAGTCTTCAATTTGCCAAAATCGAAAAATCGTCACTCGACACTCGCCTCGCTCTCTTTCGATCACTCGTGCCACTTGCCGCTTGATGCTCGCTTGGCTTGTTGCTCATCGCTCAACATTTGATGCTCATTCAATTCGATGCTCATTCCACTTGACCCTCATCGCTTGCCTTCCTTAGCTGACCTCACTCATTATCGAACCCATTGGGTCGGTATGGTCCTCGGTTGCCCTTTCAAAGAGTACAAAGAATGATATAAAAAATTATTTGTTTTTCCTAGGTTGACCTTGAAACCGGATCGAATCCATCGGGTTAGTTCGATTCTTAATCGTTTTTTAAAGGAGTACAATAACGAAATAAAAAATTATCGGTTGGTTCCAGGTTGACTTTGGAACCAGACCAAACCCATTGGGTCAGTCCGGTCCTCAATCCCAAACTCAATAGGGTAGGTCCCCGATCTCAAAAATTGAGGACCGATATTGTGCGAGTTAGTCCTAGGGTTAGGGGGTAGACCGGCCCAATCCGGACCATGCTCACCCCTAGAAATGACGGTGTGGTAAGTTAACACACAAGTAATTGAAATGTATCTACCTAGGTGCGAGAACTGAAAATAACCCATAACTTGTTGGGTAAAGAGTTATACAAAGGTCTATTATTGAGCCTCGAGACATGAACTGTCATAATCTTGCTATTTGAACTTAGGCAAGCTTAATTTTAATCAATTGAATAAGGTGAAATCTAAGCTAGACAATTTTTGTGACATCCTTAAAATTCAACCTTATCTCAACTAAATGAAATGGGCTTTTCATCGATACGCTTATGGTCATTTTCTTTGAGCTGATCACTCACGAGATAATTGATCTACCAGGTGAAGCCGTTAAGGGATGTAAACGCAATAGACTTGAGAATTCGATCAGAAATTGATTGTTCGATCATGCTAATCGGCAAGGGTCAATATGGCATAGTTATAATTGATTAGAGACCGGAGATAGGTCGATTCGACAGAAGCACGTAATTAAATTGTGGGTGATTTCACCTCATTGCAAAATTTGCGTCAAACGACACTAAACCGATTTTTCTGTCGATTTTGTACCCAGTACTCATAATTGGAACCTTGAGATTTTTACAACAATCGAAAGTCGCTATGAGTCAGAGATGCACAACATGGATCGAGAATTATCAACCACGGGTCAAACGTTATAAAATCCCTAAAAGTTACTAAATAGGTTAGGTCATGCTAAAATCGCGTCTGGTTGATTTTAACCACGAAATTGAACTCGGTTTTGGGAATCGAAAGTTTGAGCGTGTCACGATTCGTTTTTGGGATGTCGACTCATCCTTTGAAGAATTTTCGGCAAGCTCAGAATTTTGGCTGAAAAATCAAAATTGGCAAATTAAAATGGTGGAAATTCGGATGGGTAAAATTGAGGGACTTTTTGACCTTCAAAGTGGATTAGTTTGTGAAGGAAATTGTGGGAATTGGTATGAGCAACCTCCTTAGCAATTTTGGCCATCAAATTGAAGTTGCTTGGTGGGAAATTGAAGAAGAAATTCAGCAAATTCGTAGGGTGATGGGCTGCTGAATTTTGGCCTTCAAATTGAGTTATTTTGGTGAAGGTTTGTGAAGAAATTGGCTTGTGGATGAAGCTTGGACAGTAAAAGCAGAAGACTTTGGTGCCAAAATGATCATTGCCTAAATATTTTGCTTGCAAGCCCATTAGCTCAAGCCAAGACTTTCAAGCCTCTTGTTCCCCCTTTGTCCCCTCTCCTTCCCTCTCTTTCCTCCCTTGCTCAACCACCCTCAGCAAAAACCCCTTGCAGTTGCTTCTTCTTCTTCCTCATCTCCATTTTCCTTTCCTCTAGTTCTGCTCTACCTTGTTTCCCTTAGTGTTGCAAGCTAGCAATGAGCCAGCAGCCATAGTAGTGCCCCTTCGGCCCGCTCATCCTTGCGTCGTCTGAACCAGTGACGGCCTGCAGCCGCTCGACTGCCAGCCCACTAGCTCGCCACCACTGTTGACCCGCACTACCAGTTCGCCTCCAGCCACCCCTGGCAACCGTCAGCCCCTCACTACTCCAGTAATGCCGTCTAGCCCGTCCCTGCGCTGAACCGCCTCAACTCGATTGGTTCAGTCCTTTCGCAAAACCGAACTCACAACTTGAGCTGTGAGCTTGCAGAGCCGTTTTCAGCCTTTGCCGGACCTCCTTTGGAGTCGTCGTAGGCCTGGGTCTTGGTCGTCATCACGCCACCGCCACTGTGGACCCGTTAGCTTGCTTAATCGATGAGTTGACGCCCTAATCTCTAATTAGGGGGTTAATTGCACTTAAAGGGGGTTAATTTAGGCTGAGCAAGTGTTAGGGGAATTAGCTTAATGTTAATTAGGCTTAGGTGATTTAGTTAATGTAGCTAATTAGTTGGATTTGTTAATTAGATTAAATAGTTTAATTAGGAAGTTAGTTAGGTTAATTAGTTAGTTTAGTTAGATTAAATGTAGCTAGCCTAGGTGGATTAATTTAATTAGTTCAATTGGGTGGTTAGATTAGTTTATGTAGGTTAATTAAGGGTTTAATTTAAATAATTTGCAATTTATTTAATTAAATGCAATTAATTAATTAATTTATTTATTAATTAGCATAAATTATATTAGAATAGCCGGTTGTCAGAATTTTACGCTGATCTTCGTGGTTGTATTGGTTTGTGCAATTGATTACTTATGTATGCAATTGAGTGCTTGGTGATGATTTTTAATTATTATTTCAAAAATATGAAATTTTGGTATTTAATTAGAAAAATACCAGGTGTCGGTTTTTTACGCCAAAAATATTTTAAGTACTATATAAAATCGTGGAATTTTAAAATGGGAGAATATCACGCTTTATGGTTCGATTTGACTGTGTTACCATGCTCTAATACCATGAATGGACCTAGGCTTAGAACTAGGGAGGACGAAGTCAATTTTCTACAGGTATGCCTTCCCACAGTGGGCGAACAACTCCCGTTCAAGCCCTTCAGGGACAGCCTTTTAGCAGAAAACCACTCAGCCCTTTAGTTCAGAGCCTAGAGACACTCAGAGATGCCAGGATGGAAACATTTCTAATCTACCCGACCTGCATTTCTTGGAGGATCCTACCGGGCTGGAGAAGAAGAGGAGTTTAGAAAGCCATAAAGAGGTTTTTCACAAAGCACACACTTTACTTCAGGGGACTTTGCCCAACACATTACACCCTCCCCGCCTTTTATAGGCGGTAAGAGGTCACAAAGACACTTACAAGGACCAAGCTCATGGGTCCGGATACAAACAAAGGCACCAGAAACTTCCAAGAGGGAATTATTTGCACACTATGAATAGTAACTATACTGTGAACACTACTTTCTCTAGCCTAGTGCTATAGTAAAAAGTGAACAGTAATTTTGCTACAGTGAAATTGTACGGACTCAGTGGTCTTGTCCGTCACGAGCATTGTAGTCATAGTCGGTATCATCCGAGTTGTACACTGTTGCTAGGCAATGTGCATTATATTTCTGCTCAAGTGCTTCAAGGTCTTCAGGTGATAATATCTGGTTGAGTTGGCGAGATGAGGATGCGGAGGCTTCTTCGTGAGCCCAGTAGAATGCTTCTTCTTCGGCCTAGTTTGTGTTGTCACTTGTAGTGTTGGTAGGAATGCTTGGTTGAGGCTAATTGGATGGCTGTGTATAGAAGGATATGTCCATGTTTTGGGATAAGGACGAAGGTCCTAGATCATAGGGATATTGGGAAAGAGGACCTCCCGAACGTGCATAGGGGCCCTGAGTAGATTGGACAGCAGCATCTGCACTTGTCATTTCATGATCTTGGAATGATGCAACTTGTCTGCATTGCCTGAGTGCTTCCTTAGCTTCTGGTGCTAGGTCATAATGATCCCACATAGTGGGTACATTGTTCCATACATCTTTGGGAATTGTTTTGTTCTCCTGGCACAAGATTCTCTAGAGTTCTCGGTATCGGTGTTCACAATATCTAACAGATCTTGGATAAGATTTGTGAATCCGAGCTTCTCGACTATTTAGGTGAGATCTATAGGATGTGGTTCCTATATCTTATGGAGCG
Source organism: Eucalyptus decipiens (assembly GCA_014182575.1). Lineage (NCBI taxonomy): Eukaryota > Viridiplantae > Streptophyta > Magnoliopsida > Myrtales > Myrtaceae > Eucalyptus > Eucalyptus decipiens. The sequence goes on from CM024619.1 coordinate 38,754,393, forward strand.
TTGATGATGTTGCCATTGTTTTTAAAAAAATTCCATGGACAACTGAAAAACAGGATGGTATGGACTTCAAGATTTGGAGTCATGGTTCTTAGTTCTTTTTCCAAGAGATGTTTCCAGTGAGTAGGATGATAGAACCAATTAAGAAAGTCTAAGAGATTCTTATCACTTTCTTTCTCAACATTTCTTTCGAGTAAGAATATCCTGGTAAGGTTGGCAATGAATCTTTTGGTTAGAATTTCAATAGCTATTAAGTACTTATTGGTTAAGTACCATAATAACATCTTGAGTTGATCCGGGAATTCATCTTCCTTCCAAATAAGGGGATGAAGGAATGTATAATTCAAATTTAGCCAAAAAGGATAAATAATTGAACCTCCATTGAATCTGAATAGATCTGTGTGGCATTGCCACATGAGGTTTTCCATGTTTTCAGTGAGGCTGTCATTCTAGATTTGTTCTACAATCTCCTGGGATATTTCTAGCTTGGCAAATTTTTGATCTTCTCAATCTTATATTTTACTCCATGATTGAGAATGTGAAAAGCAGGCCTCTTGATGTACATGTTGATTTCGGCTGGTGCTTTTGGTCTTGACAAGAAGTCGGCAAGCACATTCTTTTTCCTGGGAATATGTTTGGTTTCAAAAGAATATTTTGAAAACCATTCAGCCAATCGAAGCAGTTGAGAATTTGGAATCTGCTTTTGTTTAAACTTGGTCATCTGAGGGAAAGATGCCATGTCTAATTCTACTAGGAAGTGATGGCCGATGAGATGTAATTCAAACTTTTTTATTTCATTTTTCACTGCTAGAATTTCTTTGAAAGTGGAATGGTAATGCATTTCAGCTTGAGAAAACTTTCCACTTTTGTGAGCACAAAGATGTCTCTTACCATCAATTTCTTCAAACAGGATGGCTGCCCAGTATTCATCACTGGCGTCAGTTTGAAGGATTCTCTTTCCTGTTGATGGTATTTGCAATGGTGGGAGATTTTGCGTAATCTCCTTGAGCTCAGCGACTGGTTTAGTAAGAGGTTTTCCCCAAGGTGGGGGATTCTTCTTCAGCATGGATTGCAAAGAAATCAAGAGCTTTGCAATGTTTGAGACAAAATCCTTGAGATAATTGATTATCCCAAGAAATTGCTGAACTTGTTTTGTTGTGAAGTTATCCTTAGGAAACTTCAATAATTCTTGAGCAATATGTGGCCTTGGGTAGTATGTACCTTTGTTGAGGTAGATACCAAGAAATTCAATTTCTGTTTGGGCAATATTCATTTTCTTTTGGGAAAGCATAATACGATATTTCTTCACGATTTCTGCGAATTGCTCAAGAAGTTGGCAGTGTGACTGCTCATTAGAACTGTAGAGCAGAATGTCATCAATGTATACAGCTGCACTTGACAAGATTGGTTGGAAAATACGACACATGGCCTTTTGGAAAAGGGATGGTGCTACCTTCAAACCAAAAGGAAGAACTTTCCACTGGAAGTGCTGGTTAGGGGTACAAAATCCTATTTTGAATTTGTCGTCAGGATGGATGCCCAATTGCCATAATTTGGCTTTGAGGTCAAATTTGGAATAAATGTGGGCCTTGGTTAGACCAGTAAATAGGGAATCTTTGGAGGGTAAAGGGAATTTATCATCTTGGAGAAAAAGGTTGAGGGGTTGATAGTTGATTACTAGCCTAATTTTTCCTCTGTTCTGCTCGGCACGCTTATTGACATAAAATGCTTCACAAGTCCATTGAAAATTGGAAGTTTCAATAAGGCCTTGCTGCAGTAATTCTGAGCATTCCCTTTGAGCTAAAGCCAAGTGTTCTAGCTTCATTCCCATATGACTCGCCTTCGTTGGATTGATATCTTCATTCTTTTTTAATGGAAGGTGGACAAAAACTCGGATTTTCCCATAGGGGATGAGAACATTTCGAGCGAATTCGGAATGGGATTCTGAACAAGATTCCAACAATTTTTGCATGATTGGATCTAATAAATTCATTTTAATGTAAAAGAGTCTCTGAATATTGACGAACTAAGAGAATTGGTCTTTATACCTAAGACTTTTTCCAGGAATGATTCGAAGCTAAGAAATTTGAGTCATGATGTCCCAACCAATGATTAAGTCTTTGTTGGGAAGACTAGATCCAAAGATCTTTGTGGATATTGAACACTCGGGGAAGAACTGACAGTTATGGGGGTGGTTCGACATTCGTGGAGAAAGTATCTCCGAGGGAGAATTGAAATATGGGATATAAGGAGTCCAGAATTCTTCAGGAAGAACTTTGGTGTCCAGTATTGAACAACTTGCTCCAGTATCAATGAGAGCAATGACATTAATTGGTTTGGCAAACTTTGAAGTGAGAATTTTTACTTGGAAATGAGGACAATGAGTCTGACTCGAAAATATGTCAGAGCTTGGTTATGGAGATGTGGATGATATATGAAAAATATCTTTAGACTCGGAATCCGACTCGCCATTAGAAGTGGAATAACATGGAATGACACAAAAAGTTTGTTCTTCTGGTTCTTCATCAACAGAGAATAATGATTCGATATCATCATTTTCAAGAAAATTACATGTTTCATTCTCAATTTGATGTATCAAATAATGCTGACCTTTTCTAGCTTGGGGGCAATTTTTGGCAAAATGCCATTTCTGGTTACAAATGAAGCAGCGAGTTGATTTTTTGTGGCCTGTGCGATCTTTTCTCTTGCGAAGGTATTGCCATTTCTTCTTTCTTCGGAAGTGCTTGTGGCCTTGTTTGGATTTCTTTAACCAGAACTTCTTGAAGTGTTTCTTCTTTCGAGAAGACTTCCCACAAGTACTGTTGACACCTAAATTTTAGCGACCCATTTAGTCATTTATCGTCTTAAAAATTATGGGTTAATTTTATCCCTGAAAAAAAATAGTTAATCGCATAGCATATAGTTTTAGGTGCATTTTCTATTTACATTTACATTGGGTCGGTAACGGATGGGTTCGAATTGATGGTTCAAAAACTTTAATTTGATGAGTCGAGCTAAGCTCATGAAGAAAGCAAATCGGCCCAAGTCCGTATTCTCGGAGAGATTTTACGGATTTATCTTTGTGAGATTTCAATTCAAATGCAAATATTACGTTTGGAAAAAAAAACAAATATTGCGTTTCGAAAAGAAATCTTCGTGGATATGGATTTGGAAAATTTAAAAACCCTAATCAGTGCCCTATAAATAGGTAAAAAATACGTAGGGTTGGAGGGAGGCCACACATATTGAATATACGGCCGCACAAGGTTCTCCTCTCGGTTCTCTAGGTCGAAAAATTAAAGTCAAAAAGAGAGGAAATTCTTCCTTTGTTTTAGGGTTTTGAGGTGAAAAAAATCGAACACAGAGGGGAAGTTCTTTTCGTTTCTTTTCAAGGAGAAGTCAATAGCCAAAAAGGTTTTGCAGAAAGAGTGGAAGTCGTTTCCCTTTTGCTCACAGCAGCAGAGCGGAAAACTGAGGTAAGAGAGAGAAAAAAAGTGAAAAAAAAGGAAAACAGAAAGGGGCTTCGTCTTCCTCGGCGAAACCCCTGTCCCTGCCGATGCCGCGTCGGCGTCGGAATCCGAGCTGCCCGCCAATCCGCCCGAAGCTCACAACGCCGCCCCTTGTCCAAGCCGCCCTCCTCCAAGCCGCCCTCCTCCGCGCCGTCGCGGCTGCCAGTCTTCGTTCGCGAGCCCCGACGACCTGCGTCACCCCGACGCAGAGCACTGCCGTGTGTCGCCCATCCCCGATCCGCTCATGGAGCCACCGCCGCGACAGATTCGTGGTCCAGACATCGGGATCTCTCTGCCCGCAGTCCAAGCCCGGTGCTCTGTCCCGACACCGCCGTGCCGCCCGATCGCCGATCGACGGAGCCCGTCCCACCGGCCCGCGAGCCTCCTGCCGCCTCTTTCCCCGTGGCCGACCGTTGCACCTCCCGAATCTTGACCCGAACCATATCGCGGCCCTTCTACTCCGACGACGCTGCTGCTGTCCCTGTTTTGTCTCCGCTTGCAGATCTTCGCCGGTGCCAAGTCTCGTTGAAGACCCAGATCCTCTCGCCGGACACCGCGCCCAACAGCTTGATCTAGACGCCGGAGCTCCTCGTCGCAGCTACTCGAGGCCTCCTGCCGTCCCCGCAATGCCCCGCCGGCCGAAGCCCGTAATCCGAGCGCCCGACACCGCCTCGCACCACGCCGCCGACGCGCCGTTCTGTCTCTCTCACCGGAACCCTAGCCTGTGATCTCCCCTCGCCGGACGACCATCAGCTTTATTTTTCTTTTTCTTTTTTTCAGAAAAAAAGAAAAGAAAAAAAAAGAGATAAGAAAAAGAAAAATTAGGTATTTCTTTTTCTTATTTTTGTTTTTATTATTTTTGCTATTTTATTTTATCTTTTTAGTGTAATTATTCCTTTAATGTGAAATTGAAATTCCATGATATGAAATTGCCTTGAAATTAGTGATTTTAAGTCCGATTTTCGCGCCCGAAATCTGACTCGCAATTACTTAAAAAATTGCCAATCCGATCTCCCGCCCAAGATCTGATTCGTGATTTATGTGAAATTAGCCAACCCAATCTCATACACGAGATATGGTTCATCAATTTCGGTATCAATATGGCTTGATTTGCTGTGATGTTACTTAAATTAGTTTTCTATAAAAAAAAATTAAAAAAAATGTAGTTTTAGGGTTTGCATGCTCATAATAGGTATTTTATTTCGAATTTTCAAAAATAAAAAAAGCAAATCAATTAATTTAGGTTGCTATTTTTTTTTTAAACTTGGATTGCATGTTTAATTATTTGGCAATTAATAATTTCGAAATTTTAAAAAAAGGAAAAAAAAAAAGGAAAAACACAAAAAAGAAGTCATTATGCATATGTCATCTAAAATAAGGGCATCTTTTGCACGTCATAGCATATTAGGGTAAAATTGCATTTAGTTTAATTTTAGATGATGTTTTTCCTAATTTATTATAGGTTTAGGTATTTTATTAAATAGATTGCATTTTAGGATTATTTGGGTTAAGATAATATTTTAGTTTAAATTAGGATTTGGCTTAACCTAATTCCTAATGCAAATTGAATAGAATCTTAATCTAGTTAGATAATTTTCACATTTTTTTAATTTCGAATTTCATGAAAAATACAAAAAAATGTCTTAGAATAAATTAGTTCCATTCTTTAGGATAAATTGCATTTTTGGGAAAAATAAAAAATGTCATGTAAATGTCATATGAGATTAAATTCATGAAATGCACGTCATTTAGAGATTGTTATTAGGACCATTTAATTAGAAATTACATGTCATTAGAATTAGGTCATTTAGTTAATATTGCATCGCATATTGCATAATTTTCATTAAATAAGTGAAAACAAAAAAAAAAGAAATTGCGTGTTAATTAGAAACCATATCTAGGGTTGTTGATGTGGATTTTGAATTAACATTGCGGATGATTTCGTTGCTTTGAGTTAAGTCCTTTGCATTTTCTATTTGCTTTCTTGGGTGTTAAATTGATGGATTGCGCACCCACATGATCGCCTCGCATGTTAGAGAATTAGATTTGAAATCAATTCAAATTGCCTGCAAAACATGTTTTTTTTTTTTAAATAAAAGAGAAAGGTACTGAAATGGCATTAGAAAAGTCTAGCGTAACCAAGTCCCTGAACTTATAATCTCTGGTTCATAGGAGTAAAGTAAATCTCCCGTTACTTTACTTGGGTTTCTAATCGACCCACCAAGAATAGATTAGTGGCGACTCCTAATTGAAAAATTATTTGCATGTTATAAACTTGAACCTAAGTCGCAAATTGGTAGGGGCTTGGGAGAGGTCGAGTTAAGTTTAGGCTTAAAAATCAATTAGCCAAACCCTAGGTGGTTCACACCCGAAAAATTGGTCGCGACAGCTTGGCGTCTCTGCTGGGGAATTGAGTTAAAACTCTTAGTGGACTTAGGCCAATTTTCTTTTTGAAAAAATATTTTTGTTTGGCAACGAGGATCCCAGGTACGTCCCTAACATTTAAGGTGTGAAATGTTCTTGCAGATTGGGAGGTATAAAGGGAGTAGTAATTGCTAACCTTTGTCTTGCAGGTTGGAGTTGGGGATGAATGTTTTAAATTCAAATTATTGAAGTGTTGTTTGATATAAACTGTTGTGCATGCCTTGCATTTGCACTACACTCTTGTACACACAACCTGCCGTCGGACCTGGGCCGCATAGGATCATTTAGGATGATGTTGAGATGGATACCACTCCGACCACATGCTCACGGTACGAGTCACCCATCTCAATCCCGAAGTTTCTTTCATGGTGTCAAGAATACCCACCTCGGTCCGCAAGCCCGCGACCCGGGTCGGCTCTTTGACCAAGTCGGAGTCATGAGGACCCGACATAGTCCATAAGCCCGTGGCTAGTCTGATCATCCTTGTGGCTCCACCTTGATAAGCCTTATAGAGTAGAAATCGAGCCACTTATCATGCGCATGTCTATGTGATTGCCGTCGATTTGTCTTGGTGAAGTAAGTCTTCTATCCCTATACTAATGCAATTTACTTACTTTGTCATACTCTTGGTCCATCCATGACAATTTAGATCAATCATTGATTTAATTCATTTGTCGATTAGAAATGAAATGAGGAAATTGCCATGCAATCAATCATTTTTAAAAAAAACTTTGGAGAATTTGTTTTCAATTCATGTTTAGGAATTTTGGTCTTGTTAGGGTATCTATCTTTATTTTCCTAGTCCATTTTTAGGAAATGCCTTTCTTGTAAGAACTTTTCATGAATAAATGAATCAACTTTCTATTTACCCTCATGCTTACATGTTCCCGTTCATTTGAATTAGATGATTATGGAACGATCCCGTTCACCCATCCGTTCACGATCGAGAACTAAAATGACAAATCAAAAAGAGCTAATCTCATCGAGCGAAAGTGTTGCGATCTATCTTCAATGAGAAATTGTGACTCTAAGGAGAGAGCCAAGAAGACTTTTTAAACCGTATCAATTTCCTGAGGTAGCCAAATTTGATGCCATCATGAAGAGACCAGTGACATAAATAGAAAGAAAAATATCTGACCTGAAGGGTTCGCCTCACAAGATCAAGAAGGGTGAAGAATTCAAGTACACATGATTCATGGTCCTAAGTTGTTCCATTTGCTCACTTAATTAGGGGCATGCACTTTCCCCTGCGTGGGAATCTTTATCTCTTTTTATGGATTGATTTCAATTTAATCACTTTCCAATAAATGTAATTCGATTGATGCATATCAATAAAATTACAAGTTTTGTTTTGAGAACATGATGGGGAACACCAAACTAGCCCAATGATGATATCCAACAATGAAAAGAAAATATCATCCAAGGAGAATTTTGAGGACTAGGCTTCTTCATGCTTCCTCATCCAAAAAAATTCCAAAAGAACAAAAAAAAGATCATTTTTCAAGACATTTCCAAAAAGCATGCATTAGATTAGCCTTGTTTAATTTTCTAACTCATTTACTTCATGTTTCAGAGCATTACTTTTTGACCCGATAAGAAAGCATCTGAAAAAAAGGCACATCAATTTTCAATTGGTTCAATTGTTCTAAAGAGTTAATGTCGGTCACATCTCGATACCACTTGAAATATCCATTTTGAAGGGCCAAACAAAGTGTGTTCCATTTCCATGCTTGACGGAATTTTCATTTTTGCCCATTAAATGAGGGGCAAGTTAAAAGAGGATCATCCATCTTTGGTGAAAGATGTACATCTCGTCTTTAAACATAAATAATTTTGGGAGATGACGCTTTGTTCTTTTCCTTTCAGATGACGAATTAGGGGCACTACAGATTCTAGTAGTGACATGACTGAGACAAAATCTCGATCCGAGCCAAAATGGTTGTGCAATTTGAATTTACTTTGAGTTGCATAGTATCCTATTCATGCACGTTCTCTTGTGCAAAAAGCAAGAACGCATCAAATCAAAAAGTGAATTTTCACTTTTGATTGATAAAGACAATCCAAGGACATCCATTGTTAAGACAATCCCTTTGTGGACCAATTCCCCGAATGAATGCTTAAAACCATGTTTTTAGTGCAATAAATTGTTTGTTTTGAAGTCACAAACACTTTTCATGCTTAAAGTTGCTGGACTCTTTTGAAAAGAGAATTTTCATATTGATTTAGCTCACCAATTTCATGTGGAGATTTATCAAGATAGACAACTCAATTGAGTGACATCAATGTTTAAGAATGCCGAATGAGACATATCGGGATGATGAAAGGCAAGCCCTATCCTATACACAGTCCTTACTTATACACTTGATACACTTGTGAGATGAATGTAGGAAGTTCCATATCTGTGAGGTAAAGAGTTCTCTTGCAAAAGGTACGATGACCGAAAGGATGAGGGGCAATTCATTTCTCTATCCCAAACACAACAGGTGATCCATTGCTTAACCACTTTGAGCCTTATACACTTGTGAAGATTTTTTTAAAGTTATCCCTGTCAAGAACCATCCCACATTGGGGCAAATTGGAGGGTAAGATAGCACCATAAAGTGAAGAAAATGGATTGAAATTTTCTTGCTTTCACTTGCATCAATTTTCAAGTCGTGCTATTACATTGAATTCATATGGTAATTTAAGTACCTTAGGATGACAAATAGCATTTCTTTCTCTATCCTACATACTTATATCCTTTGCATAGCCCACTTGAGCCTGCAATTTCATTTCTTTTAAACCCAGTTGGTGATCATCCCCCACACTAGGGCAAGGCAAGAGACAAATGAAGACCTTTGAAAGTTTGAATGTCATTCAAAGTGTAATTGCTTGACACATGCATAGAAATCAAAATAGAATTAAGGGGCATGAAAAAGCAGTGTGCCTGGTAAACGTAAGGCCAATGCCCATAAAAAAAAAAGTGAATAAAAAATGAACAAGAACTAGGGGCATGAAAAAGCGATGTGCCTAGTAAAAGCAAGGCCAATGCCCATAAATGAAAAAAGAGAATCAAGATAGATGACTGTCAATTGCTAGAATTAAATCCCAATGGAGCAATGCTAAAAGAGCTCAAATGTTGAGTTTTTACAATCAATGGGACACTTCATGAAGACAATCCCTGATGGTGAAAAAGAAAACTGGTAGCAATGCCTAGATGATCATCAACTTTGACCTCTACACATCTTTGAGCCTAACAAGCCATGAACCTAGCCCATGTTACGTCCATTGCAAAGTCCCTTTTGATTAGGGCACTTGAATTAACATGGGAGTTCATATGTTTATAAGCATCGCACGAAGGAGTGCGAGCAAGACTATTTCTTTCTCATTTTGCAGGGTTCTTGACTTGTAAACCCGGAGATGATTACAGAATTGTTCTTTCAATAGCCTTGACTCAAAGAGTCCCTTTGTTAAGCCATTGACCAAGCCCACATTACGGTCCCTATTAAAGACCTCTCATTGGTAAAGTTGTACCGCTTGCTACTTGGACCCTTGTTGGTATGATGATAGTGAGACGGAGTGATTCTCATAAAATAGCCTCTAAATGAGAGTGAGTGAAAGTCCTTTCTAACTGAAGGTCCCTTATTTGGTATTCATAGGAAATCCATGTCATGAGTGAAGATTGTCTTGAATGATAATTATCTCCAGTGGAAATTTGGGTGATGTAAATGTCATTATGCATGAACCCCGATTGAGTTGATGAAAACCTCACTGAATTTTGAAATGTGCATTCTAGAGTAGCTTAGTTTATCTATCTCTTTAATGAATGCATATCAGTTTTTGTTCTAAATCATGTCTGACAGGTAATTCAAGTTCCTTTTAGAATGTTTCATGATATTAGGAGATGAGACACCTCCACCATGAGGTGAAAGACCTCCACAAGATATCTAAATTTCAAAAGACATATCCCCAAGAATAAGAGATTTCACCACGTAAGTATATTTCTACCATACTCTAAAATACTTGTCATTGTGCAGGTATTCTCTCTCAAGTGCATCGACACTTGACTTGGTCAAGCTGTCCAGTTATATTGACCTGGCGTGCTTTCGTAGCCCAAAGTCATTTTCATCGACTTGGCGTGCTTCCGTAGCCCGATGTCTCTTTCTTGACCTGGCGTGCTTTCGTAGCCCAGAGTCCATTTTATCGAACCGATGTGCTTCCGTAGCCCGGATTTCTTTTATCGACTTGGCGTGCTTTCGTAGCCCAAAGTCCATTTTATCGAACCGGCATGCTTCCGTAGCCCGGATTTCTTTTATCGACTCGGCGTGCTTTTGTAGCCCGATGTCTCTTATCGACCTGGCATGCTTTCACAGCCCAGAGTCCCCTTTTATTGAACCGGCGTGCTTTCGTAGCCCGGTTTTTCTGACCTGGCGTGCTTTCGTAGCCCAGAGTCCATTTTATCGAACCGGCGTGCTTTTGTAGCCCGGATTTCTTTTATCGACCTGGCGTGCTTTCGTAGCCCAGAGTCCATTTTATCGAACCGGCGTGCTTCCGTAGCCCGGATTTCTTTTATCGACCTGGCGTGCTTTCGTAGCCTAGAGTCCATTTTATCGAACCGGTGTGCTTCCGTAGCTCGGATTTCTTTTATCGACCTGGCGTGCTTTCGTAGCCCAGAGTCCCTTTTAATTGACACTCGATTGAGTTGTTCCTCAAAGATTTTTCTCCAGATTCATTCTGATTAAGGCGACCGAAGAAAGGTTCGGGTCCTAGTCAGATAATCTATGCTGCAACGTTAGGCGACCGAAGAAAGGTTCGGGTCCTAGCCAATCAAATCTCAGTTTAGGCGATCGTAGAAAAAGTACGGGTCCTAGACAACCCTTATTGCTCTAACAGGCGACCGTAGAAAGGTACGGGTCCTGGAAAAGCAATTACCTCAGTTCAGGCGACCTTAGAAAGGTAAAAGTCCTGGAAAGCGAATCCCCGTTTAGGCGACCGTAGAAAGGTACGGGTCCTAGACAACATTTATTGCTCTAATAGGCGACCGTAGAAAGGTACGGGTCCTGGAAAAGCAATTTCCCCACTCAGGCGACCGTAGAAAGATACGGGTCCTGAAAAATCAATTTTCTTTGTTAAGGTGACCGTAGAAAGGTACGGGTCCTAGATACAACCAAACACTGACATACTAGGCGACCGTAGAAAGGTACGAGTCCTAGGAAAGTAGTCTCTTCGTTACTATTTTAGGCGACCGTAGAAAGGTACGGGTCCTGAACATGTAACACCAACTATCTTGAATCACTTTACCCTCCTTGAAGGTAAGATATTCCAGGTAGGTTCCTTTACCATTTGCATACAAATTGCATTCTAAAATTTCGATATCTCAGTCTGGATCTGGATGTCTCAATTTTTTCCGTTGAACATTTCACTTTGGATGTGAATGTTCTTACCTGTTACGCTTTTCAAGGAAGAGTGAGAGTTGGGTACTTGTGGAGTAAATAGGGATTTATCATGTACCTCAAGATGCTTTACCGCACCGATTGGTAAGTAATTGTAGGTACGTTCTTTCCTTTGACATCATGCATTTGCATTAGCATTTCCATGCACCATATGAATTGCTTTCTTTTTAAAAAATGGGATACATTTCCCGACAAAAAAGAAAAAAAATTATTTAGTGCATGTGTATAGTCAAAATTTAGTTTTGGCGACATCTACGAGTTCACCTTCAAAGAGGGGCAGCTGTTGACACCTAAATTTTGGCGACCCATTTAGTCATTTATCGTATTAAAAATTATGGGTTAATTTTATCCCTAAAAAAAATAATTAATCGCATAGCATATAGTTTTAGGTGCATTTTCTATTTACATTTACATTGGGCCGGTAACGGATGGGTTCGAATTGATGGTTCAAAAACTTTATTTTGATGAGTCGAGCTAAGCTCATGAAGAAAGCAAATCGGCCCAAGTCCGTATTCTCGGAGAGATTTTACGGATTTATCTTTGTGAGATTTCAATTCAAAAGCAAATATTACGTTTGGAAAAAAAACAAATATTGCGTTTCGAAAAGAAATCTTCGTGGATATGGATTTGGAAAATTTAAAAACCCTAATCCGTGCCCTATAAATAGGTAAAAATACATAGGGTTGGAGGAGGCCACACATATTGAATATACGGCCGCACAAGGTTCTCCTCTCGGTTCTCTAGGTCGAAAAATTAAAGTCAAAAAGAGAGGAAATTCTTCCTTCGTTTTAGGGTTTTGAGGTGAAAAAATTCGAACACAGAGGGGAAATTCTTTTCGTTTCTTTTCGAGGAGAAGTCAACAGCCAAAAAGGTTTTGCAGAAAGAGTGGAAGCTTTTTCCCTTCTGCTGACAGTAGCAGAGCGGAAAAGTGAGGTAAGAGAGAGAAAAAAAGTGAAAAAAAAAGGAAAACAGAAAGGGGCTTCGTCTTCCTAGGCGAAACCCCTATCCCTGCCAACGCCGCGTTGGCGTCGAAATCCGAGCTGCTCGCCAGTCCGCCCGAAGCTCGCAACGCCGCCCCTTGTCCGAGCCGCCATCCTCCGCGCCGTCGCAGCCGCCAGTCTTCGTTCGTGAGCCCCGACGACCCGCATCGCCCCGACGCAGAGCACCGCTGTGTGTCGCTCATTCCCGATCCGCTCGTGGAGCCACCGCTGCGATAGATCCGTGGTCCAGACATCAGGATCTCTCCGCCTGCAGGTCTGAAGCTCCGGTGCTCCTGTCCCGACACCGCCGTGCCGACTCGATCGCCGATCGACGGAGCCCGTCCCACCGGCCCGCGATTTGCTGTGGTGTTACTTAAATTAGTTTTCTTTAAAAAAATATAAAAAAATGTAGTTTTAGGGTTTGCATGCTCATAATAGGTATTTTATTTCGAATTTTCAAAAAAAAAAATCAAATCAATTAATTTATGTTGCTAGTTTGTTTGTTTGTTTGTTTTTTTTTTTATTTTTTAACTTGGATTGCATGTTTAATTATTTGGCAATTATTAATTTCAAAATTTAAAAAAAGGGAAAAAAGGAAAAACACAAAAAAAAAAAGTCATTATGCATATGTCATCTAAAATTAGGGCATCTTTTGCACGTCATAGCATATTAGGGTAAAATTGCATTTAGTTTAATTTTAGATGATGTTTTTCCTAATTTATTATAGGTTTAGGTATTTTATTGAATAGATTGCATTTTAGGATTATTTGGGTTAAGATAATATTTCAGTTTAATTAGGATTTGGCTTAACCTAATTCCTAATGCAAATTGAATAGAATCTTAATCTAGTAAGATAATTTTCACATTTTTTCTAATTCCGAATTTCATGAAAAATACAAAAAATGTCTTAAAATAAATTAGTTCAATTCTTTAGGATAAATTGCATTTTTGGGAAAAATAAAATATGTCATGTAAATGTCATATGAGATTAAATTCATGAAATGAACGTCATTTAGAGATTGTTATTAGGACCATTTAATTAGAAATTACATGTCATTAGAATTAGGTCATTTAGTTAATATTGCATCGCATATTGCATAATTTTCATTAAATAAGTGAAAACAAAAAAAGATAAATTGCGTGTTAATTAGAAATCATATCCAGGGTTGTTGATGTGGATTTTGAATTAACATTGCAAATGCTTTCGTTGCTACGAGGTAAGTCCTGCATTTTCTATTTGCTTTCTTGGGTGTTAAATTGATGGATTGCGCACCCGCATGATCGCCTCGCATGTTAGAGAATTCGATTTAAAATCAATTCAAGCTGCCTACAAAACATGTTTTTTTTAAATAAAAGAGAAAGGTACCGAAAGGGCGTTAGAAAAGTCTAGCGTAACCAAGTCCCCGTATTCATAATCTCTGGTTCGTAGGAGTAAAGTAAATCTCCCGTTACTTTACTTGGATTTCTAATCGACCCACCAAGAATAGATTAGTGGCGACTCCTAATTGAAAAATTATTTGCATGTTATAAACTTGAACCTAAGTCGCGAATTGGTAGGGGCTTGGGAGAGCTCGAGTTAAGTCTAGGCTTAACAATCCATTAGCCAAACCCTAGGTGGTTCACACTCGAAAAATTGATCGCGACAAGTACCATTACAGTGTTTCTTGGAACATTTGATCTTTAACTTCTGGCGAGGGCAAGCTGTCTCGAGTTCTCTGTCATCTGTGATGTAGGTACGGACCATCTGGCGCTTCAGGCACAATTCTTCAAGGCATAGATTGATTTCTTGCTGTATTTCTCCCAAGGGAATATCCTGTACTCTCCTCTGTCTTTCAAAAAAAGATCTTTCAACCATTTGGGATAATTCTTTAGGGATGGAAGTCAGGAAAACATGTTTCAGATTTGGATCAGCTCCAATCTGATAAAAAAGTTGAAGCATTTCTCGATAATGTTTATCAAGATATTTCTTTTGGAGGGAGCAACATTTTCTTTCGAAAAATTCTCTTATTTTCATTTCTATGAGGTCAGTGAGTTTCCCCACAAAGAAATGATATAAGAGAGTGATGGCATGACTAAAATCAGGTGACATCAAAAAATGAATCTGGTCTTGTTTCTGAGTACCAAATCCTTTAGAAAAGATTCATTTTTTAATGTCACCTGATTTTAGCCATGCCATTAGAAATGCGAATGCTCTGCTGAATGAGATCAGGAAACACGCCTCGCCTTTTTGGCAATGGGACCCAGAGACTCGCTCACTACTTCGCTAATGGTCTTGAGGCACGGTTGGCTAGTACAGGCAGCCATATATATAGAGGCCTCATCAATAGGAAAACAACTGCAGCTAATATGCTGAATGCGTACCGATTGTACCTTGCAGCTTGTCCATTCCAAAGATATTCTGATGCGGTCCCGGTCTATACAATATTAGATACAGTAGCAGATAAGATGAAGATTCACGTCATTGATTTCAGCATTCTTTATGGATTCCGATGGCCCGCTCTGATTCAGCGCCTTTCCCAGAGACCTTGTCCACCGAAGCTCTGGATTGTTAAATATAAAGGAACAAGAGTTGAATAAGAAGAACGGCAACGGCACGTGTTGAAAAACAATAAACAAAAGAAAGCAGAGGACTTGGCGATGCAGCAAACTACAAAGAGATGATGATCAACGGTGAATAACTCATGATGAAGACCAGCTTGGATCGACATCAATGAAGGAGATGCCTGAAGTAGAGAATGACATGGATCGCCAAGTTATATAAAACTAACACGTGTGCTATGAGGTGTAGTCTGTTAGTTGTATTCTGTTTTTCCTTATGAACTATATTAGTTTTATCGGTTACTAAGGAAGACGAACTTCTTCTCCTATAATAAGGAAAAGTGAGTGTAGAGAGAGGGCATATAGAGAAAGAGAGAGATATCCTCCATGAATGCTCTGCATCACAGTATCAAATGAAAGCTTCGAAGGAATGATCAATGACTGAAGGTTTCAATGCAGAAGATACAAGTAAGATAGATCAGAGGAGGTAGAACAGAGGATCTTTATTCATTGTTGTTTCAAATACTTTGTACTACAATGATACTTTGATACAATGAAATATGAAGCACTTTCAGAATTGATTACTCTATCCTAGATTCTATTCTTCATCTCCATCTGCATTTGTTCATCTTCATATTTCCACCTGGTTCTCCATCTTAACACGGATCACCGGTATAGACTTCCCTCAATCGGGATTCAGGCCCGCAGAAAGAGTCAAGGAAACGGGTCAGCGCTTGGCAAATTACGCTGAAAGTTTCAACGTGCCGTTTGAGTACAACGCCATTGCGAAGAGGTGGGAGTTCATTGAAGTAGAGGAACTCAAGATCGATAGGGACGAAGTGACTATAGTCAACTGCATGTTCAGATTCAAGAACTTGTTCGACGAGACCATCGAGGAAGAAAGTTCACGGGACATTGTCCTCAACCTGATAAGAAGAGCCCAGCCGGATCTCTTCATCCACGGTGTTACCAACGGGACCCACAATGCCCCGTTCTTCGTCACTCGGTTTCGGGAGGCTTTGCATCACTTCTCTTCTCTATTCGACATGCTTGACACTATAGTACCCGGCAAAAACCAGGAGAGGATGCTGATCGAGAAGGATATGTTGGGGAGGGAGGCGTTGAATACGATAGGCTGTGAGGGATGGGAGAGAGTGGAGAGACCGGAGTCGTACAAGCAGTGGCAATTACGCAACATGAGGGCTGGGTTTGTGCAGGTGCCCTTAAGCAGGAGGCAAGCGCGGTTCGTGATCAAAAATATCGCTTTGCGCTACCACAAAGATTTCGTCGTAGACGAAGTCGGCAAGTGGCTGTTGCTAGGATGGAAGGGACGGTTTCTATACGCCCTTTCTACTTGGAAACTGGCATAGCGAGATTGATATGTGCACATTGTTGAAGGAGCAAAACTGAGGTCGTTGCTAATAGCAGCTGTAAATCAGAAGATGACCCGTGATGTCGGAATCCCCTCATGATTCTCCTCAACATGTTTATACCTGGGCTTTACCAGATGAGTGAATGGTTTTTATTTGGAATTCCCCTTGCTTAACACATTGTGTTGCTACCATCTAATCTCCTTGCCTTTTTGAGTGGCGATTCATTCACATCTCATTTTTTTGGCATGGAACAAGCATTGTTTTGATCATGTAATACCATATGATTGTTACTAAAGGATGATTGAATCCAGCACTTGAACAGTTCCCGACATATCAGCTGTTCACATAGGTACATATCCATGCGTAGGGTAAACATAGCTGAAATTCCAAATATCTTATACTCTATATACATTTTTGACAAAAACGCCTAAAACGCTATTCCAAAGTAGACGGTTCAGGTTCAAAAAGGAAATTATTTTCACAAACCCACCGGCCACATATAGGGCCACATTTTGTGACTTAGATTTAATAGGCCGAATTCGTAGTGGATAACTCTCTCTTCTTTTTTTTTTTTTTTTTTGTAAAATAAACTAAATTGGGTTGAGAAAAATTGAACTCAAAAAATTAGGTCATAAATGATTTGTTTTTGGTCAAAATAAACCAATATTTGAACTCTGTTTTTCTAGAGCCCATGTCAGTCGCCCACTACGAATACGCACTACCTCACCCAAGTAACTTGTGGCTTGCTTCCAGTTCCATACCTAGACGATCAAATCCACGTTCTCGTCGCTCACGCTATGTCACAGCAGACCTTTTGCTCGCAATCCGTGCTCATCTGTTTCCGGCGTCGCTGGCTTTGCCCCCTGCGGTGAGTAATGTTGTTTTTGAGCGTCCTGGTTTCTATCATAGTCTATATGCTCCTCAACCGCTCCTTTACAGTTGGAATTTTGTGGCCTCGAGGGTGGCACGAGTCCTGAATTAATTAGGTTGATACCATGAGTATATCTGGACAAGCTCTGAACAGAGAGCACCATGTGTCATGTATGTGCTTCTGTGATCTCTTCGTTCGTTCGTGGATTATTCACTGTCTGTGCATCATCTCTGATTAACCCAAAACGGGGTCCAGTGTTTTTGACTATCAGTCTGTTTGATCGCAATCTCGTCTTCTGCAAAATCGTAACCATTCTTTGCTGCAATTACACAGAAGTGTCAATGCGTATGGTTTCTGTTAATTTTATGGAATCCATGGTTTGGGTTTGTACTTGTTTGAGGGCTTGCTTCATTACAGGTATGGGTGTTAATTATAAAGTTTCTAGTCTCTGTCTCTTGCTGATTTTGTCCGTCCCTCTTGATTCATGTGAATTGTGTAATGTTGTCCTGTAGTTGTGACGATGTTCTGGTTGTCGCGTTGGCGTTTGGTTCCTCTGTTTGGCCCTGGTCAACCTTTAGATTGGGAAATTAGAAGAAGGCCTCAACCGTCCCTCCTGGAATGTGCTCCATTTTCATGGAAGCCAAGCCATCTGGGTCATGTCATCAATATTGGACTCCTCACTGGCATCATCTGCCTTGTATGACCCAAAAAAATAAAAATTAACATTGTCCCTTCATGAGCAGTGCTAAGGATGCCGAGAACTTGAGCTTAAAACAGTTGAAGATATTGGGCAATGGATGGGGAAAAAGACGGGTTTATACAAAAGGGCACATGAAAGAGTTTTAAGTACGATGGTACTGCAAGAATTTCATAAGATAGTTTCAGAAAATAAGCTAAGCTAACTTACATGCATGATTCGTTGAAATTAATGTGCCGCTTGCCTCCATGAGAGTTTTTTTTTTTTTTTTTTTTTTGGCAGAAAACTCTACAAGAGTTGAAAGAGTAAAATTTGTTGAAATGAGGATGGCTCTGAGACGTTACTTTTGGCTATATGTATATGCACATGTAGCTTGAGCTAAGACAGAGGAAATACCAAGAAGCAATAAGGCAAACAAAGGTATTGGACCAGTAACTTTGCTTGAGGAATTCTAGTTGATTGACAGTTCTTGGAATGGACTATTACCTTAAGGTGCAACAATCCTCAAGGACTATATTCTCCAATAGACAGTTGTTCCAAATTTCGTAAAGGTTCCATCTAAAATCTAGAACCTACTCATTGAAATAGCTTCCTCATTTTGTGAAACTTGAAACCTACCTTACATATCTTAAAACCTTGTCACTACTCTATCACAAATTCCCGGCAGACTTATCAAAATAGGTCTTAAACCCATATATAACCCATTTATATTTAAAATAGGTCATATATCGGTCACTCAATTTTGAAAAGTCTTCTTTAAATGGGTATATATGGATTGAGTTTAGGACCCATTTTCAACCCACTGGGCTCACCCTCTCTCTCTCTCTCTCTCTCTCTCTCTCTCTCTCTACGCACTTATAAAAATAATTTTAGAAAATCAAAATCATTTTAGTTTTATTTTTTTATTTTTTCTTTCTTCTTCCTACCTCCATCTTCCTTGGCCGATGGCCGACCACGACCATGGCGACGGCTAGCCAGGCAAGGGACAAGCTCACCAAGGTTTGGTGCCAGCAAGGCGAAGATCTCGTCGATATCTAGCAAGGCTCAAGCCTCACCGATCTATTGAGACTAGAGCTCACCGGCCTTGGGCAAGCTCGAGCTCGCTGATTTGGCTAGGTCAAGACCTTGTCAACGTCTAACGAGGCCCAAGCCTCACTAATCTAGCAAGACTTGAGCTTGAGCTTGCTAATCTGGAAAGACCAAGACCTCGCCGACATTTGGCAAAGCTCGAACCTCACCGATCTAGCGAGCTAAACCTTGCCGACCTTGGGCGAGGCTCTACCTCACTAGAGGTTGGCAAGCTCGAGTCCCCCTGGAGTTGAACAAGCTTGAGCCTTGATAGCCACCAATGTGGCTAATGACTATGTGCAGATTTAAACTTTTAATGTTGCTGGACTTTTGTTAACTTTTGTTTGATTGTTGTTTGACTGTTTTGTTGAACCTTTTGACACTTGTAGCAACTGTTGGTAATACTAATTATGGTTTGATAGTTATTTGTCTTATCTTTTCAGGATTAACATGTTTTCTGTGGTGCAGAATCAATGCTATCTAAATCTTAATCAACTTATTTTTATAAGTTATCATGTATTGCTTAAAAGTTGTTTTGGAGGTCAAAAGTTTTCAAATCTACAAGTAAATTTTTGTCACCATGAAAAATGGGAAGATTGTTGGAGAAAACTCCTTAATTGTTTTGAAGTTGACAAAACCTTTCGAAAGTCTAGTTTGAAAACTTTCAGATTCTAGTGTCAAAGTCTGAAGACCGTCAGACTTTAGATTCAAAGTCTATCCACACCGACAATTTCCAAACTGAAAAATGAAGACTTATCTAGATGCGAGATTATCTTTATTTCTTTAAGGAATTGATTCATATGATTTATGGATGACCTTATGGCTGGATATAGCACCTATATGATTGATTATCTTTATTGGAATCAATTCCGATAATCAAATCTTTTGGAAGGCAAATAAGCTTGGAAAATTCTACTTATGGAAACCAAGATCCTAATTGTATAGGCGAACATAATTGATGGGCTTTCATCACAAATTATCAAACGACTTGAGATTTCCTTAATTGATTTTGTTCAATTGTTGGAGAAAACTCCTTAATTGTTTTGAAATTGACAAAAACCTTTCTAAAGTCTAATCTGAAGACTTCTAGACTCTAGTGTCAAAGTCTGAAGACCGCCAGACTTTAGGTTCAAAGTCTGCCCACATTGACAGTTTCCAAATTGAAGAATGAAGACTTATCCAGATGTGAGATTATCTTTATTTCTTCAAGGAATCGATTTGTATGATTTATGGATGATCTTATGGCTGGATAAAGCACCTACATTATTGATTATCCTTATTGGAATTAATTCCGATAATCAAATCTATTGGAAGACAAGTAAACTTGGAAAGTTCTACTTATTGAAACCAAGATCCTAATTGTATGGGCGAACATGATTGACGGGCTCTCATCACAAATTATCAAACGACTCGAAATCCCCTTAAGATTTTGTCTAATAGGTAGATTGGAAGAATTCCTTAGGAAAGTGCCAACAGTCGTGAAGGCATGAAGGAGTATTTAAGGTGGACTCTCCAGTTGTTCGAGATAGTGCGTGCAAGAAAAATTTTAAAGTCTAAAGCTTTCTAGTTCCAGGTTATTTTATTCATTGGCTCCAAATTGTATACAAAAGAGAAAAACACATAGTTAGACTTTGTGAAAGACCAGTAGAGACTCTTCATTGTGAAGTCAATATCGCAAGACTGTAAAATCTCTTTTGTTTCTTAGTGGAATCTAGCCAGTAGGCTATCAACGCAGGAGAGTAGACGTAGGCTTGATCTAAGCCGAACCACTATAAACCATGTGTTCTTATTCTCTTCCCTCAACTCGTTTATTTTATTTTGTAGCTCTAATTAATTGTTTAAAGTTTAAACTCCTTGATTTTATTTGAAACTGCTAAAGATTGAAGTCGTTCTTAGATTGTAATTTCCTATAAGCAAACTATTTCTACCGAACGTTGCAAATTTTTTTGTTAAACACCTATTCACCCCCTCTAGGTGTTATTACTAGCCATTTCAATTGGTATCGGAGCTTATGTGCTCATTTTATTGAAGTGTTTTTACTTCTAAGCTAAAGATCAATGACTAGTATTTTGGCTTCAGGTTTGGTTGGAGGCCAAAGCAACATTTGACCTCCTTACATTGATAGGAAGGAATACAATATGTGAAAAAATAAGATGAAGGCATTCAGAGATCTAAAGATCCCCCAAAATGGGATGTGGTAGAAAAAGGGATCAATCCCAAAGCTACATCAACTTTTGAACGAGGAAAGGAAGTTGCAAATACTGGCGAAATGACACAAGAAAAAATAACCAAGAGACAAGCTCTTGATGCTAAGGCTATCTACACTTTATAATGTGCCTTATCTCCTACTAAGTTGTGGCATCCCGGAAATTCAAAGCCAAGCCTTAAGGTGTGTCAAATGTCTTTAATTAGGTGATAGAATTTTATGGCCTATGCTTTAGCCAATTTGTCTTTTAATTTGATGAATTGTGCTTGTGTTGTTGAAATTTAAATTTAATTTATTAATGCTTGGCCATATGATTTAAATTTCAATAATTAGAAATATTCCAAGACTTTTGCCAAGATGGAAATTGGAATTTCAAAATATTATAGAAGGAATTAAAAAAAAAAGGGAAAAAGGGCTAAAAATTCGAATGGGCCTTGAGCCCATTAGCCTCAAGCTTGGTGGGCCAAGCTAGTCGGCCCATTGGGCCCAAGAGAGGAGCTCGACCAGCCCAAGGAGGAGTGGCCGGTTGGGCCTAAGCCCAAGCCCAAGCCCAAATAGAATTCAAAATTAGAAATTACAAGTGGCAAGGGAGATAAGCATGCATTGGCCATTGGATAGGTGAGTTAATCATTGCAAATGATGGCCTAAGGGGGTATAAAAAGGGTTAGGAGAGAGAGTGGCCGGACTCTTTGCTTCATTTCCGTCCAAAGAGAGAGTGCGAGAGAGAGAGAATTCGAGAGGGAGAAAGAGAGACCGAGAGGGAGAAGAGAGGAGGCGGAGCCGAGAGGGAGGTGCCGCCGTACGCCCGCCTTGCCGACCGTCCTACGCCGCCGTACGCCGCCGTGTGTTGCTATGTGTTTATCTTGAAGGCAAGTGGGAGTTCATAACTTCCTTTGCATGTTTGTTGTGGTGTTTGCATGTTAGATTATAGGTGTGATTTGTGTGAAAAACCGAAGTAAGAGTTGATATTTTGCAAACCGTGTGACTGTTCTCGTTCGGTTTAGTGGAGTCAGTAACTTGCTCGAGCTTGCATGTGGGTTTGGAGTGTGATTTTGGCTTCGGTGTCTTCATGAAAGTTGAAGATAACATATTGAGGTATGACATACTCAAATTTCATGGAAAACGAAGGTGATATGAGGGGTCAAATTCCTTGTGATACGGAGGTTCTAGATCTGCGAAATCTTCACTGACCTCTTGATGATTTCTTGGTTGCATGTTGATTTATGTTGGAAATCTCACTTTGTTGTCTTCATGGAAGTTGTAGGTAACATCCTAAACTACAACATACTCAAATTTGAAGAGAAATGAACAAGTGTAGCCTAGTTAATCGGCTAGATCTTTGAGACGTTTGGTTCTGTTGAAGTGAACCGAGATACCCGAGACTTCAAGGACCTAAAAGAGGATCATACTTTGGTTATTTAACCTAGATCTCTTCATGAAACTTGTAAAGGACACATTGATGCATAACATACTCAAATTTCAGAAGAAACGAAAGAGATTTAATGGGTCAAATCTAAGTTTTTCGGTGATGTGTGTTCTGGACGAAACGGTAGAGGTTCCAGAAGCTTCATGGAGTTGTATAAATTAATCCATAAAGAATTTGGCTTAGTGTTCTGCATGAAAAGTGCACGAAAATGTGTTGGCTATCACTCTGTAAAATTTGGGAATTTTCGGAGGTCATATGGGTATTTTAATTGAATAAATCCGAAAACTGTGCAATCTGGCCATTATCCGAATATTGAGTGTATTTGGTGGAAATTTGGGAAACTATGTGAAATGCAAATTTGGCCATGAAATTGTGTGAAATTGTGATTCTAATTAGTTGTTTAATGATTGTTTGATTTTCATGATTTTTGGAAAATCATAAATGTTAAAGATAATATTTATTTATGGAAATAAATAAATATAATATTAAAATAATAATATAATAAAATAATAATAAAATAATAATAATAAAATAAAAGTGGATTTTTATCGGCCATGAGTTCTATTGAATTATGATGCATTGTTATATGACATTGATATATGCATGATCGTGAACTATGATGCATTGCTATATGGCATTGATGCATGAATGATCATGAATTGTGATGTCTGTGTGTTAATCATATGCCATGAAATAATGAGATGAAAAGAATGATAAAATGTGGAAGTGGTATGTGAGTAAGAGGATGCGGCGGAGGTTGATGTCTGGTGGCCGAGTGGCATAATTCCAGAGATTCCCAGGAGTTTCGGGATGCCGGAATGTGGGGGCCTAAGTCCCTGTCGGAGGTTTCGCCGAAGGGAGTGACACGCGATGCCGGGGTTAGGGTGCGAGATCCCGGTTAGAAGGGTAAAGGCCGGAAGTCCCATCGGAGGTTTCGCCCAAAGGGAGGTTCCTCGCGATGCTAGTTGAGGTGCGAGATGCCCGGAATGTGGGGGCCGGAAGCCCGTGGCCATGAGATGGGCCGGATACTGGGATCCCTATCGGAGGTTTCGCCCGAAGGGAGGATGATGATGGTGGAGTTGATGAATTGAGGAAAGATAATGTGGGATTAATTGATAAATAAAAGTGAAAATTGATCTATGATGTGATATGCATGGTGATGCATGGCTAATGATGATGTGATATGCATAATGATGCATGGCCAATGATAATATGATGTGATATGCATGGTGATGCATGGCTAATGATGATGTGATATGCATAGTGATGCATGGCCAATGATAATATGATGTGATATGCATGGTAATGCATGGCTAATGATGATGTGATATGCATAGTGATGCATGGCCAATGATAATATGATGTGATATGCATGGTAATGCATGGCTAATGATGATGTGATATGCATAGTGATGCATGGCCAATGATAATATGATGTGATATGCATGGTGATGCATGGTTAATGATGATGTGATATGCATGATGATGCATGGCTAATGATAATATGATGTGATATGCATGATGATGCATGGTTAATGATGATACGTATGCCATGATGATGCATGAATACGTTTGACATCGAAAAGGTAAGAAATGCCTGTATTGTATGATGATATGCATGGTGCACTGAGTTGTTATTGGATTTCCCTATCTGCTGAGTGGTTGTACTCACCCCTTTTGGGGATAACATTTCAGATTAGCACTATGCCGCTACCTGCTGTATCGAGTGGCGTGTTTTACGATATTCCGTCGACGTCGAGGTGGAGATGACGAGATAGATTGTCCTTCGGTACCGGGTTGACTTTCATCCGAGTACGATGCCTAGTCATGTATGATATCGGCCTGTGGGGGCCCCGTCATACAAGAGTTTTTGTCCGTGCACATACGACGGGATGGAGTGATGCGGGGATGCTTTGCCGCCGCCACCACCCGACGCACCGGGATGGGTGTGAGATTGCGCGCGAGGAGTAGGAGCTAGATCACTTTTTGGTATAGATAGTTGACGCTTGTGATGGGAGGGTTTTGTGCTTATATGATGTTAGAGGTCGGAGTTCTTTTTGAGATTTTAGGAAGGACATGGTAGAGTCCTTACCTTTTCTGTTTCTTTTGTACCGACCCAAAAAACCCCATCTCGCTATATGTATGTAAGCAAAGCGTCAATGCTGTTTATAAAATCGTGGTGTTTAGTTGGTGTGTATTTGTATCATGGGTTAGAAGGGAGATAGATGACGATGTGAATTTTACTTCCGCTATGAGTCGCGCATGAGACCGCTTTAAAAAAAAATGCCTGAAATCTGGCAAGGCTCAATTTAGCCAAGAGTTAGAGATGGTAAAAGATGTAACATCGGCACTGTTAACGACCTGCGAAGGGTTCGGGGTGTTACATAAGTATACCCGAATTTCTTCCTGTGAAACAGCTAAAGAAGTTTGAGACATATTTTGGTGGAAATAGCAAATGAAGAATTGTTGGTTGTGGAACCGTGAAGATTGGAAGCCTAACTATGCACAATGTCTCCTTAGTAGAAGGTCTAAATTACAATCTACTCAGCATAAGTCAGCTTTATGATGCTGGATTCAAAATTAGTTTCCAAGAAGGCATCTGTTCGAGAACAAGTAGAGATTTCTCTCAATCTTTCACTGGGTGAAGACATGGGAACATTTACCATCCGGATATAAAACTAGAAATTTCTCAATGTCTTATATCTATTCAAGATGAAGCAAATCTTTGGCATCAAAAGCTTGGTCATGTCAACATGAAGCAAATTGTCAAGAATTCATCCAAGAAGCTTGTTCGAGGTCTCCCCAACCTGGCTTATAGAAAAATTGAATTATGCACTCCTTGTGTTTTGGAGAAACAGGTTACAAGTTCCTTTAAACCTGTAAATCAAGTTTCTACTAATCGAGCTTTGCAACTTCTACATATGGACCTCTTTGGACCAACCAAAACTTAAAGTATTGGTGGAAAAAGATATTGTCTAGTAATCGTGGATGATTACTCTGGCTTTATTTGGGTTTACTTTCTGGCAAATAAGTCTGAAGCATTCTCTCACTTCTCAAAGTTTGCCAAGAAGGTTCAAAATGAAAAATGATATGTTATTTCGAGCATACAAACCAACTATGGATGTGAGTTTGAAAATCAAGACTTTGCGAAATTTTGTGATGAATTTGGTTTCTAACATGTTTTCTCTTCTCCATACACTCTAGAACAAAATGGGGTTATGGAAAGGAAGAATAGATCATTGCAAGAGATGACCAAAACCCTTTTAATTGAGAGTAAAATTCCCTCTCAATTTTGGGTTGAAGCAATTTCTACAGCTTGCTACATCATTAACAGAGTGTTCTTAAGGCCTATTTTAGAGAAAACTCCTTATGAAGTGCTTAAAGGGAAGAAGCCAAATGTTTCTTACTTTAATGTATTTGGGTGTAAGTGTTATGTTTTGAAAAATGCAAATAATTGAACTGAGAAGTTTGAACAAAGATCAGATGAAGGAATTTTCCTTGACTACTCAACCTCAAGCAAAACATATAGAGTTTTCAACAAGAAGACTCAATCTGTAGAAGAATCTATTAATGTAAAGTTTCAAGACTCTATGTAGAATCAACTGGATCGGACTCAACTTGAAGAATCTAAATCTGCTTAGACTTTACAAAGCCTACTTCCCCTAAAGTGGTTCAGACTTCTAGAGATCAACAACAAGCAAAACCAGAAGAATCAACTGAAGTAGAGGATCAGCAGACTCTCAAACCAACTAGCAACTGGAAGCATAAGTTAAGTCATTCTAAGGAATTCATCATTGGTAACATTGATGAAGGAATTCACATCATATCTAAAAAGCGAGAAGAGTCTAGTGCCTTAGCATTTGTTTCTAAAATAGAACCCAAAAGTGTAGAAAAAGCCCTGTTTGATGAAACCTAGATTGAAACTATGCAAGAAGAGTTCAGACAGTTCAACATCAACGATATTTGGGAGTTAATTCCGAAACCTAAAGGTAAGTCTATTATCAGGATTAAATGGGTTTTCAAGAACAAGGTAAACAAGAAAAATAAAATGGTCAGGAACAAAATAAGACTCGTGGCCAAAGGATATACGCAAGAAGAATGGATAGACTATGATGAGACCTATGCACCAGTAACAAGGTTAGAAGCAATTATATTATTACTTGCTTTTACTTGCTTATAAAAATTTTATATTATTTCAAATGGACGTCAAAAGTGCATTTCTCAATAAATTTATCTAAGAAGAAGTTTATGTGGAACAACCACCTAGATTTGAAGATCCAAGAAAGCTAGAATTAGTTTACAGACTGAAAAAGGTCATGTATGGATTAAAGCAAGCACCTTGAGCCTGGTATAAAAGGTTAAGTAAATTCCTAACTCAAAATGGTTTTGCTAAAGGAAAGGTAGATACTACCTTATTCATAAAAGAAAGTAATGATTTTCTACTGGTTCAAATTTATGTTGGTGATATTATGTTTGATCTCCTAATGAAAATCTATGCAAGAAATTCTCTAGGTGTATACAATATGAATTCGAGATGAGTATGATGGGTGAATTAACTTTCTTTCTGGGATTGCAAGTTAAACAATCAAAGAAATGTATCTTTATTCATCAAGAGAAGTATGCAAAAGATCTCATCAAGAAATTTGGATTAGAAAATTGCAGAAAGACAGAGACACCAATGTTAAGTTCTTCGAAGCTGGACAAAGATGAAAGAGGAAAGAAAGTGGACTAGAAACTTTACAGGAGTATTATTAGTTCGCTTATTTAACTTACTACATCTAGACCTGACATTTTATTAAGTGTTTGCATGTGTGCTAAATTCCAATCAGATCCCAAATAATCTCATTTAAGTGCTACAAAATGCATAATCAAATATGTTGCAACTACTCCAAAGTTAGGTCTATGATATTCCAAAGAATGAGACTTTACTCTCCTTGGATATTCAGACGTGGATTTAACAAGTTGTAAAGTTGATAGAAAGAATACTTCTGGTACTTGTCAACTGCTGGACAACAAGCTAGTGTCTTGATTCTCAAGAAAGCGAGCAACGTAACTCTATCAATAGCAGAAGCAAAGTATGTAGCTCTTAGGAGCTGTTGTTCTCAAATTTTGTGAATAAGGCAACAGCTAAGAGACTTTGGAATTGAAGAATTGTGCACCGAGATCAAATGTGACAACACCAGTGCCATTAATCTTATGAAGAATGCAATTTTTCATTCAAGAGCAAAGCATATAGAGATTCGACACTATTTTATAAGAGATCATGTTCAAAATGGAGAAATTATGATTCAGTTCATTAACTCAAAGAAACAGTTGGCAGACATATTTACAAAGCCACTAGAGAAAAGTCTATTTGAGTATATTCACACCAGACTAAATATGATATTTTCTACCAGTTAAAGTCTAAAGTTGGTCAAACTCATAATATCCAGAAATTACATCTATAAGTTGATATCTTCTCATTGCAGGTAATTTAATTTTAGCATAAAATTTCGAACAGGTATAATTTATTTTTGAATCGTTACATGCTTATTTTTAGAAATTATCTTTTTCGAATTTTCGAATTTTTGGCAGTTTTCATTTCTGAAAAAGGCAGTTTATCTTTTCCTTTATGACTATTCGTATACCCCATTTCACTTGCTTTATATACCGTCGAAATACTTCTTCTCCATTTACGATTTCTCAAACCCTAGAATACATAATTCCCATTTTCTTATTTCTACTCTCAAGTTTGCTTTCCAAGTTTTCATCTTTTTCAAACGAACGAGTTTGAGAAGTCTTCCTCGACTGTGGAAATGTCTTTCCAAAGGAAATCGTCTCGGATCGCAAATAGTGGATCACAAAATATGCTAGAGACTCATTTTGACTTGACCGAGGAAAGAGATTCTCCACATCAACAACAACGTCATTCTCCATAGCGTGCCACTCAAATTCCTCCACGCCAACCAGTGGAAGAGGAAGTCGTGGAATATGCCAAACTAGTAAAGACATTGAAACCCTAGTTTCTCTTTAAACTCTATAATCAATTGAAGCAGGGTGGTAATGCCATGTCTTTTATTGATGAATTTTTTACAGAAAGAGGATACAAGAATGAGACTCAGTTTCTACATCAAATGGAAAGGTTAGGCATAGCGCCTGAAGGAACGGCAGATAGGACGTTTGCTAACTTTCCAATTAATCCACGTTTTAGTTCTTTTAATCGGCTAGAGGTGAAGGATGATGATGAGAAAATGTATGCAAATTTTCAGCCTAGAATGGGCGTTGCTGCTGATGTACGTGGTGATGGAATGAGTCTGTTTCATTCTAAAGAGCACAAAAAGGTTTATTCAAATTTGCTGAAAAGAGGGGTGATGAACTCTTGATCTGTGGATTTTGATTTCTTGGATTCTTTGAAGGTGAACTTGAGGGAGAAGCTAACTCTCCTTCAACTTGAAAAATTTTACTCTGAAACTTCTATTGCATATGTTGAATTGACTCAATATTTCTATTCGAACTGGTATTTTCTTGATGCGAATAGATTTTATTTTACTGTGAGGGAAAAAGAGTACTTGGTGGATATGGACACATTGGCGGATGTTATTGGTGTGGAAAGAGAGAGTTCCTGACCAATTAATGTGACTGTTGGTCATGCAACAAGTTTTCTTGTGAAGGATAGACTTTCTGAGAGCGGCATTATCTATTCCAGAATGATTGCCTCCAGCATTTTGTTGCACAAGATTGTGATCAATTGCATCCATTCAAATTCAACCTCCAAGATAGATGTCTCTTGTTCTGAAGCAAAACTGATGTTTGCCATCAGTAATGGAATGAAGATTTTGTAGCCACACACAATCCTAATGCACTTGTACAGGACTATAGTGAAGAATAATGGACAACTCCCTTACTCAGTGCTGGTCACCAAATTGTTTAGACACTTTCAAATTATATTTCCAAAATCTCTCTATGTTCGAACCATTGCTTCTATGGTTATAGGACTGAAAATGGTATAAAAGATGAGACCGAAGGAACTATACAAAGCTTTGGAGTGCTTAAAGGAGAAGTCCCCTAGCAAAACAAAACAAGACTTTGCTACGAAGAAAAGAAAATGCAATGAGCCTATAAGTGCACCTATCAAGAAGAGAAGAGCCCTTATCCTGCAGGACAAAAAGAATGAGGATGATCTTACTCTTTCTGCTTTTGCCTTGAAAAATCTTCAAAGTTCTGTTAGTTTTGAATAGCCACAAGACAAAGAGGAAAGAGGACGAGAAGAAACAAAGCATAGAAGGGAAGGAAGAGAAGAGAGAAGAGAATGAAGTGAAGAAAGAAGAGTAGAGGAAAGAGAAAGAGAAGAAGAAAGGGAAGCAGAAGAGGAAGAGGGTCAAGATGACTCTTTTGAACCAACATTTGCAGTATCCTTGTTAGAGGATTCTGAGAAGACTTAGAGTCTTTGCTGCAGAAGATAGAAGAGAAAAAGAACATCACTTGGGTGCTGATACTAAAAAGGAACAAGAAGAAAAATTCTTTACTCCACCTGTAGACATGGAAACAAGGGGAGCTGCGAGAAAATATGTACTTCTTCTTCTCCTATTTTTACCGGTGATGATATTAACAAATCTCCTGCCAATCCAGAGGATGTCTATGCCTCTCATCTTCCTGAAGCTGATGTTGAGGCATCCTCTCCAAGTCTTGATGTTCAAGCTGAAGTTCCCTCATTTATCAACACTCCTCAAACTGAACATGCTGAAGCTAGCACACAAACAGACACTACTACAGACTTCAAAAGGCTACTAGAGCTCCTTATGGAGATAAAAGCACAACAATATGGCATGGAGTGTGAAATTCAAATCCTCCAATCTGCATTGAAAGCTTCATCAGTCTCTCTGCACGATCAGGTACAAGACCTTAAACTTCAAATTCAAGAGATCGCCAAGTCTGAAGATGTTGAGAAGGTGAAGGAGTCACTGCGAAAGCTCGAGGACACAGTTCAATCGATGGAAGATTTCCAGCTTGTTCGCATCCCTAAAAAGCCCTGATTTTATTGAACTTTGTCTCATTCCATCACTTTTTGCTATTGACAAAAATGGGGAGAATGTGTGCAAATTTAAACTTTTGAAGCCGTTGGACTTTTGTTAACTTTTGTTTAATTATTATTTGACTGTTTTGTTGAACCTTTTGACGCTTATAGCAACTGTTGGTGATACTGATTATGGTTGGATAGTTATTTGTCTTATCTTTTCAAGATTAACATGTTTTCTGTGGTTGTAAAATCAATGCTATCCAAATCCTAATCAACTTATTTTTATAAGATATTATGTATTGCTTAAGAGTTGTTTTGGAGGTCAAAAGTTCTCAAATCTGTAGGAAAGTTTTATCACCATAAAAAAAGGAAGATTATTAGAGAAAACTCATTAACTGTGATAATGCTAGTATGAACACCTAGAGGGGGGTGAATTAGTGTTAATGAAGTTTTTGCAAGACTTAATAACTTAACTCGATTTTATGAAAATAGTAGACAGAAGATGTAAAAGACTGTAAACAGTTAGATAAAACTACGAATTAAAGTAGAGAGTTTAGGGAAAGAGAATTGAAACACAAGGTTTATAGTGGTTCGGCTTAGACAAGGCCTACGTCCACTCTCCCGCACTAACATCCCACTAGCTGGATTTCACTAAGAACCAAAAGAGATTTTACAGTCTCACGTCTTTGATTCCACAATGTAGAAATTATACTACATTTTCTCAAGGTCTCACAAGTATTTGATCCCTCTTTTGAGTACAATTTAAGCTCGACAAATTGTAACATCAAAGAACTAAGAGTTTCAGACTTATGAATTTTTCTTTTTCGCACACACTCGAATAACTTGAGCGTCCTCCTTGTATACTCCTCCATGCCATCATAACCGTCGACATATTCCAAATGAGTTCTTCCAATCTACCGTTGGATATAATCAATTTTAGGAAGATCTTGAGTTATTTAAGAAATGTGATGATAGCCCACCAATTCTGCTCGTCCATACAATCAGGATCTAGGTTTCCATAAGTAGAACCTTCCAAGTATACTTTGCCAGTCAACAAATCTAAATATTCAAATTGATTTCAATAAGAATAATTGATCACGAGATGTTATTTCCAGCCGTGAGATATTCTTCAACTGTACGAACCAAATCCTTAAATATATATTTGTAACTAGATAAGTCTTCTTCATCAGATAAATCTTTTCTTCATCGGTCTGAAAACTATCAATGATGGTTGACTTTGAATCTTGAGTCTAGAGGTCTTCAGACTTTGACGATAGAGCCTGCAAGTCTTCAGACTAGATTGATTGAAACGTTTTGTCAACTTCAAAACAGATAAGGAAGTTTTCTCCAGCAATCTCCCCCTTTTTGATGGTGACAAAACTTTCCTACAGATTTGGACACTTTGCCCTGCAAAACAACACTTAAGCAAACCAAGATTCTTAGAAGATAATTAGAGATTCTTAAAAGATAGTAGTGATTCTGCAACCACAAAAAACATGTTAGTCCTGTAAAAGCAACTATCATTACCATAATCAATAACACGGCTTAAGATCTGTAAACATCATCAGTCCAAACCAGTCCAAGTCACAATCAAACCAAACAAAAGATAAGTCCAACAGTAAAAAAAAAAAAAAAAAAAAAAAAAAAATCAAATCTACATTCTACATCAAACCTCTCCCCCTTTTTGTCAACAGCAATAAGTGGAGAACAAATAAAAAGGAGTTGGTTGAAAATCGAGAAAATCAAGTCTCTTTGGAAAGGCGAACAAACTCAAATTCTCCCATAGAATGCATTGTCTTCTCAAGCCTTTCAAAACTCTACTTCAATGATTGAAAATTTTCACCCTGCACAATAGTCTGCATTTGATTCTTCAAGGCGTTCAACTGATCGTGCAAAGACACTGAAGTGGCCTTAAAATCATTCTTGAGATCCTGCATCTCAAATCTCATAGCATATTGCTGTTTCCTAACGTCCAATAGAATTTCTAGCAATTTTGAAAAGTCTGTTGTTTGAGCTGTTGCAGAACTAGGACCAGCTAAGTCGATTCCAAAGATTTTGAGAATGGATGGAGCTTCAGCAGATCGTCCACCATGACTGTCTTCTGGGTAATGGGAGGCATACACATCCTTTAAGTCTGCTGCAGAACGACTTACATCACTAGCAAATATAGATGAAGAAATACATTTTGATCCAACAATTCCCTCTGTTTTGTTGCCTTCAGGTGGAGTAGGTAAAATTTCTTCTTGATCAACTTCAGCTTCGAGTTATGTGTGTCGGCGGTTCCAGTTCTTGCCATCTCAAAATCACTAGACAAGGAGACAGCCAAGGTTGGCTTGAAAAAGTCTTCTTGATCCCGATCTTTTTCTTCTTCTCTCTCATCTTCTTCCTCTTCTTCTTCCTCTTCTCTTCTTTCTTCCTCTGTCCTCCTCTGTTCTTCATCTTCCTTCTCTATCTCTTCTCTTTCTTTTCCTTCTTCTTCTGGTTCTTCTCTTGTCTCATGAAAGCTGACAAAACTCTTTCAGTTTCTTAAGGCTGAAAGAGTCATTTTATCCTCATCTTCTTCATCTTGCAAGATGAGAGTTCTTTTCTTCTTTATTGAAGCAACCATGGACTTCTTGCCTTTTCTCTTTACTGCAGTAAAATCTTGTTTTGCTTTGACGGGAAACTTCTCCTTCATACGTTCCAACATCTTGTTCAGCTCTTTTAAACGCATCTTTGTGACCATTTTGAAACCAATCACCATTGGAGAGATGGATGTCAAACATAATGGTGAAGGAATGTGAATTTTAAAGTGTTTGAAGAGACACATGATAAGAGCATAATAAGGGAGTTGTCCCTTATCTTTCACCACTGTTCGGTACATGTGAAACAAGATAGTGTGAAGTAGAGAGAATTTGAATCCAGTGTTGATGGCACACATCAATTTCGCCTCAGATCGAGAGACATCAATCTTGGATGTCGACGTGGGACGAATGCAGTTGATCATAATCATGTGCAGCAAGATGTTATAAGCATTCATCCTTGAGTAGGAAATTTTGCCTTCAACATCCCTATCTTTTACCAACGACAGAGTAGCATGAGCGATAAATACACTAATTGGTTGGAAACTCATTCTTTCCACTCCAATTATGTTAGCCAACGTATTCGTATCCACCAAAAATTCCTTGTCCTTCATTGTAAAAGAAAAACCGTTTGCATCAAAGAAAGATAAGTTCGAGTAAAAGTATGCAATGAATTCTGGATAAGCAGTAGTAGATTCAAAACAAAACCATTTCAATTGTAGTAAAGCAAGCTTCTCTCATAGATTGACTTTTATCGAATCAAGGAAATCAAAGTCAACACTCCTAAAGTTTATAACCCCTCTCTTCATAAGATTCGAATAAACCCTCTTGTGATTATGCAATCTAAAAAGACTTCAGCCATCACTAACAACATTTGCAGCAACACCTGTTCTAGGCCGTAAGTAAGTAAACATCTGTTCATCGTCGTCCAAAACTTGTGGTTGATTTGTAGTGCTATAGAATGGGTCACTCGGGAAACTCGCAAAAGTTCTTTCAACCGTTCCTAACTTTTCCAACTCTCGCAAGAACATGGTTTCATTCTTGTATTCTCTATCTCTTAAAAATTCATCAATTAAAGACATCAGCATTCCTCCTTTCTTCAAATTAAAGTTTGAAAGCAACCTTGGTAGTTAGCGTTCTTACAAGTTCAGCCTCCTTTATAACTTCGTCGTTTGGTTGAGTTGATGGAGAAGATTGATGTTGCTGAGAAGGTTGTTGTTGACTCGGACGCAATGGTGGAGAAGAATCTTCTTCCTCGGTCAAGTCAAAATGCGTAGGACCCTTGAGCATATGTCATGGTCCCCTACTTGCAATCCTGAAAGACTTTCTTGAAGACATTGTCGCTTCAAGGAAGAAATTCGCAGACTTGCTCGAAAAAGGTGAAAACTTTTGAATAAATCGAGAGTGAAAGTGAAAGCAAATAGGAATTTTGTATTCTAGGGTTTCAATGTAAAAACGAAGAAGATGAATCTCGGCAGTTTATAAAGCAAGTGAAGCAAGATAGACGAAAAGTTGTAAAAAGAAAAATAAAAATACTTTTTAAAAAAGAATAACATCCCTTATTGAAAATACCTGTCTTGAAAATTCCTGTCTTTTCAAAATTGATAACTACCTTTTTGAAAAGAAAAAACTTGGAAAGGTAGTTTTAATCAATTAGCAATTAATAAGTAACCGTACCTTTTCAAGTTTAAAATACTGAAATAGAAATAACTTATAGTCGTAACTTTTGGGCTTTTGAGTCTGAACACTTTCAGACTTTACCTTTGAGTCTTGAGTACAACTAGAATTTATTGGATAAGTAATATAATGTTCGATCAATGCCAATAGACTCAAATAGGCTTTTCTCCAGAGTCTTTGTAAATATGTCTATTAATTGATTCTTTGAGTCAATGAATTGAATCATAACTTCTTCATTTTGAACATGATCTCTAATAAAGTGATGTCAAATCTCTGTATGCTTTTCTCTTGAATGAAGAATTGGATTCTTTGTGAGGTTAATTATACTAGTATTGTCACATTTGATCTCGGTGCAAGAGTTTTTGATTCCAAAGTCTCTCAGTTGTTGTTTTATCCATAAAATTTGAGAACGGCAACTTCCAAGAGCCTCGTACTCTACTTCTGCTGTTGAAAGAGCTACAATACTTTGCTTCCTTGAAAACCAAGATATTGTCCTGTTTTCCAGCAATTGGCATGTACCAAATGTACTTTTCTATCAACTCTGCAACCTGCTAAATCTGAATCTGAATATTCAATGAGGGTAAAGTCTCTTTCTTTGGGATACCACAGACCTAAAGTTGAAGTAGTTGCAATGTATTTGATTATACGTTTTGCAGCGCTTCGATGAGACTCCTTCGGATCAGATTGAAATCTAGCATAAATGCAAACACTAAACAGAATGTCAAATCTAAAAGCAGTAAGATAAAAAAGTGAACCAATAATACTCTTGTAAAGTTTCTAGTCAACTTTCTTTTCTTCTTCATCTTTATTCAGTTTCGAAGAACTAGACATTGGTATTTCAGTCTTTTTGCAATTCTCAAATACGAACTTTTTAACAAGTTCTTTCACATATTTTTCTTAGTGAATGAAAATTCATTCCTTCAATTATTTTACTTAAAGTCCGAGAAAGAAAGACAGTTCACCCATCATGTTCATCTCAAATTCATCTTGCATAGACTTAGAAAACTTTTTGCACGGTTTTCGTTAGACAATCCAAATATAATATCATCAACATAAATTTGAATAAGTATAAAGTTTTTACCTTCCCTTTTAATAAACAATGTAGTATCCACTTTTCCTTTGACAAAACCATTTTGCATTAAGAAATTACTTAATCTGTCATACCAAGCTCGAGGTGCTTGTTTTAAACCATAAAGAGCATTTTTCAATCTGAATACTGAATCTGGTCTTTTTGGATCTTCAAATCCAGGAGGTTATTCCACATAGACTTCTTATTGAATAAATCCATTTAAGAATGCGCTCTTGACGTCCATTTGGAATAACCTGAAATTTTTATAATAGGCAAAAGCAAGTAATAATCTAATTTCTTCTAACAGCTCTTTGGAGCATAGGTTTCATCATAATCTATCCCTTCTTATTGCGTATATCCTTTGGCCACGAGTCTTGCTTTGTTCTGATCACTTTTCCTTTTCGTCCAACTTGTTCCTGAAAAGCCATTTAACTGCAATAATGGATTTACCTTTTGGTTTAGGAGTTAACTCCCATACATCGTTAATGCTGAACTATCTAAGTTCTTCTTGCATTGCTTCAATCCAGCTTTTGTCAGCTAAAGTTTCTTCTATACTTTTGAATTCTATTTCAGAAATAAGTGCCACGACGCTAGACTTTTCTTACATTTTGGACTTGGTGCGAATCCCTTCATCAATATCACTAATGATGAGTTTTTGGGATTACTAGATTTGTGCTTCCAGTTACTTGTTGGTCTGACAGGAAGTTGTTTTTCTACTTCAGTTGATTCTTCAATTTCCGTTCACTGATTTTCAGAAGTCTGAGCTACTTCAAGGGAGGTAGACTTTGTAGAGTTTGGAGTAGGTTCAGATTCTTCAGGATGAGTCTGAATCAATTGATTCTGCAAAGAGTCTTGGGATTTAACATTCGTAGATTCTTCCACAAATTGAATCTTTTTGTTGAATACCCTGTAAGCTTTGCTGGTAGTTGAATATCCAAGGAAGATTCCTTCGTCGATTTCTCTTCAAACTTTGCATTTTTCAAAACAAAACATTTGCAATTGAATACATGAAAGCAAGAAACAATTGGCTTCTTTTCTTTGAATAACTCATAAGGAGTTTTCTCCAAAATAGGCCTTAAAAAGACTCTGTTAATAATATAACATGCTGTAAAAACTGCTTCAACCCAAAAATGAGAGGAAATACTACTTTCCATTAGAAGAGTTCTTGCCATCTCCTACAAAAATCTGTTCTTTTTCTTCCGTAACACCATTATGTTCTGGTGTGTATGGAGAGGAGAAAACATGCTGAAAACCTGATTCATCACAAAATTTTACAAAGTTTTAATTCTCAAACTCACCTCCATAGTCTCGTCCGTATGCTTGGAATAGCATATCCCTTCTCATTCTGAACTTTCTTAGCAAGCTTTGAAAAGTAAGGAAATGTTTCAAACTTACTTGCTAGAAAGTAAACTCAAGTGAATCTCGTGAGTAATCATCCACGATCACTAGACAATATCTCTTTCCGCCTATGCTTTTAGTTCTGGTTAGCCCAAAGAGATCCATATGCAGAAGATGCAAAACCTGATTAGTAGAAACCTGATTTATTGACTTAAAAGAACTTCTAACCTGTTTTCTCAATACACATGGTGTGCATAAGTCAAATTTTTGAAACCTCAGGTTGGGCAGTCCTCAAACAAGATTCTTAGAAGAGATCTTGGCAATCTGTTTCATATTGACATGGCCAACATTTTGATGCCAAATATTTGCTTCATCTTGAATTGAAATTAGACATTGAGACTTTTCTAGTTTTATATCCAGAAGATAGATGTTCCCATGTCTTAGTCCAGTAAATGATTGTGAAAGATCTTTACTAATTCCCGAACATATGATTTTGAATCCAGTGTCACACAATTGGCTAATGTTAAGCAAATTGTAGTTGAGTCCTTGCACTAAAGAGACATTGTTGATTGTGAGACTTCCAATTTTTACAGTTCCATATCCAACAATTCTTCCTTTGCTGTTTCCACCAAAAGAGACTTTTCCACCATTTACTTGCATAAGTTTTATGAAACAACTTGAATCTCCAGTCATATGCCTTGAACAGCCACTATCCAAATATTATTTAACATTTTTCTTGATAGTGACCTGCAATCAAAAAAAAAAAAAGAAACTCAAGCTTTCTTTGGTACCCACATTTTCTTGGGTTTAGAGGAGTTAGTGCGATAAACGAGTCTTTACCCATTCCTTCTTAACAGATCTCCAAACCATGGGACATTCTTTCTCAAAGTGTTCGAGCATGTTGCACTTAGAATATTTGAGAGCACTTCGCCTAACAAGTTTTACAAAGGCTTTTTGAAAATGATTTATGTAAAAAGTTTTTGTAGGCCTTTCTTTGATTCTTTCTTTCACTCTTGGAAAATCAATTAGAGGAATAGTTTCAGAGGTCATTCCAAGGCCTGATTTGTTAAAGTATGGTCTTTATCTTGAAAGAATCTTTTCTAATTCCTCAGATCCTATTAAAAACCTTTTTGAAATATTTGAAATTTCATTTTTTTAAAATGTATTTTCTTTTGAAAGAGAGTCTGCATTTTCTTTTAAAGTAACAAAAATTTTATCTAAATTTTCAAATTATTCT
Organism: Eucalyptus decipiens; assembly: GCA_014182575.1. Classification (NCBI taxonomy): domain Eukaryota; kingdom Viridiplantae; phylum Streptophyta; class Magnoliopsida; order Myrtales; family Myrtaceae; genus Eucalyptus; species Eucalyptus decipiens. The sequence continues at coordinate 38,792,792 of CM024619.1, forward strand.
TTCCATAAAATTTCATGTTGCTTCAATGTAGAATTCTCCCTTTTTAGCTCGGAAATCCTCCTGAGAGAGGTTTTGAGACTAAGACGCAGTTTATCAATGTATTTCGAGACTTTAGTAGGGATTTTTAAATTGCTTACCTTGATTTCACTATCTGAGTCTAAGTCTGTATCTACTTCAGAGTCTGAGTATGATTCTGATTTTGCCATTAGACAAATATTAGCATGATCTTCATCACTTTATTCGCATTCAGTATCACTCCATGTCTCTGCCTTGAGAGCCTTCCTGTATTTCTCAGCTTTCACTTTCTTTTTCTTCAACATGGGACAGTTAGGTCTAATGTGTCCCTTTTTCTTGTATTGAAAACAGATCACATATTTATTGGATTCATCATCCTCAGTTGATTTGTTTTGAAACTTTTGAGTGCTCTATTTCTTCAAATTGAATCTTCTTCCCTTTTTGTTCAGTTTCCTAAACCTCTTTATCATGAGAGCTAATTCTTCATAATCCATATCATTTTCAGAATATGTAACATCAGAATCATCGTTAGATCTCAAAGCAATTGACTTCTTACCTTTGGGATCTTCTTCCTCATTGATTTGCTCTACTTCAAAAGATTGAAGTGCGCCAACCAATTCGTCTACAGAAAGTGGCATGATCTTTTGTGTTTCCCTTATTGAGGTCTTTACGTGATTCCAGTCTTTGGAGAGTCCACGCAGCAATTTGTTAACCTTCATGGGTCCTGAGATTGGTTGTCCCTGATACTCTAGACCAATTACAATTTCTGTAAAACGATTAAACATGTCAGTGATAGATTCTCCTGACTTCATCTTGAAAGCTTCATACTGTCCTAGTAGAATATTTATCATTGTTTCTTTCACTCGATCAGTTCCTTCATAGGTAATGTGCAGCTTGTCCCAAACTTCTTTGGCTGTTTCACAAGAAGATACCGTTATACTCAGTAGGAGACAATACACAATGTAAGGAGTAAATTGCTTTAGCATCGAGAGCTGTCTCTTAGTTATTTCTTCTTGAGTCATCTCGCCAGCATCTGCAACTTCCTTTCCCTTTTCTGAAATTGATGTAGCTTTAGATAATTCCTTTTTCTACCACATCCCATTCCAGAGGATCTTTCGATCTTAGGAATGCCTTAATCTTGTTTTTTCATATGTTGTATTCATTTCCATCGAAATAAGGTGGTTTGGTGTGGTTTTGGCCTTCAATCAAACCTGGAGCCAACATACTAGCCATAGATTTTTAACTCATAAGTAAAAACACTTCAATTAAGTAACACACAAACTCTGATACCAATTGATAATGCTAGCATGAACACCTAGAAGGGGGTCAATAGGTGTTAATGAAGTTTTTGTAAGACTTAATAACTTAACTCAATTTTATGAAAACAGTAGACAAAAGATGTAAAATACTGTAAACAGTTATATAAACTAAGAATTAAAGTAAAGAGTTTAAGGAAAGAGAATTGAAACACAAGGTTTATAATTGTTTGGCTTAGACCAAGCCTACGTCCACTCTCCCGCACTAACATCCCACTGGCTGGATTCCACTAAGAACCAAAAGAGATTTTACAGTCTCATGTCCTTGATTCCACAATGTAGAGATTCTACTACACTTCCTCAAGGTCTCACAAGTATTTGATCTCTCTTTTGAGTACAGTTTAAGCTTGACAAATTGTAACGGCAAAGAACTAAGAGTTTCAGACTTTGAAATTTTTCTTTCACGTACACACTCGAATAACTTGAGTGTCCTCCTTGTATACTCGTCCATGCCATCATAACCGTTGGCACCTTCCAAAGGAGTTCTTCTAATCAACCCATTGGACATAATCAATTTAGGAAGATCTCGAGTTATTTAAGGAATATGATGATAGCCCACCAATTCTGCTCGCCCATACAATCAAGATCTAGGTTTCCATATGTAGAACCTTCCAAGTATACTTTGCCAGTCAACGGATCTAAATATTCAAATTGATTTCAATAAGAATAATTGATCACGAGATGCTATTTCCAGCCGTGAGATATTCTTCAACCGTACAAACCAAATCCTTAAAAATATACTTGTAACTGGATAAGTCTTCTTCATCGGATAAATCTTTTTTTCATCGGTCTAAAAACTATCAGTGAGGGGAGACTTTGAATCTTGAGTCTGGAGGTCTTTAGACTTTGACGATAGAGCACACAAAGTCTTCAAACTAGACTAATGGAAACGTTTTGTCAACTTCAAAACAGATAAGGAAGTTTTCTCCAACAAACTATTTTGAAGTTGACAAAACATTTCTAAAGTCTAGTTTAAAGACTTCCAGACTCTAATGCCAAAGTTTGAAGACCGCCAGACTTTAGGTTCAAAGTCTTCCTACACTGATAGTTTCCGGACTGAATAATGAAGACTAGTCTAGATGCGAGATTATCTTTATTTCTTCAAAGAATCAATTCGTATGATTTATGGATGACCTTATGGCTAGATATAGCACCTACATGATTGATTATCCTTATTGGAATCAATTTTGATAATTGAATCTTTTGGAAGGCAAGTAAACTTAGAAAGTTCTACTTATGGAAACCAAGATCCTAATTGTATGAGTGAACATGATTGATGGGATTTCATCACAAATTATCAAATAACTCGAGATCTCCTTTATTGATTATGTCCAACGGGTAGATTTGAAGAATTTCTTAAGAAAGTGCCAACGGTCGTGAAGGCATGAAGGAGTATTTAAAATCAATGCTATCCAAATCCTAATCAACTTATTTTTATAAGATATTATGTATTGCTTAAGAGTTGTTTTGGAGGTCAAAAGTTATCAAATTTGTAGGAAAGTTTTGTCACCATCAAAAATGGGAAGATTATTGGAGAAAACTCCTTAATTGTGATGACGCTAGTATGAACACCTAGAGGGGAGGGTGAATAAGTGTTAATGAAGTTTTTGCAAGACTTAATAACTTAACTCGATTTTATGAAAATAATAGACATAAGATGTAAAAGACCGTAAAACAGTTAGATAAAACTACGAATTAAAGTAAAGAGTTTGGGGAAAGAGAATCGAAACACAAGGTTTATAGTGGTTCGGCTTAGACCAAGCCTACATCCACTCTCCCGCACTGACATCCGACTAGCTGGATTCCACTAAGAACAAAAAAAGTTTTACAGTCTCACGTCCTTGATTCCACAATGTAGAGATTCTACTACACTTCCTCAAGGTCTCACAAGTATTTGATCTCTCTTTTGAGTACGGTTTAAGCTTGACAAATTGTAACACAAAGAACTAAGAGTTTCGAGACTTTGAAATTTTTCTTTCACGTACACACTCGAATAACTTGAGTGTCCTCCTTGTATACTCGTCCATGCCATCATAACCGTTGGCACCTTCCAAAGGAGTTCTTCTAATCAACCCATTGGACATAATCAATTTAGGAAGATCTCGAGTTATTTAAGGAATATGATGATAGCCCACCAATTCTGCTCGCCCATACAATCAAGATCTAGGTTTCCATATGTAGAACCTTCCAAGTATACTTTGCCGAGTCAACGGATCTAAATATTCAAATTGATTTCAATAAGAATAATTGATCACGAGATGCTATTTCCAGCCGTGAGATATTCTTCAACCGTACAAACCAAATCCTTAAAAATATACTTGTAACTGGATAAGTCTTCTTCATCGGATAAATCTTTTTTTCATCGGTCTAAAAACTATCAGTGAGGGGAGACTTTGAATCTTGAGTCTGGAGGTCTTTAGACTTTGACGATAGAGCCTGCAAGTCTTCAAACTAGACTAATGGAAACGTTTTGTCAACTTCAAAACAGATAAGGAAGTTTTCTCCAACAAACTATTTTGAAGTTGACAAAACATTTCTAAAGTCTAGTTTAAAGACTTCCGGACTCTAATGCCAAAGTTTGAAGACCGCCGGACTTTAGGTTCAAAGTCTTCCTACACTGATAGTTTCGGACTGAATAATGAAGACTAGTCTAGATGCGAGATTATCTTTATTTCTTCAAAGAATCAATTCGTATGATTTATGGATGACCTTATGGCTAGATATAGCACCTACATGATTTATTATCCTTATTGGAATCAATTTTGATAATTGAATCTTTTGGAAGGCAAGTAAACTTAGAAAGTTCTACTTATGGAAACCAAGATCCTAATTGTATGAGTGAACATGATTGATGGGATTTCATCACAAATTATCAAATAACTCGAGATCTCCTTTATTGATTATGTCCAACGGGTAGATTTGAAGAATTTCTTAAGAAAGTGCCAACGGTCGTGAAGGCATGAAGGAGTATTTAAAATCAATGCTATCCAAATCCTAATCAACTTATTTTTATAAGATATTATGTATTGCTTAAGAGTTGTTTTGGAGGTCAAAAGTTATCAAATTTGTAGGAAAGTTTTGTCACCATCAAAAATGGGAAGATTATTGGAGAAAACTCCTTAATTGTGATGACGCTAGTATGAACACCTAGAGGGGAGGGTGAATAAGTGTTAATGAAGTTTTTGCAAGACTTAATAACTTAACTCGATTTTATGAAAATAATAGACATAAGATGTAAAAGACCGTAAACAGTTAGATAAAACTACGAATTAAAGTAAAGAGTTTGGGGAAAGAGAATCGAAACACAAGGTTTATAGTGGTTCGGCTTAGACCAAGCCTACATCCACTCTCCCGCACTGACATCCGACTAGCTGGATTCCACTAAGAACAAAAAAAGTTTTACAGTCTCACGTCCTTGATTCCACATTGTAGAAACTCTACTACACTTCCTCATGGTCTCACAAGTATTTGATCTCTCTTTTGAGTACAATTTAAGCTTGACAAATTGTAACAGCAAAGAACTAAGAGTTTCAGACTTTGGAATTGTCTTTTATGCACACACTCGAATAACTTGAGCGTCTGCCTTGTATACTCCTCCATGCCATCATAACCGTTGGCACATTCCAAATGAGTTCTTCCAATCTACCCGTTGGACATAATCAATTTAGGAAGATCTCGAGTTATTTAAGAAATGTGATAATAGCCCACCAATTCTGCTTGCCCATACAATCAGGATCTAGGTTTCCATAAGTAGAACCTTCAAAGTATACTTTGCCAGTCAACGGATCTAAATATTCAAATTGATTTCAATAAGAATAATTGATCACGAGATGTTATTTCCAACCGTGAGATATTCTTCAACCGTACAAACCAAATCCTTAAAGATATACTTGTAAATGGATAAGTCTTCTTTATCGGATAAATCTTTTCTTCGTTGGTCTGGAAACTATCAATTAGGGTAGACTTTGAATCTTGAGTCTAGAGGTCTTTAGATTTTGATGATAAAGCCTGCAAGTCTTCAGACTAGACTGATGGAAATGTTTTGTCAACTTCAAAACAGATAAGGAAGTTTTCTCCAACAAACTATTTTGAAGTTGACAAAACATTTCTAAAGTCTAGTTTAAAGACTTCCGGACTCTAATGCCAAAGTTTGAAGACCGCCGGACTTTAGGTTCAAAGTCTTCCTACACTACATAGTTTCCGGACTGAATAATGAAGACTAGTCTAGATGCGAGATTATCTTTATTTCTTCAAAGAATCAATTCGTATGATTTATGGATGACCTTATGGCTAGATATAGCACCTACATGATTGATTATCCTTATTGGAATCAATTTTGATAATTGAATCTTTTGGAAGGCAAGTAAACTTAGAAAGTTCTACTTATGGAAACCAAGATCCTAATTGTATGAGTGAACATGATTGATGGGATTTCATCACAAATTATCAAATAACTCGAGATCTCCTTTATTGATTATGTCCAACGGGTAGATTTGAAGAATTTCTTAAGAAAGTGCCAACGGTCGTGAAGGCATGAAGGAGTATTTAAGACGAACTCTCTAGTTATTCGAGATAGTGCATGAAAAAAAAAATTCAAAGTCTGAAGCTTCCTAGTTCCTTGTTATTTCATTCATTGAGCTCAAAATTGTATACAAAAGAGAGAAACTCATAGTGAGACTTTGTGAGAAACCAGTAGAGACTCTTCATTGTGAAGTCAAGATCGCAGAACTATAAAACCTCTTTTGTTTCTTAGTGGAATCCAGCTAGTAGGCTATTTGCGCGAGAGAGTGGACGTAGGTTTGATCTAAACCGAACCACTATAAACCTTATGTTCTTATTCTCTTCCATAAACTCCTTTATTTTGATTCGTAGCTCTAATTAATTGTTTAAAGCTTAAATTCCTTGATGTTATTTGAAACTACTAAAGGTTGAAGTCATTCTTAGATTGTGATTTCCTATAAGCAAACTATTTCTACTGAACCTTGCAAATTTTTTTGTTAAACACCTATTCACCCCCATGTTATTACTAGCCCTTTCAATGACTAGCCAAAGAAGAAGGGAAAATAAAAAAGAAAGAGAAAGGGAAAAATTAATTAAAAATTCAATTCTTTAAAAAATAATAATTACAAATAATTAAAAATCGATTTTTTTGTAAGATAAAAGTTAAACAAAATAAAATTATTAAAAGGAATGCACGAAAGAAAATCGTATCGGATTTTTCATAACTAATAGCGAAAAATCAAATCTAATTCCAAATTTCAAGCAAATACCAAACATATTATTGTTTTCTTATAAAATGACTTCCTAAAAAAAAATATTTTTCAAGAAAAATGGAGCCTCGATTTTTGAAGAAAATTATAAAAATTGTCCTCTAGATTTGTATTGAATGAAAGTGTTTTAGCAATATCATTTTAAAAAAAAATCATAAGAAACAAGCGTTCCTAGATTTGAAAGTATTTTAGCAACATATTTTTTATTTTAAAATCACAAGAATGAGTTTTCCTAAATTGCGTTAAGTATGTAAGTAATATAGGTTGAGCTGGATATGAGTTAGGTATGAATAAAAAAATTTACATTATGTAAAAATGGGTCATAAACGGATTAATAAGTCAATTTGAGTTCGACCATCTATAAACCGACCCAAAAATGACCTAACCTACCCGTTTAATACATCTAGTTCCAGGTTATACCCATGTTCCATCTGTATTATCAATCAAACAATTGCAGTAAATTATCTCGTTCAATGACCACAACTTACTGTTAATCCATTGGCCACGACTTATATTTAAACACACGAGAGAATATGAAATATTAAGAAAGTAAAAGTCTTGGTCATAAAATGGAAGTTCAAACTAGTAGTTCAAAATTATACACTCATCACCGCACCATGGAATATCATAGGATCATGTAGAGACATAGACCAGGAAGAACACCAAAATTTATTCTAGGTTCAAGTTTCACGTTCCACCTGCCTTAAACCTAAAACCTACTCGTTGAAACAAATTTTCCAATTTTTGGAACCTGAATTCAAACAGACTCCTATTGATCTAATTCTTCGATTCCATATTCTACCCTGGAACCATTTTTATCCACATTCTCTAGGAAAAGGTACTAGATATAAAACGAGCTTTAAGATTAATCGGAAGTTGGGAAGTTTTTTATTTTACGAGTCTTAAATGTCATACTATTTTAATGTAATACTGACTTTAATGCCCCTAAATGTTTCAAGAACACATTGTTGCATGTTAGAAGAGTTCTTATAAGCAAATGTAATATTTGTGTCAATGGTTAGCTTATCGATCTTTCTCTTATCAAAAGCTCTTTGTAAGTATTTCAATTGTTAGGTTTTTTACATTTTCTTACTTTACTTATTTATTAATTTTTTATTGTGCTAATTTTTTTTTCAATTTGATGTGAACTTTTTATCCATGTAGCATATATATGTGAAGAGCTTAAAGTAGGTTAAATGGATGGGTACGGCTTTTCATAAATTGTGTTAAATATTAATGTGTTTTGGTAATATGAATATGGTCGAGTAGAGGTCATAACATTTATATTGCATGGAAAATGGGTCAAACCATTTTGTACCCGACCCTGTAGGAGACTAACAATACAATCTAAAGGGGGTGAGTAGGTTCTTATGGAAATATTGGCAATCTTTTCGAGAAATAATTGAAACGAAGTAAAGATCGAGTCCAGGTGATTTTCAAACCTCGTGCCGGCTGTAAAGGGACGAATTGAAGAGCCAAGAACTTCTACAAAGGGGAATGGCACGAGTGTATTTTGTGCTTGTAAAAGTGATAAGAAAAAAAAAATAGTAGCACACAAAGATGTATAGTGATTTGGTTCTATCCCCAAGACTACGTCCACTCTCAAACTAACAGCCATGAGTTGGGCTAGATTATACCAGTAATCTGCTAAAAAATTCAAAATTGGCAAGTATTAATCCTTTTACACAATAGATCACACTATTAGATTTCAAATTATGCTCTTACTCTTATATACTTAATCTTTAGCACAATTACTCAAATAGTAAGAACATAACACTCAAGAAAAAAAAAAAGTTGAAAGAGAACGTTTAGCTAAAGACATAGCATATAGCAGATTTTCGGTCTTTTGAATTACACGTGTCTCTCATTTGGCTTTAGGGATCTTCTGCTTTATACTCATCTTCAATCTATTCATTGGAGGTGAATTGGAGAAGAAAAGAGTTGTTAAATTATTGTTAATGCTGCTGTCTAGAGATAAAACTTCCTATATAGTTCTTCTCCTAAATATCTGCAGACTATCGTAAAAATAGCTTTTGCTGTTGTTCCTATGCTGCAGCTTATGATAGGCATGTCAAACAACCCAATTTCTCAATTGTTGTTATCATCTGGATCCTCTGTTGCAGCTTATGATAGGCATGTCAAACAACCTAATTTCTCAATTGTTGTTATCATCTGGATTTTGTTGATGCACATATCCACTTTCACAATGAGAACCAACAAACATTATCAAATGAACGTTGTTGTCATAGTACTAGTTACCTAATGTGTACAACTTTGAATACAAACATCAACATTAGCTAATCTTTAGCTTCGTTGGTGCTGTTAGTGGAAAACCGTATCAAGACATTTCATGATCTTTCATCACCTAGATCACACCATGGTCATCACGTAGACTTTGATACTTGTCATGAACATTTGCATTTACCATAGTAAAAATCATACTAAGGATAGTTAAGAAATCATCATAATCATTTAAAAATGGTTCCTCAACAAACCCGATCCGCACATTTAACAACCCTAATCACATATAATGGAGGCTATCACAGCATGTAGATATTAAATTACACTTTCATCAATAACATTTCATCAGGCTTGATGTGGGGTTGCCATCCTCCTCCATCATTATTTTTGTAGATTACCAAAATTTGAGAACTTGATTTGCCCATCATTGCGCATCATTTTGGAACTCATCCCATGAGATTCTATTATGTAGATTTTTTTTTGAAACGTTTTCTATTATGTAGATTGGACTACACATAATGGGTGAATAACTTGATCAAAAGAATGCCTAGAGTCTAACTTTATGAAATGGACCTCATAGTGACGGAAAGGCAACCTATATGTGAATAAAATGCACATATAACTTATATGAATCGACCACCCAATTTTTTTTTTCATAAATGATTAATACCACAAAAAAAAAACATAAATTGATACACCTATAACAAATTTACTCAAATCTAATTTATTGACCATCAAACTTTCCAAATTGTTATATCTATTATGAATTTACCCTCCATTAATTTCTGTTAAATTTTATTATCAAATTATTGAGTCGGATAATGCATGTCAATTGACAAGTGTACCAATTTGCAGTTTTACCATAAGTTTATCACAGGTGTATTGGTTTGTGATTTTTCATGATTTTAATCCAATTTATAAATTTAACGAAGAATAAATTTGTTACAAATGTACCAGTTTGAAATTTTTCATAGTAAAAAAAAGTTAATTTAGGTAAACTTGTAATAGGTATACCAATTTGGGATTTGTGGTCAAAAAATTATTTTGAGTACATTTATCACGAGTCTACTAATTTAGGATTTTTTGTTATATTAGCCCTTTTATATATGACCTGTATAACTAAAATATATTTACTCGAAATTAATTAATTTAAAATAGACAACCTGGACTACATATTATGTTGTGGCATTGAATTCATAAGCCAAGAAGAGTCTAGAAAGTACAACTCTTTTTGGTTTTCTTGTTCAACTTTTTAAATGTAATCTTGATGGGCTCGCCCCCATATTTTATTGAATTTTTTTAGAGAAAATTTCAAATAAAAATATAAAAGTGATATCATTTTCTCAAAAAATGGTTCAAAGTAGATCTTATTTTAAATAAAAACCTGAAATGACCATGTTAGTGTCAAAAAAAGGCCTAACCTCACCAACTAGCCAAATTTTTTTTCTTCTGTGGAAAAAAAAATCCCCATTTATAGACAGCACACCTTGAATTCGGTCCGTCTCTATAATACCGATTTACCAATTGATTGATTTATTATGAAATTCTTGAATAACTCTATCAATTGTAGTCCTCAAACCTTTTCAGTGCAAGGGCTTGCTGCACAAATGAGGCCCTTGAACTAGTCTCCGATCTCTTTGCCCTTCCCACTTTTCACAAGCTACGCGATCCAGCATCTCCATCCCTAGAACAACCATTTCATTTACCTCTCCTTTGTTGTTCTCTCAGGACAAGGTAATTCCTCTGGATGATTTTGTGTCTCCACCCTCACAGCCTGTACATATTTGTGTTGGAGAAATCTTTCTAGAATATTTTGAAGTTGACAAAACGTTTCCATCAATCTAGTCTGAAGAATTGCAGACTCTACTATTTAAAGTCTGAAGACCTCCGAACTGCCAGACTCAAGACTCAAAGTGTTTTCTCATTGACAGTTTCTAATCCGTTGAAAAAAGGCTATCCAGAACTGAGTGATTCATTGAGGATTTGGCCTTATTGACTAGAGAAGATCTCTTGGCTAGATATGACATAACGGATTCCTTTATTCGAATCAAGATTGATTAAGGATCCGATGATTGGCGAAGTATTCTTAAAAGGTTCTACTTATGGAAACCAAGATCCTGATTGTATGAGCGAGCAAGATTGATGGGCTATCGACATATTCCTTTAATAGCTCGAATGATCTTCCTAATTGATTCTGTCCAACGGGAAGATTGGAAGAATTCCTTTGGTAAGTGCCAACGGGTATGATGGCATAAAGGAGTATAAAAGGAAGACGTTCCAGTTGTTTGAAGTGGTGCACGATAGAAGAATTCCAAAGTCTGAAGCTCCTTGATTCTTAGTCAATTCATTTACTAAGCGAAATCTCGTACGCAAAAGAGAGTCTATATTTTGAGATACCTTGAGGAAGTGTGGTAGAGTATCTACACTGTGGAATCAAGGGAAAGCATTGCTGTAACATCTCTTTTGTTCATAGTAAAATCCAACCGGTGGGCTATCAGTGCAGAAGAGTGGACGTAGGCTTGAAATAAGCCGAACCACTATAAACCTTGTGTTCAATTTTCTCTTCCCTACTCTCTGCTTTACTTTGATCATAATTCGTTTTGTTAACTAAAGGAGAACTTCCTTTCTATTGTCTGCCTAGTATTGCTTTCGTATCTCAAGAAATTATTTTTACACCTATTCACCCCCCTCTAGATGCTTATACTAGCTATATCAATTGGTATCAAAGCCTGTGTACTCACTGTGTTTGAAGTGTTTTGCTTCAGAGTTAAAGATTCATGGCTAGTATGCTAGCTCCAAGGCTGGTGGAAGGGCAAAGCAATACCATACCACCTTACTTTGATGGAAAGGATTACAACATATGGAAAAACAAGATGAAAGCGTTCCTAAGATCAAAGGATCCTTTGGAATTGGACGTTGTAGAAAAGTGAATCACTCCTAAAGTTGCATCTGTCTCAAAGAGAGGAAAAGAAACTATTGAGTCTAGTGAAATGACTCAGGAAGAGATAATCAAGAGACAAGCTCTTGATGCAAAAGCAATTTATTCTTTATATTGTGCTTTGTCACCTACTAAATATAACAGAATATCTTCTTGTGTTACAGCAAAAGAAGTCTGGGATAGATTACATATCATCTATGAAGCAACTGATCGAGTGAAAGAGACCAGAATCAACATTCTCCTCGGTCAATACGAAGCCTTCAAAATGAAATCGGGAGAATCTATAACTGACATGTTTAGTCGTTTTACAGAAATCGTGAATGGTCTTGAAAATCAAGGTCAACCAATTTCTGATCCCATGAAGGTAAACAAGCTACTGCGTGGACTCTCTAAGGATTGGAATCACATTAAGACCTCAATAAGAGAGACACAAAGAATCATGCCACTATCTGTCGATGAGTTGGTTGGAACTCTTCAGTCTTATGAAGTGGAACGAATCAATGAAGATGAAGATCCTAAAGGTAAGAAATCCATTGCATTAAAATCCAATGATGATTCGATGTTACGATTACTCGAAGACGATATGGATGATGAGGAGCTTGCTCTCATGATAAGAAGATTCAGAAAGCTTAACAAAAAAGGAAGAAGATTCAATCCAAAGAAACAGAGTTTTCAAAAGCAACAGACCAAGTCTGTTGATGATGATGAATCAAACAAAGATGTAGTCTGCTTTGAATGTAAGAAAAATGGACACATAAGACCCAACTGTCCACTTCTGAGGAAGAAGAAAGGAAAAGCTGAAAAGCATCGAAAGACTCTTAAAGCAGAAACCTGGAGTGATACAGAGTGTGAAGAAAGTGATGATGATTATGCCAATATATGTCTAATGGCACAATCGGATTTAGATTCAAACTCAAAAATGCAGACTCGGACTCGAACGGTGAATTTGAGGTAAGTAACTTTAAAATCCCTGTTAAAGTTTCTAAATACATTGATGAGCTGTGTTTTAGTCTTAAGACTTCTCTTAAAAGAATTTCCGAACTTAAAAAGGAAAACTCTGCACTAAAACAACAGGAAAATGTTTTGAAAGAAAAGTTGAAATGTTTAGACATGAATGTTTCTACTCTTAAAGAAAGCGAAGATAATCTCTTGAAAGAAAATGCATTTTTAAAAAATGACTTATCAAATATTTCAAAAAGATTTTCAATAGGATCTGAGAAACTTGAGAAAATTCTTTCAGCACAAAGATCTTATTTCAATAAATCTAGTTTAGGAATGACAACAGAAACCATTCCTTTAAATGATTTTTCTAAAGTGAAGGAAAGAATTAAGCAAAGACCCACAAGAGATGCTTACAAAAATCATTTCAAAAGGTTTTTGTAAAACCAGCAGGTCGAAATGCTCTCAGATGTTCAAAGTGCAATAGTGCAGATCATTTTGAAAAAGAATGTCCTATAGTATGGAAACCTGTTAAGAAAGTATGGGCAAAAACCGCATATCATACTAACGCCAATGGAGCCAAGAAAGTATGGGTACCAAAGAAAGCTTGAGTCTCTTTTTAAATGCATGTCACTATCAAGAAAAAGGTAAAATGGTATTTGGATAGTGGATGCTCAAGACATATGACAGGATATTCAAATTGCTTCATAAAGCTCGTTCAAGTAAATGGTGGAAAAGTCTCATTTGGAAGAAACAGCAAAGGAAGAATTGTGGGATTTGGAATTGTAAAGATTGGAAACCTCACAATAAGCAATGTTTCCCTAGTGGAATGACTTAATTACAATTTGTTCAGTATCAGTCAGCTGTGTAACACTGGTTTCAAAATCAACTTTCAAGAGGGAATATGTTTAGGAACCAATAAAGATTCTACTCAGTCATTCATGGGTCGAAGACATGGAAATATCTACCTTTTGGATGTGAATCTAGATGAATCGCAATGTCTAATCTCAATTCAAGACGAAGCGAGCTTATGGCACAGAAAGCTTGGGCACATCAATATGAAGCAGATAGCCAAAATTTCAGCAAAAAAACTTGTTCGTGGTCTACCCAATTTATCATACCAAAAGACTGATCTATGCACACCATGTGTATTGGGAAAGCAGGTAAGAAATTCCTTTAAACCAATAAATCAAGTTTCCACTAATTGTGTACTACAGCTTCTGCATATGGATCTCTTTAGACTAACCATAACTCAGAGCATTGGAGATAAGAAATATTGCCTAGTAATTGTGGATGACTACTCACGATTTACTTGGGTATATTTCCTGGCAAGTAAGTCTGAAACCTTCTCTTATTTTGAAAAATTTGCTAAAAAGGTTCCAAATGAAAAATGGTATGTTATCTCAAGTATAAGAACAAACCATGAAGGTGAATTTGAAAATCAAGATTTTACAAAATTCTGTGATGAATCTGGTTTTCAGCATGTGTTCTCCTCACCATATACTCCAGAGCAAAGTGGAGTTGTGGAAAGAAAGAATAGATCGATTCAAGAAATGGCTAGAACTCTTTTAATTGAAAGTAACATCTCTTCACGATTTTGGGCTGAAGCAGTTTCGACAGCATGTTATATTATCAATAGAGTTTTTCTAAGGTCTATTCTTGAAAAAACCCCCTATGAGTTATTCAAAGGAAAGAAGCATATTGTTTCATATTTTCATGTGTTTGAATGCAAATGCTTTATATTGAAAAATGCAAATGATCAAGTTGGTAAGTTTGAAGAAAAATCAGACGAATGCATCTTCCTTGGATATTCTACCTCAAGCAAAGCCTACAGAGTCTATAACAAGAAGAGTCAATCTGTGGAGGAATCAATGAATGTCAAATTCCAGGATTCTATGCAAAATGAATGTATTCAGACTCATCTGGAAGAATCTGAACCTGCTCCAGACTCTACAAAGTCTAAATCTCAAGAAGCAGCTTAGACTCTGAAAGACCAGCAACAAGTAGCTATTGAAGATTCAAATGAAGGAAGTGATCATTAACTTGACAAATCAACCAGTAACTGGAAGCATAAGTCCAGTCATCTCAAAGATCTCATTATTGGCGACATTAATGAAGGAATTTGCACAAGATCCAAAAGGCGCGAAGAGTTTAGTTCTATGGCTCTTATTTCTGAAATAGAACCAAAAAGCATAGAAGAAGCTTTATCTGATGAAAGCTGGATTGAAGCTATGCAAGAAGAACTCAGACAATTCAACATTAATGATGTCTGGGAGTTGACTCCTAAACCAAAAGGTAAATCTATTATTGGAGCTAAATGGGTTTTCAGGAACAAGATGAACGAGAAATGAAAAGTCGTAAGAAACAAAGCAAGACTCGTGGCCAAGGGATATACGCAAGAAGAAGGGATAGACTATGACGAGACTTACGCACCAGTAGCAAGGTTAGAAGCAATTCGATTATTACTTACTTTTGCTTGTTATAAAAATTTCAGGTTATTCCAAATGGACGTCAAAAGTGCTTTCCTGAAAGGATTTATCCATGAGGAAGTCTATGTGGAACAATCACCTGGGTTTGAAGACCCAAGGAAGCCAGACTCAGTATTCAAACTGAAAAAGGCCTTGTATGGTTTAAACAAGCATCTCGAGCTTGGTACGACAGGCTGAGTAAGTTTTTAATTCAAAACGGCTTTGTCAAAGGTAAAGTAGACACTACTCTGTTTATCAAGAGAGAAAGCAAAATTTTTCTACTTGTTCAAATAAATGTTGATGATATTATTTTTGGATCCTCTAATGAAAGTTTGTGCAAGAAATTCTCTAAGTCTATGCAGGATGAATTTGAAATGAGCATGATGGGTGAACTAACCTGTAACACCCCAAACCCTTCGCAGGTCGTTACCAGCGCCGATATTACATCTTATTACCATTTCTATCTCGTACTTAAACAAGCGTCGCCAAATCACATGCATTTTTTTTTTTAAAAGCGGTCCCAGCACAACTCATAGCGGAAGCAATTCAAACATCGCCATATATCCCCCTACCAATCCATGATACAAATACACACCAACTAAACATCAGAATTTTATAAACAACTTCGACGCTTTGCTTACATGCATATATATATCAAGATGGGGTTCTCTTCGGGTCGGTACAAAACAAGAAAGGCTAGGACTCTGCCATGTCCTACCTAAAATCTCAAAAAGAAACCTCGACCCCTAACATCATACGAGCACAAAACCCTCCCATCGAAAGCGTCGACTATCTACATCAAAAGAGATCCAGCTCCTACTCATCGCGCGCAGGTCTCACACCCAACCCGGTGCATCAGGCGGTGGCGGCGGCAACATCCCTCGCATAGCTCCATCCCGTCAAACGTGCACATAAATGAACTCTTGTATGACAGGGCCCCCAGCCAAGCCGATATCATACATCACTAGACATCGCACTCGGATAAAAGTCAGTCCAGGAACAGAGGGACAATCTATCTCCGCACACTCAACCTCTACATCAGACGGTAGACCATAGAATACCCCCCGCGAGAAGGCAGGAAGCGGCATACTGCTAATATGAAATGTTATTCCCCAATATGGGTGAGTACAACCACTCAGCAGATAGGGAAATCCAATAACAACCCAATGCACCATGCATACCATCATACGATGCAGGCATTGCTTATCTTTTTGATGTCATACGTATTCATGCATCATCATAGCATACATATCATCATCATGGCATCTCATATATCATTATCATCAGCATGCTTTTCATCATGCATATCATACCATGGATGATCATCATATCACATCACATATCATTAACATCATCATCATCACCGTGCATATCATTATGCATAACATCATGCAAATCATATCATTGTCATCACCATGCATATCATCATGCATACCACATTATAGGTGATCATCATATCACTTCACATGTCATCATGCACATCACATCATGGATGATCATCACATCACATCATATATCATTGTCATCATGCATATCATCATGCATATATCATCATGGGTGATCATCATATCACATCATATATCATTATCATCATGCATACCATCATCTATATCACATCATGGGTGATCATCATATCACATCACATCTCATCATCATCATGCATCATCATGCATATATCATCATAGGTGATCATCATATCACATCATTTAATTCTCATCATTATCTTTAAATTCGATCACCACATCACCCATTCTCAATTATCAATTTCATCATCATCCCTTCGGGCAAAGACCTCCGACAGGGTTCCCAGCATTCAGCCTCCCGAGCCACCGGGCTTCCGGCCCCCACATTCCGGGAATCTCGCATCTCAACTAGCATCACGAGGCATTCCCTTCGGGCAGAAACCTCCAACAGGGCTTCCGGCCTTTACCCTTCTAGCCAGGCATCCCGCACCCCAATCCTGGTGTTGTGAGGCATCTCCGGGCATGTATCCAAGATACAACCGGACATCCGGCCCCCCACATTCCGGGCATCCTGAAACTCCTAGGGAATTTCGGCAATGCATCTCTGTACATTCCGGCCTCATCCTCCACCACAACCTCTTACTCACATATCATTTTTCCATATACATCATCCTTTTAATCTCATTATTACATGGCATATGATTCACACATGCATCACAATTCATGATCATACATACACCAATGTCATATAACAATACATAATAAATTCAACAGAATTCATGGCCAATAAAATAATCCACTTTTATTTTTTTATTATATTTATTTATTTTCATAAATAAATATTACATTTAATATTTATGATTTTCCCAAAATCATAATATTCAAACAATCATTAAAAAACCAATAGGATGACAATTCCATACAAAATTCATGGCCAAATTGAATTTCACAAAATTTCACAATTTCCACAAAATAGCACATGATATTCGGATAATGGCCAGATTGCACAGTTTCCAAATAAATTCGATTAAAATACTCATCTGGCCTCCAAAAATTACGAAAATTTACAGGGTGATAACCAAGACATTTTCGTGCAACTTTTATGAAGAACTCCAAGTCAGGTTATTTTTAGATTAATTTATAAAACCTCACGAAGCTTCTGGAACCACTACCGCATCGTCCAGAATGCTCATCTCCGAAATATTAAGGTTTCACCCATCTATTCTCTTTCGTTTCCTCTGAAATTTGAGTATGTTATGTATCAAGGTGTCCTTTACAAGTTTTATGAAGAGATATAGGTTAAATAACCATAGTATGATCGTCTTTTAAGTCCTTGAAGTCTCGGGTGTCTCGGTACATCTCACCAGAATCAATCATCTCCAAATTTGAGTATGAAGACATCGAAGTAAGATCTCCAACAGAAATCAACATGCAGTTAAGAAATCAACAAGAGGTCAGTGAAGATTTCGCAGATCTAAAGTCTCCGTATGATAGAACTTTTGACCCCTCAAATCTCCATAGTTTTCTACGAAATTTTAGTATGTCATACTAAAAGATGTTAGCTTCAACTTTCATGAAGACAACGAAACCAAAATCGGACTCCAAACACACATGCAAGCTCGAACAAGCTACTGACTTCCACAAACCGAGCAAGAACAGTCACACGGTTTTGAAAACAACCAACCCTTACCTCGGTTTCTCTCACAAATGCACTCAAAACCTAACATGCAAACTATATACACACATGCAAGAGAAGTTAAAGGACTCCACTTGCCTCTAAACCGAACTAGCGACGAGCACACGGCGGCGAATCGGGCGGCACACGGGCGGACGAACGGCGGCGGCGGCGACTCCTTCCTCTCGGCTCCTCCTCCCTTTCTCTCGAACTCTCTCTTTCTCTCACCCTTTCTCTCCCTCTCGGCCGAATGGACAAAGAACCGGCCACCTTCTCTCTCTCCTCCTCTTATACTCCCTAGAGCTATCATTTGCAATGATTGATTTGCCTCACCAATGGCCAATGCATGCTCTTGCCCCTTGCCACTTGTCATTTTTATTTTTGAATTTGATTGGGCTTGTTGGGCTTTGGAGTTGGGCCATCCGGCCACTCCTCCTTGGGCTGGTCGACAGCCTTCTTGGGCTCTAATGGGCCGACTAGCTTGGCCCACCAAGCTTTAGGCCAATGGGCCCTAGGCCCATTTCGAAAATTCAACCCCTTTTTTTCTTTTTTCTTTTTTTTGAAATTCTTTTATAAATATTCTTGAATTCCAATTTTCATCTTGGCCAAAGTCTTGGGATATCTTTTGATTACCGAAATTTAAATCATATGGCCAAGCATTAATCTATTAACTTTAAATTTCCACAATCGCAAACACAAATCATCAAATTAAAAGACTAATTGGCTAAAGCATAAATCATAGAAATTCTATCACCTAAATAAAGACTTTAACACACCTCATGGCTTGGCTTTGAATTTCTGGGATGCCACATAACCTTCCGTTCTTGGACTTAAGTTAAACAAATTGAAGGAATGAACTTTTATTCATCAAGAAAAATATGCTAATGATCTTGTCAAAAAGTTTGGACTAGAAAATTGCAAAAAGACTGATATACCAATGTCAAGTTCCTTGAAGATAGAAAAAGATGAATGAGGAAAGAAAGTTGACCAGAAGATATACATGAGTATCATCGGTTCACTTCTTTATCTTATTGCTTCTAGACCTGACATTTTGTTTAGTGTTTGCATTTGTGCTAGATTTCAAGCAGACCCTAAAGAATTTCATCTAAGTGCTGCAAAGCGTATTATCAAATACATTGCTTCAACTTCAAGCCTCGGTCTTTGGTATCCTAAAAAGGGAGACTTTACTCTTCTTAGATACTCAAAAGCAGATCTAGCCGGTTGCAGAGTTGATAGAAAGAACACCTCAGGTACCTGTCAATTACTTGGAAGCGGGACAGTGTCTTGGTTTTCAAGGAAGCAAAATACAGTAACCCTTTCTACAGCAGAAGCAGAGTATGTAGCTCTCGGAAGTTGTTGTTCACAAATACTGTGGATAAAACAACAGCTAAGAGACTTTGGAATTGAAGATTCATGCACGGAGATTAACTGTGACAACACAAGTGCAATCAACCTTACCAAAAATCCAATTCTTCACTCAAGAGCAAAGCATATAGAGATTCGACATCACTTTATTAGAGATCATGTTCAAAATGGAGAAGTTTCGATTCAGTTTGTTGACTTAAAGAACCAACTGGCGGATATATTTACAAAGCCTTTGGAGAAAAGTCAATTTGAAATCATCCGTTCCAAACTCAACATCTTGAAGCTTGAAGAAGTTAAAGTCTAGAGACTCTCAGACTCAGACAAACATGGTTCTTGACTATAAGTTATTTTATTTTCTATTATATTAAATCTCGGAAATGTACGATCATCTTTCTATAATTAATTTTTCCTATATTCAATTTCCATGATAAGTGCAATTTTTCCTTTTCAAAAAGAGTTAATTTTTCTTTTAAAAAAAATGGCAGTTATCTATTTTTGAAAAATGCAGTTATTTTTTAAAATGGAGACTTTAACCTTCCTTTACGACGTTTAGCATTCCCCCGTTTCGACTTAGCTATATACAGTCGGTTCCTCTGCGCTTAACTCCAAAACCCTAAAAAGCATCCATCTTCCACTCCTGTCTTGTTTCCTTGTTTAATCTTGAAAAAGTTGTCATCTTTCTTGGGAAAAGTCAAGCAAGGAATCTTTCAAAGACTGAGAAAGATGTCGTCTTCAAGAAAGTCTTCGAGGATTGCAAGCAGGGGACCACGACAAATGAGTGAGGGCCTACTCACTTTGATCTCACCGAGGAAGAGGAGTCACCAAGTCAGCAGCGAGCCCACAACATTCTCGGCGGCGTCATTCTCCACCAGCTAGTCCACGGGTGCTGGTCATCAACAAGAGGAAGAAATCGTTGAAGACGCAGATCCTGTAAGAATTCAAAGGCCCTCTTTTATTTATAAGCTTTACCGTGCTTTAAAGAGGACTGGTACTCCATTGAACTACATCGATGAGTTTTTTAAGGACAAGGGATATGGGAATGAGTACATCTTTTTTGCGAAAAATGGAGCGTTTGGGAATTGCTCCCAAGTGATCCACGTGTTGGGGGACTGAATCCGGTCGATGGAAATGATGATGACAAATTGTACAGCCAATTTCAACCGAGAATGGGTGTTGCGGCGAAAATTTGAGGAAAAAGAACAGAGTTGTTTAGATCTAAGGAACAGAAGGATCTATACTCCAAATTGTTGAAGCGTGGGGTGATAAACCCTAGGAGTGTGGATTTTGATTTCCTTGATACTGTGAATGTCAATTTGAGGGAAAAGTTCAGTTTTCTTCAACTTGAGCAGTTATGTTCTGACACCACAGAAGCCTATGCTCAATTAACTGCATATTTCTATTCAAATCTTAGTTTCTTAGATGCGAATAGAATCTCTTTTAGTGTCCGAGATCAAGACTTTGTGGTTGATGTGGATATGCTGGCGGATGTGATTGGGGTTGAGAGAGGGAGATATCAACCCATCAATGTCTTTATTGCTCGTGCCACATTGGAACTTGTTAAAGATAGAAGGACA
The DNA here is from genome assembly GCA_014182575.1 of Eucalyptus decipiens. NCBI lineage: Eukaryota > Viridiplantae > Streptophyta > Magnoliopsida > Myrtales > Myrtaceae > Eucalyptus > Eucalyptus decipiens. Next base: position 38,814,056 of record CM024619.1, read on the forward strand.
GAGGGAAGGATTTCCTACTCAAGGATGCGTGCGTTCAACATTCTGCTTCTTGATCAATTGCCTCAGACCGAAATCAACTTCTAAGACTGATGTTTCTAACTCAGAGGCAAAGTTGATGTACGCCATCAATGCTGGGAAAAAGTTTTTTCATCCTCACACTATTCTGTTCCACATGTATAAAGTAATGGTGAAGGACAATGGTCAACTTCCTTATCCAGGTCTTGTGTCAAAGTTATTCAGACATTTGAATATTCAATCTCCACAAATTCTCTGTGTTCGATCGTGTGACAAAATGGTGGTAGGACTAAAAATGGTGTCCAAAATGCATCTGAATGAACTCGACAAGGCGTTGAAGAAATTCAAGGAGACAACCCCTGCCAAGCCTCGTCAAGCCTCTTCTGCAGCAAAAAGAAAAGGGAATGAGTTCTCCTCATTGAGGATGAAGATGATGAGAATGACCTCACCATTTCTGCTATGGCATTGAAGAAGCTGAGTCGTTCTGTTCTAGAGTCAATGGAACGACGGGAGAAAGAAGCAGAGGAGACAAAAGGATAGGAGAAAGAAGAAGAAGAGAGAGAAGCAGAGGAGAAAGAAGAAGAAGAGATGGAAGCAGAGGAGAGAGAAGCAGAGGAGCAAGAAGCAGAGAAGAAGAAAGAAGAGGAGAGAGAAGCTGAAGAAAGAGAAGAAGAGGAGGAAAGGATTGAAGAAGAAGAAGAAGAAAGAGAAAATTAAGAGGAAGGAGAGCATGAGGAACACTATTCTCCACCTGAAGCCATGGAAACAGGGGGAGATGGGGAACAAAGAGGAATGTCCTCATATCATGTTACCAGTGAAGGAGTCAACCGCTCTCTAGCAGATCCAGAGGACATCCATGCCTCTCAAATTCTTGAGGAGGGACATGATGCTTCATCACCAAATCTGCGTGAATATGCTGATATACCATCGTCTGCCTTTACTCCATCAGATCATGCCGAAGCCAGTACGCAGACTGATAACTCAGCAGATTTTCGCAGAATCCTTGATATTCTCTTGGAAATGCGGGGTCCGATATATGCTTTGGAGTGCGAAGTTCAGAACTTGAAGAATGCAGGACAAGCTTCTTCCGTTTCCTTGACTGATCAGATCGAAGCCCTTGCTCTTCAAATTCAAGCAAATGCTAAAGGTGAAGAGGTGGCTCAATTGAAGGAAGAATTGAAAAAGCTGGAAGGCATCGTCCAGTCAATGGGAGATTTCCAGCTTGTTCCAATCAATGGGAGATTTCCAGCTTGTTCGCGTTCCCAAGCAAACTTGACTTCATTCTATTCCCATCTCAACCTTTTTTATGATGACAAAAAGGGGGAGAGATGCGAGATTTGAAATCTTTGAACTTTGAACTTAAACTTGTTGAACTTTTAGTTTGTTTTGATGTTTGACTTGTGTGTCTGGATGTGGCATCCCAAAATTCATAATGACCTCTAGTTACATTAAAGTCTATGAATAGGTGATGGAAGTACCATCAAGTTATTTTATGGCCATTTAATCCATAATTTGCAATAAGATATATGGCCAAGCTTTTGAGGGATAATTATGTGATAGGAAAGAAAATCCTATCATTGGACATGTGTTTTATAAATTGGAATTTATGGAATTATGATTTCAAGATTTTGGCCATGTGGAATCTAGTAATTAAATTCTTAAAAGAAAGAATTAAAGATGAATAATTGTGGGTTTAATTAGGTTGGGCCTTAGGCCCAAGAGTATGGATTTTGGAGGGCCAAATGGTCGGCCCATTGGAGTCAAGGAGGGGCTGTCGACCAGCCCATTTGCTGGCCCAAGATAGGCCCAAGAAGAAGGCCCATTAACCTTGCATGTCCTCCAACACTTGTCATCTCCTTTTGCCACTTGTTCTCCTCATGAGAACACTTGTCCCCCATGCAAAGAGGGAATACATGCAATATAAAAGCCACCAAGAAAGGAAGAGAGAGAGAAAGGGAGAGAGAGAGAGTGGCATTCGGCCAAGCCAAGTGAGAGAGAGTGAGATGCGAGAGAGAGGGAGGCCAAGAGAGGAGGAGCTCGCCCGTCGCCGCCGCACACCGTTCGTCCGTCGCCGGTGTGCCGCCATTCGTGTGGTCTAGAGGCAAGTGGGAGTCCTCTAGCTTCTCTTGCATGCTTCTATGTTGTTTGCATGTTGAACTTTTGGTTGTTAGATGGGAAAAACCGAAGCATGGATGAGTTGTGTGTGAGTGGTGTGACTGCTCTTGCTCGGATCATGTGAGTCAGAAACTTGTTTGAGCTTGCATGTGTTTTTGGAGTCCTATTTTGGCTTTGATTTTTTCATGAAAGTTGTAGCTAACATCTTGTACTATAACATACTATATTTTGTGGAAAATGATTGAGATTTGAGGGGTTAAAGTCCTATCTTACGGAGACCCCAGATCTGTAAAGTTTTTACTGACCTCTTGCTGGATTCTTGATTGCATGTTGGTTTTTGTTGAAGATCTCACTTTGATGTCTTCATGAAAGTTGTAGGTGACATCTTAAAATACAACATACTCAAATTTTAAGTGAAATGAACAAGTATAGCCTAGTAAATCGGCTAGATCTTGGAGACGATGATTCTGGTGATGTGTTCCGAGACACCCGAGACTTCAAGGACCTAAATGATGACTATACTCTGGCTATTTGACTTATATCTCTTCATGAAACTTGTAGAAGATATCTTGATACATAACGTATCAAAATTTCAGAGAAAACGAAAGAGAATAGGTATGTTAAATCTCAATATTTCGGAGATGTGTGTACTGGACGATGCGGTAATGGGTCCAGAAGCTTCGTGAGGTTGAATAAAATAATATATAAGGAATCTGGCTTGGAGTTCTTCATAAAAGTTGTACGAAAATTGCTTGGCTACAACCCAGAAAAATTTCATAATTTTTGGAGGCCATATGGATATTTTAATTAAATTTCTTCGGAAACCGTGCATTCTGGTTTCATCCGAGAATCATAGGATGTTTTGTGAAAATTGTGAGATTTTGTAAAAATTCAATTTGGCCATGAATTTTGCATGTAATTATCATCCTATTGGTTTGTTTAATAATTTCTTGGACTTTTAAAATCTTGGGAATTTATAGTTATTAAATAAAATAAATAAATAAAATAAAATAAAATAAAATAGATTATTTTATTGGCCATAGATTCCATGTAATTAATTTATGTTGCATGTGTGATAAAATCTTGGTGTATGCATGACATTAAATTGAGATGCATGTGTGAATCCTATGCCAAGTATGACTTGTTTGATGTCATGCCATATGCCATGTTAAATTGAGATTAAAATAATGGTAAATGTAGATAATGATAAGTGAGGAGGTGGTTGTGGTGGAGGATAATGCCCGGAATGCATAGAAATGCATTGCCGGATGGCCCTGGGAGTTTTAGGATGCCCGGCCAGGGAGTGTAAATGCCGGAAGCACTGTCGGAGGTTTATGCCCGAAGGGAATGCCTCGTAATGCCAGTTAGGATACGAGATGTCCGGAATGTGGGGGGCCGAAACCCTGTCGGAGGTTTTTGCCTGAGGGGAATGCCTCGCGATGCCAGGATTGGGGTGCGGGATGCCCAGCCAGGGAGTGTAAATGCCGGAAGCCCTGTCGGAGGTTTCTGCCCAAAGGGAATGCCTCGTGATGCTAGTTGAGATGCGAGATGCCCGGAATGTGGAGGGCCGGATGCCCGGTGGCCTGGAATGGCTGAATGCCGGAAGCCTCGGAGGTCTTTGCCCGAGGGGATGATGAAATTGATGATTTGAGAAATTGGTGATATGGTAATCAAATTTAAAGATAAAGATGAAAATTAACCCGTGGTATGATATGCATGATGATATGCATGATGATGATATGTGATGTGATATGATGATCACCCATGGTATGATATGCATGATGATATGCATGATGATGATGAGGATATGTGATGTGATATGATGATCATCCATGGTATGATATGCATGATGATATGCATGATGATGATGAGGATATGTGATGTGATATGATGATCACCCATGGTATGATATGCATGATGATGATGATGATGATGATGATATATGATATGGCATGATGATATGCATGATGATGATGATGATGATGATGATGATGATGATGATGATGATGGGGATGATAATATATGATATGGCATGATGACATGTATGATGTGATGATGTCATGATGTGACATGTGTGATATGATGATTTCATGATGATGATGACATGTGTGATAGGATGATGTCATGATGATGATGATATGTGTATGGTATGATGGTGTCATGTATATGATGATGATGACATGTGTGTGATATAATAATGTCATGATGACGATGATATGAGTATGACATGATAATACACATGTATGTGTTATGATTGTGGTGATGATGCATGATAGTATATGTATGGTTTCAAGGTAAGTAATGCCTGCAATGCATGTATGACTTGTATGATGCATTGAGTGGTTATTGGATTCATTTACCTGCTGAGTGATTGTACTCACCCCTTTTGGGGACCAACATTTCAGATTAGTAGATGGTTTAAGCGGTTGGATATGACCGCGAGGAGAAGGATAGCAAAGGAGGGAACTTTTGGACGCCGACACTGGTTGATGGACCTTAAGCATACGATTATGGGAGGAGATGTCGGTCATCTTTTGAAGTATAGCCGAGTATAGAAGACTGCGGCATCTTGATGTACCAATGAATGATATCCATCTGGGTTAAGTGAATAAAAGTGTACGGCTTTTACTTATAAATGTTCAGTAGGTGTGCATCGATTTCTGAATGTAGGAAAGGGAATTGTTGGATATGCTTCCGTTATGTAAATTCCGCAAGGGACCGTTAATAAAAGATGTAAACCCCCATGGTTGTATGGACCCGCTGCAACTAAGAATGGTATCAAAGTGACATGTTGTTTGGGAAAGAAAAAGGAAAAGCGAACTGTGGTGACCCTAGTGGATCGGGGGTCGTCGAGGGGTGCCACACTGGACGTGAACTGAATGTGAATTTGGATTTGATTGCTGCTTATATTAAGTACTATTGATTGATATCTTATGAATGGCTTTACTTTCATGCAAGACTAACCTATTTTATGTGGTTGTAGATTCTAGTGTTATCATTAAGCCATTAATCTTTATGAGATATCCATATTTGCTTGAGTAATGTTTTGCAGGTCAAAGTTATTCAAATCTGCAGGAAAGTTTTGTCACCATCAAAAAGGGGGAGATTGTTAGAGAAATCTTTCTAGAATATTTTGAAGCTGACAAAACGTTTCCATCAATCTAGTCTGAAGAATTGCAGACTCTACTATTTAAAGTCTGAAGACCTCCGAACTACCAGACTCAAGACTTAAAGTATTTTCTCATTGACAGTTTATAATCCGTTGAAGAAAGAATATCCAGAACTGAGTGATTCATTGAGGATTTAGCCTTATCGACTGGAGAAGATCTATTGGCTGGATATGACATAACGGATTCCTTTATTCGAATCAAGATTGATTAAGGATCCGATGATTGGCGAAGTATTCTTGGAAGGTTCTACTTATGGATACCAAGATCCTGATTGTATGGGCGAGCAGGATTGATGGGCTATTGACATGTTCCTTTAATAGCTCGAATGATCTTCCTAATTGATTATGTCCAACGGGAAGATTGGAAGAATTCCTTTGGTAAGTGCCAACGGGTATAATGGCATAAAGGAGTATAAAAGGAAGACATTCTAGTTGTTCGAAGTGGTGCACGATAGAAGAATTCCAAAGTCTGAAGCTCCTTGATTCTTAGTCAATTCATTTACTGAGCGAACTCTTGTATGCAAAAGAGAGTCTATATTTTGAGATACCCTGAGGAAGTGTGGTAAAGTATCTACACTGTGGAATCAAGGGAAAGCATTGCTGTAACATCTCTTTTGTTCATAGTGAAATCCAGCCGGTGGGCTGTTAGTGCAGAAGAGTGGGCGTAGACTTGGAATAAGCCGAACCACTATAAACCTTGTGTTCAATTTTCTCTTCCCTACTCTCTGCTTTACTTTGATCATAATTCGTTTTGTTAACTAAAGGAGAACTTCCTTTCTATTGTCTGTCTAGTATTGCTTTCATATCTCGAGAAATTATTTTTACACCTATTCACCCCACTCTAGGTGCTTATACTAGCTATATCAATTTAGACCTCAAAAAGTACTCGACTGGCCTAAAGGATTGTGGAGTTGCGTGATTTTTCATTGGTGTATTGCGTTCTTAACTTGATTACGCATGTCTGCAATAGGTAATGGGAATTTCATAAGGAGGTTTTGCTATTTTTGAGAGATTTACTATACAAGTAGATAACAAGACATTGAAAGTTACAACTGGACCCTAAAAATTGCGACTCGTGATATACTCCTGTGAGTCAGGATCAATTTTTTTAGACATACCATAGTATCTGAGCTCATTTTGGGAGGTGCAATCACATGGAGAGAACGAGACGAACGAGACAGAAACGACAAATCTCAAAGTCGTCGCTCACCTCCCACCCCGTGCAAATTAACTCATTACCTCGAACCTCTTTTCCAGTTCGATGAAGAGTACATGGAGTCAAATCTTTTCACGGGAGATTGACCAGCCTGGGTACCTCCTTCGACGTCGATTCCTGCAATGAGGATGCACGATCCATTATAAATATTAGCAATCGCTGCAGACCAGACTACGAAACGAAAACAATGACTACATGCATAGGAACCAACAAGCATAAATTTTAGTGTGACTGATTCCATTACATTATTAAATTTACCACATTTTACAAGGTAGCAGCATATGAAGAAAGTTTGTGGTCTTTAACCAATTGTCTTTGGGTGGTGCAACAATTTCCTGCTATTCTTCGAGCGCATGAAGATTGGGCTTGGCTTCTACTGCCTCATTTCTCTCTCTCTAGAACCAGGATATCCTTCAGGTACACTTTCGATCTTCCTATCAAAACTCGATGCAAAGAAAACTATTAGTAGGGTTGAGGTGGATTGAAGCCGTCGAGTCTCATAGAGGACAGGTGAGTTTCGGAATTTTATATGAATGCAGTAAGAGGTTATCTACAAATTATGGTTGGTATGGTGACTTGATCTACTTTTCGCTAGCAACAATGATCGCATCAAGAAACCGTCGCCTTTTTGAAATGTTGCTGGAAGATAGCAGAACTTGTGCAGATTGATTCTTTTATAATTTGCGTTGGCAATCCGAGTCCGAGGTTACAATAGGATAAGTCAGCTAGCCGAAAATAGTATTTTTAGTTGGGAGCAAAGAAACCACAAACTTTGCGCCCAGATAAGCAATCTATTGCAGTGAAGCTGGTATTTTCATGCTCTGAATAGCATCAGAGTGAGAACGCAATGATGGATCCACTGATGGGAGCCTTGTATCCTTCTAACGGGTTCTGCTCAGACAATCTATAATATATGGGCTAAACAAAAAAGGGAAAAGAAATGGTTTGAAAAGTCAACAAAAGAAGTGAAGGAAAGTGGAGGAAGCTTCGGCTGTGTTTTTAAAGAGAGAGGGAGAGAGAGAGAAGAGCACGGGCAGAAGCAGGGGAAAGAAAGAAACAGGGGAGATGAGAGAAAGAAGAGAAAGGAAAAAGAGAAAAGGGAAAAAATTTTGACATGCTCACGACCCAGATGCCTCACCAAGCCGACTCAACTCCATTTTGCAATGCCGGTAAGTGATCGGGGCCTTTAATCATCTACTTGAAGCAATCGCCATAATCAGGGCTCGAAATTCGGATATCTTGGATATTTGTGTGGCAAAGCCTGATTTTTGAGTTGTTGAGCTGCATATTTTTATAGAAATTGTACTTTGGGATGTTGTGAAGCTATAACATCTTACGGATCATGATTTGAGCTTGCGGTTTGTTCGGAATGGAATTTTAAAGTTAGGGGCACATTATGGAACTGTAGTGAACAGTAGCTTTGAGCCTTTTTTTTCTTTTTCGGTACTATTTTGGGGCGGCTGAGTTGGGGTTGTTGTTGTACATTAAGAGAGTTTCTAAAGACTATAAGATGGCTTGAAACGAAGTTTTGTAGAGGAAGTCATGGCGAGACAAAGTTGGCGCATGAGCCACGCCTAGTGGAAAACAATGGGTTTCCGCTAAATGCGAACTTTCATGGCGGATAGATGTCATTTTATTGACAAATAGGCTTAGTATAGGCGAGCCGTTATGAGAATATCATTCTTACTCGGCTTTTTGATATTGTTTTTCCATTAATTGTTAGGGATCCGAGTGTGTTGATTCGAGTAAGCGTCGTAGTTGATTTTTGGCTTTTCCCAAGTAAGTGACACTATTTTTTCTTTGTATTTTAAATTCATGTTCTGAGAAACATGGTAAATTATATATTCTATGAGTTGATAAAAAGCATCTTTTGTTGCATAAAACAGGATTGAGCTATTATTACCATTTTGTTGTCTGAAATGAGTTATAATTCGAATTCAATTTGAATGGTTATTTGAAAATGGTTTGTGAAATTCTTTATGAAAGAATTTTGAAACGTTTTGAATAATGCTTTTTGATATTTAAATATCAAATTTTGAGTTGTGATGTGACTTTCCTTTTAATGTTGGTTTACTGGATATTATGATTGGTGATTGATGCTCAATGTCTCTGTGAACCCTAAGGGGTGTGTGAGTATGCGCATACTATTTTAGGATATCTTTGTGGACCGAGCCACTAGCTAATAATAGGTGGAGAAGGGAGGAATTTTGGTCGTCTTGTCATGGGCGTTACGCGTAACCATGGCTAGACATTTGAGCACGAATTGGTTAATGGAGTAGATCATTGACATGTGATTTGAGTTTTGTCGATGTGATGGACTATCGATGTGTGGTTTGATAAGATTAATCAATGGAATAGACCATTAATACATGTTTTATGAGATTGACTAATGAACTGGACCATTGGTATTTTCGGTAGATGAGTTATGATTATATATTATGTTTAAGAGAGTTACGATTGTATTTTAAATATGCATAGTGATTTCTCGATCCACTTAGAATAAATGTGTTACTCATTGAGCCATGGTAGCTCACTCCTCTCATCTACTTGTTTTTTAGGTTTTTCAGCGAGTCACAAGTAGGCGTGAGCATACGTTCTAGGAGGACTTTTGTGTGAAAACTTTTTGGTATGACTTGTATATAGTTGATAAGTTTATAAATTAGTCTTTGCATAAGGTATATGTTTTGGTTTGGTGGATTATAGAAATATTCTAATATTATAACAAAATGCCCTTTTTGTCACACACACACACACATGCCCTTTTTGTCACACACACACACACACACACACACACACACACACACACACACACATATATATATATATATATCGGGTAGAATCTTGATTATGTTGAGGCTACATCCTTTGGTGAAAGAACAGCCATGTCATGCCATTTTCTTGTGAATCGGGGTGTGACACAATCAATCTTCGATTACATAAGTCACATACTCATGGAAGAAGATATAGAAGAGAAGACATGCATGTTATAGATGAAGCCAAATATTTTTAGGGGCTTTTTTTGTCTTTTCAATCATATTTACTTTTAGGTTAAAAGTGATACATTTATATTGGCGATGGCAAAACGCTAGCCGTCAAGACGCTGAAAATGAAAATAGAGAAGCAAGAAAAGAGAGAAGAAAAAAAGTGAGTTTTTTTCTTTATGAGGGTTTTCAATCTCTTTGTGCCCTAATTTTGAGAGAAAATCATCATTTGTATTCCAACTTTTTTTGAAGTCTAGTGGATTCGCAGAGTACCTTTGTGTGGAGACATAGCCCAAGTTTTGGTGAACTTCATTAACAAATTTTTCTGGCGTGTTCTTCGAATTCTATTCCTTTACGATTATATTCTACTTGGTGAATTATTTGCAAGCGTTATTTTTCTAGAATTGACATGCGATTTCGTAACAATGCATGCTTCAAGACTCTTTGGATCTATTGTCAGCTGGAAAATCCTTTTATGAGGTCCTCGGCAAAAAGTACCCGCCTTCACCTGAGCCAAATCGCATGAATTGCATCACCTACAATGACAAACACACAAATGACAGTCTCTTAGACAGCACTAGATATACAAGCACTATCAGCAGTAGGAAAAATGGATACTACGCCAATATTGGTTGGGTTCGAAAACCAAGCAATTATGGTACAATGAGTTTTGAAAAAGATATTAGTCCAGCGGCGTTTCAACCTAATCGACGGGGTAATGCACAGAGGCTTGACTTGTGTGGTGAGAGCCGATTCATTCGGCAATTTAGGATGGGGATCGAGGAATCCAACAAGTTTCTTCCTAATCAAGCAACAACCGAACTTCTATATCAGGAACCAAACGGAAAGATTGACAAAGCAGACTGCCTCGGTGCATTGAAGAGAAAAGAGTCTCCATAGGGAGGAAGGAAACATGGAAAAGAGAAGTAGCAAGCAGGCTTTTGTTCATGAAGAATCCGTACTTCGCTCAGATGCTTTCGACGTCGTTCTACTTAGTGGCCAAGGGGAGGGCCTGGCGCGTCTTATGAATCTCCGTGCGTCGTTGAAGCACAGAGTGAATGAAATCGCACACGAGATTGAAGAGCCCAAAGGTGGCAGAGGTCACGGCAAGAAGAAAGGAGGGAAAGTGGAGGTAGTCGATGTGAGGACGCTCCTCATCCGATGGGCACAAGCTGTGGCATCAAATGATCATAGGAGCGCGAATGCTCTGCTGAATGAGATCAGGAAACACGCCTTGCCTTTTGGCAATGGGACCCAGAGATTCGCTCACTACTTAGCTAATGGTCTTGAGGGGCGGTTGGCCGGCACAGGCAGACAGATATAAAGAGGCATCGCCAATAGTAAAACATCAGCAGCCGATATTCTGAATGCGCACCACCTGTACCTTGCACCTTGCCCATTCCAAAGATATTCTAATGCCGTCTTGAACATGACGGTATTAGATACAGTGGCGGATAAGACGAGGATTCACATCATCAATTTCGGCATTCTTTATGGATTCCGATGGCCCTCTCTGATTCAGCGCCTTTCCCAGAGACCTTGTCCAACGAAGCTCCGGATCAGCGGTATAGACTTGCCTCAACCCGGATTTAGGCCCGCAGAAAGAGTCGAGGAAACGGGTCAGCGCTTGGCAAATTACGCTGAATGTTTCAACGTGCCATTTGAGTACAACGCCATTGTGAAGAGGTGGGAGTTCATTGAACTAGAGGAACTCAAGATCAACAGGGACGAAGTGACTATAATCAACTGCATGTTCAGGTTCAAGAACTTGTTCGATGAGACCATCACAGAAGAAAGTTCGCGAGACGTTGTCCCCAACCCGATAAGAAGAGCCCAGCCGGATCGATCTCTTCTTCCACAGTGTTATCAACAGGACCAACAATGTGTCACGCCCCAAACCTCCGAGCGCGTGCCCATCCCTCTCTGGTCGATAAAAATTTGCGACTTTCCAGGACAAGTCGCCGACCCTTTTCGTTTTAATGCGCATGCGAAGGCGAAAATAAATCCCCTGACAGTAACTATCTCGGGATAGAAAAGCAAGACAACAAATTCTCAAACATGCTTTTATATTCACATAGAGTCATGTATAAGGTCTATGACCAAAAGACTACAAAGACTAACTTTCCAAAAAAAAGCGATCCTAACCGACCTACACTTCAGATCACCTTCTCTCAGCTCTAGGTTCTCCACTCAACGACCTTGAAAATTTAGCCCACTACAGGGTGAGATATAAATCTCAGCGAATTCACACTCCAAACCCCGATTAAGAGGGAAATAGGCCCAAAAGCGTCATAATCACACAATCACATAACCATAGAGATTTACATGATCTCAGATCCTCCCTGCAAGTTAACATAATTCATATCACAACCAGAGCAACATTCAAGCTCAATTAATTGAAACGCAATACTCAATCTCAAATAAGCACTGGGGTTTTGATTATAGAGCCAAATCATTATGACACATCTCATACCGTGCCACACAATTTTGTCCCATAATCTGACACATTCAACTCAATTTATCATGCATTCCTAGTTTGATCTCGGCATATAGCACGGCCTACTTTCAGTTCAGTGGTCTTTTGGCATAGCCAGGCATTGTCTCACCCCATTGAGCACGGCACGTCTCCATCAGACGGCTTTCCCAAAGGAGCATAGGGTCCAGAATCTACTACGATTAGTTTCCCGTTATCTAGGGGCATCCCATATAGGCGTCACGTCCATCTCAACAGCTCAGAACAGTTCTCTTAACCAACACATGACAATTTGATCTCAGCCCAGGACATCGTACCTTACACTCAAATGCCTTTATTAAAATAGTAATCCCGACATGTTTTTTCATATTATAAATACCTAGTAAAATAGTCGTGTGTGAATACACGATCAATTTGACCCAAAAAAACTTGATATCTTCCCATTTAAAATCTCACTGTTTTATATAGTACATAAAATTATTTTTGGTATCAAAATCCAACACCCAAGAATAAATATTGGAAATTCACAATTTTTGGACTTAAATACTAAAAATCAAATCAGCACTCAATTTGTATAATTTAACACTCAATTGCAGAAATTAACCATACCATTGCAATCAGCACGAAATTCCGGTCACCGGCTATCCCGATCTAATTTCCGGAAAATATTTAATAATTAAATATTTTTAAAAATTAATTAAATAAATCAATTTAAATTCTAAAAATACCAACCTAAGCGAAAATCACTAAATTATATACTGATATGGACCCAAAAAATTCCCGAACCCTTCTAAATAAATAATACAATTTATCTAGACCTCACTTAATATAATCTAACCACCTAACATGCATAATTGTATAATTAAATCACTAATTTAATCTAACTAACCACTTAATTCCAAATTAAATTAAATTAAACACTTCCTAAACGTCATTAACTTACTAAGAAGAGTTTAGTGCATAAACTCACTGGTTTATTGCATGAAACCTGGGTTCACCGCGACAACGGCGCGACGACAGCCAAAATCCAAATTTTCGATAGTGTCACGAACACTTGGACCAGGCCAAGAAACCTTGCAAGCCCACAGAAATTTCTGGGCTTAGACTTGGGCTTGGGCCTGCTTCTTGGGCTTCTAGTGAGCTGGGAATGGGCTGAGGATGGCCTTCAAATCTGGGCTGGGCTGCTGTGAAACTTTCTGGACTGAAATTCATGGGCTGAGATGGGCTGGCCTTGGCTCACCACTGGGCTGAAGACACGGGCCCAAGACGCTGGATGAACCGGCGGTCCGTGGGCTGCTTCGGTGGAAAGAATCGCACGGAGAGGGAAGCAGGCTGACGGAGGGGGCGCGCTGGGTTGACTGAGAGCGTTGCAGGGAAATGAAACATTGGCGTGGAGAGGAGCGCGAGCTGGCGGAAGCTGGGACGGGGCAGCGAACGGCAGCTCGGTGGAGTTCGCTGGCACACGTGGGGAAAGCAGCTACTGGCGTCAATTGTGGGGTGTCGCGGACGAAGACACAAGGAAGAAATTGGGTGAGAGTTGGCAGAGAGAGAGAGAGATCTTGGCTGCTTCGGTGGGGGATCACGTGGTCGTGTGGTTTTGGTTGAGGGGCAAGAATGCGTGGGGCTGAAAGTGGAGATGGGGGAAAGAAATTCGGTGGTGGAGATGATGGACAGAGCAGGGAGGGGTGAAGAACGTGAAACTAAGAAAAATGAAAAAGAAGAAAGTAAGTACAGGAGGAAGGGATAGAGATGGAGAAAGCGAGAGACGCGATGGGAGGGGCGGTTGGTCGCTCGAGCTACGGAGGCCACGGATGGGAGCACAAAGTCAACATTCAATATCCATCCCCTTAAATGCATTGTCCCCCATTTCTTTCTTACCATTATAAATCCATAAATAGCTCAAAAATAATACTAATGTTGCACCCCCAACCTAGGGTCTGAATTTCACCATAAGCTTCAATTTCCTCTCTAATTATCCAAATCGAGGTCCGATTTCGATGGAAAAAAAATCTCATACAATCTTTTGCAAGTCCCTGACATTCAAAGGCTCGGCTTGAAAGTCCAAATTCCATTCAATTTGGTCCATCCGAATTTCCAGTATTTTTCCGCAACGTTTGAATTGATTTTCCGTAAAAATCTCAGAGTCTCCAAAAATTCTTCGAAGAATGAGTCGACGTTCCTAAAATAAATTGTGACACGGCAAGACTTTCAATTTCTAAAATCGGGTTCAAATTCGCAGTTAATTTCAATCCGGTGCGCTTTTAGCATGACATAGTCTATTAGGTAACTTTTAAAAAATTTTGGTGCAATTGACCCGTAATCGATTTATCTCGAGTCACAATGTACATCTTCAACAAATTGGAGACCCTCGTTTGTCATGAAAATCTCGAGATTTCAATTACAAGCAGCGGGTACCAAAACGATAAAAAAATCGATCTAGTGCCAATCGACGAGTATCTTGCAATCAGGTGGAATCACCTACATTTTAATCACATATTTCAGTAAAATCGACCTATCTCCGGTCTTTGATCGATTTCGACAGTGCCGTAATGATCCTTACAAATCAACATGGTCGAGCAATCGATTCCTGGTCAAATTCTCAAATACATTGCATTTAGATTTCTTAATTGCTTCCCCAGATATTCCAGTTATCTCGTGAGTGATCAGCTCAGAGAATAGCATTATTGGTGCGTTGATAAAAGGCCCGATTTATTTAATCAAAAACAAATCTGAAAATTCAAGCTGTCATACAATGCCCCATTCTTCGTCACTCAGTTTCAGGATGCTTTTTGCATCACTTCTCTTCTCTATTCGACATGCTTGACACTATAATACCCCACGAAAACCAGGAGAGGATGATGATCGAGAAGGTAATGTTGGGGAGGGAGGCGTTGAATACGATAGCCACTGAGGGATGGGAGAGAGTGGAGAGACCGGAGTCGTACAAGCAGTGGCAATTACGCAACATGAGGGCCGGGTTTGTGCAGGTGCCCTTAAGCAGGAGGCTAGCGTAGCTCGTATTTAACAATATAGCTTCGCGCTACCACAAAGATTTCGTCGTAGACGAAGTCGGCAAGTGGCTGTTTCTAGGATGGAAGGGACGGTTTCTATACGCCTTTTCTACTTGGAAACCGGCCTAGCGAGATCGATATGTGCGCATGGTTGAAGGAGCAAAAAAGAGGTCGTCACTAACAGCGGCTGTCAAAAATCAGAAGATGAACGGGCATGTCGGAATCCCCTCATGATTCTCCTCAAAATGTTTACACCTGTGTTTTTTCCCAGGTATGAGCTTTGCCAATGTTCTGATTGGCTTGATTGCATTGATTGAATGGTTGAATTGATGAAACCGACACCCATGGGTACTGGCCGTAGGCGACCAGAAGAGGCGGCGACCAAATGGAGCCCTGGTGGTTTTAGGCCAATGTCCAAGCCAGCCTTAATTCTTGTAACAGTTTATCTTAGATTAATTCCAATTAGCCTAATTTAGACGTTGATAGCCTCATTAGCATATGCTTTGTTAAAAAAAATCAATTAGACTTAGCCTCACATTCAAATAAACGATTAGAATTGTCTAGCTTAGATTTCACCTTCTTCTTCTTCTTTTTTCAGTTGGAGATTTCACCTTATTCAATTGATTAGAATTAAGCTTGCCTAAGTTCAAGTAGCAAGATTATGAGGGTTCATATCTCGAGGCTCAATAATAGAGCTTTGTATAACTCTTTACCCAACAAGTGGTGGGTTGTTTTCAGTTCTCGCACCTAGGTAGATATATTTCAATTACTTGGATGTTTACTTATTACACCATCATTTCAATATATTGATTGCCAATTTCCTTTTCTAGAATAGGATAATATTATATTAGAATTTTAATGAACTTCCTTCAAAAACATCTGTATAGTCACCTTGAGACTAATGGGATTATAAATGATAATCAAGAGTAATTTGTCACTTAGATTACACACGGTTAAGTTAGTTACCTAAAAGGTTCTAATAAAAAAATTAGCATAAGCAAGTCCTCGTCCCTCTTTAGTTGAGTAAAAATTGAGACCCCTACATCTCGATTGGGTTCTAACTGACCCCAAAAGATGGCTAGTAGCAACTTCTAAAAATAATTAAGTGGCTAAGAACTTTAAAATGAAATCTTGTGTCATGTGAGGTATAGGCTTGGAAGAGCATGCGCTCTTAATTTTGATGTACCGTTTTGCCATGTTATCATTTGGTGGGCCATTTGAGACAGTCACTTGTATGTACCATTCTGACCATCTTTTGAGCAAATACCTCTAAAGCTATTAGCTGAGAGTGGCCCCTCGAGGGGTAGATCATAAGAGTCTCCACTCTCATAGCTTGTACATATTTCGACCTCAAAAAACCTTCGACTAGCCTAAAGAATTGTGGAGTTGCTTGATTTTTCATTTGGTATATTGTGTTCTCATCTTGATTGAGCATGCCTGCAATAGGTAACGGGAATTTCGTTAGAAGGTTTTGCTATTTTTGAGAGATTTACCATATATGTAGATAGCAAGAATTAATAAAAGTGACAGAGGCATCCTAAATATTGCGCCTTATGTTATGGTCCTCTGATTCTGGATCAACTTTTTAAGACATAACATAGTGTCTTGAGTTCCTTTTGGCAGGTCCATTCACATGGAGAGAACGAGCAATAAACGACAGATTTTGAAGCGGTCCTCTCCTCCCACCTGGTGCAAAATCAGTGTTTACCTTGCTCCTCTTTTCCAGTTCTGCTGCCAATGAAAGAGAATATGGAGTGAAATATTTTCGCGGGAGATTGACCGGGTGGGGGGAACTTTTTTATTTTGACATTGATACCCGCAATGAGGATGCCCTATCCATTATAATATTAGTAATCGCTGCAGACCAGCCTTCGAAAAGAAAACAGTAAATTTGTTCACGTGCTTTTCTTTCCAAAGTATAGACGTACGAATCAACACACATAATATTTTAGTGCGACAGATTTTATTACATTATTAAATTTTCCACGCTTGACAGGGTGGTAAGCATGTGAAGAAAGTTTATGGTCTTTAAATAACTTTCGGTGGGTAGTGGCAGTAATTGCTGCTGTCCTTCAGGCGCACGAAGACTGGGCTTGGCTTCTGCTGCCTCATATTTCTCTCTTCAGAACCGGGATATCCTTCAGGTATGCTTTCGATCTTCCTGTCAAAACTAGATGCAAACAAAATTATTAGCAGAGATTAGGTGGATTAAAGTCATCTACTATCATAGAGGACATGTGATTTTGAAAATTTTTGTGGATACGGTAGAAGGGGATCTGCAGAGTATGATTGGTTTGGTTACTTGACCTACTGTCACTGACAACAACGATCGGCATAAAGAAACCGTCGCCTTTTCAAACATTACTGGAAAATACCAGAACTTCTGCGGATTGATTCTTTTAGGGTTTGGGTTGGCAATCGGAGTCTGAGGTTACAATAGGATAAGTCAGCTAGCCGAGAATTTTTTTTTTCTTTTTCCAGATGGGAGCAACGAAACCATCAACTTTGGGCTAAGATAACCAGTCTATTGCAGCGAAGCTGGTATTTTCTTGCTCTATTACCGTCAGAGTGAGTGAGAACCCAATGATGGATCCACTGATGGGAGCCTTGTGTCCTTCTAGTGGGTTCCAATCGGACGATCAGTCAATATCTGCTGTTGCAGATCGTTGTTTAGTTCCTAGACCAACTTTTCAAAGCGCACCCAACAGATGTGGAGAGATGCATTATTTGGTTATGTTGTAAGTTTGTTTGTAAAACAAACTAAGTGTATTTTTCCTTGTCCTATATAGGAAAAGTGGAAGAAAGTGGACCAATTAATAAGTGTGCGGTTTCTTTAGCGTACCTAAAGAAATAGTTGGGTGTGAGCTAGACCTCACCATATCCGCGTGCGGGTGCGCAATTATTAGGCGCACTTAGCACACATGCACGTGGTTTAATTAGCACTAACCAGTTTGTTATTTTATTTTTTACGGTTATCTTATTAACTTTAATCATTTCAATAGCAACCTTTCTCGGAAGGTTGCATTTTTTCATGTTTTCAATTTCTTCCAAATAGACGCTTGTGTTCATCTGGGCAATTTTTTGAAAGAATACATTTGTTCACTTTGCAATTTTTCACGAAATGTTGCCTACGTTTTTAAGACTGATTTATATATACATGTCAGTTTTCCTGAAGAGTGTGCGTGATCATTTTATGTTTTCGAGTCTTCTTTCTGAAAAATTACAGCTATTTTTTCAATTGTTTCCTATAGAGACTCTGGAGAAATATTAGAATTACTATTTAGTACTTTGTTGTATCTTGGAGGATATTTGCCGGTGACCATTAGCAACTTTATAAGGACAAATAAATCTTTAAAGAAAGTGATATCACGTCTCAAAGTCCGACTTGATTACTTTAAAGATCCGACTTTATTGTTCTACCAAATTCGAAGCCATATTTTCTCAACAAGTTAATCTTGCCCCATTTTCAAATGATTATCGTGATACACTGGATACTGAAGAGGCCGAATTCTCCAATGCAGTCTTCGAATACATAAGTTGCATACTCATGGAAGAAGACATAGAAGAGAAGACATGCATGCTTCAAGATTCTTCGGATCCATTGTCAGCTGAAAAATCCTTTTATGAGTT
Source organism: Eucalyptus decipiens (assembly GCA_014182575.1). Lineage (NCBI taxonomy): Eukaryota > Viridiplantae > Streptophyta > Magnoliopsida > Myrtales > Myrtaceae > Eucalyptus > Eucalyptus decipiens. Next base: position 38,832,666 of record CM024619.1, read on the forward strand.
CCTCGGCAAAAAGTACCCGCCTTCACCTGAAAAAAGTCACACGAATTGCATCACCTACAATGACAAACACTCGAATGATAGTCTCTTAGACAGCACTAGATATACTAGCACTATCGGCAGTAGGAAAACCGGATACTATGCCAGTATTGGTCGGGTTCAAAATCCAAGCAATTATGGTACAATGAGTTTTGAAAAAGATACTAGTCCAGCAGGATTTCAACCTAATCGAGGATGTAATGCACAGAGGCTTGACTTGTGGAATGAGAGCCAATTCGTTCGGCAGTTTAGGATGGGGATCGAGGAATCCAGCAAGTTTCTTCCTAATCAAGCACCTACCAAACTTCTACCTCTGAAATCGAATAGAAAGATTGACAAAAGGGACCGCCTTGGTGCATCGGAGAGAAAAGAGAGTCTCCATAGGGAAGAAGGAAACACGGAAGAGAGAAGTAGCAAGCAGGCTTTTGTTCATGAAGAATCCGTACTTCGCTCGGATGCTTTCGACGTCGTTCTACTTAGTGGCCAAGGGGAGGGCCTGGCGCGTCTTATGAATCTCCGTGCATCGTTGAAGAACGGAGTGAACGAAATTGAACACAAGATCCAAGAGCCCAAAGCGGGCAGAGGTCGCGGCAAGAAGAAAAGAGGGAAAGTGGAGGTAGTCGATGTGAGGACGCTCCTCATCCAATGCGCACAAGCCGTAGCATCAAATGATCATAGAAGCGCGAATGCTCTGTTAAATGAGATCAGGAAACACGCCTCGCCTTTTGGCAATGGGACCCAGAGACTCGCTCACTACTTCGCTAATGGTCTTGAGGCGCGGTTGGCCGGTACAGGCGGCCAGATTTATAGAGGCCTCGTCAATAGGAAAACAGCAGCAGCTGATATGCTGAATGCGTACCAACTGTACCTTGCAGCTTGTCCATTCCAAAGATATTCTGACGCGGCCCCGATCTTTTCGATATTAGATACAGTAGCAGATAAGATGAAGATTCATGTCATCGATTTCGGCATTCTTTATGGATTCCGATGGCCTGCTCTGATTGAGCGCCTTTCCCAGAGACCTTGTCCACCGAAGCTCCGGATCACCGGTATAGACTTCCCTCAACCGGGATTCAGGCCCGCAGAAAGAGTCAAGGAAACGGGTCAGCGCTTGGCAAATTACGCTGAAAGTTTCAACGTGCCGTTTGAGTACAACGCCATTGCGAAGAGGTGGGAGTTCATTGAACTAGAGGAACTCAAGATGGATCGGGACGAAGTGACTATAGTCAACTGCATGTTCAGATTCAAGAACTTGTTCGACGAGACCATCGCGGAAGAAAGTTCACGGGACATTGTCCTTAACCTGATAAGAAGAGCCCAGCCGGATCTCTTCATCCACGGTGTTATCAGCGGGACCCACAATGCTCCGTTCTTCGTCACTCGGTTTCGTGAGGCTTTGCATCATTTCTCTTCTCTATTCGACATGCTTGACACTATAGTACCCCGCGAAAACCAGGAGAGGATGCTGATCGAGAAGGATATGTTGGGGAGGGAGGCGTTGAATACGATAGCCTGTGAGGGATGGGAGAGAGTGGAGAGACCGGAGTCGTACAAGCAGTGGCAATTACGCAACATGAGGGCTGGGTTTGTGCAGGTGCCCTTAAGCAGGAGGGTAGTGCGGTTCGTGATCAACAATATCGCTTTGCGCTACCACAAAGATTTCGTTGTAGACGAAGTCGGCAAGTGGCTGTTGCTAGGATGGAAGGGACGGTTTCTATACGCCCTTTCTACTTGGAAACTGGCATAGCGAGATTGATAAGTGCACATTGTTGAAGGAGCAAAAATGAGGTCGTTGCTAACAGCAGCTGTAAATCAGAAGATGACCCGTGATGTCGGAATCCCCTCATGATTCTCCTCAACATGTTTATGCCTGGGCTTTACCAGATGAGTGAATGGTTTTTATTTGGAATTCTGCTTGTTTAACACATTGTGTCACTACCATCTAATCTCCGTGCCCTTTTGAGTGGCGATTCATTGACATCTCATTTTTTTGGCATGGAACAAGCATTGTTTTGCTCGTGTAATACCATATGATTGTTACTAAAGGATAATTGAACCCAGCACCTGAACAGTTTCCCGACATATCAGCTGTTCACATAGGTACATATCCATGCGTAGGGTAAACATAGCTGAAATTCCAAATATCTTATTCTCTATGTACATTTTTGACAAAGACACCTAAAACGCTATTCCAAAGTAGACGGTTCAGGTTCAAAAAGGAAATTACTTTCACAAACCCAACGGCCACATATAGGGCCACATTTTGTGACTTAGATTTAATAGGCCAAATTCGTAGTGGATAACTCTTCTTTTTTTTTTCTTTTGTAAAATAAACTAAATTGGGTTGAGAAAAAATTGAACTCAAAAAAATAGGTCATAAATGATTTGTTTTTGGTCGAAATAAACCAATATTTTAACTCTGTTTTTCTAGCGCCCATGTCAGTCGCCCACTACGAATACGCACTACCTAACCCAAGTAACTTGCAGCTTGCTTCCAGTTCCATATCTAGACGATCAAATCCAAGTTCTCGTCGCTCACGCTGTGGCACAGCAGACCTTTTGCTCTCAATCCGTGCTCATCTGTTTCCGGCGTCGCTGGCTTTGCGCCCCTGCGGCGAGTAATGTTGTTTTTGAGCGTTCTGGTTCGTCATAGTCTATATGATCCTCAACCGCTCCTTTACAGTTGGAATTTTGTGGCCTCGAGGGGGGCACGAGTCCTGAATTAATTAGATTGATACCATGAGTATATCTGGACAATCTCTGAACAGAGAGCACCATGTGTCATGTATGTGCTTCTGTGATCTCTTCGTTCGTTCGTGGATTATTCACTGTCTGTCGTCTTCGCATCATCTCTGATTAACCCAAAACGGGGTCCAGGGTTTTTGAGTATCAGTCTGTTTGATCGCAATCTCATCTTCTGCAAAATCGTAACCATTCTTTGCTGCAATTACACAGAAGTGTCAATGCGTATGGTTTCAGTTAATTTTATGGAATCCATGGTTTGGGTTTGAACTTGTTTGAGGGCTTGCCTCATTACAGGAATGGGTGTTAATTATAAAGTTTCTAGTCTCTGTCTCTTGCTGATTTTATCCGTCCCTCTTGATTCATGTGAATTGTGTAATGTTGTCCTGTAGTTGTGACGATGTTCTGGTTGTCGCGTTGGCGTTTGGTTCCTCTGTTTGGCCCTGGTCAACCTTTAGATTGGGAAATTAGAAGAAGGCCTCAACCGTCCCTCCTGGAATGTGCTTGTCACGCCCTGAACCCCAGGCACGCGCACATCCCTCGGTGGTCGACTAAATTGCGACGTTCTCAGGACGCATCACCGACCATTTTCTTTTTATGCACATGCGGAAGCGAACTCATAAACCCTAGACAACAATCAAACATGGAATAGAAGCAAAACAACCAATTTTTCTGAAAACACACTTTATAAACCTCTCGATTTGGTTCTACCAATCTATACTCATAAGTCTGATTCAAACAGAACTACTGAACCACCTACGCTTCTGACCCTACCGTCTCGGCTCCAAGTTCTTCACACTAGAGAATTGAAAATGGTAACCCACGATGGGGTGAGATAAAAATCTCAGCAAGTTAAAACCTAAGCCTCAACTAGGGTGAGAATTCACCTAGAGGCAACTTAAACATGCACCATCCAAGACTTACCTCGCTTGGGCGCATCCCTGCACATTAGTGCATCATATACGCATTATAAATATCACGAGCATGCTTAACAACTGGAACACCTCATTTCACATATTAATCAATCACAGGAGTTCTGATTATAGGGTAAAACCGTTATGACACATCTCATACCGTGCCACACAATTTTGCCCCATAATCAGGCGCGGCTATCTCAAACATTCAAGCGTGTTCCAATCATTTATGGCCCAACAGCCATGGCCAACTCTCTAGTCGGCGGTCATCCGGACTCTCGCCAAGCATCCGATAAAAATCGGGCATCATTCCGTCCTGTCAGGCGCGGCAACGTCTAGAACCCCCGCCTAGATGGCATCCCATAAAGGGGCATCGGTTCGGCCTCTACCGCGACCGGCTTCCGAACTCCCGTCTGGCATCCGATAAATCGAGTTTCGTTCCCAAACTCCCGCTAGGTGACGGGTTCTGATAATGACCACATGCACATCCATATTTAGCCAAGAACACCATGCATTGCACTCAAATACTTGTCGCGACCTACCCTCGGGGGGAGGGAACAAGTTTAGGGATATTGCCTAAAAGACGGACCTAAGGCCCATGATTAGGCGCAGACTCTCCCAAGCCCATACCCCGCGTGACATTGGGATATTTTTTAAGAATTTTGCACAAAATGAGTTGCCACTAGCCTATTGGGGTCGGCTAGAAATCAAGTGAGACATGAAAATATACCTCACTTTCTACGTAACCAAATAATCTAGGGTTTGGGACTTAATTACACTAATTGACCAATTAGTGCCATTTCGGTACCTAATCTTGTTCATTTTAACAAAATGATTTTTTTTTTCAGGCAGTTTGGACTAATTTTATACCTACCCACTAACATGTGAGGTAATCATGCAAGTGCACAATTATTAAAGTAACAATCATAGCTACCAATATCCTAATTGTAGTAAAATTAAACGCGCGCAATTAAACATAATTAGATATGCAAATTAAACATACGATATAATCCATATATGAGCAAATAAAGTCCTAATTACACTAAAAAAAAAAAAAAAAACAATACATAGCAATTCCTAACCAAACCCCCACATTTTTTAATTTTTTTAATTTTCAATTTAATTTTTAAAATTTTTTAAAAATATATATTTTTTTAATAATTTCTAATTTTTTTAATTTTTAATTTTAAAATTTAAATTTTTTTGAAATAATTTTTAATTTAAAAAAACTAGGCGAATCAAGTTGGGTTCGGTCGATCGACTCGGTCGAGCAAGGGTTGGGTCCGTCTCCGACGGGACCGGGTTCGATCCAGTTGGGGAGCGGGTCGCCGACCCGCCTAAAAGGGAAAGGCCCCACCATGGTCAGGCCTTTCTTTGACTGCGAGTTGGCCCCGAACAACGGGCCCCACCCTTTTGCAAAAGGGCCCCCTATGGGCCCACGACCCAGCAATATTTGATTTTAAAAAAAGGGCCCAACTAAAGCCCAAAAATCAGCAGGCCCGCAATGACAGGCCCATGTGGACAAAAACCCTACCAGAGAATTGCACACGACTCGGTTCGCGCGACCCGGTTCGGGCCTTCTCTCTAGGGCTTCTTAGCGATGGTGGCATGGCGAGGCATAGCGACGTTGTGCAGGAGGTCGGTCACGGCGGTGCGGCAGGGCGAGGCTTGTTGGCAAGGCTCACAGGTTCTGCAGGTGGAGGCGCAGTGGAGTAGAGGCGAAGACACGGTGGCTGGCCCGGGATCTACTGGCGTCGGAGGCAGCGGTGTCAGGCTGCAGGCAGAGCGCAATGCGTCGTTGTGGGAGAAGGCATCAGGTCATCACGAGCGGAGGCGGGCAATGCATAGGCGCAATGGCAAGTTGTTGCGACGTGATGGAGACGAGTTGCTGCAGGGGGTTTGCTTGAAGGTGTTGCAAGTGGCAGGCAACGGCGGTGTCAAAGCTCCAGGCAGAGGGGTAGGCACGGGCCAACACAGGGGCTCACGGCTTGCTAGTGAAGCGACGATGACGCGAGGTCACAGGTGAAGCGGTGGCACGAGCTCGCGGGCAAGGAGGAACATCGGCGGTTGGCAGGACAATGGCCGACTCGAGTGGTGCGGCGATGGTGCGAGGAGGCCAGCGGCCCAAGGAATCAGCCACTACTAAGGCACAGCGAATCTCATCACTCTCCCCCTCGAGCTCTCTTCCTCTCTCTCAAGCTCTCCCTCTGGATTTTTTTTTTTTCTTTCTGTGTTTTTCTCTTCCTCCTTTTCTCTATGTTCTGTGTCCTCTTCCTCTCTTGCCGTTCTCTCTTCTTCCTCCTGCTCGCCGGAGCTTGAATCCAGCAACAATGGAGGTTCTGGCGAGTGGAATTGGCCGCCCAGAAAAGCGTCGCTCCTTCTCTACCCCTCTCTCTCTCTGTCCACTCTCTCTCTCCCTTTCTCTCCATTGTTCTACCGTGTTTTTTCTTTGTTGCCCCCTCTCTTCCCCTTCTTTTTGCCCTTGCTTCTTCGTTCCCCCCTAGTGTTTCATGCACGAAGATGGGTAGAGAAGGGAGAAGCTTGGCGTGGGCCGAGTCGATGGGAGAGAGGAAAAGAGGAGGACCGGGTTGGGCCAAGGCCAGATTTAGCCCCACCCGGCCCCCTCACATCCCCCATTTCTTTTTTGTTTTTATTTTGTTTTTTGTTGTTTTGTATTTTTTAATTTTAATTAAAAAATTATATGCATTTGAAAATTAAGTGTCAACAGCTACCCCTCTTTGAATGTAACCTCTTTAAATGTAACCTCAAAGAGGTTGCATTCAAAGACAGAAGACACATAAATTATTTTACCAATAGAGAGAGCCTGGGTGCATAAGCACGTATCAGGTCGATGGAAAAGATTCATAACTATAGGAGCGCGTCTTGTCAATAAGTGGAAGAAATACCCCAAGCTACAAAAGCACACCGTGTCATAAGAAGAAGAAGAGACCTCGGGCTACAAAAGCACGCCGTGTCATAACAAGAAGAAAGATCCCAAGCTACAAAAGCATGCCGTGTCATAAGAAGAAAGAGAAACGTCGGGCTACAAAAGCAAGCCATGTCATAAGAAGAAGAAAAGATGAAATCTCACTGTGTAACAACAGGTTTTGACCGAGTTGAAAATACATGGTTTGAGGAAAACCCGTGAACCTTTGTAGATGACATGGTTTAAGGTTGACCATGAACCTTTTGAAAATCGCAGTTCAAAGATAAACTCACGAACATTTTAACCGTGTGGTTTAAGGAGAGAACCACAAATCGTGTGGTTTAAGGATAGATCAACAAACCGTGTAATTTAAGAAATGACCAACTAACAGTGTGGTTTAAGGAAGACCCACGAACCGTGTGGTTTAAGGATGAACTCACAAACCCTGTGGTTTAGACTAGAAAAAAAAAGGTCTCACCGTGTAAAAATGAGTTTCGACCAGGTATAATAGTCTCATTGTGTACGAACGGGTTTCGACTGGGAGAAATATCTCACCGTGTACAAACGGGTTTCGACCGGGTATGATAGTCTCACCGTGTATGAACATGTTTCAACTGTGAGAAAGGTCTCACCATGTACGAACGGGTTTCGACCGGGTATGGACAAGCGTGGTTTACGGATGAACCCACAAGCTGTGTGGTTTAGGAAAAGCCACTAACCTCGTGGTTTTAAGGATAGACTCACTAACCTTATGGTTTAAGGATGACCCACGAATCGTATGATTTAGGAAAAGCCATCAACCCTGTGGTTTAAGGATAGACCCACAAACCTTGTGGTTTAAGGATGACCCACGAACCATGTGGTTTAGGAAAAGCCACTAATCCCATGGTTTAAGGATAAACCACCAACCTTGAAAATGGCATGGTTTAAGGCTAACCATGAACCTTTGGTTTTTAGGGAAGCACCCGCTAACCCCTTGAAAACTGCATGACTTCAATGAGGAATCCTGTCAAACTCGACTTGAGCAAATGTCATTAGAGACGTCATTAAGAGATGTATTGGCAATATTGCAACATTAATTGAACAAGCTAATCAAGCTAAGTCTGACTGCTTTAGAAAATCATTTGATGTCAATTAGCATCATGTGGCGCAAAACTGTCATCTTGCTCGGGGATGTATCATTAAACATCAAATTCTCTTGGAGTCAAGTTCTTATTAGAACGGCTACGACTCGTGAAAAAAAAGCTCATTAAGAATGCCAAACTAGAGCTTCTTAGTCAAAAAGGGTTTCTCACACACTTTCGATAAAATGACTGCTTGATCCCATCTATTTGCATGGGAAATAACTAATTGCTGAGGGTATCTCACATAACCCATATTAAAGGCCTTCAGAAACATTCGCAATAAGTACAATCTGATCGATCAAAAGGGTCTTTTAAAAGGACTGCAATATAGGCTCGGTTAGGGTTTACACAAAGGAATTATTGCTTTGAGGCCAATAAAGGAACATTTGTCGCTATCTTCATTGGGTTTACAAGTCGAGAACTCAGAAGATAAGACAAGATAGAATTACTTCCACTCCTTCAAGTGGTAGCTTCTTTGTGGCATTCTCATTTTCACTCGAACCATCCCAATCAGAAGAGACTTCATAAGAGGATTGTAATGTTGGCTCGGGAAAGGCTCGAAAGACTTAAAATTTTCAAGAGAGTTTTTAAGAGTCGGTGATCATCATGGCATTATGACCAGGTCACTCGATCTTTCGAAATTATTTAGCTTTTGAAACACAGCACATCTCGATAGTCCATTGACTAATCATTTCGTATGGAAGCTTTGCTCCTTTTTTCTAATTTCCTTTGCACTTGCAATGATTTTTACGCAGGCACTTGGACTTTGATAATTTTTTTCATATAAGATGCAGCCTTTTGGCTCTTTTTCTTGATGGGCATTGGTCTTGCTTTTACCAGGCACACTACTTTTTAATACCCCCTAATTTTGCTGAACTTTTTGCTTTATGAACTTTTAGAGTTCTTATAACTTTCGAGATGTTTTTCACGTTTTCTCGTAAATGTCAATTGCATGTGGTCAATCTTTATACCTTGCCCCAATGATGGGAGATGATCACCGCTCGCGACTCAAAAAAGAACAATTAGGCCCAAATTGGTTTAAGCAATGAGTATTAGTGTTTAGGTAGAGAAGGAAATGATATTCTTCACCTTGGGATGAGTCAAGGTCTGATGAGAATTCTTTTGAAGCTATCACCAGAAGATTGATGCAAGTGAAAGTAATAGAATCTTTCTCAATCCTTCGCCCTACAACATGATCGTAACCTCCTATGCTGCCGCAATGTAGGGTCGTTCTTGACAGGGGTGCTTTGAAGGATCATCTTTATTCTGCCCAAAGGGGTAGTAAGAGATTGGTGCAATGCTTAAGATTGATGAAAGAAATGCCTTTATCATTTCGATCTTTGCTCTCAATGCGAATGAATTATCCGTCCTAAGAGAATGTCGCTTTTCACTCAACTTTCAAAAGTGTTTGAAAGACATGTTTGGAAATGGCTTGCCTTTCCTCATCCTAAGTATCCTCTGCTTGGCATGATTAACCTCTCCATTTCACTCTGCTGGGATTGTCTGAGTAGATTAATCTCCATGGGGAATTTTGATTCGAAATGAATAATCCCCAAAATGAGAAAACAATCTTGAGGTAAAAATAATGTTCAAAAAGCTTGTAGAAAGTTTTTTTTTTTTTTTTCAATTATTCATTTTTGTGCTTGTCTCTAGGAAAACGCAAAAGGTTCTTTTTTTCATGATGGAAATTCTCCATTTTTTTTTTTTTTTTTTTTTTTTTAAATTTTGAGAAGAAGGGTACTTACCTATGGCATGGTGACTCGATAACCCTGTAAAGAATATTAAAGAATATGTTAGCGCAAAAATCTTTAGGAACTGAAATGTTGGAAATGATACATTATTACCCTTCATTCGTTTTTTATTCTTTGGATGCTAACATCTCTTGGATTCACCTTCGTGGATATTTTGTGACAGTCTGATTTTTCGCATCTGTTTTCAATTAAATAAATCGGACTTTTCGTCGACGTGCTTATAGCGCTATTCTCTGAGCTGATCACTCATGAGATAACTTGACTAATCGGGAAAGTTATTAAAGGATTTTGATGCAACAGACTTGAGAATTCAACCAGGAATCGACTACTCAACCGTGTTAGTCTACAAAATCATTTCGGCACAGTCGAAAATCTATCAGAAATCGGAAATCAATCGATTTGATAGAGATAAAATTAGGCTTGGGTAATTCCATCTAATTACAGAATTCTCGTTGATTGGCACTAAACCGATTTTTCTGTTGTTTTGGTACCCTGTGCTCGTAATTGAAACCTCGAGATTTTTCACAACAATCAAGAGTCGTCAACGCGTCGAAGATGTACATTGTGGCTCGGGAATAATCGACCACGAGTCACTTGCACCAAAAATTCCTAAAAACTAACCGATAATTTAGGTTGCGCTAAAATCACATTTGACTGAAATTAATCGAGGAAATGATGTCGATTACAGAAATTAAGAATTTTCACGTGTCACAATTAATCCCGGGAATGTTGTTGCATCTTTTCAAAATTTATGGACGACGAGAATTGTTAACGGAAAAAGGGGCAAGAGTAACAAATCAAAAGAATAAAAAGGAAATGCCACTTTTTAAATAGGTTTTGGGCATTTATTATGAAACAATTGGAGAAAGAGTTATAGAAGTTTAAGTGAGGATTTATAAGTGACTACTAAGAGACTTGACCCTATTAACTTAAGTGTTAATTTGGTAAATAGGAAAAGGGGAAAAGTCTCAACAAGAAAGGAAAATTCGTAAGAGGCATGCCCCCATGAATTTCACCTCAATTTCCATGACATTTGGGTGGAATAATGATGCAAAAAGTAGAGGGACCCCTTGATAGGGATAGGAATTCAATCTCCATGGGAAAAAGCTACGAGAACCAACTCCAAATTCGGATTCAGCAGTCTACATGGATTCCAACCTTTTCTTTCATCTCATTTAGAAGAGACAACGTTGGAAAACTTTGTGGGGCCTATGATGGTGATAGGTGGCCAAAATTTCCATGGAAAACTAGAACAAAAGCTTAAGGAAATTTCAGTGAAACTTCCAAGTAATTTCCACTCTCCTTCCCATCATTTACCCACGCATGAACGTCTGCTGTATTTTACGATGGCAGCTTCCACCTTTTCCTTTCTTCCTCTTATTTTATTCTTCTTCCTTGTATCTTTCAACGTACAAGCCGTTGCTTTCTCTTCCCTTGAACGTGCAACTCCCGTTTCTACTCCCTCTTGCACGACAAACCGGAGACTAAGAAACAAAACAGAGCAAGGCGTGAACGTGACGTTACCAAAAAAAATAAAAAATTCCTGGACCCACATAAACATCAGCCACCTACCACCATGGTTTTTATATATAGGTCAGATAGTTCGAGTGAGGAAAAAAATCCCTCACCCGCAAAAGAACCGCACAACTGATCAAACTCCATATTTAGTTCTCTCTACCAAAAAATTTATAGATTCGTGTGTTGCTGTTGCTATCACACCACAGCACATTCTTCTGTAGTTTTGGCTCAACACCATCACCGAGAGGATCAAGGCTGGTCTTTTCATTGTTGTCCAACCATCAACGAGAGCCGCCGTTAGTTGTGAATAGGTGAGTTGTCTTTTAAATTTGGACTAGGGGTTGAGTACCTCTATTAGGAATTCATACAAGTTAGAAAGATGTAGATGACTTTCTATATGGATGGATGTTGGTTAGGGATGTTAGGATAGACATAGAAAAGCTTAGATAAGATTTAGAGAGCAAGACAACCACCGTGGGTGAAGTTTCGGACAAGAACAGAAGCTGATTTCTGAAACAGTTTCCAGGACGTGTGTGTTTTGTTAATTTCATAGACAACTGTGTGTTGCGATTTTGAAGGAATTTTATTCTAAAGAAATTTTTGGACATCCTAAATAATAACATATATTTTTCTTAGAATTTTTAGAAATTAAAAAATGACGATTTTAATGACGTCATCCTCGGAACAGTAATTTGGACAGTTTTGTAACCCATGACCTGTTATGATTCCGATGGCTATTACTGACCTTTAGAGGTCGAATTTCCAATCAGTTTCTTCATGAAAGTTGTTTGTTACAACTTATAGTTTATCATACTCGAATTTCAAATCAAACGGACCAGATTTTGACCAAAAAAATGAATTGATTTCGATGAGTTAAGCTTTCTGGAACTGGACCCCATTTTTCTGCTGGATAGAGAGAATTTATGGGCCGAATCCAGAGGGATCTGGATCTTGGTGTTTTCATTAAAAAAAAAAAATTATGTGTTATCTAGGACGTGTCCAAATTTGAGAATTTTTCGGGCTCATACGAGTGGGTTTCTGACTTCGAATTCAAAAGAGCGTAATTGGACTGTTTTCTGTCAATTCGGGTTAGTAAAAGAGTATGCTTGTTTTGAAGTATTCTTGCTATGAAATTGCTTAATTGAGACTGTGAATGCTATGTGTAATTGATTATTGAAGTGTGACATTGATCATATGCATTCACGGCATGAGATTCCGCCACAAGCCTTTGGGGCCAGGTGATGCTCCTTTCGGGAATGCCCCAAGTCAACGGATGTCTGTCGCAGTGGAGGTTGGACCGATGCTCCTATATGGAATGCCGTATAGATGTAGACGATGCCGCGCTCAACGGTGCAAGGCGATGCCCGGTTATGCCGGAAGACTGTTATCTGAGCATTGAAATCATTTGTGACACATGAAGTGCCCGGTTATACCGGAAGACTGTTATCTAAGTATTGAAATCATTTGTGACACATGAAATACTCAGTTATGCCAGAAGACTGTTATCTGAGCATTGAAATCATTTGTGACACATGAAATGCCCGGTTATGCCGGAAGACTATTATCTGAGTATTGAAATCATTTGTGACGCATGAATGGGTGAAAGTGAGGGACCTAATTAAAATATGGAACTGTGTGGTGCGATATGGGATATGCCATAACGGTTTAGTATGGTAATTGGGGGTCCGTGTAATTATGTGACATTTATGTCCTTACATATGTATGTGTTAAAAGTATTCTGATGATATATGATCTCGATATCTTATGCATGATTTAATTGACACTAACATGCAGGAAAGTATTGGTATTAAGAAAGTGTGAGAAAGGCGATTAGATTGCATGTTGAGTGTACCCTTCTCCTAATTTGGATTTAGGGGATTTACTCGCTGAGATGTGATCTCACCCCGTCGTGGGCTAAAATTTTTCAGGTCCCTAAATGGAGGAAGGCCAGGTGGTGTACAGTCGGTCGCAGTAAAGGAGGAATAGGACTCTCGCTATCTCCTTCCAAGTGATGACGGGTTTTCCGTCAAGACTGGATGTAGGGTGACAGCTCACCCCTGAGAAATCGAGAAGTATGGTAGTGTAGTAGTAAACCCCAATCTTATAGATAAAAGCTTAGTTAGTGGGTAATCAAACAGCTTCACTTTTTGTATCAGACCTTGAGGTATTAAAGTGGTATATATATATAAGTACTGTGATGTTGTAGGTGTAGCTTGTGAAAAATAATATCCTATGTTTCTATCCCACTGTTTTGTTGTATGGAGATTGTTTTACATTTCCACATGTGCAAAATAATGAATGGGTCGGCAACAATTCCTGGGATGTTGCAAATTTTAAATCGACCATTGAGGGATGTGCATGTGCCCGGGGTTCGGGTCGTGACATATTTGGTAACTCGACAATACCCTTCCCTTGCATTCGCCTTTATAAGTATGGAGATAACCCGTTTCATCTCCTCTTCTTATAGGGCGATGAAAAGAAAAAAAAAGGTTGCACCTTGACTGTAGAAGCAACGCCTTCCACCTTGATGTTTTCCCGATTCCTTGGTGGAAGGCGCTGCTTCTACAGTCAAGGTTCAATCTTTTTTTTTTTTCATTGCCCTATAAGAAGAGGAGATGAAACGGGTTATCTCCATAATTAATTAGGTTCAATTGAGGAACGATACATTCTTTCTTGATGAATTTTATTCCAACACGCTTCATTGGTGGGGGAAGGAGAGATTTTTCTCTAAATTAAATGTTATTCTCCCACTCTTTATATGACAAACCTTTGTTCTATTCGAGTCTGTCCTGTACCAAAGAAAAGGATGTCATTTTTTATATTAAAGAGAATCAAGTTTAGGAACGAAATACATCCTTTTCCATAGTCGGACAATCAACATCCCAAGGTGTCCCTTATGAAGGAAGGGTTAATATTGCCCCTCTGTTTCATTTGAATCCTTCTTTGTTTAAGATGAACATGACTTAATAATGCTCCATTGAATTTGTTGGAATGTTACAAAACTTTGTACTTTGATGTCTCCTTGACAATGAAAAGAAAGTCATGTTAGAAACAGTATCAAAAAGGGGTAATTGGAATCGATACAGTTAACTTTTCCTTTGAATTCGCCCTTTTTGATGCTTGACAACTCGCTTCATTTGTCTCATTATGCAAAGTGAACGAGATTGATGGGCTATTTTGGCACCTAAGGCATTTGAGTCATTTCCTCTACTTCTTAGAACGGAATTCAACTTCGTTCCGCCTTTATGGAAGATTGGTGCTGACAAAGCCTCAACGCATGTTTGCTCCTCGAGTTCCATGAACCCACACTTTTATCTTTTAGAAGGGGCAGATGCCGATCTTAGATAAACTCCTCATCCTACGTGAGAAAGTGATCATGTGAAGAGAGGGTCTTAAGTAGAGTTTTCTTGAAATTCATTTTGGAAGGTAAACGTATAGGTTTGCTTGAAACACTTTTGATTTTTTTTTTTAAAGTTTAGGATGATTTTCCCAAAATTAAATTTCATCATTAAAAAAAAATGAGTCGCATGATTTACAAAAGCATCAATTGAATTTACAATCAAAACCCAAAACGGAAAACATGGTTCTTAACAAGAATAAAGACAATGATAAAATATAAGAAACTCTTGCACAGATGAAAGTAAAAATCAACTTTTGTTCTAACTCTAGAATTCACTTCTTTGTGTGGTCACCATGAGGATGTCAAGGAGCATCACGCATATCCTGCAAAAAGATGACAATGTCAGTACGTGAATGAAAGAAAATGATATCTCAATGAGGTCGCTTCTTACAATAAAATCGAGGCGACGGCACATGCCCCACAGTCCTTATCATGGGATTTTTGTATTTCGCCAATATTTTATCATAAGAGAAGACATCATTAGAATGATCAATCCACAGCCATCAATCGAATGTCAACTTTTATTCCAAAAGTTTCGTATGCAAAAGTGTCATTGATTTTTGAAAGATTGATTTGTGATTTTACTCCTAGAAAAATGAAGTGACTTCTATTTTGAGAAATTTGTACACAAAATGATTTACATTTTAGTCCCAAAATGTGAGGATGAGAGAATTTGATAAAATAAAAATGCAATTTCAATTTTTGTACCCCAATATAATATCACAACTTGAAAGTTTGTTTTGTTTTGTTTTGATTTTTTTAAGAATGATTTTGAGCCCATAACTAGAAATTTAAACAAAACCATATGTTCAACAGGGCCAAATCAAAGTGATTAGAACTTGCATTCAATGTTCACTTATCAAAAGTGATTACCAATTTTTTCAATTATAAGCCTACGACACTGAGGGCAATCAATTGATGTTCGCAAATTTCAAAATGGATGTTCAATACAAAATGAGCAAATAAAGAGGAAAATGATACTTACAATGGGTGCCAACCTTTATCTCTGTTTTTTTTTTTTTCAATTATATAGACATGCATATGGGATGTGGTTCGACTTCTACTCTATCCAGCAATGGAACCATAGGATCACCAGACCGAACTAGCAAGATCGCGGCTAGGTCGTGTTACCCATGACTCCGGCTTCATTAAAGAACCGACCTGTGTTTCATGATCGTAGACGAAGGTGGGGACCTCTAACATCAAGAAAGAAATTTCGAAGTTAAGATGGGTGACTCATACTACATGATTGTAGTCAGAGTGGTATCTACCTCAACACCATCCTAAGTGATCCTATGCGACCCAGGTCCAGCGGCAAGTTGTGCGTGCTAAAGTGTAGTGTAATGCAAATGATACATGCATTAGGCAAACAACACTTCGTACATAAAAAATAAACAATACATTCCTACACCTCCTTACAAGACAAAGGTGAGCAAACACTTCTCCTTATACCTCACATTCTGTAAAAAAA
This sequence comes from Eucalyptus decipiens, assembly GCA_014182575.1. Classification (NCBI taxonomy): domain Eukaryota; kingdom Viridiplantae; phylum Streptophyta; class Magnoliopsida; order Myrtales; family Myrtaceae; genus Eucalyptus; species Eucalyptus decipiens. The sequence continues at coordinate 38,848,548 of CM024619.1, forward strand.
TTTAACACCTTTAACGTTAGGAGCATACATAGAATCCTCGCTACCAAACAAAAATATTTTTGAACAAGATTAATTTTGGCCTACATCCTCTAAGGTTTAAAACCAATTCCCCAGTGGAGTCGCTAAGCTGACGCGACCTTCCCTCGAGGGGAAGGAATAGGTTTAGGGGTATTGCCTAAAGAACGGACCTAAGACCAATGATTAGGCGCAAGCCCTCCCAAGCCTATACCCCGCGTGACATTGGGATATTTTTTAGGAATTTTGCACAAACGGAGTCGCCACTAGCCTATTTGGGCCGGCTAGAAACCAAGTGAGGTATGGGAGTGTACCTCACTTTCTACGTAACCAGATAATTTAGGGTCGATGACTTAATTACACTAATTGACCAATCATTGCCCTTTTGGTACCTAATCTTGTTCATTTTAACAAAATGATTTTTTTTTTTTGCAAGCAGTTTGGATTGATTTTATACATATCCACTAACATGTAAGATGATTATGCGGGTACACAATCATTAAAGTAACAATCATAGCTACCAAGATCCTAATTACAGTAAAATTAAATACGTGCAATTAAATATAATTAGATATACAAATTAAACATACGATATAATCCATATATGAACAAATAAAGACCTAATTACACTAAAAAGGCAATACATAGCAATTCTTAACCAAACCCCCACATTTTTTAATTTTTGAAATTTTTAATTTAATTTTTTTATTAAAAAATACATTTTAATTAAAATCTATTTTTTAATTTTAAAATTTTAAAATTTTTTGAAATAATTTTTAATTTAAAAAATGGGCGAACCAGTCGGGTCCAATCGACCGACCCGATTCGACCCCGTCGGGCAGGGGGTCGGGTCTTGTCGAGACCGGACCTGGGTTCGATCCGATTGGGGGGTGGGTTGGTTGACCCGCCCAAAAAGGGAAAGGATTTTAGTCAGGCCTTTATTTGACTGCAAGTTGGGCTTGAACGACGGGCCCAACCCTTTTGCAAAAGAGCCCCCTGGGGCCCACGACCCAACAGAGGATTTGATTTTTAAAAAAATGGCCCAACTAAAGCCCAAAAATCAACGGGCCCGCAACGATAAGCCCATGTGGATAGAAACCCTACCCAAGAATTGCACTTAGCCCGATTTTTGCGAACCGATTTGTGCCTCCTCTCTAGGGCTTCTTGGCGGCGGTGGCACGACGAGGCACGACGAAGTTGCACCAGAGGCCGGTCATGGCGGCGCGACAAGGCAGGGCTTGTTGGCAAGGCTCGCGAGTTCTATAGGTGGAGGCGCGGCGGAGCAAAGGCGGAGACACGGCGACCGGCCCGGGATTTGCTAGCGTCGGGGGCAACGGCGTCGAGCTGCAGGCAGAGCACGGCGGGTTGTTGCAGGCGAAGGTGTCAAGTCGTCATGAGTGGAGGCGGGCAGCGCTCAGGCGCGGTGGCAAGTTGTTGCGGCGTGGTGGAGACAAGCTACTGCGGCGTGGTGGAGATGAGCTGCTGCGGCGTGGTCACTCGAAGGTGTTGCAAGCGGCTGGCAGTAGCAGTGTCGAAGCTCCGGGCAGAGGGGTAGACGTTGTGACATCTTGAAATTCGAGTCCTCTGAGGGATGAATGGATGTGAATTTCGTCAATGCATTGTTGGTTGATCTCACTCGGAATTGATCACTCATGAGAAACTAACTGAGAGGGGAAAGATTAATGAGAACAGAACTCGTACGACTAAAGAACTTGACTTGGGAAAACGACTTGACTGTGAGACTTGAGTGAGGACGATCCTATAGATAGGCAGGCCGATTTCAAGGACGACTAGAAGTCGATTTGCGAACAGAACATAATGGAACAATGGGTGATTCCATTTACTATTATCGAACCCGCGAACAACCCTAGGTCGATCCTCAGTAATCGTGTACTTTGAAATAAGAATCTATCATCACAATTTCATGTAGTTAAGGACGTCCATGAGTCGAGATGTCTTGAACATGGTTTGGCACGAGTCGGTCACACGTGAATCCTCAAAGTCACCTATCAATTTGAGTTGTACCCAAAATGGCATTGGGTGAAATTGACATGGCATGAGAACTAAAGATTGGATTTCGAATTATCGGAAACGTCCGGGCCGGACTTTGGATGAAGCTACTTTGACGGTCAACAACGCTAGTTAAGTCGAGTATTTGGAAAATGGATTTTCGGACCAAGAAAGCGAGCCCATGAGGACGTGGGCTGAGCAAAGCCAATGTGGGCCTTAGGCCCAAGGTGGGATAGCCACCATGATGGGCCCAAAGCAAGCAAGTGAGCCCAACTTCAAACCTTTGAGCCCAATTGCATTTTCTAGCCCATTTCTCCACAATTTGAGCCCAAACCAATTTTATTCAAGCCTATATAAAATCTTGGCCCATATATATGTACTATACAATACTCTGAGAAATTACCATTTTACCCCTTCTAGAAGTGGCATTTATTGTTGGGGGACAAAGAGAGAGGAAAATCAAAGGAAATTATGAAGGGAAATGATGTAAATAAAGGGAAATTGGACTTGGCTGTTGCTTTCTCTTTCTCTCTCTCTCTCTCTCCTCATTCCTCTCGTTCCCCCAACGTCCGCCCCACTCCCCACGTATCTCTCTCTCCCTTACGTTTTCTTTCGCCCCTCCTTCGCACGCAATTTCCTCTCCCTCTCTTTTCTTCCCTCTTTCTTCTTTTTATCCCTCTCTATCCCACTTTTCCACCCCCTCACTTACGCCAACCCTTATGTTGCAATTTCCCCTCAACTTCCTCTCATTTCTTTATTGTTTCTCTCTCCCCTTTTCCCCCTTCCTTTTTCTTTTCTTTTTCTCTCCCTTCTCTCTGATATTGCTAGTGCTAGTACCTAGAGGGGGGTGAATAGGTATATAAACGATTTTTCTTGATAGACGCACAATACTTAGACAGTTAAGGAATTTCAACAAATAACAATCAATCATAAGACTCAGTGAATGAAAGAGAGAATTAAACACGCGGTTTATAGTGGTTCGGCTTGATTCAAGCCTACGTCCACTCTTCTGCACTGACAGCCAATCGGCTGGATTCCACTATGAACAAAGAGATGTTACGGCGTTGATCTTCCTTGATTTCGGGTGTAGATGAACTACCACACTCACTCAAGGTATCACCAAGTATAGACACTCTCTGTATACAATTTTGCTCGACCGTATCGACTAATAATCAAGGTGCTTCGACTCGGAATTTCTCTATCGATCACACTACTAAAACAACTAGAACGTCTTCCTTTTATACTCCTTTATGCCATCATACCCGTTGGCACTTACCAAAGGAATTCCTCCAATCTACCCGTTGGACGGAATCAATCAAGAAGATCATTCGAGCTATTAAAGGAATCGACGATAGCCCATCAATCATGTTCGCCCATACAATCAGGATCTAGGTTTCCATGAATAGAACCTTCCAAGAATACTTCGTCGATCATCGGATCTTCAATTGATCTAGATACGAATCAAAGAATCCGTTATATTTATCCAGCCAAAAGATCTTCTCCAGAGGATGAAATCCTTAATCATTTTCTTCAGATTTGGATTTCCTTCGACACCGAATCGATAGACTCAAATGAGAATAATTTTGAATCTTAAGTCTTGAGTCTTGATTCTTGAGTCTTGAGTTCTGAGTCTTGAGTACTGAGTCTGGGGTACTGAGTCTGGTGATCAGAAAGTCTTCAGACAATCTGCAAATATCCAGACTAGACTGATAGAAACGTTTTGTCAGCTTCAAAATCTTCTAGAACGATTTCTCCAACAATCTCCCCTTTTTGATGATGACAAAACTTTCATGTAGAGTTGAACAACCTTGACCTACAAAAACATTTCTCAAGCAATATGGCTATCTCATAAAGATTAATAAAACAACCGAGACTCGCATCCACAAAAATTGGTTAGACTTTCATGAGTAATACCATATAACAACACTCGATATAAATGCCAACAGTCAAGCATCACAATCCACAGCCAAATTCAGTCCATACTCAAGTTCACACAAGTCATACTCAAAACATACTTAAAAACTTAAAAACTCACAACCACAAAAAAAAAAAAATTAAAAATAAAGGTTTGAAAAAGTTGGTTGGTTCAAATTTCTTCTCCCCCTTTTTGTCATCAGTAAAAAGGAAAGAGTCAGGTCTGCTTGGGAATGCGCACGATCTGGAAGTCTCCCATGGACTGTACTATGCCTTCGAGCCTTTTCAAGTCTTCCCTTAATCGAGCTACCTCCTCTCCTTTGGCATTGGCTTGAAGCTGTAGAGCGAGGTCTTTCATTCTGTCCTCCAGGGTGACTGAAGATGCTTGTCCAGCATTCTTGATCGCTTGAATTTCATAGTCCAGAGCATAGATTTGGCCCCGCATTTCCAGAAGAATATCAAGAATACGATGAAAATCTGCTGAATTGTCTGTCTGCATACTAGCATTTACTTTCTCAGACGGAGTGAATGCAGACGATGGCGCTTCTGTATAACCTTGCAGATTTGATGATGTATCATGTTCTTCTTCAGGCAATTGAGAAGCCTGAACCTCTTCTGGAGCAGCATGAGGTGAGGATTTTTCTTGCTCGCCAACTCCCCCTGTCTCTAAGACATCAAGATGGGAGGAGTGATGATCATGCTCTTCCGTTTCCTTCTCTCCAGATCCAGCAGCAGACTTTTCTTTCTCTTCTTCTCCTTCTTCTTCATCTTCTTTTTCTTTCTCTCTCTGTTCTTCTTCTTCTTCAGCTTCTATCTCTTTCTCTCTCTGCTCTTCTTCTTCTTCATCTTCTTTCTCCTTTTCTCGCTGCTCTTCTTCTTCTCTTTGCTTCGACTGAAGTTTCGTTGATCGAGATACATAACGTCTAGTCCTTACCAGTGCAGGAATAGTAAGATCTTCCTCTTCTTCTTCATCCTCCAAGATGAGAGATCTTCTCTTTTTGGATGGAGCACCAATGGGCTCCTTCCCTTTTCTCTTTGATGCAGAAGAGAGTGGAGTTTTCACTTTGAACTTTGCCATTTCCTTGCTCAGTTCTTTCAGACGCATCTTCGTCAACATATTCAAACCTACCACCATTTTATCGCACGGTCGAACACAAAGAGTGTGTGGCGGTTCAATATTCATGTGTCTGAAGATCTTTGTCACAAGATTTGGGTAAGGCAATTGTCCCTTGTTCTTCGATATTGCTCTGTACATGTGGAAGAGAATAGTATGAGGGAGAGAACTTCTTCCCTGAGTTGATTGCATACATCAATTTTGCTTCCGAATTAGATACATCAGTCTTTGATGTAGACTTTGGCCTGATGCAATTGATCACAATTTTGTGCAGCACAATATTGATGGCACTCATCTTCGAGTAGGTAATTTTCCTTCGTATCTCTCGTTTTTGACAAGCTCCGAGTAGCACGAGCAATCGAGACTTTGATTGGTTGATAACGTCCTCGTTCAACACCAATTATGTCCGCTAGCATGTCCACATCTATCACATAGTCATGATCTCGAACACTGAATGATATTCTATTCGCATCTAGAAAACTGAGATTCGAATAGAAATATGCAGTCAAGTGTGCATAACCATCTGTGGAATCGGTGCAAAACAGCTCAAGTTGAAGCAGTTCGAACTTTTCCCTTAAGTTCACATTAACAGTATCCAGGAAATCAAAATCAACACTCCTGGGGTTTATCACCCCTCGTTTTAACAAATCAAGAACAGATTCTCCTGTTCCTTTGATTTAAACAATTCCATCTTCTTTCCCTTCACCTTTGCAGCAATGCCCATTCAGAGGAGAACCAGAAGCTTTCAACGCACGATAGAGCTTGTAAATAAAAGAGGGTTTTTGTGCTCTCACAGGTTCAACGTCCTCTAGAATGACTTCCTCCTGATGATGACCCGCATCTTGTGGGGTAGATGGTGAGTGATGAGGTGGAGAAGGAACAAGACTCTGTTGCTGTCTCGACAAATCATCTTCCTCGGTGAGATCGAAGTGCGTAGGTCCCTCCTTCATTCTCCGTGGACTCCTGCTTGCGATCCTTGACGACTTTCTCGAAAAAGACATCTTTTCTTGTCAATGAAAGATTCCTTCACTCGCTTTCCCAAGGAAAATGACAACTTTCTCGAGTATGAATACGAAGTAGAAAACAAAGGTTGAGAGAAGAATGCCTTTTAGGGTTTTGAGAATCGAGTAAAAAGAGAAAACTGTGTATATATAACTTAGTTTTGAAAAGGAAATAGCAATCGATACGAAGAAAAGTGAATAAATGTCTTTCTTTTAAAAATAATAACTGCCATTTTAAAAGAGATTATCCCTTTTTGAAAAGGCATGTTTCCAATTTTTTATTTACGGAAATTAAAGATGGTATCAATCAATTATAACTGAATGAATGATCGTACCTTTTTGAGATAAAGAAATAACTTACAGTCTATACAATGAAGGTCTGAGTCTGAGAATTCAGAGTCTGAGGGTTAGAGTTTGATTGATAGATTCTTCAAACTTTAACCTCTTCAAGCTTCAAAATGTTGAGTCTTGTACGGATAAAATCGAATTGATTTTTCTCCAAAGGCTTTGTGAATATATCCGCTAGTTGACTTTTCGAATCAACAAATTGAATTGAGATTTCTCCATTTTGAATGTGATCTCTAATGAAATGATGTCGAATCTCTATATGCTTTGCTCTTGAATGAAGTATTGGATTTTTGGTGAGATTGATTGCGCTGGTGTTGTCACATCTGATTTCTGTGCATGAGTCTTCAATCCCAAAGTCTTGTAGCTGTTGTTTTATCCATAGAATTTGCGAACAGCAGCTTCCAAGAGCTACATACTCTGCTTCTGTTGTAGAGAGAGCTACAGTGCTCTGTTTCCTTGAGAACCAAGACATTGTCCTGCTTCCAAGTAACTGGCAAGTTCCTGAAGTACTCTTTCTATCGACTCTGCAACCGACCAGATCAGCGTCTGAATATCCCAGAAGATTGAAGTCTCCCTCCTTAGGATACCATAGACCGATACTTGAAGACGAGGCAACGTATTTAATAACACGTTTTGCAGCCTTGAGATGAGATTCTCTAGGATCTGATTGAAACCTAGCACAGATGCAAACACTCAACAAAATATCAGGTCTAGAGGCAGTAAGATAAAGAAGTGAACCGATGATGCTTCTGTATAGCTTTTGATCAACTTTCTTCCATTCTTCATCTTTGACTATTTTCAACGAACTTGACATTGGTATATCAGTCTTTTTGCAATTTTCCAATCCAAACCTTTTGACAAGATCATTAGCATATTTTTCTTGACAGATGAAAGTTCCTTCCTTCAATTGCTTTACTTGAAGACCAAGAAAGAATGTTAATTCTCCCATCATACTCATTTCAAAATCATCCTGCATAGACTTTGAAAATTTCTTGCACAAACATTCATTAGGGGATCCAAATATGATATCATCCACATATATTTGAACAAGTAAAAAACTTTTGTTTTCCTTTTTAATAAATAAAGTAGTATCAACTTTACCTTTGACAAAACCATTCTTTAATAAGAACTTACTTAGTCTGTCGTACCAAGCTCGAGGTGCCTGCTTCAAACCATACAGAGCCTTTTCGGTCAAGACCGAGTCCGGCTTCTTTGGGTCTTCAAACCCCGGAGGTTGTTCCACGTAAACTTCCTCATGGATAAATCCATTTAGGAAAGCGCTTTTGACTTCCATTTGGAATAACCTGAAATTTTTATAACAAGCAAACGCAAATAATAGACGAATAGCTTCTAACCTTGCCACAGGAGCGTAAGTCTCATCATAGTCTATTCCTTCTTCTTGCGTATATCCTTTTGCCACGAGTCTTGCTTTGTTTCGTACGACTTTTCCTTTTTCATTCATCTTGTTTCGAACACCCATTTGGTTCCGATAATGCTTTTACCTTTTGGTTTAGATGTGAGATTCCGTACGTCATTAATGTTGAACTGCTCCGAGCTCTTCTTGCATGGCTTCAATCCAGCTTTCATCGATAGAGCTTCTTCTATGCTTTTTGGTTCAATTTCAGAAATAAGAGCTACAAAGCACTAGACTCTTCACGCCTTTTGGATCTCGGTGCGAATTCCTTCATTAATTTCTCCGATAATGAGATCTTTAGGGTGACTGGATTTATGCTTCCAAGCATCTTGGTTGATTTGACTGGTTGAAGATCTCTTTCTTTATCTCGAGTCTTCACGAGTAGCTTGATGCTTTGATCTTCCGTAGTCCGAGAAGCTTCTTGAGTTGTAATCTTTTGAGAGTCCGGGCGGGTTCGGACTCTTCATGCCGAGTCTGACCGGATTCATCTTGCGTAGAGTCTTGGAATTTGACATTCATTGACTCCTCCACGATCGGCTCTTCTTATTATAGACTCGTAGGCTTTGCTTGATGTAGAATATCCAAGGAAGATGCCTTCATCCGATCTTTCTTCAAACTTACCAACTTGATCTTTTGCATTTTTCAATATAAAACATTTGCATCCGAATACATGAAAGTATGAAACAATAGGCTTCTTTCCTTTGAATAATTCATAAGGGGTTTTCTCCATAATAGGTCTTAGAAAGACTCTATTGATTATATAGCATGCTGTTGAAACAGACTTCGGCCCAAAGTCGTGAAGAAATTTTACTTTCAATTAACGAGTTCTAGCCATTTCTTGAAGAGATCGATTCTTCCTTTCCACAACTCCATTTTGCTGAGGAGTATATGGAGAGGAGAATACATGTTTAAATCCAAAATCATCACAAAATTTTGTAAAATTTTGATTTTCAAATTCACCTCCATGATCTGTTCTTATACTTGATATAACCCATCCAATTTCATTTTGAATCTTTTTAGCAAATTTTTCAAAATACGAGAATGTTTCGACTTACTTGCAAGAAAATATACCCAAGTAAAACGGGAGTAATCATCTACAATTACTAGGCAATATTTCTTACCTCCAATACTCTGGGTTCTTGTTGGTCCAAAGAGATCCATATGCAGCAACTACAATACATGATTAGTAGAGACATGATTTATTGGTTTGAATGAATTTCTTACCTGTTTTCCCAGAATGCATGGAGTGCATGGATTGGTCTTTTGATATGATAATTTTGGTAGTCCTCGAACAAGATGTTTTGATGAGATTTTGGCAAATTGCTTCATGTTGACATGGTCGAGCTTTCTATGCCATAAGCTTGCTTCGTCTTGAATTGAGATAAAGCAATGCGATTCATTCGGTTTTACGTCTAGGAGGTAGATATTTCCATGTCTTCGACCTTTGAAAGACTGAGTAGAGTCTTTATTGATTCCAGAACATGTTCCTTCTTGGAAGAAAATCTTGAATCCAGTATCACATAGTTGACTAATGCTGAGAAGATTGTAATTGAGTCCTTCTACTAGAGAAACATTGTTTATTGTGAGATTTCCAATTTTGACAGTTCCAAATCCCACAATATTTCCTTTGTTGTTTCCTCCAAATGAAACTTTTCCTCCATTCACTTGAATAAGCTTTAAGAAGCAATTTGAGTCTCCTGTCATGTGTCTTGAACATCCGCTTTGTCAAGATACCATTTTACCTTTTTCTTGACGGAGACCCGCATTCAAAAGAGAGTCTCAAACTTTCTTTGGTACCCAAATTTTCTTGGGTCCTTTGGTGTTAGTAGAATAAACATTATAAGGCCATGCTTTCTTAACAGGCTTCCAAATCATAGGACACTCTTTTCAAAGTGATCCTTACTTGTTACACTTTGAACATCTTAGAGCATTTCGACCTACAGATTTTACAAAAACTTTCTTGAAATGATTTTTGTAAGCCTCTTTCGATGGTCTTTTCTTAATTCTTTCTTTTACTTTAGGAAAATCAATCAAGGGAATTGTTTCTCTGTCATACCTAGACCGGACTTATTGAAATAAGGTCTTTGAACCGAAAGAACTTTTTCAAGTTTTTCAGATCCTATAGAAAATTTCCTTGAGATATTTGATAAATCAGTTTTAGAAAAGTATTTTCTTTTAAGAGATTATCTTCTTTTTCTTTAAGAGTCGAAACATTCAAGTCTAAACTTTTGATTCTTTCTTCTAAAATGTTTTCTTTTTGTTTTAAAGCTAAATTTTTCTTTTTTTAGTTCGGAAACTCTTTTGAGAGAAGTCTTAAGACTAAAACACAGTTCATCAATATATTTAGAGACTTTGACAGGAATTTTAAAATCACTTACCTCAAATTCACTGTCTGAGTCTGATCCAGCATTTGAGTATGAGTCTGATTGTGCCATTAGACACAGATTTGCATATTCATCATCACTTTCTTCACACTCAGTATCACTCCAAGTTTCGGCTTTGAGTGCTTTTCGAAACTTTTCAGCTTTTCCTTTCTTCTTCTTCTCTAAGAGGACAAATTGGGTCTTATGTGTCCCTTTTTCTTGCATTCGAAACAAACTACATCTTTGTTCGGTTCCTCATCATCAACAGACTTGGATTGCTGTCTTTGAAAACTTTGTTTCTTGGAGTTGAACCTTCTTCCTTTCCTATTCAGTTTTCTGAATCTTCTTATCATAAGAGCAAGCTCCTCATCGTCCGATCATCTTTAGAATATGCATCATCGAATCATCATTTGATTTTAATGCAATGGATTTCTTACCTCTTGGATCTTCGTCTTCATTAATTCGTTCCACTTCATAAGACTGAAGAGTTCCAATCAGCTCATCGACAGATAGTGGCATAATTCTTTGCGTCTCTCTTATTGAAGTCTTTATATGATTCCAATCATTAGAGAGTCCACGCAAGCTTGTTCACTTTCATGGGATCGTAGATTTTTTGTCCTTGGTTCTCAAGACCATTGACAATATCGTAAAACGACTAAACATGTCGGTTATAGGTTCTCCTGGTTTCATTTTGAAGGATTCATATTGACCAAGGAGAATGTTGATTCCGGTCTCCTTCACTCGATCTGTTCCTTCATAGGTGATGTGTAATCTGTCCCATACTTCTTTTCTTTGTAACACAAGAAGATATTCTTTATATTCAGTTGGTGACAAAGTACAATATAAAGAGTAAATTGCTTTTGCATCGAGTGCTTGTCTCTTATTTATTTCTTCCTGAGTCATTCCACTGGTCTCAATTGTTTCTTTTCCTCTTTCGTAGACGATCGATGCAGCAGTAGGAGTGATCCATTTTTCCACAACGTCCCATTCCAGAGGATCCTTTGATCGTAGAAAGGCTTTCATCTTGTTCTTCCAGATGTTGTAATCCTTTCCATCAAAGTAGGGAGGTCTGGTATTGCTTTGCCCTTCCATCAGCCCCCCCCTGCCGCATACTAGCCATGGATCTTTTACTCAAGTAAAACACTTCAAATAAAGTAAGAACATGAGCTCGATACCAATTGATATTGCTAGTGCTAGTACCTAGAGGGGGTGAATAGGTATATAAACGATTTTTCTTGATAGACGCACAATACTTAGACAGGTTAAGGAATTTCAACAAATAACAATCAATCGTAAGACTCAAAGAATGAAAGAGAGAATTAAACACGCGGTTTATAGTGGTTCGGCTTGATTCAAGCCTACGTCCACTCTTTCGCACCGATAGCCAATCGGCTGGATTCCACTATGAACAAAGAGATGTTACAGCGTTGATCTTCCTTGATTTCTGGTGTAGATGAACTACCACACTCACTCAAGGTATCACCAAGTATAGACACTCTCTGTTTACAATTTTGCTCGATCGTATCGACTAATAATCAAGGTGCTTCGACTGGAATTTCTCTATCGATCACACTACTAAAACAACTAGAACGTCTTCCTTTTATACTCCTTTATGCCATCATACCCGTTGGCACTTACCAAAGGAATTCCTCCAATCTACCCGTTGGACGGAATCAATCAAGAAGATCATTCGAGCTATTAAAGGAATCGACGATAGCCCATCAATCATGTTCGCCCATACAATCGGGATCTAGGTTTCCATGAATAGAACCTTCCAAGAATACTTCGTCGATCATCGGATCTTCAATTGATCTAGATACGAATCAAAGAATCCGTTATATTTATCCAGCCAAAAGATCTTCTCCGGAGGATGAAATCCTTAATCATTTTCTTCATATTTGGATTTCCTTCGACCTTTGAATTAGATAGACTTGTCAATGAGAATAATTTTGAGTCTTAAGTCTTGAGTCTTGATTCTTGAGTCTTGAGTTCGAGTCTTGAGTACCGAGTCCGGGGTGCGAGTCCGGTGATCGAAAAAGTCTTCAGACAATCTGCAAATATCCAGACTAGACTGATAGAAACGTTTTGCCAGCTTCAAAATCTTCTAGAACGATTTCTCCAACACTCTCTTCCTCTTCTATTTCTCTCTTTAGTTTCTTTTCTGTTTTGCTACCAAAACAGCACCTTGTGCTGCTGTTTTTGCCCCAAGCCAGCCACCATCTTGCGCCATGGCTGTGGGCCATCACTGTTTGCAAGCCGCCATCCACCGCCGAAGAACCGCACCACCCATCCGCAAGCCGTCTGCCCGCTGTTCTTGCCGAATCGGAAACCACCTCCATCGAGACCCATTTTTGCTGAGCGCCTCCGTGATATTTTGGATGTAACTGTGAGTAGCCCTCGCCACCACCGTCGCACTCATATTGTCGGAATTGTCGTTAGGTTAGTTTAGCTCATAATCCTTTGATTAGTGTCTAAACTTACTTAGGAGGTTGATTCAGGCTTAAGTGTTGTTTAGATTAACTTAAGAATGGATTAGTGATAATATAGAATGATTAGATTAGCCTTAGAATGGATTAATGTTAATCTAATTAGTGAGATTAGCACATTTGAGGTGGATTAGTCCAAATCAGTGGATTTCCTGCAATTCGGATCGCTGAACTCTCGTCGTTTGCCATTTTTGTAAATCGAAATGGGTTGCGAATTTGAAATTGATGTCTTCTGAAGAAATGTTTTAGACATCCTCAGCTACAACATATGTTTTTCTCAAGATTTTTAGGGATTCAAAAGAAGGAGATATCAGCTTCGTCATTTTCAAATAGGACCTCAGTTTTCGCTGGAATTGGTGACCTTTTAGGATTTTATGGGTAAATATCAAATCTTAGGGTTCGAATTTCAAAATGGTTTCTTCACAACAGTTGTTTTCCACCTCTTCTAATTTAACATACTCAAATTTCAAATCAAACAGACATATTTTAGACCTTGAACCAAACTGATTTTAGAAAACAGACTTTCTGAAAACTGACACAATTTATGTGCTGGATTGAGCGATTTGCTGGGCCGAATATAAAAGGATCTGGGTTAAGATGTCTGTATGAAAAAAAAAATTTAGGTGTCATTTACAATATATTCAAATTTGAGAATTTTTTGAGCTCGTTCGATTAGGTTTCTGGATTTAAACTTGGAGACGCACGAGCGGCCCGGTTTCTGCCAATTGTGATCGATTTTAGTTTGGTGATGGTTCTTGATGCTTTGCTTGCTTTAATTAGTGTTTTTAATGACTTGTGGATTTAATTTAGTAGTTATTTAATTTTGAAATTTCATTGTTCATGACGCGCTGTTCACAAGTTACTGTTCACGCGACACTGTTCACGAAACATTGCTCACGCCCACTGTTCACACGCATTGTTCACCCGAGGATTAAAGGTAGTCTAATTTCTTGTGTGTTGATTTTATGAAGTGAATGAATGTGTAAATGCATGGACATTCGCTTGAGTGATGCTTTGTGCAATTATGTGGTGATTAGAAACTGTTGGTATTTAATTAGAAAATCCTAGGTGTCGGATTTTGACACTAACAATGATTTTATATACTATATAAAATAGGGAGATTTTAAAAGGAATGATATCAATTTTCCTGGTTCGAATTGACCGTATACCCACACACGACTATTTCCCGGATGTTTTTAATATGAAGAAAATAGGCCAGGACCACCATTTTAACTGAGACATTTGAGTGCAAAGCACGGTGTCCTGGGCCGAAATTGAGTAAATACATGAATGATATGAGAAACCATCACGAGCCTTTAGGGTTAGACGATGCTCCTTCGGGAATGCCTCAAGTCAACGGATACCGGTCACAGTGAAGGCTGGGCCGATGCTCCTATATGGAATGCCGTCTAGATGTAGACATTGCTGTACTTGATCGTGCGAGACGATGCCTGGCTATGCCAAAAGACCACTGACCATTGAGTCAGCCATGGCTGGTGGGTCAAAATTAATTGGAACACATGAGTGTTGAGATAGTTGGGCCTTATTATAGGGTAAAATTGTGTGGCATGGAATGGGACGTGTCACATCGATTTTACCTTATAATCGGGACCCGTGTGATTGATCGATGTGTGCTATGTGGCGCACTAATGTGCAAGAACGCATGAGAATCATGGCATCTTTGGTTCTAGTCATGCATGAGTTGAGCACATTGTTTATGGCATGCACGCATGAATCGATAACATGCAGAGTGTGGCAATGGTTAGGTGAGATCGCTTGTAACGTGATTCATATGTGATTGATGAACCGCATCATCTAATGGCCATGTGCATTGCGCATATTACGCTAAGTTATGACATGCAGGGTATGGCATACTAGGTAAGGATGTATGCGAATTGACTATTGATTGTTGATTGTCAATCTTTAGTTTGTTTGTGGGATGGTTCCGAAGAGATACCTTGAGTTGAGTTGGTGTTCTAATTGGGGGACTAGGGGAAGGACTCGCTGAGATTTATATCTCACTGGTTAGCGTATAACAACTTTTAGGTCCCTAGTGTGAAGAACCCAAAGCTTGAAACGGAAGGGTCGGGAGCATAGGTGGCTCAATAGTCCTTTATGAGATAGACTTTATATATAAGCTTGAGGTGTTTATGAAAGTTTATTTGATTTGAAATCGGTTGTCCTACTTTTCTATCCCATATTTGTTGTTGTCAGGGGATTAGTTAATTTGCTTCCGAATGTGCAATAAAATGAAAAAGGTCAGCGAAGAGTCCTAGGAACGTTGCAAAATTCTATCAACCACTGAGGGATGTGCACGCGCTCGAGGTTCGGGGCGTGATAGGTGCGGGCCGGCGCAGGGGCTCGCGGCTTGCTAGCAGAGTGACGATGACGCGAGGTCACAGGTGAAGCGATGGCATGAGCTCGCGGGTGAGGAGGAACTCCGGCAGCTGGCGGGATGACGGCCGACACGAGTGGTGCGGCAGTGGCGCGAGGAGACCGGCGGCCTAAGGAATCAGCCACTACTGAGGCGTGGCGGATCTCGTCACTCTCCCCCTCAAGCTCTCTTCCTCTCTCTCGAGCTCTCCCTCTGTTTTTTTTTTTTTTTGTGTTTTTCTCTTCCTCCTTTTCCCTATGTTATGTGTCCTCTTCCTCTCCAGCCGTTCTCTCTTCTTCCTCCTACTCACCGGAGCTCGAATCCCGTGACAATGGAGGTTCTGGCGAGTGGGATTGGCCGCCCAAAAAAGCATTGCTCCTTCTCTGCCCCTCTCTCTCTCTGTCCACTCTCTCTCTCCCTTTCTCTCCACTATTCTGCCACGTTTTTGTTTTTTTTTTTTTTGCTGCCCCCTCTCTTCCCCTTCTTTTTGCCCTTGCTTCTTCATTCCCCCCCCCCCAGGGTTTCACGCGCGAAGATGGGTAGAGAAGGGAGAAGCTTGGTGCAGGCCGAGCCGAGGGGAGAGAGGAAAGGAGGAGGACTGGGTTGGGCCAAGGCCAGATTCGGCCCGACCCGGCCCCCTCGCATCCCCCTTCTTTTTTTTTTTTTTTTTTTTTGGTTGTTTTTGTTGTTTTTTATTTTAATTAAAAATATATATGCATTTGAAAATTAGGTGTCAACAATACTTTTATTTCAAATAATAGACTTGGCCAATTTTTCTCGTATTAGAAATTCTCAATAAAGTAACTGTGTGTGGTCACACATTCAATTTGAACTATAAGACACGATACTCTCTCATTTCAAAATCCCACGGTTTTATATAGTATATAAAATACTTTTGGCATCAAAAACCGACGCTCAGTATTTTTTTATTTAAATACCATAAATCCAATTCTTGCAATAATAGTCACTAAGCACCATCAAACACTCGATTTCACATATTATCAAGCATAAATTCTAAGAATGCCAAAAGTCAACCAAATATGCATTGCCCCGCCACCATAGCATCAAGGACAATCACAAACTACTACCAGTCCTAACTAGCAAAAACAACCTACTCGCGTGTTTCCAAGTTTAAATCCAAAATCTAATCAAAAGAGTTTGGAAAATTCCCAAATTTGAATATGTTGTAAATGACACATAAAAAAAAAAAAAAATTCATGAAGACACCTTGACCCAGATTCTCTAGATTAAGAGCAGTAAATCACTCAAACCGTAACAAAAATTGTGTCTGCTTCCAAAAAGTCTATTTTCTAAAATTAGTTCGATTCGAGGTTCCAAACTTGTCCATTTGATATGAAATTTGACTATATTAAACTAAAAATTGTGACAAACAACTTTTGTGAATGAATCATTTTGAAAATCGAACCCTAAAAGTTGGTAAAAATCTCTAGGATCCCGAAAGGTCACAGATTCCAGCATAGTCCGAGATTATGTTTGCAAATGACAAAACTGAAATATTAGGGGTGATCGATTCCCGGTTCGGTCCGGTTCCAAGGTGGAACCGGGAACCGGACCGGGAGAATCGATTCCCAATTTTGGGAACCGTGGACCGGACCGTTGGTCTTAGGACCAAGAACCGGACCGAACCATCGGTTCCGGTCCGGTCCAGTCCGGTCCAAAAGAATTGGCACTTTCTTTTTTCACTAAAGAATGACCATTCACTAAAGAATAATCATACTCCGGACCGATCAATCAAATTCGATTTCCGAGCAATCTAATAAAACTACTCACACATGTTTCCACGTGCAAAATATTCAAACTTCACTTGTGTGAATATCAATCATAGTTTATGTGTTTCATGCTTAATTTTAAGCATAAAACCCATGAACAACGTGATTAAAGGTTGTGCTTGGCTTAGGTTTTATAGACAATCTCTCTTCTATACTTTGAATGTTTAGTCGATATGAGACTTTTTAAGACTTGAAGTGCCTTGTCGTTTGCAAGTGAGGGGAGCAAGAGAGAGAGTGTGAGCATGAGGAGAGTTTTTTCTATAAATAAAGAGTAACAACAAGAGTTTTGGTGGTCTCTTGGCCACATAAGAGGTTGTTACCTAAATTGCAATTCCGATTGCAATAAGTTTCATATATAATATTCATATATTATATGTGTTTATATATTATCTGAATATAAATTATATATAAAAAAATTTGGTTCGGTCCGGTCGGTCCGGTTCCCACCTTGGAACTGGGAACCGGACCAACCGGCCGCTGGTTCCAAGATTAGGAACCAGGAACCGGACCGCTGACCGTGGGAACCGCCCAAAACCGGCCAGATCCGGTCCGATTCGATCCTGTCCCGGTTCGGGTAGTTTCCGTTGCACGCCCCTATGAAATATCATTCTTTTAAATCTCTAAAAATCTTGAGTAAAATATATGTTATAGCTGAAGATGTCTAAAATATTTCTCAAGAATGAATCAACCTCAAATTTGCAACCCATTTCAATCTACAAAAATGACAAATGGCGAGGATCCGAAAACCAGATCCGAGGAGAAAACCACTCAATTGAAGTAATCTCTCCTCATTAGTGCCAATTTCACCATTTGAATTAACACTAATCCATCTTAAGGCTAATCTAACCATCTTAGATTAGCACTAATTTATATTAAGGCAAATCTCACTTAATACTAATTTAACTAAGCTAATTAATACTAATCTAACCCCCTAAATGCAATTAACAACTTAATCAATGATTAGGGAGTTAACTCACCAGATTAGTGAACAAACGGATTCACGGCGACGGCGACACAGTGGCGGTGAGATCCCATGACTATGGCGTCCCCAAAGGAGGCCCGGACCGGGCTGAAAACAGCCTTGCAAACCCAAGGCTTGCTGCTAGAATTCAGCTCTGTCTTTGCTCAGATCTGGAGCTGCTGGCCTCTGTTCGATTCTGCTCTATTTGGCTGAGGGCTGAGCTGGTCTCAGCTTGGCTTGGGCTGAGTTGCAGTGGACGGCGGGCGGGCTGACTGGTGGCCAAAGGACTGAGTTGGAACGGTGGGAGTTGCTCGGTGTCCGCGGGTGCTGCTGGATAATGGGCTGAGACGTTGGCAGGGAGTGATACGGAGATGGCCGCAAGAAGATGTTGAAGGTGGCGTGAAAGGGTTGCTGGACACAAAGGGGATGGCGCTGGCGCTGTGGGTGGAGAGCTGCTCGGCTGTGAAGTGCAGAAGAAAGAAATAAAGGAAAGAAGGTGAGTGGGAGAGAGATATGTGAGGAGGGATGGTGGGGAAAAATGAAAGAGAGAATGGCAGAGGTGGAAGTCGGCTGGTGGGGAGAGACGTGCGAGAAAGAGAGGGGGAGAAAGAGGAGAGAGGGGGATGTCGGCTAGTGGGGAGGACCTTCACGCGTGGATTAGAGAGGAAAGAGAGGGAGAGATAAGAGAGAGAGAAGGGGGGGAAGTCAAGATAAACAAGGACTTTAAGGGACTATTATCTTCATTTTCATCATTGATGTGCACAAAGTCTTCATGCCTTTAGTCAAGCATCCCTCCAATGAGATTTTAGTCTCAATTTCCTCAAAATAAACCAATTTGGGCAGCAAAATAGCCCCATTATCCTCCCATCCGAATTTCCCTTATTCTTTTTGCTGAAAACCGATTTTTCCGCAAAATTCCGGGCTCGACGAAAATTTCCCAAAAGATGAGACAAGATCCTAAAAATAAATCATAACACACTCAATATTCAATTCCCGAAACCGAGCTCAATTCCATAGTTAAAGTCAACTGGATGCGATTTTAGTCCAATCTAACCTATCAGGTAGCTTTTAGGAATATTACCACGGTTATATCCCTTAATGGCTTCACCTAATAGATTAGTTAACTCGTAAGTGATCAGCTCAGAGAAAAAGGACCGTAAGCGCGTCGGTGAACAGCCCATTTCATTTTATCGAGACGGAATCGAAATTCAGGATGTCACGGTGCTCCATTTTCATGGAAGCCATCTAGGTCATGTCATCAATATTGGACTCCTCACTAGCATCATCTGCCTTGTATGACCCAAAAAAAAATTAACATTGTCCCTTCATGAGCAGTGCTAAGGATGCCGAGAACTTGAGCTTAAAACTGTTGAAGATATTGGACAATGGACGGGGAAAAAGACGCGTTTAGACAAAAGGGCACATGAAAGAGTTTTAAGTATGATGGTACTGCAAGAATTTCATAAGATAGTTTCAGAAAATAAGCTAAGCTAACTTACATGTATTATTCGTTGAAATTAATGTGCCGCTTGCCTCCACGAGAGTTTTTTTTGGTAGAAAACTCTAACAAGAGTTGAAAGACTAAAATTTGTTGAAATGAGGATAGCTCTAAGACGTTACTTTTGGCTATATGTATATGCACATATAGCTTGAGCTAAGATAGAGGAAATACCAAGAAGCAATAAGACAAACAATGGTATTGGACAAGTGACTTTGCTTGAGGAATTCTAGTTGAATGACAGTTCTTGGAATGGACTATTTCCTTAAGGTGCAACAATCCTCAAGGACTTATTCTCCGGTAGAGATGAGTAGTTGTTCCAGGTTTCTTACAGGTTCCATCTGAAATCTAGAACCTACTCATTGAAATAGCTTCCTCATTTTGTGGAACTTGAAACCTACCTTACATACCTTAAAACCTTGAGATTACTCTATCACAAAATAGGTCTTAAACACATATATGACCCATTTATATTTTAAATAGTCATATATCGGTCACTCAATTTTGAAAAACCTTCTTTAAATGGGTATATATGGATTGAGTTTAGGACCCATTTTCAACCCACTGGGCTCACCCACTCTCTCTCTCTCTCTCTCTCTCTCTCTACACTTATAAAAATAATTTTAGAAAATCAAAATCATTTTAATTTTATTTTTTTCTTCTCCTTCCTTTTTTTTTTTCCTTTCTTCTTCCTACTTCCATCTTCCTTGGCCAATGGTCGACCACGGCCATGGCGACAGCTAGCCAGGCGAGGGACAAGCTCGCCAAGGTTTGGTGCCAGCAAGGTGAAGACCTCGCCGATATCTAGCAAGGCTCGAGCCTCACCGATCTATTGAGACTAGAGCTCACCTGCCTTGGGCGAGCTCAAGCTCGCTGATTTGGCTAGGTCAAGACCTTGTCGACATCCAACAAGGCCCAAGCGTCGCTAATCTAGCAAGACTTGAGCTTGAGCTCGCTAATCTAGTGAGACTAAGACCTCGCTGACATTTGGCAAAGCTTGAACCTCACTAATCTAGCGAGCTAAACCTTCCCGACCTTGGGCGAGGCTCCACCTCACTAGAGGCTGGCAAGCTCGAGTCTCCCTGGAATTGAACAAGCTTGAGCCTCGCTGGCCACTGGTGTGGCTAATGACTAGCTGAAGAAGAAGGGAAAATAAAAAAGAAAGAGAAAGAGAAAAATAATAAAAAATTCGATTCTTTAAAAAATAATAATTACAAATAATTAAAAAATCGATTTTTTGTAAGATAAAAATTAAAAAAAAATAAAAATTATTAAAAGGAATACACGAAAGAAAATCGTATCAGATTTTTCATACCCAATAGCGAAAGATCAAATCTAATTCCAAATTTCAAGCAAATACCAAAACATATTATTATTTTCTTAGAAAATGACTTCCTAAAAATATATTTTCAAGAAAAATGGAGCCTCGATTTTTGAAGAAAATTATAAAATAAAAAAAATATGTCCTCTAGATTTGTATTGAATGAAAGTGTTTTAGCAATATCATTTTTTAAAAAATCATAAGAAACAAGCGTTCCTAGATTTGAAAGTATTTTAGCAACATATATATATAAATCACAAGAATGAGTTTTCTTAAATTGGGTTTAAGTATGTAAGTAATAAAGGTTGGGCTGGATATGAATTAGGTATGAATAAAATGATTTACATTATATATAAATGGGTCATAAATGGATTAATAGGTCAATTTGAGTTCGACCATTTATAAACTGGCCCAAAAATGACCTAACCTACCCGTTTAACACATCTAGTTCTAGGTTATACCCAGATTCCATCTGTATTATCAATAAACGATTGCAGTAAATTATCTCGTTTAATGACCACAACTTACTGTTAATCCACTGGCCACGACTTATACTTAAACACACAGAGAATATGAAATATTAAGAAAGTAAAAGTCTTGGTCATAAAATGGAAGTTCAGACTAGTGGTTCAAAATTATACACTTGTCGCGACCAAACTTTCGGGTGCACCACCTACAATTAGGCTAATGGATTACTAAGCCTAAACTTAGCTCAGGCTCTCCCAAGCTCATGCCAATTTGCGACTTGGGTTCAAATTCTTAACATACAATTGATTTTGAGATAGCTAGTATACGCACCTAGAGGCGGGTGAATAGGTGTAAAGATAATTTCTCGAGATAAGAGAGCAATACTAAGCAGACAATAGAAAAGAGGTTCTCCTTTAGTTAACAAAACAAATTATGATCAAAGTAAAGCAGAGAGTAGGGAAGAGAAGATGAACACAGAAATTATAGTGGTTCGGCTTATTTCAAGCCTACGTCCACTCTTCCGCACTGATAGCCCACCGGCTGGATTTCACTATGAACAAAAGAGTTGTTACAGCAAGGATCTCCCTTGATTCCACAGTGTAGATACTCTACCACTCTTCCTCAAGGTTTCTCAAAATATAGACTCTCTTTTGTGTACAAGATTTCGCTCAGTAAATGAATTGACTAAGAACAAAGAGCTTCAGACTTTGGAATTCTTCTATCGTGCACACTCTCGAACAACTGGAACGTCTTCCTTATATACTCATTTATGCCATCATACCTGTTGGCACTTACCAAAGGAATTCTTCCAACCTTCCCGTTGGACAGAATCAAATAGGAAGATCATCCAAGCTATTTAAGGAACATGTCGATAGCCCATCAATCCTGCTCGCCCATACAATCAGGATCTCGGTTTCCATAAGTAGAACCTTCCAAGTATACTTCGCCAATCATCGGATCCTTAATCTCGAATCAATCATGATCAAATAAAGGATTCCGTTATGTCATATCCAGCCAAGAGATCTTCTCCGTTGATAAGGTCAAATCCTTAATGAAACATCCAGATCTGGATAGCCTTCTTCAATGGATTAAAAACTGTCAATTAGAATAGACTTTGAGTCTTGAGTCTGGCAGTCCGAAGGTCTTTAGACTTTAAATAGTAGAGTCTGCAAATCTTCAGACTAAACTGATGGAAACGTTTTGTTAGCTTCAAAATATTCCAAGAAGATTTCTCCAACAGATTTTTCAATTAGGAGTTGCCACTAATCTATTTTTAGTAGGTCGATTAGAAATCCAAGTAAAGTAACGCTCCTACAAACTAGATATTGTGAGTTCAGAGACTTAGTTACGCTAGATTTCCCTAATGCCATTTCGGTACTTTTCTCTTTTATTTTTGAAAAACATATTTCGCAGGCAGCTTAAATTGATTTTAATTTACTTCCTTAACATGTGAAGTGATCATGCGAATGCGCAAACCACCAATTTAACACCTAGATAAAACAGTGAATAAATTGTAGGCATCTGCAATGTTAGATCAGGATTCACATCAATAGTCCTAAATATGATTTCTAATTAACATGCAATCACTCAATCTTTTTTTTAAAGAATTTTTCTCTCGTTTAATAAAATATAATCTATGTGCATGCAATCTAAGCAAATGACCTAATTCTAATGACGGACAATCTCTAACTAAATGGACCTAACAACAATCAATAAATGATATGCATTTTATGAACCTAATTCTATATGACGTGCACATGACATTTTTATTTTTTTTTAAAAGCATGCAATCTATCTAAAAGATTTATCTAAACTTAAAATTTAACATGCAATTTTATCCTAATATGCAATGACATGCAAAGAATGTCCTAATTCTAGTTTTTTCTTTTTCTTTTCTATGAAATTTGAAATTAAAATTGCCACATAATTAAACATGCAACTTAAATTTAAAAAAAAAAAAACTACCCATCCTAAATGAATGCATTTTTTTGGATTTTTATTTTTAAAAATTCGAAATAAATCAATTCCCTATGCAAAATAACCCTAAAACAATAAACCTAATCTAACTCAAAAATTTTGGATTTTCTTTTACGAAAACAAAATCGACTCAAACGACACAACATCACATCCAACAAGATAAGATCGATATCCATAAATTAATTAATCATATCCCGCGCATGGGATCAGATTGGTCAATTTAAATAAATTGCGAATCAAATCTCGAGCGTGAGATCGGATTGATGATTTTTCGTGCGATTGCGAGTCGGATTTCGGGCGCAAAAATCGGACCGTCAACCGCGTGAAATTAGAGATTAACCCCTAATTTAAAATGCTACTTTGGAAAACTTTGGATAAGATGCATCATTCGAAGATTTGAATTTAATCGCAATAGCAATGAATTAAGTAAGGAAATTAACAAATTAAATTTGGATAATATCTTTACCTACTTTGTGATATCGTTCCCGAATTTGGACTCATTGGATGATGGGACCAACGATGGCTCGTGGTGGATGATTCACGGTCGATGTGCCTGGCGGTGGGTAACTCAAAGCTGGTCGTCGACAGCGATCGTGCCAATGGACCTACAAAAAAGAAACTTTGCGGGGATCACTCGGTTCAAGGCAGGGCACGGCGGCAACTCATGGACTGCGGAACAAGAGGGACGGTTTGACACGGTGGCGTCGCACCCTGGATGGATGGCACTCCTCGTGCGTGGCACGGAGCAAAGCAGCAATGGATAGTTCAGGGGATTAAGGTCAACTCTAAGTTGGCATGCACGTAGGAGACCAGGCGAGACAAGGGAGCACCACTGAGCAGATCGTCGTGAATCTCTGGCTTTCTTTCCTCCTTTCTTTTGCTGCGGATGTCTCTAATTGCGAGGCCCCAAGAGATCCAGAAGAACCCACGATTTTCAATGAGCGAACTCCCCCTCCTTTGTCTTCTTTTGGTCACCCTTCTCTATTTCTCCCTTGACCGCTTTTTTCTCTCTGTATCTCTCTATGTGCGCTTTGGAATTGTGGATTTAATGTGACCGCCCAAAAGAGAAAAGAAGAAAGTCTTTTATAAAAAACTAAAAATTCCCTTTGCTGTTGCTCGATGACCGTCTCCTTTAGCGCTTGACGTTGATTTCCTTTGAGGTCAAGCTAAGAAGGAGAGAGCGGGACATCAGCGATCCGGACTCCGGAATTCAGCGAGTTGGGAGGCTCTTGGCTAGCCACTTCGTCAAAGGATAGCGGCAAGCCTCGTGGTGGTTCGGGGATAACAGCAAACTCTGAGCAACGACAATGATGTCAAGTGGCAATACTTGAGCGAGGCTCAACCATCGGGGGACTTTTTAGTGTAGGAGATCAGCAAGGGGTAGAGACGGCCGTAAGGCGGCAGTAGCGTCGATGGTGACTAGCGGCAGTCGGACTCTTCTCTCTTATCTACTCCTCGCGTGTTTTTTTCTCAATGGCCGTATGTTCAATCGATGGTGACTAGCGGCAGTCGGACTCTTCTCTCTTATCTACTCGTCGCGAATTTTTTCTCAATGGCCGTATGTTCAATGTGTGACCCCCAAAACCCTACGTGAACAACCCTTTTATAGGCCAATGATTAGGGTTTTAATTTTTTCAAATCCATATCCACGAATATTTCTTTTCCGAAGGCAATATTTGTTTTTGATATGATTCAGGATTGCAAAAGGATTTTTCTGAAATTTCAAATCTTGCAAAGTTGAGCTCGTAATATTTTTGTCTCACTTGCCCTATCCGAAGATATTAAAAAAATCCCCAACATATCCCGGAAAAATTTCAAATCTCTATTTTTCACGAGATAATCTTCGATCATTTAAAAAAAAGGGCTTGGGCCAATTTGCTCACTTCATGGGTTTAGTCTAGCCTATCAATTTAAAGCTCAGAACCACCAATTCGAACACATTCGTCACCAACCAATGCAAATGCAATAATAATAAATAAATGCATCTAAAATTATATACTATGCAATTAATAATTTTTTTTTGTAGGGGTTAAAATTAATCCCTGATTTTTTAATGTGATGAATGACTAAACGGGTCGCCAAAATTTAGGTGTCAACAATACTCATCACCAGACCATGGAATATCATAGGATCATGTAGAGACATAGACCAGGAAGAACACCAAAATTTATTCTAGGTTCAAGTTCCACGTTCCACCTGCCTTGAACTTAGAACCTACTCGTCGAAACAAATTTTCCAATTTTTGGAACCTAGATTCGAACAAATTCCTATTGATCTAATTCTTAGATTTCATATTCTACCCCGGAACCATGTTTATCCATATTCTCTAGGAAAAGGTACTAGATATAAAACGAGCTTTAAGATTCGGATGGGAAGTTTTTTATTTTACGAGTCTCAAATGTCATACTATTTTAATGTAATACTGACTTTAATGCCCCTGAATGTTTCGAGAACACATTGTTGCATGTTAGAAGAGTTCTTATAAGCAAATGTAATATTCGTGTCAATGGTTAGCTTATCGATCTTTCTCTTATCAAAAACTCGTTGTAAGTATTTCAATTGTTCGGTTTTTTTACATTTTTTTTACTTTACTTATTTATTAATTTTTTATTGTGCTAATTTATTTTTTCAATATGATGTGAATTTTTTTATCCATGTAGCATATATATGTGAAGAGCTGAAAGTAGGTTAAATGGATGGGTACAGGTTTTCATAAATTGGGTTAAATATTAATATGTTTTGGTAATATGAATATGGTCGAGTAGAGGTCATAACATTTATATTGCATGGAAAATGGGTCAGATCATTTTTGACCCGACCCTGAAGGAGACTAACAATACAATCTAAAGGAGGTGAGTAGGTTATTATGGAAATATTGGCAATCTTTTCAGGAAATAACTGAAACTAAGTAAAGATCGAGTCAAGGTGATTTTCAAAACTCGTGAGTGTATTTTGTGCTTGTAAAAGTGATAAGAAAAACAAAAATAGCACACAAAGATGTATAGTGATTTGGTTCTATCCCCAAGCCTACGTCCACTGTCAAACTAACGGCCGTGAGTTAGGCTAGATTACACCATCATCTGCTAAAAAATTTACAATTGGCAAGTACTACTATTAGATTTCAAATTACACTCTTACTCTTATATACTTAATCTTTAGCACAATTACTCAAATAGTAAGAACATAACACTCAAAAAAAAATTTTGAAAGAGAACGTTTAGCTAAAGACATAGCATATAGCAAATTTTCGGTCTTTTGTATTACACATGTCTCTCATTTGGCTTCAGGGATCATCTGTTTTATACTCATCTTCAATCTATTCATGAATTGGCAAATAAAAGAGTCATTAAATTACTGTTGATGCTACTATCTAGAGATAGAACTTCCTATATAGTTCTTTTCCTGAATATCCGTAGACTATCTTAAAATAGCTTTTGTTATTGTTCCTATGCTGCAGCTTATGATAAGCATGTCAAACTAGGGGTGTTCAGGTCCAGGGTGGATAGGGTCTAGACCTGGACCTTGTACCCGACCCTATTGACATTAGACCCTATTCCCGACCCACCCTGTTTTTCCGGTCCAGGAATAGGGTTAACCCTATTTATATTGGAACATGTTTTGTATAAAAATTGCTGTACAACTCTCATATGTAAGATAAAGTGCTTACAATCTCAATCAGCATAAGCACATCCACACTGATAAACAGTCCCCAATTTTAGCCAACCTTTCCCTCTCGACTTCCCATATTGTTATCCTCAAATTTAAAGGCAACATTAAGGTTGATTTGCTCCTGACGGTTGAGCTTATGGGTCAGTCTTACTTATATGATGGTTCCAAGTGGAAGCATCTAAGGTGACAAGACAAAAGACAATCCTGAAATGAAGAACTGTCAACCAGATCCAGTGCAGCACCAAGTAATCAGATATTATATAAATAAAAAAACTATTGATTATAATAACCATTGCCCACGGAATGAGAATATCTAAAGGTGCCCTGCTTTATCATCACCTTAGTAGTTCACTTTCCACAACGGATTAGCATGGTCCAAGCAGATTTTAC
Organism: Eucalyptus decipiens; assembly: GCA_014182575.1. Classification (NCBI taxonomy): domain Eukaryota; kingdom Viridiplantae; phylum Streptophyta; class Magnoliopsida; order Myrtales; family Myrtaceae; genus Eucalyptus; species Eucalyptus decipiens. Next base: position 38,875,661 of record CM024619.1, read on the forward strand.
GGCAATAGAACAGATGATGAAACCCATTTGCCAGTATCATGTTCAATCAACAAATGTTAATTTAAGCCATGTATCATTCAAAGCTCTTGGAAAATTTATGCATAATTATCTCAAATAAAGAAGCTAGTGAATACAGAAATGAAAGATGAGTTCCTAATTGTATTTCTCTCACATTATAGAACTAAATAAGTGTTTCCCTCGGATATAAAAGTTAAAAAGTGAAACCAATAAAACAAGAAATAACAATTGACTACCTATTTCAATTTTCATCCCTTTCAAACACTAAACTAATCAAGTTTATTCACAAATATAAATTCGAATAATGCAGAATGTGATAATAGTCAAATATAGTGAATCTGCCACTCAAGCACATGTACACTGTTCAGCGTGTCAAAGGATTTGTCAATAGAATGAACAATGGCAATTTCTCACTGCTTATGAAACTTACAAAGAGGGCTTGCCAACAAGGAGGTCCTTAATCTGCAATGGCCGAACAACCACTAGCACAAAATCCTGAAAAGAGAGTTTGTAATCACTTAATGCCATAAGGAGGAGGAAAATAATGATAATTGATCCAAAAACGCATAATAACAATATGCATAAACACTTACCGATAGTTTCATTTCCAATGAGGACATCGGCCATCTTAAATTGTCAATTGAAAAAAGAACCAATTAAACAGACACTTAAATGCAATGCCCGAAGTATGGACAAAAAACCTATTAGGTCTTGGTAGCCAACCTGCCAGTAGCCTTTCTAAGTCACAGGAACATATGTATGCTCTCCCTTGTGGCTTATAGTGACTAGAATCAGCCCCACCAAACACAATTTCACCTCCTTCTTCCCCTTCAGTGTTGCAATTTAACCAAAATGAAAATACTGGCTCCTTGATAAGCCCTTGATTGACCATATTATACCTGCACATATCCTCTAATTTAGAGATTCAATAAAGGTACAAAGGAAAGGAATAATTTCAAATGGTAAGACATTGGTTTGCATATACACACCAAGGTGCTTTGAAAGGCATCTAACAGCTTAGTTGTGGGCATGCACCGACTTACCACACAGGAGTAGCATCACCCACCGAGATCTCTTTAAACCCAAGTCCAAGTATACCATCAAAATTTGCAGCCAAGAATGTGATGCTTGGCTCCCCGGTAGCTTCAATAAATTCCCGAAAGGCAATGTAACTGCCTGTAAGTCTCGTTGTCTTGTGGAACAACAATTGCATAAATCATAAGTGTCCATACCTGATCCTTAACAATAAGATCACCAACTTTGACATGGTCTTGGCTAAAAAGCCCGAAATGGCTCCGAGTGCCATAATGGATTTCAGCAGACTTCCCTGAATCCAAAGAAGAAAAAGAATAAAGACATGGTTAATCTCCACAGTCAAAGAGGAGAGTGATATGACCGTAGAATTGTTTATGATCCTTGCTTTATATTGTCAAGTGCGACGTTAGATAATTTCTTTAGGAAGTTTTCAAATCTTAAACTTCACCCAAAAGATCAAAACAAGATAAAAAAAAATCTAATCGAACTTCTAATCGATACGGTCTTTGAATGCAAGTAGTGCCCGAGGTTTCCACCACCAGTTAGTAATGTCCAATCCAGAGATTGGTTATTTAAAATTTCAAATACAATAAAAATAGTGCAGCTGCATGGCAAGATAAAGAATTGCAAGAGGAAGAGATGACAAAAAATGTTGTTAAAACACTGTTAGTTAGAATAGGAGCAATTTTGCATACCGTTCTTTTTGTAGGTACTTGAATTGCTGGACTTGAACTTTGAGTGAAAATAGCAAGCAACCTGAACCAGAAGGCGAAATCTTTAGTCAATGTCGCAAAAAATTTCATCAGTTGAACCAAGTTTAGATGGTACCGATTTGAGACAGAATACTACAAAGACTGACCGAAAGGTAACACTTTGCGACGGGGAGCTGGCGATGGCGCTGCGAGGAAGCAGATGAAAGCAGATGAGGAAGCAGCGCGACGGGGAGCTAGATCTGGCGGCGGAGCTCGGGAGGGGAGCTCGGAGCAAGGCTGGCAAGCAGCTAGGAACCGGGTTGACAGAGGTGGCGTTGCGATTTCGGAGGGCGCGGAGCAGGGAGAGGCGAAGTGGCGACGTCGGGATCTCACGGGCTACGGGTGCCGCGGGAGGAAGGTGACGGTGGGAGAGCGGAAGCAGTGTCATCGCTCGAATGGAACCAGGATCGGCGGAGGTCGCGAGCTTGGGGAAGTTTACAGGTGTGAGAGCCTGAGAGCTAAAGAATAAAGATAGAAACATATTAGGGTTTTGGTCTTTTTGGGCTACCTTAAAAACCGGTTCTCAAACCGGTTCCCGAACCGGTCCGGTCAATCCAGTTCCCGGGTGGGTAATGCCTTGGAACCAATTCCCAAACCGGTTCAAACAGGGTCTGAATTTTGGGAACCAGTTCCTGGACCGATTTCAACCGGAACCGGTTTCTGACCCTGTTTTCCGAGTGGGCCAGACCAGGAACCGGGTAAACCCGGTCCTGTTGCACACCCCTATGTCAAACAACCTAATTTCTCAATTGTTGTTATCATCTGGATTCTATTGATGCGCATATCCACTTTCACAATGGGAACCGACAAACATTATCAAATGAACGTTGTTGTCATAGTACTAGTTACCTAATGTTTACAACATTGAATACAAACATCAACATTAGCTAATCTTTAGCTCCGTTGGCGCTGTTAGTGGAAAACCGTATCGAGACATTTCATGATCTTTCATCACCTAGATCACACCATGGTCATAACGTAGACTTTGATACTTGCAACGAACATTTGCATTTACCGTAGTAAAAATCATACTAAGGATAGTTAAGAAATCATCATAATCATTTAAAAATGGTTCCTCAACAAACCCGATCCACACATTTAACAACCCTAATCACATCTAATGGAGGCTATCACATGTAGATATTAAATTACACTTTCATCAATAACATTTCATCAGGCCTGATGTGGGGTTGCCATCCTCCTCCATCATTATTTTTGTAGATGACCAAAATTTGAGATCTTGATTTGCCCATCATTGCGCATCATTTTGGAAATCATCCCACGAGATTCTATTCTGTAGATTGGACTGCACATAATGGGTGAATAACTTGATCAAAAGAATGCCTAGTGTCTAACTTTATGAAATGGACCTCATAGTGACGGAAAGGCAACCTATATGTGAATAAAATGCACATATAAGTTCACATATAGCTTATATGAATCAACCACCCAATTTTTTTTCATAAATGGTTAATACCACAAAAAAAACCTAAATTGATACACCTATAACAAATTTACTCAAATCTAATTTCTTGACCATCAAAATTTCGAAATTGTTATATCTGTTATGAATTTACCCTACATTAGTTTTTGTTAAATTTTATTATCAAATTACTAAGTTGGATAATGCATGTCAGTTGACCAATGTACCAATTTGTAGTTTTACCATATGTTTATCACAGGTGTACTAGTTTGTGATTTTTGATGATTTTAATCCAATTTAACAAAATTAACGAAGGATAAATTTATTACAAATGTACCAGTTTGAAAATTTTCATAGTAAAAAAAAGTAAATTTTAGGTAAACTTGTAACGGGTATACCAATTTGGGATTTGTGGTCAAAAAATTATTTTGAGTAAATTTATCACAGATCTACCAATTTAGAGTTTTTTGGTATATTAGCCTTTTTATATTGACCTGTATAACTAAGAATATATTTACTCGAAATTAATTAATCTAAAATAGACGCCCAGGACTACATATTCTGTTGTGGTATTGAATTCATGAGCCAAGAAGAGTGTAGAAAGTACAACTCTCTTTGGTTTTCTTGTTCAACTTTTTAAATGTAATCTCGATGGGCTCGCCCCATATTTTCTTGAATTTTTTTAGAGAAAATTTCAAATAAAAATATAAAAGTGATATCATTTTCTAAAAAAAAATGGTTCAAAAGAGATCTTATTTTAAATAAAAACTTGAAATGACCATGTTAGTGTCAAAAAAAGGCCTAACCTCACCAACTAGCCAAATTTTTTTTCTTCTGTGGAAAAAAAAAAAATCCCCATTTATAGACAGCACACCTTGAATTCGGTTCGTCCCTATAACACCGATTTACCAACTGATTGATTTATTATGAAATTCTTGAATAACTCTATCAATTGTAGTCCTCAAACCTTTTCAGTGCAAGGGCTTGCTGCACAAATGAGGCCCTTGAACTAGTCTTCGATCTCTTTACCCTTCCCACTTTTCACAAGCTAAGCGATCCAGCACCTCCATCCCTAGAACAACCTTTTCATTTACCTCTCCTCTGTTGTTCTCTCAGGACAAGGTAATTCCTCTGGATGATTTTGTGTCTCCACCCTCAGCCTGTACATATTTGGACCTCAAAAAGTACTCGACTGACCTAAAGGATTGTGGAGTTGCGTGATTTTTCATTTGGTATATTGCGTTCTTAACTTGATTGCGCATGTCTGCAATAGGTAATGGGAATTTCATAAGGAGGTTTTGCTATTTTTGAGAGATTTACTATACAAGTAGATAACAAGACATTGAAAGTTACAACTGGATCCTAAAAATTGCGACTTGTGATATACTCCTGTGAGTCAGGATCAATTTTTTTAGACATACCATAGTATTTGAGCTCATTTTGGGAGGTGCAATCACATGGAGAGAACGAGACGAACGAGACAGAAACGACAAATCTCAAAGTCGTCGCTCTCCTCCCACCCCGTGCAAATTAACTCATTACCTCGAACCTCTTTTCCAGTTCTGCAGTCGATGAAGAGTACATGGAGTCAAATCTTTTCACGGGAGTTGACCAGCCTGGGTACCTCCTTCGACATCGATTCCTGCAATGAGGATGCACGATCCATTATAAATATTAGCAATCGCTGCAGACCAGACTATGAAACGAAAACAATGACTACATGCATAGGAACCAACAAGCATAAATTTTAGTGTGACAGATTCCATTACATTATTAAATTTACCACGCTTTACAAGGTAGCAGCATATGAAGAAATTTTGTGGTTTTTAACCAATTGTCTTTGGGTGGTGCAACAATTTCCAGCTATTCTTCGGGCGCATGAAGACTGGGCTTGGCTTCTGCTGCCTCATCTCTATCTCTCTAGAACCAGGATATCCTTCAGGTACACTTTCGATCTTCCCGTGAAAACTCGATGCAAAGAAAACTATTAGCAGGGTTTAGGTGGATTGAAGCCGTCGAGTCTCATAGAGGACAGGTGAGTTTCGGAATTTTATATGAATGCAGTAAGAGGTTATCTGCAAATTATGGTTGGTATGGTGACTTGTTCTACTTTTCGCTAGCAACAATGATCGCATCAAGAAACCATCGCCTTTTTGAAATGTTGCCTTGTGAGAACGCAATGATGGATCCACTGATGGGAGCCTTGTATCCTTCTAACGGGTACCGCTCAGACAATCTGTAATATATGGGCTAAAAAAAAAGGAAAAGAAAGGGTTAAAAAGTCAACAAAAGAAGCTGAAGGAAAGTGGAGGAAGCTTCGGCTGTGTTTTTAAAGAGAGGGAGAGAGAGAGAAGAGCGCGGGCAGAAGCAGGGGAAAGAAAGAAACAGGGGAGAGGAGAGAAAGAAGAGAAAGGAAAAAAGGAAAAGGGAAAAAATTTTGACGTGCTCATGACCCGGACACCTCACCAAGCCAACTCAACTCCGTTTTGCAACGCCGGTAAGTGATCGGGGCCTTTAATCATCTACTTGAAGCAATCGCCGTAATTAGGGCTCGAAATTCGGATTTCTTGGATATTTGTGTGGCAAAGCCTGATTTTTGAGTCATTGAGCTACATATTTTTGTAGAAATGGTACTTTGGGATGTTGTGAAGCTATAGCATCTTATGGAACTTGATTTGAGTTTGCGGTTTGTTCGGAATGGAATTTTAAAGTTGGGGGCACATTCTAAAACTGTATCGAACAGTAGCTTTGAGCCTTTTTTTTTTTTTTAGGTAATGTTTTGGGGCGGCTGAATTGAGGTTGTTGAGCTTTCTAATAACTATAAGATGGCTTGAAACGGAGTTTCGTAGAGGAAGTTATGGTGCGACGAAGTTGGCGCATGAGCTGCACCTACTGGAAAACAATGGGTTTCCACTAAATGCGAACTTTCGTGGCGCATAGATGTCATTATATCGACAAATAGGCCTAGTATAGGCGAGCGGTTATGACTTATGAGAATATCCTTTTTACTCAGCCTTTTCAATGAGACCATCGCGGAAGAAAGTTCACGAGACATTTTCCTCAACCTGATAAGAAGAGCCCAACCGGATCTCTTCATCCACGGTGTTATCAACGGGACCCACAATGCCCCATTCTTCGTCACTCAGTTTCGGGAGGCTTTGCATCACTTCTCTTCTCTATTCGACATGCTTGACACTATAATACCCCGCGAAAACCAGGAGAGGATGCTGATCGAGAAGGTAATGTTGGGGAGGGAGGCGTTGAATACGATAGCCAGTGAGGGATGGGAGAGAGTGGAGAGACCGGAGTCGTACAAGCAGTGGCAATTACGCAACATGAGGGCTGGGTTTGTGCAGAGGCTAGCGCAGTTGGTATTTAACAAGATAGCTTCGTGCTACCACAGATTTCGTCGTAGACAAAGTCGGCAAGTGGCTGTTGCTAGGATGGAAGGGACGGTTTCTATACGCCTTTTCTACTTGGAAACCGGCCTAGCGAGATCGATATGTGCGCATGGTTGAAGGAGAAAAAATGAGGTCGTCACTAACAGCGGCTATCAAAAATCAGAAGATGACCGGGCATGTCGGAATCCCCTCATGATTCTCCTCAAAATGTTTACGCCTGGGTTTTTTCCCAGGTATGAGCTTTGCCAATGTTCTGATTGGCTTGATTGCATTGATTGAATGGTTGAATTGATGAAACCGACACCCATGGGCTTGCCGTAGGCGACCAGAAGAGGCGGCGACCAAATGGAGCCCTGGTGGTTTTAGGCCAATGTCCAAGCCAGCCTTAATTCTTGTAATAGTTTATCTTAGATTAATTCCAATTAGCCTAGTTTAGACGTCGATAGCCTCATTAGCATATGCTTTGTTAAATAAAATCAATTAGACTTAGCCTCACATTCAAATAAACGATTAGAATTGTCTAGCTTAGATTTCACCACCTTCTTTTTTTCGGTCGGAGATTTCACCGTATTCAATTGATTAGAATTAAGCTTGCCTAAGTTCAAGTAGCAAGATTATGAGGGTTCATGTCTCGAGGCTCAATAATAGAGCTTTGTATAACTCTTTACCTAACAAGTAGTGGGTTGTTTTCAGTTCTCGCACCTAGGTAGATGTATTTCAATTACTTGGGTGTTTACTTATTACACCATCATTTCAATATATTGATTGCCAATTTCCTTTTCTAGAATAGGATAATATTATATTAGAATTTTAATGAACTTCCTTCAAAAACATCTGTATAGTAGGGGTGAGTATGGTCCGAGTTGGGCCAGTCCGCCCCCTAACCCTAGGACCAACCCGCATAATGTTGGTCATCAATTTTTGGTACCGAGGACTAACCTTATTGAGCTTAGGACCAAGGACTGGACTAACCCAATGGGTTCAGTCCGGTTCTAGGGTCAACCCGGGACCAATCGATAATTTTTTATTTTATTTTTTGTACTCCTTAAAAAGCGATTGAGGACCAAATTGATCCAATGGGTTCAATCCGGTTTCAAGGCCAACTTAAGACCAACCAATAATTTTTTTATTTCATTTTTTGTACTCCTTTAAAAAGCAATTGAGGACCGAATTGACCCAATGGGTTCGGTTCGCTTTCAGGATCAACCCAGGATCAACCAATAATTTTTTATTTCATTTTTTGTACTCCTCAAAAGGGCAACCGAGAACCATACCAACCAAATGGGTTCGATGATGAGCGAGGTCAACTAAGAGAGGCAAGCGGTGAGGGTCAAGTGGGATGAGCATCAAACAGAATGAGCATTGAATGTTGAGCAGGAAATAACAAGCCAAGCGAGCATTGAGCGAAGAGCAGTACGAGTGACCAAAAGCGAGCGAGACGAGTGTCACGTGGTGAGCGGAGAAGTTGTTTATTTTGATTTTGGCAAATTGAAGATTAAGATAACAAATAAAACAGAAGAGAACGAATACTAGATAATGATGCCATAAGGAGCTGTTTATGCTTTTTTAAACGCCATAAAGACTCCTCACAAAAACATTTTCCTCATTTGTAAATTATGACTATTAACGTCGTAAAAAACATTAAAAATCTAAGTTATTAAATAACAATGTAAAATTACTTGAACTCCTCACTAAAGAGCTATTTAATATTGTTTTTTTTTCTTTTTGGTAAAGGTAATATATAAATAGATGAAAGGCGTTGTTTAATATTGTTAACGCCATTTATTTTAAGGTTTTCTCTATATAAAAAAATTATCATTAATATTATTTATATATATATAGTCGGGGTTGATCCGGATTGGACTGATCTGGAACTCTTAGGACCGAGGACCAACCCGCACAATACTAGTCCAGGAATTCTAGGACCAAGGACCGACCCAATCTCCCTGGGAATCGGACCAGGACCGGCAGGGTTGGGCCGGTCTAGGGTTGGTCCAGGGTTGACCTCAGACTGATGCTCACCCCTACTATATAGTCACCTTGAGACTAATGGGATTATAAATGGTAATCAAGAGTAATTTGTCACTTAGATTACACACGGTTAAGTTAGGTACCTAAAAGGTTCTAATAGAAAAATTAGCATAAGCAAGTCCCCATCCCTCTTTAGTTGAGTAAAAATTGAGACCCCTACATCTCGATTGGGTTCTAACCGACCCCCAAAGATGGCTAGTAGCAACTTCTAAAAATATTTAAGTGGCTAAGAACTTTAAAATGAAATCTCGTGTCATGTGAGGTATAGGCTTGGAAGAGCACGTGCTCTTAATTTTGATGTACCATTTAGCAGTGTTATCATTTGGTGGGCAATTTGAGACCGTCACTTGTATGTACCATTCTGACCATCTTTTGAGCAAATACCTCTAAAGCTATTCGCCGAGAGTGGCCCCTTGAGAGGTAGGTCACAAGAGTCTCCACTCTTATCGCTTGTACATATTTCGACCTCAAAAAACCTTCTACTAGCCTAAAGAATTGTGGAGTTGCTTGATTTTTCATTTGGTATATTGTGTTCTCACCTTGATTGAGCATGCCCGCAATAGGTAATGGGAATTTCGTTAGATGGTTTTGCTATTTTTGAGAGATTTACCATAGATGTAGATAGCAAGAGTTAATAAAAGTTACAAAGGCATCCTAAATATTGTGCCTTATGTTATTGTCCTGTGATTCTGGATCAACTTTTTTAGACATAACATAGTGTCTTGAGTTCATTTTGGCAGGTCCATTCACATGGAGAGAACGAGAAATAAACGACAGATTTTGAAGCGGTCCTCTCCTCCCACCTGGTGCAAAATCAGTGTTTACCTTGCTCCTCTTTTCCAGTTCTGCAGCCAATGAAAGAGCATATGGAGTGAAATATTTTCGCGGGAGATTGATCGGGTGGGGGGAACTTTTTTATTTTGACATTGATACCCGCAATGAGGATGCCCTATCCATTATAATATTAGTAATCGCTGCAGACCACACTTCGAAAAGAAAACAATAACTTTATTCATGTGCTTTTCTTTCCAAAGTATATACGTACGAATCAACACACATAATATTTTAGTGCGACAGATTCCATTACATTAATAAATTTTCCACGCTTGACAGGGTGGTCAGCATGTGAAGAAAATTTATGGTCTTTAAATAATTTTCGGTGGGTAGTGGCAGTAATTGCTGCCGTTCTTCAGGCGCACGAAGACTGGGCTTGGCTTCTGCTGCCTCATATTTCTCTCTTCAGAACCGGGATATCCTTCAGGTATGCTTTCGATCTTCCTGTCAAAACTAGATGCAAACAAAATTATTAGCAGAGATTAGGTGGATTGAAGTCATCTACTATCATAGAGGACATGTGAGTTTGAGAATTTTATGTGAATGCGGTAGAAGGGTATCTGCAGATTATCATTGGTTTGGTTACTTGATCTACTGTCACTGACAACAACGATCGGCATAAAGAAACCGTCGCCTTTTCAAACATTAATGGAAAATATCAGAACTTCTGCAGATTGATTCTTTTAGGGTTTGGGTTGGCAATCGGAGTCTGAGGTTACAATAGGATAAGTCAGCTAGCCGAGAATTTTTTTTATTTTTCAGAAGGGATCAACGAAACCACGAACTTTGGGCTAAGATAACCGGTCTATTGCAGCGAAGCTGGTATTTTCATGCTCTATTACCGACAGAGTGAGTGAGAAAGCAACGATGGATCCACTGATGGGAGCCTTGTATCCTTCTGATGGGTTCCAATCGGACGATCAGTCAATATCTGCTGTTGTAGATCGTTGTTTAGTTTCTAGACCAACTTTTCAAAGCGCACCCAACAGATGTGGAGACATGCATCATTTGGTTGATGTTGCCCCATTTTCAAATGATTGTTGTGATACACTGGATACTGAAGAGACCGAATTCTCTGATGCAGTCTTCGAATACATAAGTCGCATACTCATGGAAGAAGACATAGAAGAGAAGACATGCATGCTTCAAGAGTCTTTGGATCTATTGTCAGCTGAAAAATCCTTTTATGAGGTCCTCGGCAAAAAGTACCCGCCTTCACCTGAGCCAAGTCGCACGAATTGCAGCACCTACAATGACAATCACTCGAATGACAGTCTCTTAGATAGCACTAGATATACTAGCACTATCGGCAGTAGGAAAACCGGATCCTCTGCCAATATTGGTCAGGTTCAAAATCCAAGCAATTATGTTACAATGAGTTTTGAAAAAGATATTCGTCCAGCGGCATTTCAACCTAATCGAGGAGGTAATGCACAGAGGCTTGACTTGTGGGGTGAGAGCCAATTCGTTCGGCAGTTTAGGATGGGGATTGAGGAATCCAGCAAGTTTCTTCCTAATCAAGCACCTACCAAACTTCTACCTCTGAAACCGAATAGAAAGATTGACAAAAGGGACTGCCTCGGTGCATCGAAGAGAAAAGAGAGTCTCCATAGGGAGGAAGGAAACATGGAAGAGAGAAGTAGCAAGCAGGCTTTTGTTCATGAAGAATCCGTACTTCGCTCGGATGCTTTCGACATCGTTCTACTTAATGGCCAAGGGGAGGGCCTGGCGCATCTTATGAATCTCCGTGCATCGTTGAAGAATGGAGCGGACGAAATTGAACACAAGATCCAAGAGCCCAAAGCAGGCAGAGGCCGCAGCAAGAAGAAAAGAGGGAAAGTGGAGGTAGTCGATGTGAGGACGCTCCTCATCCAATGCGCACAAGCCGTAGCATCAAATGATCATAGAAGCGCGAATGCTCTGCTGAATGAGATCAGGAAACACGCCTCGCCTTTTGGCAATGGGACCCAGAGACTCGCTCACTACTTCGCTAATGGTCTTGAAGCGCGGTTGGCTGGCACAGGCAGCCAGATATATAGAGGCCTCGTCAATAGGAAAACAACAGCAGCTGATATGCTGAATGCGTACCAACTGTACCTTGCAGCTTGTCCATTCCAAAGATATTCTAACGCGGTCCCGGTCTTTTCGATATTAGATACAGTAGCAGATAAGATGAAGATTCACGTCATCGATTTCGGCATTCTTTATGGATTCCGATGGCCCACTCTGATTCAGCGCCTTTCCCAGAGACCTTGTGTACCGAAGCTCCGGATCACCGGTATAGACCTGCCTCAACCTGGATTCAGGCCCGCAGAAAGAGTCAAGGAAACGGGTCAGCGCTTGGCAGATTACGCTGAAAGTTTCAACGTGCCGTTTGAGTACAGCTTTATTGCGAAGAGGTGGGAGTTCATTGAACTAGAGGAACTCAAGATCGATAGGGACGAATTCACTATAGTCAACTGCATGTTCAGGTTCGAGAACTTGTTCGACGAGACCATCGCGGAAGAAAGTTCACGAGACATTGTCCTCAACCTGATAAGAAGAGCCCAGCCGGATCTCTTCATCCACGGTGTTACCAACGGGACCCACAATGCCCCGTTCTTCGTCACTCGGTTTCGGGAGGCTTTGCATCACTTCTCTTCCCTATTCGACATGCTTGACACTATAGTACCCCGCGAAAACCAGCAGAGGATGCTGATCGAGAAGGATATGCTGGGGAGGGAGGCGTTGAATACGATAGCCTGTGAGGGATGGGAGAGAGTGGAGAGACCGGAGTCGTACAAGCAGTGGCAATTACGCAACATGAGGGCCGGGTTTGTGCAGGTGCCCTTAAGCAGGAGCGTAGCGCGGTTCGTGATCAACAATATCGCTTCGCGCTACCACAAAGATTTCGTCGTAGACGAAGTCGGCAAGTGGCTGTTGATAGGATGGAAGGGACGGTTTCTATACGCCTTTTCTACTTGGAAACTGGCATAGCGAGATTGATATGTGCACATAGTTGAAGGAGCAAAAATGAGGTCGTCGCTAACAGCAGCCGTAAATCAGAAGATGACCCGGGATGTCGGAACCCCCTCATGATTCTCCTCAACATATTTATACCTGGGCTTTACCAGATGAGTGAATGGTTTTTATTTGAAAATCCCCTTGTTTAACACATTGTGTCGCTACCATCTAATCTCTGTGCCCTTTTGAGTGGCGATTCATTCACGTCTCATTTTTTCGGCGGGGAAGAAGCATTGTTTTGATCGTGTAATACCATATGATTGTTACTAAAGGATAATTGAATCCAGCACCTGAACAGTTTCCCGACATATCAGCTGTTCACATAGGTATATATCCATGTGTAGGGAACACATAGCTGAAATTCCAAATATCTCATACTCTATATACATTTTTGACAAAGACGCCTAAAACTGCTATTCCAAAATAGACAGTTGAGGCTCAAAAAGGAAATTGTTTTCACAAACCCATCGGTTACATATAGGGCCGCATTTTGTGACTCAGATTTAATAGGCCAAATTCGTAGTGGATAACTCTTTTTTTTTGTTTATTTGTAAAATAAGCTAAATTGGGTTGAGAAAAAATTGAACTCAAAAAAATAGGTCATAAATGATTTGTTTTTGGTCGAAATAAACCAATATTTTAACTCTGTTTTTCTAGAGCCCATGTCAGTCGCCCACTACGAACGCGCACTACCTAACCCAAGTAACTTGCAGCTTGCTTCCAGTTCCATATCTAGACGATCAAATCCAAGTTCTCGTCGCTCACGCTGTGGCACAGCAGACTTTTGCTCGCAATCCGTGCTCATCTGTTTCCGGCGTCGCTGCCTTTGCGCCCCTGCGGCGAGTAATGTTGTTTTTGGGCGTTCAGGTTTCTGTCAGAGTCTATATGCTCCTCAACCGCTCCTTTACTGTTGGAATTTTGTGGCCTCGAGGGGGGCACGAGTCCTGAATTAATTAGGTTTATACCATGAGTATATCTGGACAAGCTCTGAACAGAGAGCACCATGTGTCATGTATGTGCTTCTGCGATCTCTTCGTTCGTTCGTGGATTATTCACTGTCTGTCGTCTTCGCATCATCTCTGATTAACCCAAAACGGGGTCAAGTGTTTTTTGAGTATCAGTCTGTTTGATCGCAATCTCGTCTTCTGCAAAATCGTAATCATTCTTTGCTGCAATTACACAGAAGTGTCAATGCGTATGGTTTCCGTTACTTTTAGGAATCCATGCTTCGGGTTTGAACTTGTTTGAGGGCTTGCTTCATTACAGGAATGGGTGTTAATTATAAAGTTTCTAGTATCTGTCTCTTGCTGCTTTTGTCCGTCCCTCTTGATTCATGTGAATTGTGTAATGTTGTCCTGAAGTTGTGACGATGTTCTGGTTGCCGCGTTGGCGTTTGGTTCCTCTGTTTGGCCCTGGTCAACCTTTAGATTGGGAAAAAAAATATATACTCGTCCCAAGACGAATATATTTTTTTTCAATGTAACAAAAACAAGTGATTTGGTCCATTGGTCCGTCTGGTCCCGGTTCCAAGACCAGCCAATCCGGTCCACGGTCCCAAAAACTGGGAACCGTTCCTCCTCCTGGTCCGGTTCCCAATTCTTGGGTGAAACCCGACACCCCTAGTACATATTAACTCATTGTCTCAAACCTCTTTTCCAGTTTTGCAGTCGATGAAGAGCACATGGAGTCAAATCTTTTCACGGGAGATTGACCAGGCGAGGTACCTCCCTTACCTCGACATCGATTCCTGCTTATAAATATTAGCGATCGCTGCAGGCCAGACTATGAAACGAAAACAATGACTTTGTCCATGTGTTTTCCAGTCTTAAGTACATGCATAGGAACCAACACACGTAATATTTTAGTGTGATAGATTCCATGTGTTTTCCGATCTAAGTACATGCATAGGAACCAACACACATGATATTTTGTTTCTTTTTCTTTTTCTTTTTCTTTCTTTCTTTCTTTCTCTCTCTCTCTCTCTCTTCTTTTTCCTCTCTCCCGAAAGCTCTCTGTCTCTGTGTCTCTGCTGAAGCTTCTACCTTTTTTCCTCTTCAATTACCTTTCGCTTGTCAACCACTTATTTTACACATGAAGACTGGGCTTGGCTTCTGCTGCCTCATCTCTCTCTCTCTAGAACCAGGATATCCTTCAGGTACACTTTCGATCTTCCTGTGAAAACTCGATGCAAAGAAAACTATTAGCAGGGTTTAGGTGGATTGAAGTCGTCGACTCTCATAGAGAACAGGTGAGTTTCGGAATTTTATATGAATGCAGTAAGAGGTTATCTGCAAATTATGGTTGGTCTGGTGACTTGATCTACTTGTCACTAGCAAGAATGATCGGCATCGAGAAACTGTCACCTTTTTGAAATGTTGCTGGAAGATATCAGATCTTCTGCAGATTGATACTTTTATGGTTTGCGTTGGCCATCTGAGTCCGAGGTTACAATAAAATAAGTCAGCTAGCCGAAAATATTTTTTTTAGTTTGGGAGCAATGAAACCACAAACTTTGTGCCAAGATAAGCAATCTGTTGCAGTGAAGCTGGTATTTTCATGCTCTGATAGCATCAGAGTGAGAATGCAACGATGAATCCACTAATGGGAGCCTTGTATCCTTCGAACGGTTTCGCTCAGACAATCAGTCAATATCTGCCGTTGTAGATAATTGTTTAGTTTCTAGACCGACTTTTGAAAGCGCACCCAACAGATGTGGAGAGATGGATCATTTGGTTGATGTTGCGCCATTTTCAAATGATTGTCGTGATGTACCGTACACCGAATAGACTGGATTCTCTGATGCAGTCTTTGATTACATAAGTCGCATACTCATGGAAGAAGATATAGAAGAGAAGACAGGCATGCTTCAAGATTCTTTGGATCTATTGTCAGCTGAAAGATCCTTCTATGAGGTCCTTGGCGAAAAGTACCCGCCTTCACCTGAGCCAAATCGCACGAATTGCATCACCTACAATGACAAACACACAAATGACAGTCTTAGACAGCACTAGATATACTAGCACTATCGGCAGTAGGAAAAACGGATACTACGCCAACATTGGTTGGGTTCAAAATCGAAGCAATTATGGTACAATGAGTTTTGAACAAGATATTAGTCCAGCGGCCTTTCAACCTAATCGACGGGGTAATGCACAGAGGCTTGACTTGTGTGGTGAGAGCCAATTAATTCGGCAGTTTAGGATTGGGGTCAAGGAATACAGCAAGTTTCTTCCTAATCAAGCAAGTACCGAACTTCTACATCAGGAACCAAACGGAAAGATTGACAAAGCAGACTGCTTCGGTGCATTGAAGAGAAAAGAGTCTCCATAGGGAGGAAGGAAACATGGAAGAGAGAAGTAGCAAGCAGGCTTTTGTTCATGAAGAATCCGTACTTCGCTCAGATGCTTTCGACATCGTTCTACTTAGTGGCCAAGGGGAGGGCCTGGCGCGTCTTATGAATCTCCGTGCATCGTTAAAGCACAGATTGAATGAAATCGCACATGAGATTGAAGAGCCCAAAGGTGGCAGAGGTCACGGGAAGAAGAAAGGAGGGAAAGTGGAGGTAGTCGATGTGAGGATGCTCCTCATCCGATGGGCACAAGCCGTGACATCAAATGATCATAGGAGCGCGAATGCTCTGCTGAATGAGATCAGGAAACACGCCTCGCCTTTTGGCAATGGGACCCAGAGACTCGCTCACTACTTAGCTAATGGTCTCGAGGAGCGGTTGGCCGGCACAGGCAGCCAGATATAAAGAGGCATCGCCAATAGGAAAACAACAGCAGCTGATATTCTGAATGCGCACCACCTGTACCTTGCAGCTTGTCCATTCCAAAGATATTCTAATGCCGTCTCGAACATGACGGTATTTGTAACACCCTGAGTCTCCACTGTACACATATTGTCCGCTTTGGACACTAAGTCCTCACGGTTTTACGCACCGCCATCCCTCTCCCAAGCCAATATATTGTCCTCTCTGGGTATATATGCCCTTCATCAGAGTTGTGCAGCCTCCCTCAAGGTTTTGTTTCATCCGCCCCTAGGCTAAGCCTCCATCTCTCTCCCAAGCCAATATATTGTCTTCTTTGGGTGCATACGCCCTCCATCAGAGTCGTGCAGCCTCCCTCAAGGTTTTGTTTCATTTGCCCATAGGCTCAAAACGCTTATGTACAATTAGAGAGACCCAAGTTTTATAAGCTAGCCCAGA
This sequence comes from Eucalyptus decipiens, assembly GCA_014182575.1. Classification (NCBI taxonomy): domain Eukaryota; kingdom Viridiplantae; phylum Streptophyta; class Magnoliopsida; order Myrtales; family Myrtaceae; genus Eucalyptus; species Eucalyptus decipiens. Next base: position 38,892,365 of record CM024619.1, read on the forward strand.
ACTCCCTCCCTAGGTAATGTGGGACAAGAGAGGGACTCCTTCCTTGCACACGTCCGGGGACCGAGGCGCAGACGCACCGCCATCCCTCCTCCCCACGCACCGCCGCTCGGGCGGTCACACTCTCCTCACAGCGTCCTCGCTATGGCCCCACATGCGATCGGGAGTCGGCTCTCATACCATTTGTAACGACTCGGGCCCCACTGTGTAATATTGTCCACTTTGGATACTGAGTCCTCACAGCTTTAAAACGCGTCATATAGGTTAAAGGGACCCCAAGCCTTATAAACTAGCCCAAGACTCCCTCCCTAAGCAATGTGAGACAAGAGAGGGACCCCTTCCTTGCGCACGCCCGAGGACCAAGGCGGCCATCCCTCCTCCCCACACACCGCCGCTCGTACCCCAAGAAAACAAAACCATAAGGACTTAGTATCTAAAGCGAACAATATATGTACAGTGGAGACCCGGGATGTTACAGTATTAGATACAATGGCGGATAAGACAAGGATTCACATCATTGATTTCGACATTCTTTATGGATTCTGATGGCCCTCTCTGATTCAGCGCCTTTCCCAGAGACCATGTCCAACAAAGCTCCAAATCACCGGTATAGACTTGCCTCAACCCAGATTTAGGCCCGCAGAAAGAGTCAAGGAAACGGGTCAGCTTTTGGCAAATTACGCTAAAAGTTTCAACGTGCCGTTTGAGTACAACGCCATTGCGAAGAGGTGGGAGTTCATTGAACTAGAGGAACTCAAGATCAACAGGGACAAAGTGACTATAATCAGCTGCACGTGCAGGTTCAAGAACTTGTTCGATGAGACCATCGCGGAAGAAAGTTCACGAGACATTGTCCTCAACCTAGTAAGAAGAGCCCAGCCGGATCTCTTCATCCACGGTGTTATCAACGCGAACCACAATGCCCCATTCTTCGTCACTCAGTTTCGGGATGCTTTGCATCACTTCTCTTCTCTATTCGACATGCTTGACACTATAATATCCCACGAAAACCAGGAGAGGATGCTGATCAAGAAGGTAATGTTGGGGAGGGAGGCGTTGAATACGATAGCCAGTGAGGGATGGGAGAGAGTGGAGAGACCGGAGTCGTACAAGCAGTGGCAATTACGCAACATGAGGGCCAGGTTTGCAGGTGCCCTTAAGCAGTTGGCTAGCGCAGTTCGTATTTAACAAAATAGCTTTGCGCTACCACAAAGATTTCATCGTAGACGAAGTCAGCAAGTGGCTATTGCTAGGATGGAAGGGACGGTTTCTATACGCCTTTTCTACTTGGAAACCGGCATAGCGTGTAACACCCCGAACCCTTCGCAGGTCGTTACCAGCGCCGATGTTACACTTTATTACCTTTTTCTATCTTGTACTTAGGACAAGCGTCATTAATCACAGGCATTTAAAAAAAAAAAAAACGGTCCCAGCGCGACTCATAGCAGAAGCAAATCAAACATCGCCATCTATCCCCCTACCAATCCATGATACAAATACACACCAACTAAACATCAGAATTTTATAAACAACGTCGACGCTTTGCTTACATGCATATATATATCAAGATGGGGTTCTCTTCGGGTCGGTACAAAACAAGAAAGGCTAGGACTCTGCCATGTCCTACCTAAAATCTCAAAAAGAAACCTCGACCCCTAACCATCATACGAGCACAAAACCTTCCCATCGAAAGCGTCGACTATCTACATCAAAAAGAGATCCAGCTCCTACTCATCACGCGCAGGTCTCACACCCAACCCAGTGCATCAGGCGGTGGCGGCGGCAACATCCCTCGCATAGCTCCATCCCGTCGAACGTGCACAGAAATGAACTCTTGTATGACAGGGCCCCTAGCCAGGCCGATATCATACATCACTAGACATCGCACTAGGATAAAAGTCAGTCCGGGAACAGAGGGACAATCTATCTCCGCACACTCAACCTCTACATCAGACGGTAGACCATAGAATACCCCCCGCGAGACGGCAGGAAGCGGCATACTGCTAATCTGAAATGTTATTCCCCAAAAAGGGGTGAGTATAACCACTCAGCAGATAGGGAAATCCAATAACAACTCAATGCACCATGCATATCATCATCATGCGATGCAGGCATTGCTTACCTTTTTAATGTCATACGTATTCATGCATCATCACATCATACATATCATCGTCATGACATCTCATATATCATTATCATCAGCATGCATTTCATTATGCATATCATACCATGGATGATCATCATATCACATCTCATATCATCAACATCATCATCATCACCATGCATATCATTATGCATATCACCATGCATATCATCATGCATACCATATCATTATCATCACCATGCATATCATCATGCATACCATATCATAGGTGATCATCATATCACATGTCATCATGCATATCACGTCATGGGTGATCATCATATCACATCACATCTCATCATGCATATCACGTCATGGGTGATCATCATATCACATCACATCTCATCATCATCATGCATCATCATGCATATGTCATCATAGGTGATTATTATATCACATATCATCTCATCATCATCATGCATCATCATGCATATGTCATCATAGGTGATCATCATATCACATATCATCTCATCATCATCATGCATCATCATGCATATCATCATCATTTAATTCTCATTTTTTTTATCTTTAAATTTGATCACCACATCACCCATTCTCAATTATCAATTTCATCATCATCCCTTCGGACAAAGACCTCCGACAGGGTTCCCAACATTCAGCCTCCCAGGCCACCAGGCTTCCGGCCCCCCACATTCCGGGCATCTCGCATCTCAACTAGCATCACGAGGCATTCCCTTCGGGCAGAAACCTCCGACAAGGCTTCCGGCCTTTACCCTTCTAGCCAGGCATCCCACACCCAAATCCTGGCATCGCGAGGCATTCCCTTCGGGCAAAGACCTCCAACAGGGCTTCCGGCCCTCCACATTCCGGGCATCCTAAAACTCCCAGGGAATTCCGGCAATGCATCTCTGTACATTCCGGCCTCATCCTCCACCACAACCTCTTACTCACATATCACTTTTCCATATACATCATCCTTTTTGATCTCATTATTACATGGCATATGATTCACACATGCATCACAATTCATGATCATACATACCAATGTCATATAACAATGCATAATAAATTCAATAGAATTTATGGCCAATAAAATAATCCATTTTTATTTTATTTTATTTTTTATTTATTTATTTTCATAAATATTACATTTAATATTTATGATTTTCCAAAATCATAATATTCAAACAATCATTAAACAACCAATAGGATGACAATTCCATACAAAATTCATGGCCAAATTGAATTTCACAAAATTTCACAATTTCCACAAAATAGCACATGATATTCGGATAATGGCAGATTGCACAGTTTCCAAATAAATTCGATTAAAATACTCATATGGCCTCCAAAAATTACTAAATTTTACAGGGTGATAGCCAAGACATTTTCGTGCAACTTTCATGAAGAACTCCAAGCCAGATTATTTTTAGATTATTTTATACAACCTCACGAAGCTTCTGGAACCACTACCGCATCGTCCAGAATGCACATCTCCGAAATATTAAGGTTTCACCCATATATTCTCTTTCTTTTCCTCTGAAATTTGAGTATGTTATGTATCAAGGTGTCCTTTACAAGTTTCATGAAGAGATCTAGGTCAAATAACCAAAGCATGGTCGTCTTTTAAGTCCTTGAAGTCTCGGGTGTCTCGGAACACACCACCAGAATCAATCATCTCCAAGATCTAGCCGACTTACTAGGCTATACTCGTTCATTTCTCTTCAAATTTGAGTATTTTGTATTTTAAGATGTTACCTACAACTTTTATGAAGACAACGAAGTAATATCTCCAACAGAAATCAACATGCAGTCAAGAAATCAACAAGAGGTCAGTGAAGATTTCGCAGATCTGAAGTCTCCGTATGATAGAAATTTTGACCCCTCAAATCTCCATAGTTTTCTACGAAATTTTAGTATGTCATAATAAAAGATGTTAGCTTCAACTTTCATGAAGACAACGAAGCCAAAATCGGACTCCAAACACACATGCAAGCTCGAACAAGCTACTGACTTCCACAAACCGAGCAAGAACAGTCACACGGTTTTGAAAACAACCAACCCTTACCTCGGTTTCTCTCACAAATGCACTCAAAACCTAACATGCAAACTATATACACACATGCAAGAGAAGTTAAAGGACTCCACTTGCCTCTAAACCGAACTAGTGACGAGCACACGGCGGCGAATCGGGCGGCACACGGGCGGACGGACGGCGAGCGGCGGCGACTCCTTCCTCTCGGCTCCTCCTCCCTTTCTCTCGAACTCTCTCTTTCTCTCACCCTTTCTCTCCCTCTCGGCCGAATGGACAAAGAACCGGCCACCTTCTCTCTCTCCTCCCCTCTTATTGTGGCATCCCAGAAATTCAAAGCCAAGCCTTAAGGTGTGTCAAATGTCTTTAATTAGGTGATAGAATTTTATGGCATATGCTTTAGCCAATTTGTCTTTTAATTTGATGAATTGTGCTTGTGTTGTTGAAATTTAAATTTAATTTATTAATGCTTGGCCATATGATTTGAATTTCAATAATTAAAAATATCCCAAGACTTTGGCCAAGATGGAAATTGGAATTTCAAAAATATTATAGAAGAAATTTCAAAAAAAAAAAAAGGGAAAAAGGGCTAATTTTCGGAATGGGCCTTGAGCCCATTAGCCTCAAGCTTGGTGGGCCAAGCTAGTCGGCCCATTGGGCCCAAGAAGAGGAGCTCGACCAGCCCAAGGGGAATGGCCGGTTGGGCCTAAGCCCAAGCCCAAGCCCAAATAGAATTCAAAATTAGAAATTACAAGTGGCAAGGAGATAAAGCATGCATTGGCCATTGGATAGGTGAGTTAATCATTGCAAATGATGGCCTAAGGGGGGTATAAAAAGGATGAGGAAAGAGAAGGGGCCGGTTTTCTTGATCATTTGGCCGAGAGAGTGTGCGAGGGAGAGAGAGAATTCGAGAGGGAGAAAGAGAGACCGAGAGGGAGAAGAGAGGAGGCGGAGCCGAGAGGGAGGTGCTGCCGTACGCCCGCCTTGCCGACCGTCCTACGCCACCGTACGCCGCCGTGTGCTTGCTGTTCGTCCATCTTAGAGGCAAGTGGGAGTTCATAACTTCCTTTGCATGTTTGTTGTGGTGTTTGCATGTTAGATTATAGGTGTGATTTGTGTGAAAAACCGAAGTAAGAGTTGATATTTTGCAAACCGTGTGACTGTTCTCGTTCGGTTTAGTGGAGTCAGTAACTTGTTCGAGCTTGCATGTGGGTTTGGAGTGTGATTTTGGCTTCGGTGTCTTCATGAAAGTTGAAGCTAACATATTGAGGTATGACATACTCAAATTTCATGGAAAACGAAGGTGATATGAGGGGTCAAATGCCTTGTGATACGGAGGTTCTAGATCTGCGAAATCTTCACTGACCTCTTGATGATTTCTTGGTTGCATGTTGTTTTATGTTGGAAATCTCACTTTTGTGTCTTCATGGAAGTTGTAGGTAACATCATAAACTACAACATACTCAAATTTGAAGAGAAATGAACAAGTATAGCCTAGTTAATCGGCTAGATCTTTGAGACGGATGGTTCTGTTGAAGTGAACCGAGATACCCGAGACTTCAAGGACTTAAAAGAGGATCATACTTTGGTTATTTAACCTAGATCTCTTCATGAAACTTGTAAAGGACACATTGATGCATAACATACTCGAATTTCAGAAGAAAATAAAGAGATTTAATGGGTCAAATCTAAGTTTTTCGGTGATGTGTGTTCTGGACAAAACGGTAGAGGTTCCAGAAGCTTCATGGAGTTGTATAAATTAATCCATAAAGAATTTGGCTTAGTGTTCTTCATAAAAAGTGCACGAAAATGTGTTGGCTATCACCCTGTAAAATTTGGGAATTTTCGGAGGTCATATGAGTATTTTAATTGAATTAATCCGAAAACTATGCAATCTGGCCATTATCCGAATATTAAGTGTATTTGGTGGAAATTTGGGAAACTATGTGAAATGCAAATTTGGCCATGAAATTGTGTGAAATTGTGATTCTAATTAGTTGTTTAATGATTGTTTGATTTTCAAGATTTTTGGAAAATCATAAATGTTAAAGATAATATTTATTTATGGAAATAAATAAATATAACATTAAAATAATAATATAATAAAATAATAATAAAATAATAATAATAATAATAAAATAAAAGTGGATTTTTATCGGCCATGAGTTCTATTGAATTATGATACATTGTTATATGACATTGATGCATGTATGATCGTGAATTATGATGCATTGTTATATGACATTAATATATGCATGATCGTGAATTATGATGCATTGTTATATGACATTGATATATGCATGATCGTGAACTATGATGCATTGCTATATGGCATTGATGCATGAATGATCATGAATTGTGATGTCTGTGTGTTAATCATATGCCATGAAATAATGAGATGAAAAGAATGATAAAATGTGGAAGTGGTATGTGAGTAAGAGGATGTGGCGGAGGTTGATGTCTGGTGGCCGAGTGGCATAATTCCGAGATTCCCTGGGAGTTTCGGGATGCCCGAATGTGGGGGGCTGGAAGTCCCCGTCGAGGTTTCGCCCGAAGGGAGTGACTCGCGATGCCGGGTTAGGGTGCGAGATCCCGGTTAGAAGGGTAAAGACCGGAAGTCCTGTCGGAGGTTTCTCGCCCGAAGGGAGGTTCCTCGCGATGCTAGTTGAGGTGCGAGATGCCCGGAATGTGGGGGCCGGAAGCCCAAAGGGCCATGAGATGGCCGGGATACCGGGATCCCGTCGGAGGTTTCTCGCCCGAAGGGAGGATGATGATGGTGGAGTTGATGAATTGAGGAAAGATAATGTGGGATCAATTGATAAATAAAAGTGAAAATTGATCTATGATGTGATATGCATGGTGATGCATGGTTAATGATGATGTGATATGCATAGTGATGCATGGCCAATGATAATATGATGTGATATGCATGGTTAATGATGATGTGATATGCATAGTGATGCATGGCCAATGATAATATGATGTGATATGCATGGTAGTGCATGGCTAATGATGATGTGATATGCATAGTGATGCATGGCCAATGATAATATGATGTGATATGCATGGTGATGCATGGCTAATGATGATGTGATATGCATAGTGATGCATGGCCAATGATAATATGATGTGATATGCATGGTGATGCATGGTTAATGATGATGTGATATGCATGATGATGCATGGCTAATGATAATATGATGTGATATGCATGATGATGCATGGTTAATGATGATACGTATGCCATGATGATGCATGAATACGCTTGACATCGAAAAGGTAAGAAATGCCTCGTATTGTATGATGATATGCGTAGTGCACAGACCGAGTTGTTATTGGATTTCCCTATCTGTTTGCCGAAAGTTGTACTCACCCCTTTTGGGGATAACATTTCGATTAGCACTATGCCGCTACCCGCCGTATCGCGTGGCGTGTTTTACGGTATTCCGTCCGACGTCGAGGTGGAGATGACCGAGATAGATTGTCCTTCGGTACCGGGTTGACTTTCATCCGAGTACGATGCCTAGTCATGTATGATATCGGCCGGGCCCCCCTGTCATACAAGAATTTTTGTCCGTGCACATACGACGAGATGGAGTGATGCGGGGGATGCTGCCGCCGCCACCACCTGACGCACTGGGATGGGTGTGAGATCGCGTGTGAGGAGTAGGAGCTAGACCGCTTTTTGATGTAGATAGTTGACGCTTGTGATGGGAGGGTTTTTGTGCTTATGTGATGTTAGAGGTCGGAGTTCTTTTTGAGATTTTAGGAAGGACATGGTAGAGTCCTTACCTTTTCTGTTTCTTTTGTACCGACCCGAGGAAAAACCCCATCTCGCTATATGTATGTAAGCAAAGCGTCAATGCTGTTTATAAAATCGTGGTGTTTAGTTGGTGTGTATTTGTATCATGGGTTAGAAGGGAGATAGATGACGATGTGAATTTTGCTTCCGCTATGAGTCGCGCATGGGACCGCTTTAAAAAAAAAAATGCCTGTAATCTGGCAAGGCTCAATTTAGCTAAGAGATAGAGTTGGTAAAAGATGTAACATCGGCACTGTTAACGACCTGCGAAGGGTTCGGGGTGTTACACTTATACTCCCTAGAGCTATCATTTGCAATGATTGATTTGCCTCACCAATGGCCAATGCATGCTCTTGCCCCTTGCCACTTGTCATTTTTATTTTTGAATTTGATTGGGCTTGTTGGGCTTTGGAGTTGGGCCATCCGGCCACTCCTCCTTGGGCTGGTCGACAGCCTTCTTGGGCTCTAATGGGCCGACTAGCTTGGCCCACCAAGCTTTAGGCCAATGGGCCCAAGGCCCATTTCTAATTTAATCCCCTTTTTCCCTTTTTTTTTTTGAAATTCTTTTATAAATATTTTTGAATTCCAATTTTCATCTTGGCCAAAGTCTTGGGATATTTTTTTGATTATCGAAATTTAAATCATATGGCTAAGCATTAATCTATTAACTTTAAATTTCCACAATCGCAAGCACAAATCATCAAATTAAAAGACTAATTGGCTAAAACATAAATCATAGAAATTCTATCACCTAAATAAAGACTTTAACACACCTTATGGCTTGGCTTTGAATTTCTGGGATGCCACATAGCGAGATCGATATGTGCGCATGGTTGAAGGAGCAAAAATGAGGTCGTCACTAACTGCAGCTATCAAAAATCATAAGATGACCGGGCATGACGGAATCCCCTCATGATTCTCCTCAAAATGTTTACACCTGGGTTTTTACCCGGGTATGAGCTTTGCCAATGTTCCGATTGGCTTGATTGCATTGATTGAATGGTTGAATTGATGGAACCGACACCCATGGGTGCGGCCGAAGGCGACCGGAAGAGGCAATGACCAAATGGAGCCCCGGTGGTTTAAGGCCAATGTCCAAACCAGCCTTAATTCTTGTAATAGTTTGTGACAACCTGAATTTTCAAAATTTGTTTTCTATTAAATAAATCGGTCCTTTCATCGACACACCTATGGTGCTATTATCTGAGCTAATCACTCACGAAATAACTAGACTATCTGAGGAAGCCATTAAGAGATTTTAATGCAATAGACTTGAGAATTCAACCCGGAATCGACTGCTCGGCCGTGCTGGTCTACAAGGGTCATTACGACACCGTCAAAAATTGATCAAAGACTGGACATAAGTCGATTCGATTGAGATATGCAATTAGTGCGTGAGTGATTCCACCTAATTGCAAAATTCTCGTCGAACGGTACTAGACCGATTTTTCTATCATTTCTGTAACTGGTGTCCGTATTTGAAACCTTGAGATTTAACAACCGAAAGTCGCCAATGTGTCGAAGATATACAATGTGACTCGAGATAAATTGATCACGGGTCAATTGCACAAAAAATTCTTAAAAGTTACCTGATAGACTAGGTCACGCTAAAATCGCTTCAGATTGAAATTAACCACGAATTTGAACCCGGTTTTAGAAATTGAAAGTTCCATCATGTCATAATTTAGTATAGGAACGTCGACTCATCCTCCAAAAAAATTTCAGAGATTTCGAGATTTTTACGGAAAATCGATTGGACATTGTGAAAATTAACGAAAATTCGGATGGGCCAAATTAAAGGAAATTTGGATTTCCAAGCTGAGCCTTTGGGTGTCGGGAACTTGCAAAAATTGTACGGGATTTTTCTTCAATGATATCGGACCTCGATTTGGATAATCGGAGAGGAAATTGAAGTAATTTAGTGAAATTTTGAGCTTCAATTTGGGGGGGGTGCAACATTTGGTTTTAAGTTGGATTATTTGTGGATATTAAGGCAAGAAAGTAATAGGGGGACATGCCATAAATGGAGGGGATTAAGCTTGTTGACTTCTTGTCTTGGCTTCTCAAGCACGCTTGGCTGCCCTCCTTCTTCGAAAGAGCTTCGTCCTTCTACTCTTGCTTGGCTTTCATTTTCTTCGTTTGAAACCGCAGCTCCATCTTCTTGCGGTTTCCCTTTGAAGCAACGCCACTTGTCGCGTCTTCTCTCCAGCTCGGTCAGCCATCAGCTTAGTCAACCGAAGCCGCTCCATTTCTCCTCCGTTTCAGCTTCGTCCACGTCTCTTCCTCCCATCGTCAGCCCACGATCGAGAAATCTGAAGCCCATCATCTCCACGTTCTCGCTTCATCTCTCTGCCACCGAGCTTTTCTCATCATCATCATCACCATCCACCATCATCCAACGCCATCATCATAGCCCTCAACCCCACGTTCTCTCCCTCTTGCTGTCTCTCTACCGAACTTCTTCACACCAACCGTCCAGCTCATCTCACGCCAGCACACCGAGTCAACAAATCTAAAGACCTCCCCCAATGTCGATTTCTTTTTCCACCGAGGCACCACCGCACGTACGAAGCTGCCGTCCCAGTCAACCGCCAGCTTCATCGACTCCTTCGCTGCTTTTGCCTCCATCGTTGCGGCTTCTATTTTCCCAGCTCTCTGCCACCGATCGACGCCAGCGAAGCCAGCTCTTGGACAAGCCCAGCAGCAGCTCTTGCTGCTTCCTTGTTCAGCCCAAAACCCCTGCAGAGGCCCACGAAATTTCCAGCCCATCTTCAATTCCAGCAGCCCATCTTGAAGCCAGCAAGTTCTATCTTCAGTCAAGCCCAGCCCAAGAACTCAACAACTGTTTGGTCCAATCCATTTGAAGCCCAACGAAATCAGCAGCCCAGTTCGAGCCCAAGTCCGCAAAGCAAGCCTAATCCAACTCAAAAACAAATCTCAACTTGGGCTGAGATTTGTTGGGCCAATTTTAGGCCGCAATTCAAGTTTTGGCCGCCGTCGTGTCGTCGTCGCGGTGTTCCGGTCTTCGCATTTAACCTGTGAATTTAACTCACTAATCCTAGCTTAGTAGGTGAATTGTGCTTAGGGGTCGATTAGTTTAAGCTAAGACGGATTAGGTGGTTAGATTATATTAAATTAGAGAATTTAATTAATTGCCAATGCATGTTAGGTGGATAGTTAGTGCAATTAGCGAGTAAATAGATTCTAGTATTTATTCAACGAGTCTCAGAAATTTTCTGAGTTCGTTTCGGCGTCCAATTAGGCATTACGGGCCTAAGTTAAATTTATTGGCATTTATTTATTTTCCGGAAATTAGACCAGGATAGTTGGTGACCAGAATTTCGTGCTAATTGCAATAGTGCTATATATTTATTTAATTGAGTACCAGATTGTATAATTTGAGTGCAAATAGTGATTGTGAGTCATTATTCCAAAAAATGGATAACTTGGGTAATTGATTGGGAAATTGTCGTGTGAGACTGTGAACTAAATCAAGAGAACCACCAGAGTATGGTTATGCTGAGTGGGGCCGTGATATCACTAAGTCTAAATTTGCTTGGTGGGGCTGTGATTTCCACCGAATATAGAAAATTATTCGGTGGGACCGTGATTAGCACCAAATATAGAAAATTGTTCGATGGGGCCGTGATTACCACCAAATATGAAAAATTGCCAAATGGGACCGTGATTACCACCAAGTCTAGAAAATTGCCGAGTAAGGGCCGTAATTCCACTAAATCTAAATTTGCCGAGTGGGGCCGTGATTACCACTTAATATAAGTCGTGCCTATTGGGCCATGACTAAGAGTCGAGAATGAATTATCGAAATGACCGTGCAATGGTCTTGATGACATGTAATCGACTATGTCAATTGATCGATGGTTCGATCTGTTTGGTTGGATGATGTGATTGTCAGTAATTATGAATTGAACTGACTTGTAGGAAGGAACTTAGGCCAAGTAAGTCATCTGACGCCTGATTGTGCTTAAGCAACCCTTAGGGCGTAATTTTCTTTCTAATTGGGTCTTAGGGGGTTGAACTTGTTGAAACGTAGTCTCACCCCGTTATAGGATCACATTTTCAAGTCCCTAGGTGACGACCGTGGAGAGTCAGAAGTCCTGGAGTTTGGAAAGGTGGAAGAAGCATAATTGGCGAACCTATATGGCTAGTTAGTCATAGGACAGTTCCTTTTTGATGAACCGATATTTTTGTAACCAGTCTGGTCTTGTGTATAAACCCGTTTTGATATAAAAGACTTATTGTGGTTTTAAAAGTTTAACCCTGCTTTCCTATCCCATTGTTTTATTATCTGGGGATTTATATCTGACTCCACATGCGTATTTAAATCGAATGGGTCGGCGATGCGTCTTGGGACATCGCTATTATATTGACCAAGCAGGGATGGGCACATGCTCGGAGGGTCGGGACGTGACATAGTTTATCTTAAATTAATTCCAATTAGCCTAGTTTAGATGTTGATAGCCTTATTAGCATATGCTTTGTTAAATAAAATCAATTAGACTTAGCCTCACATTCAATGAAACGATTAGAATTGTCTTGCTTAGATTTCACCCTCTCTTTTCTTTTCTTTTTCGGTCGGAGATTTCACCTTATTCAATTGACTAGAATTAAGCTTGCCTAAGTTCAAGTAGCAAGATTATGAGGGTTCATGTCTTGAGGCTCAATAATAGAGCTTTGTATAACTCTTTACCCAACAAGTTGTGGGTTGTTTTCAGTTCTTGCACCTAGGTAGATACATTTCAATTACTTGAGTGTTTACTTAGTGCACCATCATTTCAATATATTGATTGCCAATATCCTTTTCTAGAATAGGATAATATTATATTAGAATTTTAATGAACTTCCTACAAAAACATTTGTAGTCAATTTGTGACTAATGGAATTATAAATGGTAATCAAGAGTAATCCGTCGCTTAGATTACACACTGTTAAGTTAGGTACCTAAAGGGTTCTAATGGAAACATTAGCATAAGCAAGTCCCCACCCCTAGAATTCTTTAGCTAAGTAAAAATTGAGACCCCTACATCTTGATTGGGTTCTAACCAACCCCTAAAGATGGCTAGTAGCAACTTCTAAAAATATTTAAGTGGCTAAGAACTTTAAAATGAAATCTTGTGTCATGTGAGGTATAGGCTTGGAAGAGCACGCGCTCTTAATATTGATGTACCGTTTTGCGGTGTTATCATTCGGTGGGCCGTTTGAGACCGTCACTTGTATGTACCATTCTAACCATCTTTTGAGCAAATACCTCTAAAGCTATTCGCCGAGAGTGGCCCCTCGAGGGGTAGGTCGCAAGAGTCTCCACTCTCATAGCTTGTACATATTTCGACCTCAAAAAACCTTCGACTAGCCTAAAGAATTGTGGAGTTGCTTGATTTTTCATTTGGTATATTGTGTTCTTACCTTGATTGAGCATGCCCGCGATAGGTAATGGGAATTTCATTAGAAGGTTTTGCTATTTTTGAGAGATTTACCATAGATGTAGATAGCAAGAGTTAATAAAAGTTACAACGGCATCCTAAATATTGCACCTTATGTTATGGTCCTGTGATTCTGGATCAACTTTTTTAGACATAACATATTTTCTTTGAGTTCATTTTGGTAAGTCCATTCACATGGAGAGAACGAGACATAAACAACAGACTTTGAAGCGGTCCTCCCCTCCCATTTGGTGCAAAATCAGTATTTACCTTGCTCCTCTTTTCCAATTCTGCAACCAATGAAAGAGCAAATGGAGTGAAATATTTTCGCGGGAGATTGACCGGGTGGGGGGAAATTTTTTACTTTGACATTGATACCCACAATGAGGATGAGAAAATATTGGATGGTCCCAGAGCGCCAAGTCAGTGTGCTCCCCAACTAATGAGAAAGTGACGCGTGGCTCCACGTGAGCACAAGCGGCCCCACTGGTTTTTCTACACAATATATAATATTTTCCCATTTCTATTTAAAAATTTACTGTCATTGATAGACTTGTTCTTTTTTCTCTCTCCTCTTTTCTAGAGTAGACCCTCATGCATTAATGGCGCTATCACGCCCCGATCCTCGAGCGCATGCCCATCCCTCTCTGGTCGATAAAAACTATGCGACTTTCCAGGACGAGTCGCCGACCCTTTTATTTTATTGCACATGCGGAAGCAAATAACAAATCCCCTGACAGTAACTATCTCGGGATAGAAAAGCAGGACATCACATTCACAAACAAACCACACTTTTATAAACATACTGAGTCTTTTACACAAGTCTATAACCAAAAAACTAGTTCTCAAAAAGAGGCTGTCCTATCCGACCTACTCTTCAGGTCACCTCAGCTTAGCTCCAAGTCCTCCCTCTACGGTCCTGAAAATTTTAAGCCCACGACGGGGTGAGATATGAATCTCAGCGAGTTTACGGTCTAAGCCCCGATTATGAGGAAATACACCGAGAAGTGTCCTAACCACACAACCACTCAATTGGCACAGAGGACTTACCTTTCCTCAGTTTCCTTTCTTGTATGTCAGTATAGTTCATATCGTAATGCATATAATCAATGCACATAACAACTGGAACACCTCATCAATTCAATTAATCACCGGGGTCCTGATTATAAGGCCAAACCGTTATGACACGTCCCATTCCATGTCACATAGTTTTGGTCTCATAATCAGGTGCATCAAACTCAACAATCATGCGTTCCAATTGTTAATTACACCCCTCAAGGGTACGGCCAACTCTATTGGCGGTCTTCTGGCATTGCCAGGCGTCGTTTCACCTCCTTTGAGCACGGCAACGTCTCTCAATTAGACGACTTCCCCAAAGGGGCGTAGGTCTAGAATCTACTGCGACCCGAGTCCCAATGAATGGGTAACATCCAGCTTAACAACCCAGGATGGTTTCTCTTAACCAACACACGACCAATCAATCTTGGCCTAGGACACTGTGCATTGCACTCAAATGTCTCAATTAAAATAGTGAACCTGGCATATTTTCTTCATATTAGAAATATACGATAAAATAGTCATGTGTGGGTACACGGTCAATTCACACTAGAAAAACTGATATCCTCCAATTTAAAATCCCACTGGTTTATATAGTACATAAAACTATTTTCGGTGTTAAAACCCGATGTGGCATCCCAAAATTCAATGACAAGCCATAAGGTGTGTTAAAGTCTCTAATTAGGTGATAAAATTTCCCATGGCTTATGCTTTAGCCATTAGTCTTTTTAATTAGATGATTTGTGCATGTGCTTGTGAGAATTTAAATTTGATAGATTAATAACCTATGCTTGGCCATGTACTTTATAAATTAAATTTCAATAAACAAGATGTCCCAAGACTTTGGCCAAGATGAAAATTGAAATTTGAAAATATTTATAGAAAGGAATTCAAAAAAAAAAAAAAAAGAGAGGAAAAGGTTAATTTTTAGGATGGGCCTTAGGCCCATTGGCCTAAGCTTTTAATGGGTCAAGTTGGCCGGCCCAATGGAGGCCCAAGAGGGAGTGGTCGACCGGCCACAAAGAAGCCCAAGCCCAAATTCAAAAGTGCATAAGACAAGTGGCACAAGACTCTCATGTATTGGCTTAGGGAAGAAGGCCATGCATTGGCCATGGTTAAGGCAAGTAATGATTATCAATGATGAGAGTTTGGGGGTATAAGAGGGAAGAGAGAGAGAAGGTGGCTGGATTCCCATTCGACCTAGAGAGAGGGTGAGAGAGAGAGAGAGAGAGATTTCGAGAGAGAGGGAGAGGCCGAGAGAGAGAGAAGGAGGAGGAGCCGCCGTGTGCCGCCGTGTTCACTGCCCTACGCCGTCGACCGACCGGTCTAGAGGCAAGTGGGAGTCCTCTAGCTTCTCTTGCATGCTTGTATGTTGTTTGCATGTTAAATTTTTGGGTGTTTAAGTGAGAAAAACCGAGGTATGGTTGGCTTATTCTTGAATCGCATGACTGTTCTTGCTCGGACCGTGTGAGTCAGAAAGTTGTCTGAGCTTGTATGTGTGTTTAGAGTCCCATTTTGGCTTCTATTTCTTCATGAAAGTTGTAGTTAACATCTTGTACTACAATATACTAAAATTTCATGGAAAATTATGGATATTTGAGGGGTTAAAGTCTCATCCTACGGAGACCTCAGATCTGGAGAGTTTTTACTGACCTCTTGCTGGATCCGTGATTGCATGTTGGTTTGTGATGAGAATATCACTTAGATTTCTTCATGAAAGTTGTAGGGAACATCTTAAAATACAACATAATCAAATTTTAAGTGAAATTAACAAGTATAGCCTAGTAAATCAACTAGATCTTGAAGATGATGATTCTGGTGATGTAATCCGAGACACCCGAGACTTCAAGGACCTAAATGATGACTATATTCTGGTTATTTGACTTAGATCTCTTCATGAAACTTGTAAAGGAAATATTTATGTATAACATATCCAAATTTCAGAGAAAAATAAAGAGAATAGGTAGGTGAAATCTCAATATTTCGGAGATGTGTACACTGGACGATGCGGTAATGGATCCAGAAGCTTCGTGAGACTGTATAAAATAATCTAAAAAGAATATGGCTTGGAGTTCTTCATGAAAGTTGTACGAAAATGTCTTGTCTATAACCCAGTAAAATTTCATAATTTTTTGAGGCCATATAGATATTTTAATTGAATTTCTTCGGAAACCATGCATTCTGGTTTCATCCGAGAATCATAGGATGTTTTGTGAAAATTGTGAGATTTTGTAAAATTCAATTTGGCCATGAATTTTGCATGTAATTATCATCCTATTGGTTTGTTTAATAATTTCTTGAATTTTTATAATTTTGGGAATTTATAGATATTAAATTTAATATAATAATAATAATAATAATAATAATAAATAAATAATAAATAAATAAAATAGATTATTTTATTGGCCATAAATTCCATTAAATTTATCATGTTGCATGTGTGATAAAGTCTTGGTGTATGTATGACATCGAATTGAGATGCATGTGTGAATCATATGCCAAGTATGACTTGTTTGATGTCACGCCATATGCCATGTTAAATTGAGACCAAAATAATGGTAAATGTGGATAATGTTAAGTGAGGAGGTGGTTGTGGTGGAGGATAATGCCCGGAATGTATAGAGATGCATTGCCGGATGGCCCTGGGAGATTCAGGATGCCCGGAACGTGGGGGTGCCGGAAGCCCTATCGGAGGTTTCTGCCCGAAGGGAATACCTCGCGATGCTAGGATTTGGGGTGCGGGATGCCCGGCCAGGGAGTGTAAATGCCGGAAGCCCTGTCGGAGGTTTCTGCCCGAAGGGAATGCCTCGTGATGCTAGTTGAGATGCGAGATGCCCGAAATGTGGGGGGCCGGATGCCCGGTGGCCTGGGATGGCTAAATGCCGGAAGCCTCGGAGGTCTTTGCTCGAGGGGATGATGAAATTTATGATTTGAGGAAATGGGTGATGTGGTGATCAAATTGAAAGCTAAAAGTGGAAAAATTATACCATGGCATGATATGCATGATGATATGCATGATGATATGCATGATGATGATAATGATGATGACATATGATATGGCATGATGACATGTGTGATGTGACGATGTCATGATGAGGATGACATGTATGATATAATGATGCCATGATGATGATGATGATGATGACATATGATGATATGATATGCATGATGATATGCATGACGATGATGATATATAATAAGGCATGATGATAAGCATGATGACATGCATGATGATGATGATGATGATGATGATATATGATGATATGCATGATGATAAGGCATGATGATGATGCATGATAGTATTGCGCATGGCTTCAAGGTAAGTAACGCTTGCAGTGCATGTGTGATTTGTATGATGCATTGAGTTGTTATGGGATTCCTTATCTGCTGAGTGGTTGTACTCACCCCTTTTGGGGACCAACATTTCAGATTAGCAGTATGCCGCTTCCTGCCGTCGCGCGAGGTGCATTTTACGGGTTACCATCCGACGTCGAGGTAGAGTGTGAGGAGTTCAGCTGTCCTTCTGTACCTGGACTCACCTACATACGTGTGCGATGTTTCGTTATGTACGACATAGGCCTGGCTGGAGGCCCAGTCGTTCAGGAGTTCGTTTCTGTCCACGTTCGGCGCGATGGGGTGATGAGAGGGATGCTGCCGCCGCCACTGCCTGACGCACCGGACTGGGTGTGAGGCCCAAGCGTGACGAGTAAGGGCTGTGTTTCTTTTTGGATAGTTAGCCGACGCCTATGATGGGGGTTGTACACATGTGATGTAGAGGGTCGAGGGTTTTTTTTAGGATTTTAGGCTAGACATGGCAGAGTCCTAGCTTTTTCTTTTGATGTATCGACCCAAAAGAAGTCCCATCTTGAAAGTATATGTAAATAAGGTGTCGTGGCATGTTTATAAAATCATGGTGATTAGTGGTGTGTATTTGTATCATGGTTAGTAGGGGGAGAGATGTGGTTCGTAGGGGGAGAGATGGTGATGCTTTATTTTGCTTCCGCTAATGAGTCGCGCTGAGACCGCTTTAAAAAAAAAATGTCTGTGAATAACGACGCTTCTTCTAAGTATAGGATGAAAGGGTAATAAGGTGTAACATTGGTGCTTGTGGCGACCGCCGAAGGGTTCGGGGCGCTACATCCGACACCCGGGATTTTCTGAATAAATAATGAATTTCACAAATTTTGATTAAATACTCAAAATTCCAATCAGCACTCAATTTGCACAAATTAACATTCGATTGCATAAATTGAACACACCATTGCAATCAGCACGAAATTCCGGTCACCGGCTATCCCGCCTAATTTTCGGAAAATAATTAATAATTAAATAAATTATCGAAAATTAAATAAATTACAAAATAAATAAATTTAAAGCATTTAATTGAATTAACCTAAATTAACTAAACTAAATAATCTAACTAACAATTAAATCTAACCATCCTATTTAATTTAATCTAAGTGCACTAACTAAATAAACTAACTAATTCCTAACTAATCCACCTAACTAAACTAATTACACTAACTAAATACTAACTATATACTTAATCTAACTAAGCCATCCTAAGCCTAATCAACATAATTAATCCGCAAATTAGCTAACTAACGCACCTCTAAGTGTCATTAGCCCACTAATAAAGGATTAGAACGCAACTCACCGGTTAAGCCCGAAAATCGGCTCACGGTGACGGCGGCGCGACGGCGGCCAAGACTTAAGCTCACGGTGAGGCCGACAGGAGCTTGGACCGGCTGAAATCAGCCAACAAAGCCTACGGTTCAAGACCGAAGGAGCTAGATTTTCCTCGGTTGAACTTGCGGTGGACGCGGCAACAAAGCTTGGCTTCGTGGAGACGGCGAGCTAGAGGGATGCGGTCAACAAGCAAAGCAAGTTGTCTTCGTGGCCGCGTGAAGTGAAGACCCGGTGATGCTTCGGTGGAAGGGAACGGCGAGAGATGGGGGTTTCACGGTCAACTTTGCTGGAGAAAAAGGGATGAGGGAAAAACGTGGGGATGCTTCGGTGATGGGTGTCTTCGAAGGGAGAAGTGAACAGAAGGAGCTGAAGCCGTGAAAAGCGAGAGAGAGACCAAGAAGAAAGAGAGAACCGGATGAGGGAGAGAGGCAGTGGACAGGCGTGTGAAGGAAGCTGCAGCTAAGGAAGAAAAAGTCAAAGAAAATATCTTGATCCTTTAATGCTTGGTCCCCCCTTTGGTCTTCATGCATATCACCTTGTCCCCTTATTCTTTCTAACAAATATAATCCAAAAATTAACCCAATTGATGCTAAAATCAATCCCCAAATCATAGCTCCGAATTTCACTGATTTTAGAATTCAATTTCATCCTCAAATTCTCAATTTCGAAGTCCAATTTCGTCGAAGAAAAATCCCACACATGTTCATAAATTCCCATCACCCGATAGGTCTGCTTAGAAGTCGAAATTCCCTTCAAACGAGCCCATCCGAATTTCCATTCAATTTCCGAATCGATTTTCCGTAAAAATCTCGGAGTCTCCGAAATTTTTTCGGAAAGTAAGTCGACGTTCCTAAAATGAATCGTGACACAACATAACTTTCCATTTCTGAAATTGAGCTCAATTTCGCGGTTAATTTCAATTCGACGTGATTTTAGCGCGTCCCAATCTACTAGGTAGCTTTTAGGAATTTTTAATACAATTGACTCATGGTCGATTATTTTCAAATCACAATATACATCTTCGACACATTGACGACTCTCGATTGTCATGAAAATCTCGAGGTTTCAAATATGGACACAAGGTACAAAAATGACAGAAAAATTGGTCTAGTACCGTTCGACAGAAATTTTGCAATTAGGTGGAATCACCCACGCACTAATCACATATCTCTATCGAATCGACCTATCTCCGGTCTCTGATTCATTTTGACGGTGCCGTAATGACCCTTGCAGATTAGCACGGTCGAGCAGTCGATTCCTGATCAAATTCTCATGTCTATTGCGTTTAGATTCCTTAACGGCTTCACCTAATAGACTAGTTAACTCGTGAGTGGCCAACTCAGAGAAAAAGGCTATAGACACGTCGATGAAAAGCCCATTTCATCTCATCGAAATCAGACTCGAAAATCAGGATGTCACAGGCGCTTTCTCTCTCCTCCTTTCTAAAGAACAAAAGCCCCCACGCTACAGCTTGCCTTCCCTCCTTTCTTTCCTTCTCAATTCAAAATTTTGGGCAAGAATTCGCTCTCTACGTTGCGTTGCTTCTCCGGCCTGCTCCGAGGCTAGGTCATCTCCGCTCTTTGGCCCAAAGCACGTTGCTCCTCCGCCTTGCTCTGGCGCTAGCTCATCTTCGCTCTTTACCCCAAAGCTCGTTGCTTTTTCGGCCTGCGTTGTTGTGTTCCTTCTTCCCCCACGCTACAGCTTGCCTTCCCTCCTTTCTTTCCTTCTCAATTCAAAATTTTGGGCAAGAATTCGCTCTCTACGTTGCGTTGCTTCTCCGGCCTGCTCCGAGGCTAGGTCATCTCCGCTCCTTGGCCCAAAGCACGTTGCTCCTCCGCCTTGCTCTGGCGCTAGCTCATCTTCGCTCTTTACCCCAAAGCTCGTTGCTTTTTCGGCCTGCGTTGTTGTGTTCCTTCTTCGCCCTGCTCCAGTGTCGTTTCCTAGCACAAGACGGCGAGGATGTTCTTGCTGTAAGTCGCAAACTCTAAGTGATAAGAAGTTACAGCTCTCTCCGATTTGGCTTTGGATCGGCTACGTTCGCAGCTCATAACAGTGAGTTGATTCGACGAATGGTTGCCGTGACCGGCTACAGAAGCTGCTGGTGAAGGAGATGGAGGGGTGGATCGGCATGTGTAGCGACGAAGGTGGAGAGAGCTGAAAGTGCTAGTATGAAGACCTAGAGGGGGGTGAATAGGTGTGAAGAAAAAATTTTGTAATAAAATATTTTGCTTTTGAATCTAGGTCTGAAAAACAACGGACTTTCAGCAAGTTCAGACTTTAGCCGTTAAATAGAATTACGAACAAAATAAAGGAGTTCAAGGAAAAGAATAAGAACATAGATTTTATAGTAGTTTGGCTTAGATAAAGCCTACGTCCACTCTCCCACGCTAACAGCCTTCTAACTAGATTACACTATGCAATCAACAAGAGATTACAACTTTGAGTGCAAACACTTAGTAATAGATCACACTATCTCACTAAGTCACTATTTTGGTATTTTTCTCACTATCACAAATGTTTAAGCTCACAAAAGACAAGTGTATGATCAAAGGTCGCTCAGACTTTGAAATTATAAATTCTACACTCCGTCTCTTACTTGCTCATCGGTCCTTGATCTCCTTAAATACTCCTCCACTTCCAAACTAGCCGTTGGACAATATCTTAGAGGACTGTCTTCCAATCTACCCATTGGACAAATCTGTATCAAGAAGATTTGATAATTGTTGAGTGACAATTGATTCCGATCGCCCATACAAACAAAATCTTGGTTTCCATAAATAAAGCTTTTTCGTATAGAAAGTTCTTGTCTTAAATATCCAATTATCAATCAATTAGATTGAGTCAATCAAATCAATATTAATGTAGAATCCAAATCAGATCACTAACTGTTATACATTTAGGCTTGTATTACGTTCTGTCAAGTTCAGGATGTAAAGTCTGATAGCAATAGACTTTACAATCTGAGTCTGAACAGATTTAGCTTCAGCATAAAATCTGTCTTCTGGTTCTTCATTCACATTTAGTCTGGAATTTGTCAGAGTGAGCAGACTTCTGATGTAGAACAGACTTTGACACTAAAGTCTGGCAATCTTTAGACTTTGACAATATTCTTTATTCGTTCTATCATCTGCATAGTCTATTACTCAACCATCAAACATGTTAGTAGCCTTTGATTTATTTTGTCATCTTCAAAACATCACAAAGAATTTCCCTAACAAGAGCGAGTGGAGGAAGGTGATAGAGGCGTCACGCGGAAAGATGGACAAGGAGGTTGGAGGGAAGGGGGTGGACACGTCGATTAGGATGGGGAGGTCGATAGCGGTGGTGGTGGTGGTGGGGAAGGAGGAGGTAGCAGTGATCTGTGTCCTCTGGTTTTGTGCACATCCACGCTTCAGCTCAAGCGAACATCTCCATCTCAAGCTACACTTTGGTATAGGGAGATACTCCAGCTTCAGAAGTACAGTTTTTCTAGATTGCAGGGATGTAAAGGACTGTGCAGCCATACCCATCAGACACGGTCTTGGAACGTTCTCGCTTTCTTTCTTTTCGAAAATTTTCGTCTTTGCTTCATGATGTCCGAACCTACTTCCAAGTTGAATAAGGGCGAGGATTGGAGGACGAAAGGAGTGAAGTGACATTATAAAACGAGTGCTCATCCTCTTTCCCCTCTACTTCGCTAATTAAAAGAGAGAGTCTGAGATGTGCCACAACAAAGCATGGTTTGCTGAGAAGTGAGAAAAGAAAAGGCTTCCTTATTGTTCACGGAGTCCTTTTTATTTCTTGAACTTTTCCTTCTTGTGATTGTGTTGTTAAAAAACTTTGCAACAATTTTTGTGTTTGTTAGGATTAGCATTCTGTAAAACAGTTGTATCTATTTGGTTTTTAAAGAATTTAATGTATTAAAGTTTACTTTTGCTCATTTGGAGAGAGCTCTTCCCATGTTGACTTTGTTCATGAATTTCCTGCACTCCTCTTTACTTTCACTTTTCATTATGGTATAAACGATAAACACCACAAAGCAATGACATGAAGGATCTGGCATTTTAGGGGGTGCATGACAACCCAAAATTTTTGTTCCAGAAATAGTTTTTCTGTTCCAGACCTGTTTCTGGAAGAGCAATCCATTTGATAAACCTATTTAGTTTTTTTATTTCTGGAATAGATTTCTATTCCAGAATAGGTTTGAAAGAGAAATCAGAAGCTAAAATTTTCTACTTCTGATTTCTAAAAGAGAAATCAGAAATAATTTCTCTCACTAAACCCTAATTTCGGTGAGCCCTCCCTCATCTCCTCTACGTCTCTGCCTCCTCCTCCTCCTCCTCCGCCTCTCCTCATTTTATTAAAAATAAAAATAAATATATTCATTTTATTCATTAAAAAATAAAAATAAATTTATTAAAATAAATAAATTATTTTTATTTATCATTTTATTTTTAGTTTATTAAAAATAAATTTATTTTTATTTGCCTTGAGTGTTTTGCCAAATAAATTTTTTTTTATTCATTTTAAAATAAATTTATTCGTTTAATAAAATATAGTATAATAAATAAAATAAATTTATTTTTAAGGATATTTTAATTTTAAAATAAAATGATATTTTTATTTTATTTTTTATGATTTATTTTATTTTATTTTATTTTATTCATTATTTTTTGTTACTAAATCATTTTTATTTTTATTTTTTATATTAAAGGTCGTCTTGGTCGTCGCCGCCGCCTCGTCCGAAAGGAAGAAATTTTGTGTCGTTATCAAACGAATTTCTATTTTTAGAGTAGAAATTTTGTGTCGTTATCAAACTTATTTTCTTTAAAACTCTTCTAGAAATAGAAATAGAAAAATCTATTTCGTTTCAAAACTATTTCAAACAGAATGGTTGTCATTCGCGCCCTTAATAGCTACTTGATTAGCCCAACACTGGCCATAAAGAACTTTGAAGGACTCTTTGAGTTTGGTTTCTTTAGCTCGACCACAATCACGCTGATGTTGTCTTGGCTACCTTGAGCCATGGCCAGTTTGGCTAGCACCGCAGGCACCTCGGCGGCGTTACTTCCTCTCAGCCCCTCAGGGAACCTCCTCTTTATATGTCTGTCGAGGTGTCTCCTCATGACTTGGCAAACAACCTCGTTAGAGAGCGCATCCCATAACCCATCGCTTGCTATCAAGAGGAAGTCGTCCAATTCTGTTCTCTTGCTTACCATGATCTTTGGCTCTGCTATCATGTATGGCTTCAAATAATAGTCTCCTGCAACAAGTAAACGCTGCTATCAAATACAAACACCTAAAACTTCTGTTACACAGCTTCAATGGAAACGAGCAAACATGGAGCGAGAGCTCACCTTGTGATCAACAAACAAGGGCATGGCCACGTCACCATGACACAACATTGCTCGCGAATCCCTATGGTTCGCCACCACAACCTCCTCCTTCCCCACCACCGCCACCATCGCCGTCAACCCCGCCATCCTCATTGACGAGTCCACGTCCTTCCCTCTAACCTCCTTGTCCATTTTCTCCACGACGCCTCCATCACCTTCCTCCACTTGCTCTCTCCACCTCCGTCGCTACACATGCCGGTCCACCCCTCCATCTCCTTCACCAACAGTGCAGCTGGTCACGGCAAGCATTCACCGAATCAACTCACTATTATGAGCCGCGAATGTAGCTGATCCGAAGCCAAATCGGAGAGAGCTGTAACTTCTTATTGCTTGGAGTTTGCGACTTACAGCAAGAATATTCCTCGCCGTCTTGCGCTGGGAAACCACACCGGAGCAGGGCGGAGAAGGGACACAACGACGCAGGCCAAAGAAGCAACGAGCTGTGGGGCAAGGAGAGAAGATAGCTAGCGCTGGAGCAAGGCGGAGGAGCAACGTGCCTTGGACCAAAGAGCGGAGATGACCCAGCCCCGGAGCAGGCCGGAGAAGCAACGCAAAATAGAGAGCGAATTCTCACCCAAACTTTTGAATTGAGAAGGAAAGATAGAAGTAGGGGTGTGCATGGTCCGGGCGGGCGGTTCGACCTAGAACCGGAACCGCCCGCTAAGGACCCGGTTCAAAAATTGGAACCGGGAACCGCCCGTTTGTTGCATGGATCCACCCGGGAACCGGACAGCCGATCCGGTCCGGTTCTCGGGTGGATCCATGGAACCGATCTTGACGCGAAAATTTTTAGTTTTCAACGTAAAACGGTCGCGAAACAATTTTGGTTTCTCGGACCACCGGTCCGGTCCGGTTCTCAAGTTTTGAGCTCTAAAATTCCAAGTTCCAATCTCCAAAACTAAAACAATAATTAATAGACGAATGCTCAACATTAAATAACAATCAACTACACGTGAATGAGGAAGAGGAGGAGGAGCGGTGGTGGCGGAGGAGGAGCAAGTGGCGGCGAGAGGAGGAGCAAAGTGGCGGCAGAGGAGGAGCAAAGTGGCGACGGCGTGGATGCTCGGGGAGGAATTGAAGACGAAGAGAAGAGACGAGGAAGAAACAGAGAGAGAATCAAAGACGAGGAAGAAACCGGAAGAGATGAGACACGAATTAGGGCTTTGCGAATTAGGGCTTCGTCACTTTCATTTAGTATTTTTTTTTTATTATAAATAGATACCGGTCCGGTCCGGTCCGGGTGGGCGGCGGGCGGTTCCGCCCACGGAACCGGAACCGGACCGGTTCCCACCGGTTCTCAACAATTGGAACCGGAACCGGACTGGTTCCCTCAAGAACCGCCGGTTCCGAGCGGTTCCGGTCCGGTTCCGGGCGGTCCGGGCGGTTCCCGGGTATTTTGCACACCCCTAGATAGAAGAGAAGTGAAGCGGCAGTGTGGGGGCATTCATTCTTTAGAAAGGAGGAGAGAGAAAGCGCCATTAATGCGTGCAAGCCTACTCCAAAAAAGAGGAGAGAGAACAAAGCAACAACAGGTCTATCAATGACATAAATATTTTAAATAGAAAAGGGAAAATAATATATTTTGTGCCAAAAAACCAGTGGGGCTGCTCATGCTCAAGTGGAGCCACGTGTCACTTTCTTATTAGTCGGGGAACACGCTGACTTGAGGACCATCCAATATTTTCTCCAGTGAGGATGCCCTATCCATTATAATATTAGTAATCATTGCGGACCAGACTTTGAAAAGAAAACAATAACTTTGTTCATGTGCTTTTCTTTCCAAAGTATGTATGTGCGAATCAACACACATAATATTTTAGTGCGAGAGATTCCATTACATTATTAAATTTTCCACGCTTGACAGGGTGGTCAGCATGTGAAGAAAGTTTATGGTCTTCACATAATTTTCGGTGGGTAGTGGCAGTATGCTGCTGTCCTTCAGGCGCACGAAGACTGGGCTTGGCTTCTGCTGCCTCATATTTCTCTCTTCAGAACCGGGATATCCTTCAGGTATGCTTTCGATCTTCCTCTCAAAACTAGATGCAAACAAAATTATTAGCAGAGATTAGGTGGATTGAAGTCATCTACTATCATAGAGGACATGTGAGTTTGAAAATTTTCTGTGGATACGGTAGAAGGGGATCTGCAGGTTATGATTGGTTTGGTTACTTGACCTACTGTCACTGACAACAACGATCGGCATAAAGAAACTGTCGCCTTTTCAAACATTACTGGAAAATACCAGAACTTCTGCGGATTGATTCTTTTAGGGTTTAGGTTGGCAATCGGAGTCTGAGGTTACAATAGGATAAGTCAGCTAGCCGAGAATTTTTTTTTTCTTTTTCCAGATGGGAGCAACGAAACCATCAACTTTGGGCTAAGATAACCAGTCTATTGCAGCGAAGCTGGTATTTTCTTGCTCTATTACCGTCAGAGTGAGTGAGAACACAATGATGGATCCACTGATGGGAGCCTTGTGTCCTTCTAGTGGGTTCCAATCGGACGATCAGTCAATATCTGCTGTTGTAGATCGCTGTGGAGAGATGCATCATTTGGTTAATCTTGCCCCTTTTCAAATGATTGTCGTGATACACTGGATACTGAAGAGACCGAATTCTCCTATGCAGTCTTCGAATACATAAGTTGCATACTCATGGAAGAAGACATAGAAGAGAAGACATGCATGCTTCAAGATTCTTCGGATCTATTGTCAGCTGAAAAATCCTCTTATGAGGTCCTCGGCAAAAAGTACCTGCCTTCACCTGAGACAAGTCACACGAATTGCATCACCTACAATGACAAACACTCGAATGATAGTCTCTTAGACAGCACTAGATATACAAGCACTATCGGCAGTAGAGAAACCGGATACTATGCCAATATTGGTCGAGTTCAAAATCCAAGCAATTATGGTACCATGAGTTTTGAAAAAGATATTAGTCCAGCAGCATTTCAACCTAATCGAGGATGTAATGCACAGAGGCTTGACTTGTGGGGTGAGAGCCAATTCGTTCGGCAGTTTAGGATGGGGATCGAGGAATCCAGCAAGTTTCTTCCTAATCAAGCACCTACCAAACTTCTACCTCTGAAACCGAATAGAAAGATTGACAAAAGGGACCGCCCTGGTGCATCGGAGAGAAAAGAGAGTCTCCATAGGGAGGAAGGAAACACAGAAGAGAGAAGTAGCAAGCAGGCTTTTGTTCATGAAGAATCCGTACTTCGCTCGGATGCTTTCGACGTCGTTCTACTTAGTGGCCAAGGGGAGGGCCTGGCGCGTCTTATGAATCTTCGTGCATCATTGAAGAACGGAGTGAACGAAATTGAACACAAGATCCAAGAGCCCAAAGAGGGCAGAGGTCGCGGCAAGAAGAAAAGAGGGAAAGTGGAGGTAGTCGATGTGAGGACGCTCCTCATCCAATGTGCACAAGCCGTGGCATCAAATGATCATAGAAGCGCGAATGCTCCGTTGAATGAGATCAGGAAACACGCCTCACCTTTTGGCAATGGGACCCAGAGACTCGCTCACTACTTCGCTAATGGTCTTGAGGCGCGGTTGGCCAGCACAGGCAGCCAGATATATAGAGGCCTCGTCAATAGGAAAACAACAGCAGCTGATATGCTGAATGCGCACCACCTGTATCTTGCAGCTTGTCCATTCCAAAGATATTCTAACGCGATCCCGATCTTTTCGATATTAGATACAGTAAAAGATAAGATGAAGATTCACATCATCGATTTCGGCATTCTTTATGGATTCCGATGGCCCACTCTGATTCAGCGCCTTTCCCAGAGACCTTGTCCAACGAAGCTCCGGATCACCGGTATAGACTTGCCTCAACCCGGATTCAGGCCCGCAGAAAGAGTCAAGGAAACGGGTCAGCGCTTGGCAAATTACGCTGAAAGTTTCAACTTGCCGTTTGAGTACAGCGCCATTGCGAAGAGGTGGGAGTTCATTGAATTAGAGGATCTCAAGATCGATAGGGACGAAGTGACTATAGTGAACTGCATGTTCAGGTTCGAGAACTTGTTCGACGAGACCATCGCGGAAGAAAGTTCACGAGACATTGTCCTCAACCTGATAAGAAGAGCCCAGCCGGATCTCTTCATCCACGGTGTTATCAACGCGAACCACAATGCCCCGTTCTTCGTCACTCGGTTTCGGGAGGCTTTGCATCACTTCTCTTCTCTATTCGACATGCTTGACACTATAGTACCCCGTGAAAACCAGGAGAGGATGCTGATCGAGAAGGATATGCTGGGGAGGGAGGCGTTGAATACGATAGCCTGTGAGGGATGGGAGAGAGTGGAGAGACCGGAGTCGTACAAGCAGTGGCAATTACGCAACATGAGGGCCGGGTTTGTGCAGGTGCCCTTAAGCAGGAGCGTAGCGCGGTTCGTGATCAACAATATCGCTTCGCGCTACCACAAAGATTTCGTCGTAGACGAAGTCGGCAAGTGGCTGTTGATAGGATGGAAGGGACGGTTTCTATACGCCTTTTCTACTTGGAAACTGGCATAGCGAGATTGATATGTGCACATGGTTGAAGGAGCAAAAATGAGGTCGTCGCTATCAGCAGCCGTAAATCAGAAGATGACCCGGGATGTCGGAACCCCCTCATGATTCTCCGCAACATGTTTATACCTGGGCTTTACCAGATGAGTGAATGGTTTTTATTTGAAAATCCCCTTGTTTAACACATTGTATTGCTACCATCTAATCTCTGTGCCCTTTTGAGTGGCGATTCATTCACGACTCATTTTTTCGGCGTGGAAGAAGCATCGTTTTGATCGTGTAATACCATATGATTGTTACTAAAGGATAATTGAATCTAGCACCTGAACAGTTTCCCGACATATCAGCTGTTCACATAGGTATATATCCATGTGTAGGGAACACATAGCTGAAATTCCAAATATCTCATACTCTATATACATTTTTGACAAAGACGCCTAAAACTGCTATTCCAAAGTAGACAGTTGAGGCTCAAAAAGGAAATTGTTTTCACAAACCCATCGGTCACATATAGGGCCGCATTTTGTGACTCATATTTAATAGGCCAAATTCGTAGTGGATAACTCTTTTTTTTTTTTTTTGTAAAATAAGCTAAATTGGGTTTTGAAAAAATTGAACTCAAAAAAATAGGTCATTAATGTTGTAAAATATTGCGTTGCGAATATATAATTGAGAAGAAATTGAGAAGAGAAAGTAAGTGAATACTAGAGATAGTAGAGAAAGCCAGATATTTCACTGTATTATGATTGTTGTTCTAGTTGTTCTCATAGTTGTTATTGTACATCAAAACTAAACTCCTATTTATAGGAGAACAAAAATGTACTTATCATTAATACTAATGTATTGAATGATACATGTACTGAATAAGGGAGATGAACGTTCATTGTATAGGGAGATGTACTTAGAATGTATTATACAAATGTACCATAATAAGTACATTAAGTAAGATGAATATAATGAATATTCATTCATGTATTATATTCATTCATGTATTTCATAATAATAAATGATTTGTTTTTGGTCAAAATAAACCAATATTTTAACTCTGTTTTTCTAGAGCCCATGTCAGTCGCCCACTACGAACGCGCACTACCTAACCCAAGTAACTTGCAGCTTGCTTCCAGTTCCATATCTAGACGATCCAATCCAAGTTCTCGTCGCTCACACTGTGGCACAGCAGACCTTTTGCTCGCAATCCGTGCTCATCTATTTCCGGCGTCGCTGGCTTCGCGCCCCTGCGGCGAGTAATGTTGTTTTTGAGCGTTCTAGTTTCTGTCATAGTCTATATGCTCCTCAACCGCTCCTTTACAGTTGGAATTTTGTGGCCTCGAGGGGGGCACGAGTCCTGAATTAATTAGGTTGATACCATGAGTATATCTGGACAAGCTCTAAACAGAGAACACCATGTGTCATGTATGTGCTTCTGTGATCTCTTCGTTCGTTCATGGATTATTCACTGGTTGTCGTCTTCGCATCATCTCTGATTAACCCAAAACGGGGTCAAGTGTTTTTTAGTATCAGTCTGTAATATATGGGCTCTTTAAAAAAAAAAAAAAAGAGTTTGAAAAGTCAAAAATGGGAGGCTGAAGAGAATTGTGGAACCTTCGGCTAGGTTATAAAAAGAGAGAGAGGGGGAGAGAAAGAGAAGAATATCTAGGGGTGTGCAACGGAAACCGCCCGAACGGGACCGAACCAACCGGACCGGACCCGCTGGTTTTGGGCGGTTCCCACAATCATGGTCTGGTTCCCGGTTCCTAATCTTGGAACCGACGGCCGGTTGGTCCAGTTCCCGGTTCCAAGGTGGAACCGACTAACCGAACCGACCGGACCGACCAAATTTTTTTATATATAATTTATATTCATATAATATATAAACACATATAATATATGAATATTATATATGAAACTTATTGCAATCGGAATTGCAATTTAGGTAACAACCTCTTGTGTGGCCAAGAGACCACCAAAACTCTTGTTGTTACTCTTTATTTATAGAAAAACTCTCCTCATGCTCACACTCTCTCTCTTGCTCCCCTCATTTGCAAACGACAAGGCACTTCAAGCCTTAAAAGTCTCATATCGACTAAACATTCAAAGTATAGAAGAGAGATTGTCTATAAAACCTAACCAAGCACAACCTTTAATCACGTTGTTCATGGGTTTTATGCTTAAAATTAAGCATGAAACACATAAACTATGATTGATATTCACACAAGTGAAGTTTGAATATTTTGCACGTGGAAACATGTGTGAGTAGTTTTATTAGATTGCTTGGAAACCGAATTTGATTGATCGGTCCGGAGTATGATTATTCTTTAGTGAATGGTCATTCTTTAGTGAAAAAGAAAGTGCCAATTCTTTTGGATCGGGACTGCATCGACCGGAACCGATGGTCCGGTCCGATTCTCGGTCCTAAGACCAACGGTCCAGTCCACGGTTCCCGAAATTGGGAACCGATTCTCCCGATCCGGTTCCCGGTTCCACCTTGGAACCAGACCGAACCGGGAACCGATCACCCGTAAGAATATCAGCAGAAACAGGGGGAAAACGCGAAACAGGGGAGAAGAGAGAAAGAAGAGAAAGGAAAAAAGGGAAAAAGGGAAAAAGAATTGGCGCGCTCGTGACCCAGACGTCTCATCAAGCCAACTCAAGTGTGTTTTGCAAGGCCGGTAAGAAATTGAAGCCTTTAATCACTTACTTGAAGCAATCGCCGCAATTAGGGCTCGAAATTCGGATTTCTTGGGTATTTGTGTGGCGAAGCCCGATTTTTGAGTCGTTAAGCTGTATATTTTTTTGGAAATGGTACTTTGGGATGTTGTGAAGCTATGGCATCTTACAAATTGTGATTTGAGCTTGCGGTTTGTTCGGAATGGAATTTTGAAGTTGGGGGTGCAATCTGGTACTATAGCAAACAGTGGCTTCGAGTCTCTTTTTTTGTTGTTTTTGGTACTGTTTTGGGGCAGCTGAGTTGGGGTTGTTGTTGTATGTTAAGAGAGCTTTCTAAAGACTATAAGACGGCTTGAAACGGAATTTTGTGGAGGGAGTTATGGCGTGACGAAGTTGGCGCATGGGCCGCGCCTAGCTGAAAATGATGGGTTTCCACTAAATTGTGAGCTTTTGGGGCGCATAGGTGTCGTTTTATCAACTAATAGGCCTAGTATAGGCGAGTCGTTATGAGAATATCCTTTTTACTTAGCCTTTTAATATTATTTTTCTGTTAATTGTTAGGAATCCGAATGCGTTGGTTCGTGTGAGCGTCGAAGTTGATTTTTGGCTTTTCCCAGGTGAGTGACACTATTTCTTCTTCGTATTTTAAACTCATGTTTTGAGAAACGTGGTGGATTATATATTTCATAAGTTGATAAAAAGCATATTTTGTTGCATAAAACAGGATCGAGCTATTACCTATGTAGCACCGACACGCGACACGACACGAGTGTCCGACACGACACGACACGTCGACACGTAATTTCTAAAAAATAGAGAATTCCGACACGTTGCGACACGTTATATATTAAATGAATATTTTTATTTTTAATTAATTTAATTCAAATTCATAAATAATTAATTAATTAAAAAAAGAGCCTATAATAATTATTAACAAATCAATTCATTTGAAATTCAAAAGATATATTCATAATTAATGCGAAATATTTTTTAAATTTTAACAAAAGTTATCGATGAAACTAAAAATTAATAAGAAATTAAAATCAATTTATTTAAATAAATTCATGATTTTTTACCATAACCAAAATTTATCATTATTCAAAATTTAATATTTTTATTTTTCGAAATCATTTTTTAATTTTATTTATTTAATTTTCCGGTTAAAAAACAATCCCCAAAATTCAACTCTTCTTTCGTTCGTCCTTTTCCCTCCACCCTATGTTTATTTTAATTTTTTTCCCTCCCCCACTTGACAATGACAGGTGAGCTGTCACTTCCCCCACCCCCCTCTCTCTCACGCCATCAGACGATTCAGACCTCCTTTCTTATTTTTTTTGGATTTCTTTATGAAAAACCCTAGCGAGCCGCCGAGTCCTCCTTTTCCTATCCTCCTTGCAGCGCCGCACGACCCCCTTTTCTCCTCTCCTCTTCCTCTCGTCGCCGATCCATCGCAACAGTGGCGGCCCTCACCTCTCTCTGGCCGTCTCTTGCCGTCGCGGTGGTCCGTTCGTGGCTTCGTCTTGCCGGCGGGAGTTTGCCTTCTCTCTTCTTTCTCTCCATTCGGTTCTTTCTCTAGCCGTCTCTCGCCGTCGCGGTGGTCCGTTCGTCGCTCGCGGCCTCTGCTCTATCTCGCCGGCGCTCGCGACCTCTGCTCCCTCGCCCTCCCTCGCCTCCACCCTCCATCATTCTCTCGGACACGCGTCGACACGCGTGTTGATAAAAGTTGACCGCGTGTCCGACCGTGTCCGAGCGTGTCGACGTGTCCGACACGCTCCGACACGTGTCGGACACGACACGGAAGCATGGACGACGTGTCCGTGCTTCATAGGCTATTGCTGCCATTTTTGTTGTTCGAAGGGAATTATATTCCGACTTCGATTTGAATGGTTGTTTGACAAAGAATTTGTGAAGTTTTTTGTGAAAGAACCTTGAAATGTTTTGGAGAATGCTTTGATATTTATATATCAAATTTTGAGTTGTGATATGACTTCCTTTTTTATATTGGATTACTAGATATTGTGATTGGTGGTTGGTGCTCAATGTCTCTGTGGCCCTTGAGAAGCGTGTGGGTATGCGCATACTATTCTAGGATATCCTTGTGGGCCGAGCCACCGGCTAATAATAGGTGGAGACCTTGCCAAGGGGGGAATCTCGGTCGTCTTGTCACAGCATTACTCGTGACCATGGTTAGACATTTGAGCATGAATTGGTCAATGGAGTGGACTATTGTCGTGTGATTTGAGTTTGGTTGATGGAGTGGACCATCGATATGATTTGATGAGATTAATCAATGGAATAGACCATTGATGCATGTTTTGCGAGATTGACTAATGAACTCAACCATTGGTATTTTCGGTATTCGAGTTATGGTTTGATATTATGATAAAGTGAGTTATGTTTGTGTTTTAAAATGTGTATAGTGATTTCTCAATCCGCTTAGAAGAAATGTGTTATCACTGAGCCGTGGTAGCTCACTCCTCTCATCTACTTGTTTTTCAGGTTCTTCAACGAGTCGCGAATAGGCGTGAGCATTCGTTGGGGGAGGACTTTTGTGGTGGAAATTTCTTGGCATGGCTTATGCATAGTTGATAAGTTTATAAGTTAGTCTTTGTAGAAGGTTCATGTTTTGATTTTTGTGAATTATAGATATACTCTGATATTGTAACCAATTGCCCCTTTTTGTCAAATATATATATGTGGATGTATAGATGTTGATATCGGGTTGAATTTTGGTTACGTTGAGGCTGCGTCCTTTGGTAAGGACGGCCGTGTCATGCCCCTTCTTATGAATCGGGGTATGACACAGTCTGTTTGATCGCAATCTCGTCTTCTGCAAAATCATAATCATTCGTTGCTGCAATTACACAGAAGTGTCAATGCGTATGGTTTCCGTTAATTTTAGGAATCCATGCTTTGGGTTTGAACTTTTTTGAGGGCTTGCTTCATTACAGGAATGGGTGTTAATTATAAAGTTTCTAGTCTCTGTGTCTTGCTGATTTTGTCCGTCCCTCTTGATTCATGTGAATTGTGTAATGTTGTCCTGTAGTTGTGACGATGTTCTGGTTGTTGCGTTGGCGTTTGGTTCCTGTGTTTGGCCCTGGTCAACCTTTAGATTGGGAAAAAAATATACTCGTCCCAAGATGAATATATACGAATATTTTTTTTTTCAATGTAACAAAAACATGTGATTTGGTCCATTGGTCCGTCTGGTCCCAGTTCCAAGACCAGCCAGTCCCCAAAACTGGGAACCATTCCTCCTGGTCCGGTTCCCAATTCTTGGGTGAAACCCAACACCCCTAGTACAAATCAACTCATTGTCTCAAACCTCTTTTCCAGTTTTGCAGTCGATGAAGAGCATTTGGAGTCAAATCTTTTCACGGGAGATTGACCAGGCGAGGTACCTCCCTTACTTCGACATCGATTCCTGCTTATAAATATTAGCGATCGCTGCAGGCCAGACTATGAAACGAAAACAATGACTTTGTCATGTGTTTTCCAGTCTTAAGTACATGCATAGGAACCAACACACGTAATATTTTAGTGTGATAGATTCCATGTGTTTTCCGGTCTAAGTACATGCATAGGAACCAACACACATGATATTTTGTTTCTTTTGTCTTTTTCTTTCTTTCTTTCTCTCTCTCTCTCTCTCTTCTTTTCCTCTCTCCCGGAAGCTCTCTGTCTCTGTGTCTCTGCTGAAGCTTCCACCTTTTTTCCTCTTCTATTACCTTTCGCTTGTCAACCACTTATTTTACACATGAAGACTGGGCTTGGCTTCTGCTGCCTCATCTCTCTCTCTCTCTAGAACCAGGATATCCTTCAGGTACACTTTCGATCTTCCTGTCAAAACTCGATGCAAAGAAAACTATTAGCAGGGTTAGGTGGATTGAAGTCGTCGACTCTCATAGAGGACAGGTGAGTTTCGGAATTTTATATGAATGCAGTAAGAGGTTATCTGCAAATTATGGTTGGTTTGGTGACTTGATCTGCTTGTCACTAGCAAGAATGATCGGCATCGAGAAACTGTCACCTTTTTGAAATGTTGCTGGAAGATATCAGATCTTGTGCAGATTGATACTTTTATGGTTTGCGTTGGCAATCTGAGTCCGAGGTTACAATAGGATAAGTCAGCTAGCCGAAAATATTTTTTTTAGTTGGGAGCAATGAAACCACAAACTTTGTGCCAAGATAAGCAATCTGTTGCAGTGAAGCTGGTATTTTCATGCTCTGATAGCATCAGAGTGAGAACACAACGATGGATCCACTGATGGGAGCCTCGTATCCTTCGAACGGTTCCGCTCAGACAATCAGTCAATATCTGCCATTGTAGATAATTGTTTAGTTTCTAGACCGACTTTTGAAAGCGCACCCAACAGATGTGGAGAGATGGATCATTTGGTTGATGTTGCACCATTTTCAAATGATTGTCGTGATGTACCGTACACCGAAGAGACTGGGTTCTCTGATGCAGTCTTTGATTACATAAGTCGCATACTCATGGAAGAAGATATAGAAGAGAAGACATGCATGCTTCAAGATTCTTTGGATCTGTCGTCAGCTGAAAAATCCTTTTATGAGGTCCTTGGCAAAAATTACCCGCCTTCACCTGAGCCAAATCGCACGAATTGCATCACCTACAATGACAAACACACAAATGACAGTCTCTTAGACAGCACTATATATACTAGCACTATCGGCAGTAGGAAAAACGGATACTATGCCAATGTTCGTCAGGTTCAAAATCGAAGCAATTATGGTACACTGAGTTTTCAAAAAGATATTAGTCCAGCGGCGTTTCAACCTAATCGACGGGGTAATGCACATAGGCTTGACTTGTGTGGTGAGAGCCAATTAATTCGGCAGTTTAGGATGGGGGTCGAGGAATCCAGCAAGTTTCTTCCTAATCAAGCAAGTACCGAACTTCTACATCAGGAACCAAACGGAAAGATTGACAAAGCAGACTGCTTCGGTGCATTGAAGAGAAAAGAGAGTCTCCATAGGGAGGAAGGAAACATGGAAGAGAGAAGTAGCAAGCAGGCTTTTGTTCATGAAGAATCCGTACTTCGCTCAGATGCTTTCGACGCCGTTCTACTTAACAGCCAAGGGGAGGGCCTGGCGCGTCTTATGAATCTCCGTGCATCGTTGAAGCACAGAGGGAATGAAATCGTACACGAGACTGAAGAGCCCAAAGGTGGCAGAGGTCGCGTCAAGAAGAAGAGAGGGAAAGTGGAGGTAGTCGATGTGAGGACACTCCTCATCCAATGTGCACAAGCCGTGGCATCAAATGATCATAAGAGCGCGAATGCTCTGCTGAATGAGATCAGGAAACACGCCTCGCCTTTTGGCAATGGGAACCAGAGACTCGCTCACTACTTCGCTAATAGTCTTGAGGGACGGTTGGCCGGCACAGGGAGCCAGATGTGTAGAGGCATCGCCAATAGGAAAACAACAGCAGCTGATATGCTGAATGCGCACCACCTGTACCTTGCAGCTTGTCCATTCTATAGATATTCTATTGCCATGTCGAACATGACGGTATTAGATAGAGTGGCGGATAAGATGAGGATTCACATCATCGATTTCGGCATTCATTATGGATTCCAATGGCCCACTCTGATTCAAAGCCTTTCCCAGAGACCTTGTCCAACGAAGCTCCGGATCACCGGTATAGACTTGCCTCAACCCGGATTCAGGCCCGCAGAAAGAGTCAAGGAAACTGGTCAGCGCTTGGCAAATTACGCTGAAAGTTTCAACGTGCCGTTTGAGTACAACGCCATTGCGAAGAGTTGGGAGTTTATTGAACTAGAGGAACTCAAGATCGATAGGGATGAAGTGACTATAATCAACTGCATGTTCAGGTTCAAGAACTTGTTCGACGAGACCATCACGGAAGAAAGTTCACGAGACATAGAATGTTCACGAGACATTGTCCTCAATCTGATAAGAAGAGCCCAGCCGGATCTCTTCATCCACGGTGTTATCAACGCGAACCACAATGCCCCATTCTTCGTCACTCGGTTTCGGGAGGCTTCGCATCACTTCTCTTCTCTATTCGACATGCTTGACACTATAGTACCCCGAGAAAACCAGGAGAGGATGCTGATCGAGAAGGAAATGATGGGGAGGCAAGCGTTGAATACGATCGCCTGCGAGGGATGGGAGAGAGTGGAGAGACCGGAGTCGTACAAGCAGTGGCAATTACGCAACATGAGGGCCGGGTTTGTGCAGGTGCCCTTGAGCAGGAGGCTAGCGCAGTTCGTTTTTAACGAGATGGCTTCGCACTACCACAAAGATTTCGTCGCAGACGAAGTTGGCAAGTGGCTGCTGCTAGGATGGAAGGGACGGTTTCTATACGCCTTTTCTACTTGGAAACCGGCATAGCGAGATCGATATGTGCCCATCGTCGAAGGAGCGAAAAAGAAGCCGTCGCTAACAG
The DNA here is from genome assembly GCA_014182575.1 of Eucalyptus decipiens. Taxonomy (NCBI): domain Eukaryota; kingdom Viridiplantae; phylum Streptophyta; class Magnoliopsida; order Myrtales; family Myrtaceae; genus Eucalyptus; species Eucalyptus decipiens. Next base: position 38,930,477 of record CM024619.1, read on the forward strand.
CAGCTGTCAAAAATCAGAAGATGACCGGGGGTGTCGGAATCCCCTCATGATTCTCCTCAGCATGTTTATGCCTGGGTCTTTACCAGATGAGTGAATGGTTTTTATTTGAAAATCCCCTTGTTTAACACGTCGTGTCATTACCAATCTAAATCTCAGTGCCCTTTTCAGTGGCGATTCATTCACGTCTCATATTTCCGGTATGGAAGTAGCACTGTTTTGATCGTGTAATACCATATGATTGTTACAAAAGAATAATTGAATCCAGTTTCCAGGCATAACAGCTGTTCACATAGTTACATATCCATGTCGAGGATAAACATAGCTGAAATTCCAAAGATCTCATATATCAAATGCATTTTTGACTAATACATCTAAAACTACTATTTCAAAATGGACAGGTTGGGCTCAAAAAGGAGATTGCTTTCACAAACCCACCGGCCACATCCAAGGCCGCATTTCGTGACTTACATTTAATGGGCCAAATTTGTAATGGATAACTCTTTTCTTTTTCTTTTTTTGTAAAATAAGTAAAATCAGGTTGAGAAAAAAATTAAACTCAAAAGAAAAGGTCATAAGTGATTTTTTTGGTCAAAATAAACCAATATTTTAACTATGTTTTTCTAAAGCCCACGTCAGTCGCCCGCTACGAATACGCACGACCTAACCCAAATAAATTGCAGCTTGCTTCCAGTTCCGTATCTGGACGGTCAAATCCAAGTTCTCGTCGCTCACGCTATCGCACAGCAGACCTTTCGCTCACAATTGGTGCTCATCAGTTTCCGACGTCACTGGCTTTGCGCTCCTGCGGCGAGTAATGTTGTTTTTAAGCGTTCCGATTTCTGTCATAGTCTACATGCTCCTCAATCGCTCCTTCACAGTTGTGGCCTCGAGGGGGCACGAGCCCTGATTTAATTAGGTCGGTAACATAAGTATATCAGCACAAGCTATGAACAGTGAGCACCATGTGTCATGTATGTGCTTCTGTAATCTCTTCGTTCGTTCATGGATTATTCACCGTCGTATTCACATCATCTCTGATTAACCCAAAACAGGGTCAAGTGAGTTTTGAGTATCAGTTTGGCTGATAGCAATCTCGTCTTCTGCTAAATCCTAACCACTCTTTGCTGTAATTACGGGAAGTGTCGATGCATATGGTTTCTGTTAATTTTATGGAATTCTGGTTTGGGTTTGAACTTGTTTTGGGCTTTGCTTCATTACAGGAATGGGTGTTAATTATAAAGTTTCTGTCTCTGTCTCTTGCTTATTATGTCCGTCTTGATTCATGTGAATTGTGCAATGTTTTCTTGTAGTTGTGACGATGTTCTGGTTGTCGCGTTGGAGTTTGGTTCCTCTGTTTGGCCCTAATCAACCTTTAGATTGGGAAATTACAAAAAGGCCTCAAGCCTCCCTCCTGGAGCGTGCTCCATTTTCATGGAAGACATTTGGGTCTTGTCGTCGAGATTGGACTCCTCACCCATCTCCCTCACGGTGGGTAAACTTTAACATCGTCCCTTCATGAGCAGTACTAAGGATGCTAATAACTTGAGCTTAAAACTGTTGAAGATCGTCGCAACCCACCTCTCGGGAAAAAGAACAGATTTAAGGATATTACCTAAATGATAGACCTAAACCCATCCTTAGACTGTAAGAAGATGAAAAAAGAAAAGAGAGACTGAAGAACACGAGATTTGGAGAGAATATTTTCTGTATTCTGTATTCTTCAATAAATCGATCAATGTACATCTTCTGTAGTTATAATACAAGACGGTCAATGAACAAGGAAATGAATGATTCTAAAATCAATCTATTCTAGATCTAATCTTAAATGATCTGTACAAATCAAATTAGAATCAATCTAATATTCTAAATGGATGCGTATCTTCCAACACTCCCCCTCAAGCTGGTGGCTTGTATATGTCCAAGACACCTAGCTTATTTAGAAGATATGCGTGTTGTCTTTGACATAGAGGTTTGGTGAAGATATCTGCAGGCTGTTCTGTTGTTTCAATTCCTCTTGTTTCAATGACTCCTTCTGAGATCTTGTCTCGTGTAAAATGGCAGTCAACCTCTATATGCTTGGTTCTTTCATGCACTATAGGATTTGCTGCAAGTTTCAAGGCTGCATCATTGTCACATAATAGCTTTGTTGCTCCTTGTACCTGTATTCCAAGATCCTTAAGAAGACCCCGAATCCATACTATCTGACAAGTGGTCTTGGCCATGGCTCGATATTCTGCTTCAGCCGAAGATAAAGAGACAGTGGGCTGCTTTTTAGTCTTCCAGGAGAGTAGAGAATCTCCTAACTTGATGCAATATCCAGTGACAGATCTTCGACTCATGGGACAAGTTGCATAATCTGCATCGCAATATGCTGTCATTTCCATGTTGCATTTTCTGAATAAGAGTATTCCAAGACCTGGGCATTTCTTCAGATATTTCACGACCTTAAATGCAGCATTAAGATGTGATTGCTTCGGACTGCGCATGAATTGACTAAGAGTCTGTACTGCATAAGAGATGTCAGGCCTAGTCATTGTCAAATATATGAGTTTCCCAACGAGCCTTTGATATCCTGAAGGATCTTCCAAAGTGAAGTCATCTTCTTGAGAGATTCCCTTATCATAATCTGCGGTTGTCAATTTAGTGTTTTGTTCAATGGGAATAGCAGCTGGCTTGCAACCTGACAATCCTGTTTCTGAAATAATCTCTAATATGAACTTTCGCTAACTAAGCGAAATTCCTTGTTCAGAACGGGCAATTTCAATACCAAGGAAGTACTTAGGTGCTCCTAAGTCTTTAATATGAAAAATTGCATGTAGATACCTCTTAAAATCTCTTATGGCAGTCTCATTGTTTCCCATAATAAGAATATCATCGACATAAATCATCAAATAGATGGATGTCATACCTTTAGTCCGTGTGAATAAGGCATAATCATGTCGAGATTGATGAAAACCTGCTGTTGTGAGAGCGCTTGTGAATTTGGCATACCATTGCCTGGAAGCTTGTTTCAACCCATAAAGGGATTTTCGGAGGTGACACACTTTCTTCTCCCCCTGTCTCCGTAATCCCTGAGGAACGTCCATATAAATTTCTTCATCCAAATCTCCATGAAGAAAGGCGTTGTGGACGTCCATCTGGTGTAAGGACCCGATTTCGAACACATTTGCTCTTGTCAAGAATGAACGTCTTTGTGACGTCTTTTGCAACTCGGGAGAAAGTTTCGTGATAACCAAAACCTTCCCATTTGTGTGAAGCCTTTGGCAACAAGGCGTGCCTTGAATCTCTCAACAGAACCATCAGCTCGATATTTGATCTTATAGACCCATTTGCAGCCAATTGGTTTACAATTTGGTGGCAATGTGACAAGATCCCAAGTCTTGTTGTCAATCAATGCCTGTAATTCTGCTTCCATGGCCTTCTGCCATCTTGGATCAGCAGATGCTTCATCATAGCTGATGGGTTCCTTATCCTCTGATAATTTACTAACGCAACATCTATGTTCTGATGACAAATTATGGAAGGAAACATATGATGAGACTGGATATTTGATACCTGGTGAGTTGAGGGCAGAACAGACATAATCTTTGGTCCAGGTAGGAGGTCGCGTAGCTCGACCAGAACGTCGTGGAGGGTCGACTCTTGAAGGTGATGAAGAGTCGACTCTTGGAAGTGAAGGCGTTTCCCTTGTTGTAGTGGTGAAGGTATCTTCCATTTCTTCATTAGCAGAAAAATCTACAAGTGAATTTTCTGGTACATTTGCTGGAGACTGATCTTCATGAGAACCAGGGTCTGCTACCGAAGGAATTATCTGTTCATAATGATTAGGAGTAGATACAGACAACGGTATATAATGAAGATCTGGATCATCTGTCATGGGACGACAGGGAATTGTGCCGGAGTCTTCATGTGAGAGCTTTTCTTCTTCGAAAGGGAAGACGTTCTCATGAAATGAGACATCTCTAGTCACAAGGAATTCCTTGGTAGATAGATCCATGACTCTATATCCTTTTTGAAGGGTAGGATATCCCATGAATACGCAGCGACGTGCACGAGGATCTAGTTTGTCTCGAGGGCCCATTATAGCTGCATAACATAGACACCCGAAGACTCTGAGATGTGCCCGCTCTGGTTCCTTGCTAAATAATACTTCAAAAGGTGTCTTCCCATTCAATACCCGAGTGGGCATTCGGTTGATGAGATAGGCTACTGTAATGACACATTCTCCCCAATATTCATCCGGAATTTTTGCTTGGAATTTCAGGGCTCTAGCAACTTCCAGAAGGTGCCTGTGTTTGCGCTCAACTACCCCATTCTGTTGTGGAGTGTATATACAAGAGCTTTCATGTTGAATTCCATGAGATAAGTATAATGAGATGCAATCATGGCTGAAGAATTCCTTTCCGTTATCAGTCCGGATCCTTTTAATAGACTTCCCGAATTGATTTTTGGAAAGGATAATAAATGTCTTCAAATGAGAATAAGCCTGGCCTTTAGACTGCATTAAGAAAATCCATGTTGCTCGAGAGCAATCGTCTACTATGGTGAGAAAATAACGAGACCCTTCATGATTTGCTGTATGATAAGGCCCCCATATATCGACATGAATTAATGACAAAATTTCATTGGCACGAGTATTCCCTAAAGGAAATGGATTACGTGACTGTTTGGCAAGGGGACATATGGGGCATTGAGCATAAGGAAAAAAATTACTATGGCCCATTCTCAAGTGCATAATAAAATTCTTTTCATTGGTAGTCGAATTACACAATGATGTCTTATTAAAATATGCACTAGAAAAATTGAAATTACTTGGAAAATGTGTCTAGAAATAAAGGCCCTCAGAAAGGTTACCCAAGCCCATCAGTCCCGCAACGAAAGGGCCTGAAAGAAGCATGTGTCAACATCAAAGAATACCCGACATGAGTTCTCCTTGCATACTCTTGAGACAGAAATAAGATTAAACTGGAATTCCAGCACATGAAGAACATTTTCAAGTGTAACTTAAGGACTAAGTTAAACTGTTCCGGTCACATTCACATGTGTGATATTCCCATTGGGCAATTGTACGGTGACAGGAAAAATTAATTCCTCATTCAGACTTGTGAAAAATCCCTTATCACAAATAATGTGATCGCTAGCACCTGAATCAATAATCCATGCCTTTCTTGAAATTGAATTAATGAGGCAATGCGAGATACCTGAAAAACTTCCTCCTTTGTTGGAGGTTTCTAATTTCTGAAGAGCATGCATTAATTGTTGATATTGGCCATAAGAGATAGGTTGGTCGACACTTTGGCTGTAGATCCGAAATACACGATAGGCGGCTGATATTTTTCTCCTTTTCTCCGGGCCTTCCATGTAATTTCCAACAACTGTCAATCATATGGTTAGAACGTTTGCAATAATCGCAAAACATTTTACCCTTTGCCTTAAAATTGGGTCGGAAATTCTTTGATGACGTGGCGAATATCTGACCGTCCGCCCCTTTATTCGCGGAATCATATCCACCGTCGGATCCATCCGTGCCATCAAGGCCAAGAAGACCGTTCGATCCGCGCGAACGATCTGGTCCGTTCGATCCGCGCCCACGATATGGTCCGTCCGATCCGCGGATTAAATCTCGGCCGTCGGTCCCATCCCTTTTAAAGGATCGAGCGAAATCTTCTTCGGCCGAGAACCCTAATCCGCCTCTTCTTTCTCTCTCTCGATTTAGGGTTAGGGTTTTCGCGGATCCGTCTCTTCGCTCGCCGCGGGCTGCGAGAGCGATGCTGTCGCCGTGTCTTGCATGCTCCGGCGACGCAAGACATTGGCTTTCCTCCTGCACAGCCAACTGGTAGATTCGCCCGATCGGAGGGACGGGGTCCATAGCCAGGATCTAAGAACGAAAGGTACAGTAAGTATCGTTCAAGATCAATAAGAAACGCGTAACCTTTTCCCTCTCCTTGATTGATCGATACTGCTGTAGAGTCGATTCTGGTCGGTCAAGCTTTTCCTCGACGGCTTCCGCCTTCGTTCCATAAGGATGAGAGCTTGTTAAAACAAGCTGTGACTGACATATTCCCCTGTTTTAGGTCGCTCAATTCCTGCATAAGCGAAAAAAATTTTACACGATCAAGTTTCCCGTACATTTCCTTTATATTTTCCCACATCTTTTGAGCATCTTCTGTGGGTGGGAGTCCGGCTACAACCTCTGGGGAGATGCAGTTGCCGATCCAAGTTCGGACGAGTTGATTGCATTTCCTCCAGTGGCGCGCCAGTCGCTCGTCCGAAGGAACGGGGATGGATCCGTCGATGAACCCATCCTTGTCCTTAGTCACCAAGGCTCGGCGGAATTCCTGCGACCACCTGGAGTAATTTTCGTGCCCGGTAAGTTGCTGGCTGATTAGCTTTAGTTCAGGTCCGTCGGCGGTGGAAACGAACAGGGGGTCGCCGGATTCTGGTCGTCCGGTGAAAATTGATCCTGGAAACGGCAAAAAACTGGGTGAAAAATTCGGGTAGGGATTCGCTCCCATACCCGGATTCGAACCAGATCCATAATCCGCATTTGTTGGTCCCGAATTTGCTCCACCCGACCCGCCGGTTGCGCTTGCCCCGCTTGCGGTTGGTGGGCTACCGGCGGGTTGAACTCCTGGCGATGATGCGTTCTGGTTAGGCCCAAACAACCATGGGTTGTATTGAAACATTGGCCACTTGGTAAGGATGGCCCACTAATGGTTGGCCGGAATGGGGCTGAACCGAGTAGGGTTGCCCCAGAATCGACTGAGCCGGAGAATGACGAATTTCTTGAGTTTGAACAGGTGGTTCCTGAGATCTGGCGACGTCTTCAATGAGAACAGTATCCTGGCCTTCGGGATTTCCATCTTGCGGATGCTCAAGGGAGGCAGAAGGTAAGTTGTTGACGGGATTTGTCATTATAAAAAAATGAGTTTTCAATTTCGTGCAGGGTTAACGATCTTGGCAAAAGGCGTAAGAGGAGTAAGAGACTGGACAGATGAGGATTTGAGGAGCAAGAGACTGGACAGATGAGGATTTATTTGGAGTTCTTCGAAAGACGATGAGACAAAGAAAGCGGAAGCAATTCAGATCTTTAGAACCGCTCTGATACCATGTAAGAAGATGAAAAAAGAAAAGAGAGACTGAAGAACACGAGATTTGGAGAGAATATTTTCTGTATTCTTCAATAAATCGATCAATGTACATCTTCTGTAGTTATAATACAAGACGGTCAATGAACAAGGAAATGAATGATTCTAAAATCAATCTATTCTAGATCTAATCTTAAATGATCTGTACAAATCAAATTAGAATCAATCTAATATTCTAAATGGATGCGTATCTTCCAACATAGACATAGATTCTCCCAAATCCATAACTCACGTGACATTGAGGTATTTTTAAAAATTTTACAAAAATGAGTCACCACTAACCTATCAAAGTCGGTTAGAAACTAAGTGAAATATTAGGAGTATAGTTCACTTCCTACGCAACCAGATAATCTAGGGTCGAGCACTTGAGTACACTAATTGACTAATTAGTGTCATTTCAGTACCTAATCTTGTTCATTTAAAAAAAAAATTGTCAGATAATTTGGATTAATTTTAGGCATATCTGCTAACACGTGAGGTGATCATTGTGGGTGCGTAATAATTAAAATAACAATTAGCAACCAATGAAAGAGTTTAAATAAATTGCATGGTAGAGCAAATAATTAACATTAAGAAAAAGATAAATATTAATCTTAACTAGACTAAATGAATCAAAATAGCAAATGCATGCAAACAAGGGCAATTATCTTTGAGAACAAATGAAACCCTAAGGTAGAGCCCTAAAGATTTACTCAATTTCTTAGCACAACTTTAGAGTTAAGAAACTTCCATTTTTTTTAGAAAACGGCTCACAAGTTTTTTTGTAAAATTTTTGAAAAGAAATTTTGAATTTCCTGACATTTTCAAATTTTTTAATTTACTAATTTCTCTTTTTTTTAAAAACTCGAATTTTCAATATTTTTGAACTTTTTTGAATTTTTTAATGTTTTCTGGAAATTGTTGAACTTTCGGAAAAGTTTTTGAATTTATATTATTTTTTCGAATTTTTTTAAATTTTTTATTTTTTGAAATTTTTTAATTATTTTATTTTTTTCTTTTCCTGTTTTGTCCTATTCACTGCACGCCCGGCCCCCCTCCTCAGCGACTCCTATTCCCGAAGCCACTTTTTCTCTTTTTCTCTCTTTTTTTAATTATTTCTTTTCTTTTCTTTTCCTTTTATTTTTCTTTTGCCTTTTGGTCTTCTTCTTCTTCGTGCGTTCTCTGCACGCCCGACGCTCCTTCTTCCCGAAGACCCCTTCACCGCACCAACACCTTCGACCGAGATTTGCCGCCGCCGGCCCCCTTCGTCTCTCCCGAGCTCCTCCTTCACACCGCCGTCCGCCCTCACTCCTTGCGAGAGTCGCGATCCACCACCGTCCATCCCCGGAACGGAGGACACAAAACACACCACGTACGCGCAAGCGACCGTGACGAAGGAAAGAAGCGAGGAACAGCGACAGTAACATATAAAAACCAACAGAATATGAACGAAGGGATCTACGATTTCAGGGAGACGAACGTGACTTGCATGGGTATCACAGAGACATTTCATCGAACAACACCGACCGGGCCGGAGGCAAACGATAACTCGACGGGACCTCAAAACGCGATTGAGATAAACATAGACAAACAAGCAGGATCTAGAGGCAACGACGCGCAGCACCGCCCAGGTCGGGACTCGAGCGGACGGAAGAACTGCGAGCCCCCGATCTGGCGAGCTCAAGAATAGGGTAACATGGAGCGCGCCAGTGCGCTTGGGTGACGGGCCCTACTCGGCTCGACGACGGCGGCGGCCAGCAGGGCGAACTCGAGACGGATCGAACCGTGGCCGGCCGCCCTGGCGTCGTCGAGACGAGATCCTCGGGTCAAAGGGGTGCTGAACTCAGGAAACAAAAAAAAGAAAAAAGAAAAAGACTTATAGGAAATACGGACTTCGGGAAGCCGGGTCTCGAGCGCGGCCAAGCTTCCCTCTTGCTTTCCACTCTCGATTTCTCTCTGCCTTCCCCCAATCTCCCCCTTTTTTTTCAGCCCCTTTCCTCTCACACGTCCCTCTCCTTCTCCCCTTTCCTTCTCTCTCTGCTGCCTTTTTCTTTCCCTCTGCCCTATGCTCTGCTGCTCTCTGGTTTTTCTCTTCTTCTATCTCCCCCTTTTACGTTGCTGTTTTTTCCTTTCCTTTTGCTGCAAGCTCCCATTGAGTCCAAGCGGGTAGGGTCTAGATTTAGATCCTATACCCAACTCTATTATAACCGGTTCTCATTTTCTAGTCCTTGTACCCGACTCTATTTATATTTGACCATATACCCAACCCACCCTATTTTTCTAGTCCGATTTTAAGGTCAACTCTGTTTATATTGGAACCTATTTTACATAAAAATTTCTGTACGGCAATCACACAGCCTATTTTGCATAAAAACAACGAGGGCTAGTGATTAAAAACACTGTCAATCAAAATGCTAATGACTCTCATTCTTATCCAAAAGTTCTTAGATATCACCATGCACGCCTTCAAACCAGTAAAACAATCGATCTCAAAGAAAATAGAACTTTTCTAATCTCAAAACCGAAATACAAAGTGAATCCCAACTAACAAACAGCTTCCATATTCCATTGCCAAGGAGTGGACTTAGGGACCTCAACCTTGTCCTTGATGCGCTTGATCTTCTTCTCCTTCTCCGACCTGACGTTCCACTTCTATTGATATGTTTTTGTCTTGATCCATTGACTGAAAACTGAAAACAAATTATATAACATTAAAATTCTACAAAAACAAATTAGTTTTCATAATAAATCAAATCTCTTTTCGAATGTCGGGCTCAACAACAATCTAAACATTCCCCAGCCAACGCTGTGTAGAACAAAAGACGTGGCTCCAAGCAACTACAGAGATTTCATTCGATCTTGCATCGACTGGCGTTTGTGCTCAAACTAGAAAAAAAATGATAAATTCATACCCTTTGTGACCGCGCCGAATGCTTTTAACAACCTCCTTCACGCCTCTTTTCAAGCATTTGTCTTCAGCAGCTACCAATCAAGAAGAATACAAGGACATGCCAATAGTCAACCCAAAGAAATTTCAATAGAACCACAAACACGCAGCACACCCATTTAAGCCCACCCCGCCCCCTCGTGCTTGCCATTCGCAGTGAATATCCGGCTCATTGACAAAGAGAACCAGCATTTCGATGCACCTAGTTCCAACTAAAGTTTTATCGAATAAGTTTCATAAAGAGCCGAGACCGTCAGTCACTGTATATCCAACAAATAATGTACCTAAAACTCATCATCAACTTGCCTACCAACAGAAAGAAGAAAGGGAGCAAGAACGCATGTTAACACGAGACAACGAGTAAGGGTTTAATGGGGCATTACCTCTGCGGACGAGCTTGAGGGCGCACTTGCCGAGCTTCTTACCGGCAAGGGGCTTAGCGATGGGGGCAAGCTGGCAATGGCGCGACGAGGAAGCAGATGAACACAAATGAGGAAGTAGCACGACGGGGAGCTGGATCTGGTGATGGCGCGACGGGGAGTTGGCGATGGCACGACGAGAAAGCAGATGAACGCAAATGAGGAAGCAATGTGACGGGGAGCTGGATCTAGCGATGGCGCAACGAGGAGCTAGTGATGGCACAACGAGGAAGCAGATCAACACAGATGAGGAAGCAGCGTGACGGGGAGCTGGATCTAGTGATAGCCCGACGAAGGAAAACATGTGAAGAAGTCTGCGAAGTCTGCGGGTGTGAGAGGTAAAGATAGAAACAGGGGAACAAATTAGGGTTTTGGATTTTTGGGTTTGCTTACAAACCGGTTCTCAAATCGGTTCCCAAACCGGTCCGGTCGATCCGATTCTCGGGTGGGTAATCCCTTGGAACCAATTCCCGAACTGATTCATACCGATTTTGAATTTTGGGAACCGGTTTCAATCGAAACCGGTTCGCAACCCTATTTTCTAGGTGGGCTAGTCTGGAAACCGAGTTTACCTGATCCAGTTGCACACCCCTAGCGAAGACACCAGGAAGAAGACAAGTCGGAATATGGGCTAGGCTAAAGGGAGATGGCACAGCGCATGGGAAAGAGAGGCGGGCAGCGGGCTGGGCCAAGGTCAGATCTAGCCCGACCCGACCCCTAAGCGCTATTTTATTTTTCTCTTTTTTTATTGTTTTATTTTTATTATTTTTTGGTTTTTGTTTAAAAATAGGTGTCAACAAAGATATCGGGCAACATATGGGGAAAAGACGGGTTTCGAGACAAAGGGCAAATGAAAGAGTTTAAGTATGATAGTACTACAAGAATTCCATAAGATAGTTTCAAAAAATAAGCTAACTTACATGTTTGGTCGAAACCTCTACAAGAGTTGAAATACTAAAATTTATTGAAACGAGGATAGTCCTGAGATGTTACTTTTGGCTATATGTATATGTACATGTAGCCTGAGCTAAGACGGAGGAAATACCAGTGAGCAATAAGGCAAACAATGGTATTGGACGAGTAACTTTGCTTGAGGAAGTCTAGTTGATTGACAATTCTTGGAATGGACTATTACCTTAAGGTGCACCAATCCTCAATGACTGTATTCTCTAATAAATGTGAGCAATTCTGAATTTCATATAGGTTCCACCTAAAACTTACAACCTACTAATTGAATCAGTTTCCTCATTTTGTGGAACTTGTAATCTACTCTACATGTATCCTAAATCTCGAAACCTATCAAATCACAAATTCTAGGTAGTCCTATCAAAATGAGTTTTAAACTCATATATGATCCATATAGGTCATTCGATTTTGAAGAGCTTTCTTTAAATGGGTTAAAAAGGTTAAAGCCTTCTTCAAATGAGCCTAAATGGGTTGAGTTTAAAACTCATTTTCAACCCACTAAGGTCACCCCCCACACACTCTGTTTCCCCATTTTCAACTTTATAAAAATATTTTTAAAAAATTAAAATAATTTTTTTTCTTTTTTTCTTTTTTTTTTCCTTTTTTTTTTCTTTCTTCTTCCCGCTTCCATCTTTTTAGGTCGATGGCTAGCCATAGTCACGACAACAACCAACCATGTGAGGGACGAGTTTGCTAGAGGCTAGCAAAGCTCGAGCTCGCTAAGGTTTGGCACTAGCAAGGCCAAGACCCCACCAACATCTAGCGAGGCTCCAGCTTGTTGATCTAGTGAGCCTCAAGCTCACCAGCCCAAGCAAGCTCGTGCTTGGCCAAGACCTTGCTTACGTCTGATGAGGGCCAAGCCTCACCAATTTGGCAAGATTCAAGCTCGCCGATTTGGCGAGATTAAGACCTTGCCAATGTCTGGCAAGGCTCCACCTTGCTAAAGGCCAGCAAGCTCAAGCCTCACTAGCCATCACCATGGCTACTTGACCAACCAAAAAAGAAGGAAAAAGAAGAAAAGAAAAGAAAAAGTAATTAAAATTCTATTTTTAAAATAGAAATAATTGAAAATTTGATTTTTATAAAATATAAAATACAAATTATTAAAAAGGAATACACGAAAGAAAATTAGATTAGATTTTTCATTCTAAACGTGAGAAATCAAATCAAATTTCAAATTTCTAGCACACACCATAAAATATTGTTATTTTCATAGAAACTGACTTCCTAAAAACATTTTTTAATAAAAAAATGGATCCTCGACTTTTAAAAAAAATTATAAAAATTGTCCAATAGATTTGTATTGAATGAAAGTATTTTAACAATGCCATTTTTTTTAAATCATCTTGGACGTATTTTAGCTATATAATTCCTTTAAAAAAAATAAGAATAAGTTTTCCTAAATTAGGTTAAGTATGTAAGTGTTTTAGCAATATAGATCGGGTTAGGTATGAATTGGGTCTGGTATAGATTAAAAAAAAAATACATTAAACATAAATAGGTCATAAACGAGTTACTAAGTCAATTTAGGTCGGACCATTTATAACCCAACCCACCCACCCATTTAATAAGCCTAATTCCAATATATACGTAGGTTGCTTCTATTTCATTAATCAAATCATTACAGTGAATCATCCTCTTTAATAACCACCACTTACTACTAATCCACTAACCGCAATTTATATTTAGACATACGAAGAATATGAAACATTAACAAAATAAAAATCTCAACTATAAATTGAAAGTTTAAACTAATGGTTCTAGATTATTTACTCATCATCAAATGCTATGAAATACGGCAAAATCGCATAAAAACATAGACCAAGAAAAACACAAATACTTATTCTAGGGTTCAAATTCCAAGTTCCACTTACCTTGAACTTGGAACCTAATTGTCGAAATAAGTTCTCCAATTTTTGTAACCTGAAATGGGACATGTTCCTACTAGTCCAATTCTTTGGTTTCAAATTTTATCTTGGAACCATACTCATCCATATTCTCTAGAAAAAGGTAGATATAAAAATAAGTTTTTGTTGTGAAATACATGAATGAATAGAATACATGAATGAATATTCATTATATTCATCTTACTTAATGTACTTATTATGGTACATTTGTATCATACGTTCTAAATACATCTCCCTATACAATAAACAATCATCTTCCATATCCAGTACATGTATCATTTTATACATTGATATTAATGATAAGTACATTCTTGTTCTCCTATAAATAGGAGTTTAGTTTTGATGTACAATAGAACAACAATCACAATACAGTGAAATATCTAGCTTTCTCTACTATCTCTAGTGTTCACTTGCTTTCTTTTCTCAATCTCTTCTCTATTATATATTCGCAACGCAATATTTTACAACACGTTATCAGCACGAGGATCTACCGATTGAGTAAATAACTTTTGCAAGCACAAAGATCTACCGATTGAGTAAGTAATTTTTGCAAAGTGGGTATTCTTTTTATTAATCAACTTATATTTCATCTTCTTCTATCAATTCTTCATTTTTATTTTTCTTGGCTCGAAGCCAAATTTCAAATCTAAAAGTATCATTCTGCTCCCGAAGTGGTTGGAAATCCTTTTAATTTAAGGATCTAATTTTGCAATGATTATATGCAACTTTTATGATACTTGACACCCGATGTTGTCAATATAAATGCAAATGGAAAATACCGAGAAAAAAAAAAGATGTTTATTTGCTTGATAATGCAACAACACATATCATATTTCGTAATAGACACTTTTTCTCGAGTATAACATTGAGAAAGGCACAAATCCATACAATATCAGGTCCTGTTCCGATTATTGATGGTTTTGGGAATGCCACAATTATTTTGCCAAATGGTACAATCCTGCATATTGAGAATGCGTTTCTGAGCACTAAATCAAAAAGAAATCTGCTCAGTTTTAAAGATGTACGCTGTAATGGGTATCATGTTGAGACTATTTATGAACAAGATAAGAAATATATTGGCATTTCCTCATATAAGATGGGCCTGAAAACCATCTATGAGAAGCTAGAAGCTTCTTCTATGGGTTTGTATTGTGTCATGATTAAGGCTGTTAAAACCTACGCCACCACATCCTGGAGATTGGTAAGCCCTGATTAGTTTGGACGGTGGCATGATCGTCTTGGTCATCCTAACACTTCAATGATGCGTAGGATAATTCAAAATACAAAATGACACCCTTTAAAGGATATAAAGGTATTGTTGTCCAAAAATTATAATTGTGAGGCTTGCTCACAAGGAAAGCTCATTATCAAACCTTCTATAACAAAAGTTAATTTTGAATCTCCTTTATTCTTGCAAAGAATTCAAGGTAATATTTGTGGACTAATATAACCACCAAGTGGACCATTTTGATATTTTATGGTATTAGTGAACGCATCCTGTAGATGGTCTCATGTTTGCCTATTATCTATGCGTCACATTTGCACGTTTATTTGCACTATTATCATATTCCAATTGCAAATGCTCCAACTAAGATAGTCGTTTCCGAAGGACAAGCTAAAATGGATCAAAATCCCCCGCACTTGAAGTGTGGTAGACCGATAGGATCAAAAGATACTGCTCCTCAAAAACGAAGGGGAAAGAATCAGGAATCCACTCTAGAAGAGCCTGGCGTTGTGCTTGCTCCCAAAGAGCTTATTGCCCCTGAAGAGGCACAAACCCATGAAAGAAGCACTAGCCCCGAGAATACCGAGAATTCTATTACATATTGTAATGAAATTTGGGATCGAAATGAAATCATCATTGATGATATTTTTGCATTCTCAATTGCTCATAAAATTATGGATGGTGATTGCGAGCCGCAATCTATTATTGAATGTCGTCAAATGCAAGATTGGCCTAAGTGGGAGGAAATAATTAAAGCTGAATTAGCTTCCCCGACTAAACAAGAGGTTTTTGGACCTGTAACTCGTATCCCCGATAATGTAAAGCCCGTTGGATATAAATGGGTATTTATCCGAAAATGAAATGAGAAAAACGAAGTTGTCAGTATAAAGCCCGACTCGTTGCCCAAGGATTCTCCTAGAGACCTGGGATTGATTATAATGAGACATATTCACCTGTGAACGCATCCTGTAGATGGTCTCATGTTTGCCTATTATCTATGCGTCACATTTGCACGTTTATTTGCACTATTATCATATTCCAATTGCAAATGCTCCAACTAAGATAGTCGTTTCCGAAGGACAAGCTAAAATGGATCAAAATCCCCCGCACTTGAAGTGTGGTAGACCGATAGGATCAAAAGATACTTGCTCCTCAAAAACGAAGGGGAAAGAATCGGGAATCCACTCTAGAAGAGCACGGCGTTGTGCTTGCTCCCAAAGAGCTTATTGCCCTGAAGAGGCACAAACCCATGAAAGAAGCACTAGCCCCGAGAATACCGAGAATTCTATTACATATTGTAATGAAATTTGGGATCGAAATGAAATCATCATTGATGATATTTTTGCATTCTCAATTGCTCATAAAATTATGGATGGTGATTGCGAGCCGCAATCTATTATTGAATGTCGTCAAATGCAAGATTGGCCTAAGTGGGAGGAAATAATTAAAGCTGAATTAGCTTCCCCGACTAAACAAGAGGTTTTTGGACCTGTAACTCGTATCCCCGATAATGTAAAGCCCGTTGGATATAAATGGGTATTTATCCGAAAATGAAATGAGAAAAACGAAGTTGTCAGTATAAAGCCCGACTCGTTGCCCAAGGATTCTCCTAGAGACCTGGGATTGATTATAATGAGACATATTCACCTGTGATGGATATGATTACATTTCGTTTTCTCATTAGCCTAGCAATCTTTGAAAGATTGGAAATGCTTCTTATGGACATTGTGACGGCATATCTATATGACTCATTAAACTCTGATATTTATATGAAAATTCTTGAGGGATTCAAAATGCCTGAAGCATGCACTCCCCGCAATTTATTCTCAATAAAATTGCAAAGATCCTTGTACGGGTTAAAGCAATCCAGTCGCATGTGGTATCAGCGCCTAAGTGAGTACCTAATTAGGGAAAGGTACAAGAATAATCCTATTTGCCCATATGTGTTTA
Source organism: Eucalyptus decipiens (assembly GCA_014182575.1). Taxonomy (NCBI): domain Eukaryota; kingdom Viridiplantae; phylum Streptophyta; class Magnoliopsida; order Myrtales; family Myrtaceae; genus Eucalyptus; species Eucalyptus decipiens. Next base: position 38,947,018 of record CM024619.1, read on the forward strand.
TTAAGAAATCAGAAACCAGATTTGCTATTATAGCAGTTTATGTCGACGATATAAATTTAATTGAAACTCCAGAAGAGTTAGCTGAAACTACTTTGAATATTTAAAAGGGAGTTTGAAGTTAAAGATTTTGGTAAAACCAAACTTTGTCTTGGTCTAGAGCTTGAGCATAAAACAAATGGAATAATCGTCCATCAATCAGTATACGTTGAAAGATTGCTTAAATATTTCAACATTGACAAATCTCACCCATTGAGCACCCCTACGGTTGTAAGGTCTCTAGATCCTCAAAATGACCCATTTCGTCCTAGAGAATCTGATAAAAAGATACTTGGTCCTGAAGTACCATATCTCAATGCAATTGGGGCTTTGATGTACTTGGCACAATGGACGAGACCAAATATCGCTTTTGCGGTAAATTTATTGGCACGTTTTAGTTCTGAGCTAACTCGGAGACATTGGAAAAGAGTTAAACAGATTTTCCGTTATCTCCGAGGAACCATAGATTTTGGATTATATTATTCCAATGATTCAACTAACTCTGGTTTAGTTAGATATGCTGATGCTTGATATAAAACCAATCCACATAAGGCTCGCTCTCAAACCGGGTATTTATTTTGTTATAACGGCACTGCTATTTCTTGGCGTTCTACGAAACAATCGCTAGTAGCTACATCTTCTAACCAATCTGAGATTATTACTTTATATGAAGCTAGAAAATAGTGTGTTTTGTTAAGATCCGTTACAACACATATTCATAATTCTTGTTGCTTAATACCGGTTACAAATTATCCCACTATAATTTATGAAGATAATGCTGCTTGTGTTGCACAAGTCAAAGAATGATATATCAAAGGTGATAGGACCAAGCATATCTCTCCGAAATTTTTCTTTATTCATGAACTTCAAGAAAGTCGACAAATTGAGGTTAAACAGATTCGATCCATAAATAATCTTTCAGATCTTTTTACCAAATCATTGCCAACATCAAGTTTTGAGAAATTAGTATATGGCATTGGTATACGGTAAGTTCATAAGATGCAAGATTGATTAGCCCCAGAAGTGGCTATATGGCTTAATTGAGGGGGAGATATTATGAACTATACATTGCAGCATTAATATGCGGCAAGTTCACAAGATGTAATAATGATTTGCCCCAGGAGTGGCTATATATGCATTACACTCTTTTTTCTTTATGTCCGGTTTTCTCCCATATGTTTTTCCGGCTTAAAGTTTTTAACAAGGCAATTAATGCATCCATAAAATGGAGAAATCATAACATTTGTGCTCTGCACTCTTTTACTCTTTTGTCCGGTTTTTATCCCATTGGGTTTTTCCGGCTTAAGGTTTTTAATAAGGCAGTTTCATTCGATGCACATTTGTAATGAATATGATGAATATTCAAGGGAGAGTATTATGAAATACATAAATGAATAGAATACATGAATGAATATTCATTATATTCATCTTACTTAATGTACTTATTATGGTACATTTGTATCATACATTCTAAGTACATCTCCCTATACAATGAATGTTCATCTCTCATATCCAGTACATGTATCATTCGATACATTGATATTAATGATAAGTACATTCTTGTTCTCCTATAAATAGGAGTTTAGTTTTGATGTACAATAGAACAACAATCACAATACAGTGAAATATCTGGCTTTCTCTACTATCTCTAGTGTTCACTTGCTTTATCTTCTCAATCTCTTCTCTATTATATATTTGCAACCCAATATTTTACAACAGTTTTAAGATTTGTTGGAAGCTATGAAGTTTTTTATTTTATGAGTCTCGAATATCAATATTGTTTTAATGCAATATGTACTCCAATGCCCTTAAATGTTTTGAGAACACATTGTTGCATGTTAAAAGAGTTCTTATAAGCAAATGTCATTTTCGTGTCAATGGTTAGCTTATCGATCTTTCTCTTATCAATAACTCTTTATAAGTATTTCAATGGATAGGGTTTTTACTTTTTTTTATTTTATTTTATTTATTGTGGAAATTTATTTTTTCAATTTGATGTGAAATTTTTTTATCCATGTAGCATAGATACGTGGTAGGTTATATATATGGGTATAGATTTTCTCAAATTGGATTAAATATTAATGTTTTTTGATAATATGAGTTGGTCGAGTAAAAATCATAACATTTATATTGCATGGAAAATTGGTCCGACCTTATTGGGGGCAAACAAATACAACTTAAAGGGGGTGAATAGGTTGTTATGGAATTCTTAACCATCTCTTGCGGAAAATAGTTGAAACTAAGTAAACATTACGTCAAGATGATGTTTTAAAGCTTGTGTGCATTTTGTGTGCTTGTGGACATAATAAGAGAGAAAAATAGTAGCGCACAAAAATGTATGGTGATTCGGCTTTATCCCCAAGCCTACATCCACTCTCAAACTAATAGTCACAAGTTTGGCTGGATTACACTGATGATCTTCTTAGAAAGTTACAATTGACAAGCACTGATACTTTTACATGATCTATTACACTATCAGATTCCAGGTGCTACTTTTACTCTAGTACACTCAATTTTAAGCACAATTACTCAAATAACAAGAATACAACACTCACAAAAACAGTCGAAAGAGAGCATTTAGCTAGAGAGATGATGTATAGCAGATTTTCGGTCTTTTGTATTGCACGTGTCTCTCCTTCGGCTTCAGGGATCTTTTCTTTTATGCTCATCTTCAATATATTCGTTGGAGGTAAATTGGAGAAGAAAAAATTCGTTGAAGTTACCGCCGATACTACTATCCAAAGATAGAGCTATACATACAATCCTTTTGATAATAGTAATCAAGAAACTAGACTACTTGACATGTCTGTTAGAAGCCGTAGCGAAGGGACAACACCAAAAGCTATTTTAAGGAAGTTTGCGAATGTTCTCCGCATTTACCATAGTAAATATTATATTAGGAATAGTTAGGAAATCATCAAAATCATTTGGAAATGGTTCTCCAACAAACCCAATCCACACATTTAACAACCCTAATCGCATCTAATGGAGGCTTTCACAGCATGTAGATATTAAATTACGATTTTATCAATAAGATTTCATCGGGCCTGATGTGGGGTTGCCATCCTCCATCATTATTTTTGTTGATGACCACATTTTGAGTTCTTGATTTGCCCATCATTGTGCATCGTTTTGAAAATTGTCCCACAAGATTCTATTCTATAGATTAGACTGCATGCAATGAGTGAATAACTTGATCAAAAGAATGCCTAGAGGCTAACGTTATGGAATGGACCTCATAGTGATGGAAAGGCCACCTATATGTGAATAAAATGCACATGTAACTCTAAGTATGAATCAGCCAACCAATTTTTTTCATATATGATTAATATCACAGAAAATCTTAAATTAATATAATTACAACAAATTTACTGCAAATTAATTTGTTTACCATCAAAAATTCTAAATTGCTACACATGTGACAAATTTACCATCTAATTGCTAAGTTTAACAACACGTGTTAGTTGACAAATATACAAGTTTGAGATTTTACCACTCATTTGTTATACAAAAATTAGTTTGTGGTTTTTCATAGTATTAATCCAATTTAACAAAAATTAATAGAGTAAATTTGTTACAAATGTACCAGTTTATGATTTTTTTTTTTTATGATAAAATAATTCGTTTTTAGTAAATTTATCAGTACCAATTTGGAGTTTTCTGTGGTAAAAAAATTAGTTTGGATAAATTTGTCATAGACGTACCAATTTGGGATTTTTTGTAATATTAATCCTTTTGTATATAACCTATACAATTAAGAATATATTTGTTCAAAATTAATTAATTTGAAATAGACCCCCAGGACTACATACTATGTGGTGGAATTGAATTCACGAGCCAGATAGAGTCTAGAAAGTACAACTCTTGTTGGTTTTCTTGTTCGACCTTTTAAATGTAATCTTGATGGGCTCTCCCTCAATTTTTTCACATTTTTTTAGAAAAAAAATTCAAATAAGGACATGAAGTATCATCATTTTCTCAAAAAATAATTCAAAATAGATCTTATTTCAATAAGAGTATACGTCGGTCATGTTAGTGTCAAAGAAAGGCCTAACATCACATTGACTGGCCAAATCTTTTTTTCTTTTTTGGAAAAAAAAAAATCCCTTCTAGATTTGCAAAGTGGAAATGAGCACACCTCGAATTCGGTCCATCCCTTTAGCACCGATTTACCAATTGATTGATCTATTATGAAATCCTCGAACAACTCTATCAATTGCAGGCCTCAAACTTTTTCGGTGCAAGGCTTGCCGCACAAATGAGGCTCTTGAACTAGTCTCCGATCTCTTTGCGCTTCCCACTTTTCACAAGCTAAGTGATCCAGCACCTCCGTCCCTAAAACAACCTTTTCGTTTACCTCTCCTTTGTTGTTTTCTCAGGACAAGGTAATTCCTCTGGATGATTTTGTGTCTACACCCTCACAGCCTGTATTAGACCTCAAAAAGTTCTCCACTGGCCTAAAGGATTGTGGAGTTACGTGATTTTTCATTTGGCATATTGCGTTCTTACCTTGATTAAGCATGTCTACAATAGGTAATGGGAATTTCATCAGGAGGTTTTGCCATTTTTGAGAGATTTACTATACAAGTGTTTAACAAGAATTATTGAAAGTTACCACTGGATCCGAAAAATTGCGACTTATGATATGCTCCTGTAAGTTAGGATCAATTTTTTTTAGACATACCATAGTGTCTGAGCTCTTTTTGGTAGGTGCAATCACATGGAGAGTGTTAGAGAAAACTCCTTTATTGTTTTGAAACTGACAAAACATTTCCAAAAATCTAGTCTGAAAACTTGCAGACTCAAGTACTATAGTCTAAAAAACTCCAGACTCTACCGTCAAAATTTGAAAACCGCTAGACTTTAATCTCAAAGTCTGCCATCACTGACAGTTTTCAAACCGAAGAATGAAAACTTATTCAAATGCGGGATTATCTTCAAGGATTCGATTCGTATGGTTTTGGAAGTCTTTATGGCTAGATATAGCACCTTATGATCAATTATCTTTATTGGAATCAATTCGGATAATCAAATCTTTTGAAAGGCGAAAATACTTGGAAGGTTCTACTTATGGAAACCAAAATCTTGATTGTATGGGCGAGCAGGATTGACGTGCTTTCATCTCGATCTTCAAACGACTCGAGATCTCCTTAATTGATTTTGTCCAACAAGTAGATTGGAAGAATTCCTTTGAAAATGCATCAGTCGTGAAGGCATGAAGGAGTATTTAAGGCAAACCCTCAAATTGCTCGAGAGAGTGCGTGAAAGAAAATTTTCAAAGTCTAAAGCTTCCCAGTTCTTTGCTATTTCATTTGTCGAGCTTAATTTATACTCAAAAAAGAGAGCAAATACTTGTGAGACTTTGGAAGAATGTAGGAGAGTACACTATAAAGTCAAGGACGTGAGACTGTAAAATCTCTTTTGATTCATAATGAAATCTAGCCAGGGGACTATCAATGCGGGAGAGTGGACGTAAACTTGATCTAAGCCAAACCACTATATGCGAAGAGGTGGGAGTTCATTAAACTAGAAGAACTCAAGATCGATAGGGACGAAGTGACTATAGTCAACTGCATGTACCGGTTCAAGAACTTGTTCGACGAGACCATCACGGAAGAAAGTTCACGGGACATTGTCCTTAACCTGATAAGAAGAGCCCAGCCGGATCTCTTCATCCACGGTGTTATCAACGGGACCCACAATGCCCCGTTCTTCGTCACTCGGTTTCGGGAGGCTATGCATCACTTCTCTTCTCTATTCGACATGCTTGACACTATAGTACCCCGCGAAAACCAGGAGAGGATGCTGATCGAGAAGGATATGCTGGGGAGGGAGGCGTTGAATACGATAGCCTGTGAGGGATGGGGGAGAGTGGAGAGACCGGAGTCGTACAAGCAGTGGCAAGCCCGCAACATGAGGGCCGGGTTTGTGCAGGTGCCCTTAGGCAGGAGGGTAGTGCAGTTCGCGATCAAGCAGATCGTTTCAAGCTACCACAAAGAGTTCCTCGGAGACGAAGTCCACAAGTGGCTGTTGCTAGGATGGAAGGGACGGTTTATATGCGCCCTTTCTACTTGGAAACCGGCATAGCGAAATTGATATGCGCATAGCTGAAGAAGCAAAAATGAGGTCGTCACTAACAGCAGCGGTCAAAAATTAAAAATGGCCATTGACGTTGGAATCAGGTTTATGATTTTCCCCGACATGTGTATATGTTGAAATTTAAATTGCACTGAAGGTTGATTTTGATATCTATGACAGTATGTGTTTTAATGTGTACAAATGTATGTATGTATGTATGTATGTATGTATGTATGTATGGTATAGTTGACGTAGAAATGAACAAGGGGCAAGGTATATATCGATGAGTTTTAAGGGATAGTAAGTTATGGGAGATTAAAATATAGTTTCATAATTTTTATATGGAGTTCACATGATGTAGTTGAAATGATGAGGGAGCTAAGATAATATACACTTTAGAACATGCGCCCAATGCACCACCCAAGAGTGACAACCACTCCTATATAAACTGTTGGGAATTATCGATTCCCTAAAACCGGATTCGACACTAAATTGAACTCCTAAAACGAATGCGGAAGATGAGCCCGGGAAATTCACATGTATCACCGATCCTAAAACACACCACGGAATCGAGCGTACCTTATTAGCCACAGATTAAACACCAATGCTGAAGATCGAGGAAGAAATTCTGATCCCGTTCGATCAAGGAGCATGCCGTTGCTATTAGGGGGAGAAAAGAGCGTATTCTTCCTTTCTGTTTCTTTTTTTTTTTAGGGAGAGAGAGACTTACACACGTTGTCTGAAGGGGAGAGAGTCTTTCACTTACGTTCATCCAAAAGGTACATGCCTTTTATTCCTTTCCCTCAAAGCGTCTCCTCCAATAGACGCAACCCTTCAACGTAATATCCCATTCATCCATGGGCCCTAATCTTGTGGGCCAGGCTTGTAGGCTCAACATGGGCGAACGGGCCAACTTAGGCCCATCACATTAAATAATTAAAACCATTATCTCCCACTCGCACATGGTGGGCCGAACAGGATCCTATTTACCTCTCTTCAACATTCATACCGGTGAATAATCCGTGCGACCAACATACTTTGAGAGCTCGTTAGGAATATATAGTAGCTCATAATGGGCATCATACTTGTCGAGACCAAATTTTCGGGTGTGAACCATCTAGGGTTTAGCTAATGGATTGTTAAGCCTAAACTTAACTCGGGCTCTCCAAAGCCCATACCAATTCGCGACTTTAGGTTTAAGTTCTTAACGTGCAATTGATTTTTAACTAAGAGTCACCACTAACCTATTTTTGGTGGGTCGATTAGAAACCCAAGTAAAGTAATGGGAGATTTACTTTACTCTTACGAACCAAAGACTATGGAGTACGGGGACTTGGTTACACTAGATTTCTCTAATGCCCTTTCGGTACCATTCTTTTATTTTCAAAAAAGTTTTTGCGGGCAGCTTGAATTGATTTTAAATCTATTTCCTAACATGTGAGGTGATCATGCGAGTGTGCAAACCACCAAATTAACACCCAGATAAACAATAAATAAATTGCAAAAACTTACATCAAAGCAACGAAAGCATCTGCAATGTTAAATTAAAATCCACATCAACAACCCTAGATATGGTTTCTAATTAACACGCAATTTCTCTTTTTGTTTTCACTTAATTAATGACAATCATGCAATATGCAATGCAATATTAAATAAATGACCTAATTCTAATGACATGTAATTTCTAATTAAATGGGCCTAGCAAAAATACTAAATGACATGCATCTCAATGAATCTAACTCTAATGACGTGCATATGACATTTTTTTCTTTTTCCTAAAAGAATGCATTTTATCCTAAATAATAAAACTAATTTAACCTATGACATTTTTTGTATTTTTTTATGAAATTCGAAATTAGAAAAATGTGAAAATTATCTAATTACATTAAGATCCTATTCAATTTGTGTTAGGAATTAGGTTGAGCTAAATCCTAATTTAAACTAAAATATTATCTTAACGCAAATAATCCTAAAATGCAATCTATTTAAGAAAATGCCTAAAATTATAATAAATTAAGAAAAATATTATCTAAAATTAAACTAAGTGCAATTTAACCCTAATATGCAATGACGTACAAAATATGCCATAATTCTACATGACAAGTGCATGATGATTTTTTGTTTTTATGAAAAATTTCGAAATTAAAATTGCAACCTGAGTTTAAAGAAACTAGCATCCTAAATTGACCTTTTTATTAAAAAAATTCGAAATAAAATTCCTATTCTAGATATGCAAGATAACCTAAGACGAGGAATATTATAAAACGAACCTAATCCTAATTCAATTTTTTTGATTTTTTTTTTTTTATGAAAACGAAATTGATTCAAACGACACAATAGCAAATCAGGCAAGATAAGATCGATATCCACAAATTGACGAATCATATCCCGTGCATGGAATCGGATTGGTCAATTTTAAATAAAACCGCGAATCGAATCTCGAGTGTGAGATCGGATTGGCGATTTTCCCGTGCAATTGCGAGTCGTATTTCGAGCGTGAAATCGGACTGTCAATCGTATGCACGTTGTGAAATTAAGAAGATTTCCCAATTTAAAAAGATACTTTATATTTATGGATACGATAGCATCATTTAAAGATTCATACAAGATAGCAATTTCACAAATTAGGCAATAAAAATATATGAAGATCAATTTGATGAAAATTATTACCTAAATTGCAATATCACTCGGATACCGTTTCCAAACTCGAGGGACAACGAATCATGCGGGTGCGGTGGTGATGGCTCTGAGCTCGGTGGAGGACTCGCCGGACAATCGAGGATCGTCAATATCACTGGACCAATCTGGTGGTGTCAAGCAATGATGATGGGTCGATAAATTTTTGATGGATGCCTGAAGTTCCAAGAGATGGGCTTGGCTCACGAAGGCTCTCTTGGACTTCAAACTGACATGGTCCTTTTGATCGAGTTCACGTGTCCCTCTGACCCAAATAACCTGCACGCACGTAAATTCCACACCGCAAGCAATGGAAAAGAAATCTTCAAATTTAAAGCCAGACCTTCGCGGAGAATCCTTCATTTTGTTGCCGTAATTATGTGAATTTTGAGGCTTGGATGGCGGTGGGCAGCGTGCGGCAATGTTGACGACAGCAAACAGCGACCACGTCGACGGCTAGATGGACCTGCAAAACACAAACTTCGATGGTGGTTCTTGACCGAGTGGACGAGTAGGCCCGATAGACGCCTCAACTTGGCTAGAGCAAAAAGAAGAAAGGACCGCAATGAATTTGTGGTCTATCCCTCTTGTGATGTTTTCTTTCTCCTTCAAGATCTCCGCTTCACTTTCTTCTTCTTGGATCCAGATCACATTTTCTTCGCCTGACTCCCACCACTTTCACACTATATATTATTTATTTTCCCTTTGCACCATTGCAGACTCTCCACCGAATGGACTTCCTTTCAAGGTTGATTGAGAGCAAACTTCTTCTAGGGGCAAAAGTGAAGCGTGGCCCAAACGCTTGCTGGAACTTATCGGGACAGCTTAAAAACGTTGCGGAGCAGGCTCCGAGCAAGCTTGGATCACAGCTAGTTTTGGACGGAAATTTCAGAGATGCTCTCTGTTTGAGCTTCGGTGCTGGTGGCACGTCCGAACAGCAGCTTCGTCATTGAGGTTGGACCTCGCGGCGGCAGGTGCTCAATGTCGCTGGGCTCCATGGCGGAGGGATAGCACGAGTGGTGTTTCGACCAAGGCTTGGCCGAAGGACCTCTCCTCTCTTTCTCACGTGTTTTGTTTCCCTCAATTCAGTGTATGGCCATGTCTTCAATTGTGTGGCCTCCTCTGAACCCTAGATGTTTTTATCTATTTATAGGCCGCGAATTAGAGTTTTTAATCTTTCCAAATCGATATCCACAAAAATCCCTTCTTCCATATGCAATATTTGCTTTTGATATGATTTAGGATTGCAAGAGGATTCTTCTAAAATTTGAAATCTCGCACAAATAAATCCGTAAAATCTTTCTGAGGATACGGGCTTGGACCGATTTACTCCCTTCATGGGCTTACCCAATTCACCAAATTAAAGTTCTGAACCATCAATTTGAACCCATATGTCACCGGCCCAATGTAAATGCAAATTAAAATAAATGCACCTAAAACTATATGATATGCAATTAATTAATTAACTATTTTTTTATGGGTTAAAATTAATCCCTAATTTTTTAATGCGATAAATGATTAAACGGGTCGCCAAAATTTAGGTGTCAACAATACTCTAAGTAGATTTAGTATGCAGTCCTTAGATCGATCGATCACATTTATATCTCTCTTGATCTCTTTTAAACAATGATATATATATATTGTATTCACAATTATGATTATCCCAAAGACAGTCATAATTGGTTAACCAGTGAATACAAAACTACAATGTGATTCTCCAAATTCGATCTTCTTCTTTCCTTCAAACTCTCAATTTCAGTTCAGCTTGCTTTTTTAGAAATGTCCCATTAGATCGAATCAACTCATGACCATTGGCAACATCCTAAGATAGCAAACACTAAATAGAAATCTTGAGAATAAGTAAAAGTCATGAGGGCACTAAAATTGAGGAACTCTTTTCCTCAAGAGTCTCACACGACATAAAAATTAAGATCAAAACTTTTGCCACTCTTATTGGTCGTTTTATGCATACGTAGTATGAAATACGTATTACGGTATTAACTCATTTCCTATGGAGCGTATGTCTACACCTTCAATACCGTACAGATGATAGTTCAGACATACCCAATGTCTAACTTGAGTTCACGTATCTACTCATTCACAAGATTCATCAGAACTCACATCTGGCATCATAGATAGATAAAGTAAAATATGTGGGTTATTTTACTTTCAGACATAGTAAATATTATATCCTCATCTTAACACCCAGTTAAGGCGACAAATATATTTTAAGCTTGAGCTCTCGATCATCACCTAGATAATAAGCTTAAAACAGTCTCATCTCTATTTATCACACAGTAAATAGAGGCGATTACCCGTGTGAGTGGGCTAATCTTATATCTGTCCGACATACTTTCTCAACTTAAAGTAATGCACTGAGCATTAAGATGCATAAAGATCAAACAAAGATTCATAGGCATTAATGATGAAAACACAAATTCATCAAATGTGAGCACTTAGGGAAATTACAATATTCAGTACATTAGCCTCTACGCAATCCTAGAGATTTCATATGGCCACAAAACACATCTCTAGGTATTGGCTTTATCATAGGATCTGCTACCATTCTATACATAATATGTATTGTAAGTTCACATCCTTTCGTACAACCATATCTTTGACAAAATTATATTTGGTATCTATGTGTTTGGTCTTGCCATGATATTTTGGATATTTGGTGTATGTTTTTGCTGCTTGGCTATCACAATTAACCAACAATGAATCTGCAGCACTTCCAATAACACCTAAATAATCCAAAAAATCTCTTAAGCCAAACACCTTCTTATACTGCTGCTGATAATGCCACGAACTCAACTTCTATCGTAGACAAGGCTATACACGTTTGTTTCTTACTACTCCAACATATGGCGTCATTATTTAGTAAGAAAACAAAGCCAGAGGTAGATTTCCTTTCATTTAAATCCCCTCCATAATCAGCATCAGAATAACCTTCTGGTCGCAAATCATTTCCTTAATAACTCAGCGTATAATCAGCAGTTTCCTTTACATACCTCAGTATTCTTTTAACGGCCTTCCAACGTGCTTGACCTGGATTAGATTGGTATCTTCTCACCATTCCAACTGTAAAACATATGTTAGGTCTTGTACACATCATAGTGTACATCAAGCTCTCAACAGCATTAGCATAAGGAACATCTTTCATTTGTTCCTTCTCTTGTGGAGTCCTTGGGCACAGTCTATGGCTCAATCCTTCACCTTTTGCAATAGGAGTATCAATGGGTTTACAATCTTGCATACGAAATCGTTCAAGAACCTTATTTATATATATTTCTTGCAAAAGAGATAACGACCTCTTCGAACGATCTCTTGAAATCTTAACTCCAAGAATGTATGCAGCTTCACCCATATTTTTCATCTCAAAGTTGGAAAACAACCAACTCTTGACAGTATAACAAACTCCATATTGCTTCCGGCAATTAATATATCATCAACATATAATGATATGATCACAAATTGATCCTTGGATCTTTTGATATATACACAATGATCATCATCCATCATTGTAAAGTCATATGACATTATGGCATTATAAAAGCGTATATACCATTGTCTCGATGATTGCTTAAGACCGTATATCTATCTCAAAAGTCGACATACCTTTCCTTCTTGACCTTTTTTAATGAAACCAATAGGTTGTTCCATATATATTTTTTCATTTAATTCTCCATTGAGGAAAGTAGTCTTTACATTCATTTGATGTAACTCAAGATCCATACTAACCACTATTGCCAAAATAATGCGAATCGAGGTAAATCTCACTACAGGAGAAAAAGTTTCTTCATAATCAATTCCTTCTTGTTGATTATACCCCTTCGCCACAAGGCAAGTCTTATGCCTTTATATCGAGCCATCAGCTTTACGCTTTATTTTGAGAACCCCTTTGTTTCCAATAGCTTTGCATCCTTTTGGAATATCAACCAGTTCCCAAACTTGGTTTAACTTCATTGACTCAATTTCCTCTTCCATTACATGAATCCATTTTTCCTTACTAGAGCAATTTAGAGCCTCATTAATATTTCTTGGCTCATCCTCATCTTGCATAGCAATCATAAAAGTTTCATCTTCAATGTCAAAACGTCGATGGGGAATACTTTGGCGACTTGTTCGCCGTATGGGAGATTGTATACTTTGCACATCATTCCCCATTATGCTCCCACTAGGATTAGATAATGATGATGTCGTCTCATCATGTGGTTGCAATTGAAAATAAGTTGAATTCAATTCATCACTTCTCATATTACTCCCACTTGGACGAACTCCACTAATATCATTATCTTGATCCAAGGTTTCAAATAGGGAGTAATCTTCCCCTATTTCGCCCTTCTTAGGAAATTCATCCTCTAAGAATATGATATTCCGTGATTCAAATTCAGTTATACTCTCACTTTCCTACTCACCTATAAACACATACCCTTTCGAGTGTTTGGAGTATCTTATGAAAATACTCTTCTTTCCTCTTAAACCTAATTTCCCAAACTTGTGAAATGACTCATGAGTATAGGCAACACAACCACATGGCTTAAGAAAACTTAAGTCCGGTTTTCTACATGTCCATAACTCATATGAAGTGGAAGTAATTGATTTGGAAGGCACCCAGTTAAGTATATAGGCAACAGTTAACAACGCATCACTCCAAAAGGTGATAGGCAAGTTAGCATGCGCCATCATGGACCTAACCATTTCCAATATGGTTCTGTTTCTTCTCTCCGCAACACCATTTTGTTAAGGAGTATATGGAATAGACAATTGTCTTTCTATTCCTTTTTCATAACATAATTTTCTAAACTCATCAGATAAATATTCTCGACTTTGATCGGATCTCAATGCTTTTATTTTCTTGTCTAATTGATTTTCTACCAAGTTCATAAACCTTTTAAAACAACTTAATGCTTCAGATTTATGAGAAATCAAATAGACATATCCGAATCGAGTATAATTATTTATAAAAGTGATGAAATAAACAGCCCCATGCCTTCTTCTCATATTCATTGGACCACAAACGTCGGAATGGATTAAATGCAGAGGAAATTCAGCTCTTTTACCTTTTCCAAATGGTTTCCTTGTCGTTTTCCCTACTAGGCAATGCTCTCATATGGGCAAATCGACTTTATCAATATTGCCTAACAATCCCTCTTTGGCTAGTCTATTCATACGTTGTTGGCCAATATGACCAAGTCTAGCATGCCACATATTCACATCATTATCATATGAAGCGGAAGACGTGAAAAAGGGAATAACTAATATTGACATCACCACAGTCAACATTTATACTCCGTTCGTTTCACGGAAAATATCATGTTTCCGGAAAACATTTTCCTAGAAGTCATTTTCAGGAAAATGACTCTATTTTCCGGTGTTCGGCCAACATCTAAAATTTAAGTGGAAAATATTTTCCACTTGTTAGTTAACTCAAACATTTTCCTGGAAAAAATTATCAAAAATTGAATTTTAATATTTTTAATTGACCCAAAAATTTATTTTATTTATTTATATCTTTTTTAAAATGATTTTTTTAATTATTTATATTTTTAAAATAGAAATTTTTATTATTTATTATTTCCTTCTTTTTCCTTCCTCCTTCCATCTCCTTCTTCCTCCCGATTCCTCCCAAGCGGCGTCATCCGCCGAGGCCTCCTTCCTCCTCCTTCTATCGCCGCCACCTCCTTCCTCTGACGGCTTCCACCGCCGCCACCTCCTTCCTCCCGGCCCGACCAAGACCCGGTGGCCAGATCTGCGAGCTCGGGTGAGATCGAGCTCGGCCGATCTCACCCGAGCTCGCCGGATCGCGGCGAGCTCGAGCTCGCCCGGATCGGGAGCCCGAGCTCTACCGCTAGATCCGGCGGAGCCGCGAGCCGCTGCGCCGGATCCGGCGAGCTCGAGGCTCGGCCGATCTCACCGGCGCGCCGGACACAGCGACGAGCTCGAGCTCGCCGGATCGGGAGCCGAGATCCGGCGAGCCGCGAGCTCCACCGCCGGATCAACGAGCTCACGGCTCGCGGCCACACGACGAGCGGCCCGGCGGCGGGCTCCCCGCGAGCCTCCCGGCGCCTCCGCGGTGCTCCCTCTTGGCGGATCCTCCCGAGTGGCCCGAGCCGCCGGGGAAGCGCAGCGGCGGCGGCGGTGCTTCCGGGCTGGAGCGGGCGGGCGGGAGCGGCGGGGAGGCGAAGGGCTGATCTCGGGAAGGACGTCGTCGAAGCCTCCTCTGCGGGGAGAGCAAGAAAGAGAGAGAGAGAGAGAGAGAGAGAGAGAGAGAGAGAACGAGAACATGAAGGGAGGAAAGAGCGGCGGGAGCACCGAGCTCGTGTGAGAGCTGCGGAAAATGTTTTCCTCTTTTCAAAAAGAGGAAAACATTTTCCGCTCATTCAAGAGGGATTTTCAGTTGACCGGAAAATATTTTCCGTTGACCGTGTGTTTTCCGCCATCCGAACACCAGAAATTTCGGAAAATATTTTCCCGGAAGTTATTTTCCGCGAAACGAACGGAGCATTAGTACAATAAAACCATCCAGAAAATGACAACAACCATAGTAGTTTGTATCCAAATACAAATCTACACCTCTATTATGGAAGTTCATATTAAAACCAAGCTTGACCAACACCAAAACAGACACTAAATTTTGACAAATCCTCGGAGCATATGAAACATCATGTAGGAACAAGGTGCGTCCACCACGCATGTTCAATTGGCAGGTGCCAATCCCTTTAACTTCAGCTCTGGAGTTATTTCCCACATAGATTCACTTAGTTCCAATTGGTACTCGTCGGAATTCCACGAAGGATTCTCTATCATTCGCTACATGGTCTGTTGCTCCTGAATCCACAGTCCACAAAGGATTGGATTCAGCCAATAATACAGAACTTGACACATAAGCAAAGTTCTCAAATGTACAATGGGTGTTTACCTTTTTCGGCTCACAACAGTTGCGAGCATAGTGACATTTCTTGTCACAATTGTAACACCTCACCCTTGAAATTTTCTTCACTTGAGGACGTTTTCCTCTCTTGTGTTGGTTAACTCTTGATTTCTTGCAATAAGGACTTGATCATTTGCATTCCCACATATTGAACGAATCAATACGCTTGCGCTTAGAGCTCAAAGCCCTTTCTGAGCTAGAACCAGCATTACAAATATCTATTTTCGGCTCAAATGCCGATAAGCAGTCTTCTACTAGCTCAAGGTGGCGCACAGCATCCTCAAGATCTTCTATAATATGGTCAAAAACTTCTAATGCTTCTTGCTTTTCCAGCACATATTGAATCTTCATATTCAATATTTCACAATTGTTGCCGTTCATATCAGCAATTACGTTTTTAGTTACTGAAACCATCAATCTAAACACATCAGACATATATGCACGAATAATTAATGCCTATCATTTATGCATCCACTTTGCACAGACCCATCATATCAATGAACAATTTCAAGTAAGGTTTCAAAATCAAAAGGTCACTATGTTTCCAATCATCCTCCAAAAATCCTAACTTAAAACTATTATTAATATAATTGTCTTATGCAAAATAAATTCTATGAAGTTACAAAAACTTCTATGAACTACCCACAGCAATCAACAATAACAGAAAGCAAATAATATTTGATATCCAATAGAATAATAATACTTTCACATAATACAATTATCCACTACACTAAGTAATATATACAGAAGAAAACATCAACATAGAAAGAGATATTTACACCCAAAAAACATCTCAAACTAATTTAAGAAATAAATAGGGAATGTCCATTCTAATCTATCAGTCAATATATCTAAGAAATTTGAAGGCACATTTGCCGATCATGAAAAAACTTTTGAAGAGCTTTCATGTCGCCTCCAAGGCACATTTACTCTGCACCATGTGGCGCTCAATCTAAGAGTTGAAGTTTTGGTTAACTCAATCCTATAGTATTCTCTTACAAAATCTACTACTAGCCTCCTATAACCCAGGACCACATTGACCTCCCATAGGCGATCTAACACTGCTTGCCATTCAGGTGGAAGAGTGTTCATCAAAGCCGACACTTTCTCAAAATCCGGCATAAGATAATCATTCCAGATGATTTCCTATATCATCTAATTGACCCTGACCACATGTGATACTAAATCACCATCATGCCACCGATAATTAGCTAACTCTGTCATCAGCCTTTTAAGTCTTGCACTTCCTTCATCCGTTCTCAGGATTACAGGTATCCGTGCATAACGCATCATAGTTCCTGCAACAAATGCAGAACTAAAAATGGATCACTTATAATCCATAATGTACATAAGGGAAAATACATCATTTTCATGATTCATGCAACAAATGCATAATTAAAAAATGGATTACCTATAACCCACAAAACATAATTGAAAAAAGAAACAAATTTTTTTTTCTTTTTCTTTTTTTTCGGGTCAACGGTCAAATGGTCAACGGGTCAACGCGGGTCAACGGATGACCGGGTTAGGTCAATGGGTCCTCCGAGTCGAACGAGTCGGATCAGGTCGAGCCGGGTCGGACCGACCGACCGACTCGTGTGGCACGCGTGTAGCTGACGTCACGATGACGTCAACTGGCGCGTGCCTCGCACGCGCCATCGACTGCCCCTTGCGCACGTGCGCGCGTGCAACGCACGCGCCTGCGTCTCCGTATCGACGCGCTGGTTCGTCCAGCTGCGCGTGGGGGCGCGTCCGATGGCCTCCGGCAGCGATCCGCCACTCATTTTTCTTGTCTCGACGAGGGCTTCAATCCTACACTTTTAGAAAGAAAAAATTGACTTATAGAAAATCGAAAAAACGAGTGAACAGTGCTCAAGTGTCGGGTTTTTCTGCCTCGATCGGTGTCGGCCGATTAATTTCACGAAAAAAAAATCAAAAATCACCCACAAACATGAAAGGGGTCGGAAAAAACATGGAAAAGGATCGGGAAACAAGAACTATGGCTCTTATACCAATGTTGGGAATTATCGATTCTCTGAAACCGGATTCGACACTAAATCGAACCCCTAAAACGAATGCGGAAGACGAGCCCGGGAAATTCACATGTATCACCGATCCTAAAACACACCACGAAATCGAGCGTACCTTGTTAGCCACAGATTAAACACCAATGCTGAAGATCGAGGAAGAAATTCTGATCCCATTCGATCAAGGAGCGTGCCGTTGCTATTAGGGGGAGAAAAGAGCGTATTCTTCTTTTCTGTTTCTTTCTTTTTTTAGGGAGAGAGAGACTTACGCACGTTGTCTGAAGGGGAGAGAGTCTTTCACTTACGTTCATCCAAAAGGTACGTGCCTTTTATTCCTTTCCCTCAAAGCGTCTCCTCTAATAGACGCAACCCTTCAACGTAATATCTCATCCAAAAGACGCAACCCCTTAACGCACTCTTTCATCCATGGGCCATAATCTTGCAGGCCAGGCTTTTAGGCCCAACATGGGCGGACGGGCCAACTTAGGCCCATCACATTAAATAATTAAAACCATCATAGACTATAGAGGCCTTCTCCACCGACTTAATCCATTTTCTCGATTCTTTACAGCACCGTGTACATTTCTCAACCGTGGAGTTACTTAGCTGGCCACAAATGTTGACTAAAATAATTTTCTTTCTTTAATATCTTCAAGCAGACTTGCTTCCTACGCATGTCTAGACTTCTCTAGACTTGGTTAGAGAATTCATAGAAAATGGATCATAAATTTCAATCGTATACGTGGGTTTTACCAAATGAGTGAATGGTTTTTATTTGAAATCCCCTTGTTTAACACGTTGTATAGCAACCATCTCATCTCAGTGTCCTTTTGTACGACGATTCTTTCACGTCTCAAGAAGCAATGTTTTGATCATATGATACGATGTGATTGTTAGTGGGGGATAGTAGAATCTAACACCTTGATAGTTTCTTTGCATATCTGTTAATATAAGTATATACTAAGTAGCATTGATAGTGACACGTGACACGACGTAACACGATACGACACAATACACCAATACGTCTTTTCTCAAAAAATAAAGAATTTCGAGATGTTAAAACACGTTATATATTAAATGTATATTTTTATATATACATAATAAATTATCATTTTATGATTATTTCAATCAAATTAATTTAATTCAAACTTACAAATAAATAAATAAACCTAGAATGAATTTACACTAAAAATATTAATCCATCATTTATTAAAATCATTCACTATTTCAATTTGAGAATTCAACTCACTTCCAATAATCTATAAAACTCGAAGTAAAAAATAAACAATTCACATTACTGAACTCGTGTGTTAGACTTATCGAAGAGAGAGAAAAAAAAAATTAGGAGTGAATTGTGCATTATGAGAAGTGAGAATCAAAGAGAAGAAAATACTAGGTTTTTCTTCTTTCTCCATTTATTATTTTTATTATTATTTTTCTATTTTTCACATATATACATTTTAACTCATCATTTATTGAAATTTTTTAAATTGACCTCGTGTATCGGAATCACATATCAGAAATTCGCATATCAAAATTCCAACTCAAGTATCGAAGAGTGTCGGGAAAATTAACTAGGTGTCGAATTTTTCAACATGTATTGACCGAATGTCAAGAGTATCCGAGAATGTCGAATACGTATCGGAATATCCGACACAGCATGAAGGCTTTGGGAAAGTGTCGATGCTTCTTAGGGTATATATCCATGTGAAGGTTTACCATGGCTAAAATTCCAAGAATCACATACTTCAAATGCTTTTTCGACAGGGACATCGAAACTTGCTATTTCAAGGTGGACGGTCGGGCTCAAGAAGGGAATTTCTTTCCCAAGCCCACTTGAAATATTATCACATCTAATAGAGGCTATCACATTATGTAAATATGAAATCATGCTTTCATCAAGAAAATTTCATAGTGGTATTACAAAGTTTTAGACTTGTACGGAGAATGTCAAAATAGATCACACAATACCAAAATAGAGGTTTCAACAAAATCTCATGCTTCCTTTTCCTCACAAGTGAAGGACCCCGATGGTAGTGAGCTAGAAACTTCAAAAGTATATGAAATTTGGGAAGAACTAGACCAAAAAGTCTTAGACTCTATGCTCAGATTATAGATGAAATGAAGGAACTAGAGATGAGTGGTGTTGTAATATCTAGGCTTCAATTGTTTGCAGAAAATGAATATTTTGGAATATATCTTCCTAAAACGATCACTTCTATTGCTTACAAAAATAAATGAAAGAAAAATATAGTCATTATGCATAAAAAATTAGACATAAGTTGTTATCAATAATGAAAATATTTTTCATCAAGTAATTATTCCAAAAGATACAGGCAACCATTTTTAGACAAATCATTCATTTTTTATGAAACAAATTGAGCATGGAAATAAAAAAAAGCCCACCTCCACTTATAAGTGTCAGGTGTAAGTTTTAACTAATTTTATGTTAAACTATGTAATTTCATATAAAAATGCCACATGCCAAATCCCTAAAAGCCAAGATGTTAGAATATGTCTCAAAATTAAACCCATAGTAAAAATCTTAATTTTGGAAATAAATAAATAAAGAGGAGAAATCTAAGATCAAGTTTCAAAAACCGATTTATCTTATATGAGTTGGAGTCTTTGGCCACTGGAGTTGGAAAGTCCAATATGGACTTAGAATTAGACCAATTTTAGATTTCTAAGGCTGTGGAATAAAATTCCAAAACATTTGTTTTAGATGCCCTCTTGGCTTATATTTCCCTATAGGTATCAAACCCATATTTGGCTTATTATCTCAACATATATACAATATACATATATATAGATATACAGGTCAAAGAACACTCAAGAAAGAATTGGTGAAGCGCCATTTTTGACCGAGTGCTTGGCATGGATTTTCCCTCGATTTTTCTTCGTAGAATTACATCAATAATCTTAATGTTGAAGCAAATTATATCTTGTAGAAAGATTTGTGTGATTCCTTTGTCAAATTGAGAAATAAATTCATGAGAAATTGTGAAGCTAGACATTATGTGAGTTATTGAGTGTAATTGGAGTTGGAAAATACTACAAAGTATTTAAGTAACTCGAGTATGATTGTAATACCCATTGTAGTGCCTGATTTATGGTGGAATTCTTATTGTTATCCCCATGGACATAGCACATATTGACCGAATCACATAAATCTGGTTTCCGGTTTATTTTCTTATTCTATCTATTTTATTATTTGATCACTTGTTTCACCACAATCAATATCAGAGTTAAGTTTGATTGAGTTAAAGCAAATCGATGACAATAGAAAAAGAAAAGTGTGCGACAATTTTGATTGGAAGGATTTTGCTAGATAGACAAGCGTTGAGTGTTATTTAGCAGCTAACATTAGGTTGAAACGTCGAGTTTAACATTGTCAAAGAGAAAACACCGCTAATTTGATGAAGGTCTTGTTGGACATGTATGAGAAGGCCCTCTGCAATTTACAAGGTAGACTTAATGCGATGTTTTTTTTATTTAAAGATGGGCAAAGGGATGTCAATTGCTAATCATATTAATTAATTTAATGTGGCTATCAGTCAATTAAGTTTAGTTGGGATTGACTTTGAAAATAAGGTGTGTGCTTTGATTGTATTATCTTCATTACCTTACCATTAGAATATTATTGTTAGTGTTGTTAGTAATTCCTCTAAGTTAAAAAGCTTGATGTTTGATGTTCTATTTGAAGTCAGTGATTCAAATCTAGCAATCTCTATTACGACTTGATTTTAAGTGAGGACATGCATAGAAGAAAATCTAGTGAACTTGTATCTACTGCTTTAGTTATGAAAGTATATAAAAAATTAATACTCGTATTAGTAGAATTAGTATATACCTAAATAGACATAATCAATCCAGAATTGGTGGTGCTATCTGTTGGAATTGTGGTAAGATGGGGTATCCTAAAAGGGATTATCCTAAGCTAAAGAACAAGAAGGATAAGAGAATTCGAGTAAAATCTGCAGATGATGTTACAACTATAGTTAACTGAAATTCGGATAGTTCTAATTATATCTTGTCTGTCGCTCGAAATTCTTTTTCCAAGGGTAAATTATGGATTTTAGTTGTTTATTTTATGCTATATTGGAATTAGTTTACTATTTATCAATACATGAATAGTAGTAAAATGCAATTGGGGAATAATGTTGAATGCAATGTTGTGGGTATTGGTGATGTACAAATTAGAATGCATGATGATATCGTGGGGATGTTGACTGAATTGATGCATGTTTTAGAGTAGATGAGAAACCTAATTTCCTTGAGTGCTATGAATCCAACTAGGTGTTGATATACTTCAAAACTTAGAGTTTTAAAAATTGTTCAAAGTGCCTTTACTGGAGTGAGGCATGCTCCAGAGTGGAAGAGGAACCTAATTTTCTTGAGTGCCATGGATCCAACTAGGTGTTGATATACTTCAAAAATTAGAGTTTCGAAAATTGTTTGAGGTACCTTGATAATGATGAGAGGAATCAAGCATAGTGGCCTTCTAGCAAGCACAAACACACTCTTGGGGCCTCCGTGTCGACGTCAGACATGTGTTAGACGCGTGTCTGTATCCAACACGCAATCAATGCTCTAGACACACAACGACACATAAGTCCAGCGTCTCAACATGTTATTCCGGCACACCGGTGGTCAATTTTAAACATTTTCAATAAATTAGGGGCCAAAATGTAAATCTATCAAGAAAAAAAAAGGGAGAAGGAAGAAAAAGGAGTGAATAATGTAGATGAATGACTTATTGTTATATTTAATGGTGAAACGTGAATTTTTTCGACTTTTTGTTAAATGTTAAATTTAATTATGGGATGTGGATTGCTTATTTTTCTTCAAGTTTTATGGATTATTGGAATGGAATATAGTTGAATTTGTCAAATTAAAATGATGAATTATATTAACAAATGGTGTATTAATGTATTTAGTGTAAATTCATTTTGATCTCTTTTTATTATTTATTTATTTGTAAATTTAAATCAAATTAATTTGATTTAAATAATCATAAAAATAATAATATATCATGTATATATATATATATATATATATTTATATATAAATATATATATTTGATATACAACATGTCAAAATTCACGTTTTTTTTTTTTATAAATGACGTGTTGTGTCACGTGTCAATATCGGTGCTACTTAGGTGGCCTTTATGAGCTTCAGTGTGAGATATTGACAAATTTTGACGAAGAGACATTGGATGCATTTATTGAAAAGTCTGTATTATGGCATGCGCGTTTGAGACACATTAGCAAGAGAAGCCTAAAGGTTTTAAGTAAAGAAAATCTATTATGTCAATATGCTGTTGTTGATGAACCAAATGTATGTAGGTGCCAAGACTTAAATTAACGACAAAAAGTGCATTTCACTACGATTGTCAAAAAGTCCATGGAGATTGCAAAGTTGATTCACTTAGATATTTGTAAGTTATTACGGTTTCCTTCGAGGAAGAGTGTTAGATTTATACTAATAGTTGTAGGAGACTACTCAAGGAAGATGTAAATGTCTATGCTGAGGCACGAGTTTGATGCTAATGTTAAAATTAGGTAGTTGAGGGCTTTGATTGAAAAAAAAAATAGTAATGATTAAGTATCTACAAATTGACGATAGTATAAAGTTCAACTCTGAGCTATTATTCAAATTATGCATTAAGGAAGGCATAGTGAAATGGCATGCTAGTGCTAATGTACCACAACATATTGTAGAGTTGATAAGTAATTAATTACTAGATATGGCCCATAAAATGTTCTCTAATGCCGGTATGGCTAGAAAGTTTCTAACAGATGCGCTTAGTATAGTGAGTTACTTCGTAAATAGATTCACATTGACTACAATTAGTGTGGGGCTCCTAAAAAGCATAGTTAGGAAGCTTTGTTGATTATTTTTCTACTAAAATATTTAGTTCCACGTGTTATGTTCAAATAAATAATAATAAGCTCGACAAGATGGCTAGAAAGTGCATGTGTTTCCAAGTTATGCACAAGTTGAGCGAATCTATAGGTTGTGATGCCCGAAATTAAATTGACATACTATCAAGTAGAGATGTAACATTTGATGAGCTCCCAAAACTTCTAACTATGAGTGTTTGCAACAATGTTTACACAAATCTGAACGATGTTCAGCTTGAGGTGGAGCTGTATCCAGAAACTCCTAAGGAGTAAGTGCTACAAAGTAATCAACACATATGATACCTATAGTGAGGTGGGCCCTGTAGAATCAATAGTTTATATAACAACTGAGTTTGACAAAATATATGTTTAATTTCCTAACAGATATGTATGCAATGATGGTTTTGCTTTTTCTATGATAGAGAAAGTTGTGTCAAAAAATCCTTCTGGAATAACTAAAGGTGTAGGTAGAGTTTGTGTTTAAATGAGGCCCACGATTATAGCAAAGTTCAAATGAGGTTTGGACTTGGAAGAAATTTGTGATAGTTGAGCCCACAAGAGGTTATGAGAAAATAGAAGTGAAATTCAGACCTTATCGAATCGACTATAACTTAACTCAAACATTGAGTCAAAGTAGAAATTGTTAAAATATGTCTCGAATTTGAACTCGAAATGAAAATCTAAATCTTGAAAATAAATTAATAAAGAGGAGAAATCAAAGATCAAGTTTCAGAAATCAACTTTCCTAATGTGAGTTGGAGTATTTGGGCCACTAAAGTTGGAGAGTCCAGCATGGACTTTGAATTAAACCAATTTTAGATTCTCTAGCCGTGAGATAAAATTCTAAAAGATTTTTTTTAGATGCCGTCTTGTTCTATATTTTATTGTTGGTGTCAAACCCCTATTTGGCTTTTTGTCTCATTAATATATAGGTCAAAGAAAGTCCTTTATAATGAGGAAGAATTGGTGAAGCGTCTTTTTCAATCAAGTGCTTGGCATAAGTTTTCTTGAGATTTTTCTTCGGGAAATTACACCACTTTGTTAGTGAGGAAGCCGATTGAATCTTGTGGCACGATTGTGAAATTCTTTATGAGAATAAGAAATTATTTCGTAAAGAATTATAAGGCTAGACACTTTGTGAGTATGGAAATCTAAGAGTGTTTAAGTGATTTGAGTGTAATTGTAATCTTCGTTATATCACTTAATTTATAGTGGAATTCTTTAATGTTCTCCTTGTGGATGTAGATCACATTGATCAAACTGCATAAATTTGGTGTTCCGAATTATTTTCTTATTCTTTATAGTTTATCATTTGATTACTTGTTTCCGCAACACAAGATTTTGCCAAATTTCTTTGTTGCCTCCTAAATCTTTTACGTTTTGCACTAGAGTTAACTATAGTGATGGCATATTCTTAAAATTTTGTTTGTAAAAAATGGAATTTTCTTTGGTACATAGTAAAATGGAAATATTGCTGGTATGTAAAAGTTTGACCGGTAACTGAATTATTCTGGTCAGATGTTAGTAACTTACTAATAAAAAATAATTTTACCATCCTCAAATCCAACAATAGATTACCATTGGTTTTTTTTTTTTTTAATTTTACAAAAGACTAGTATGCGACAATTCTTATCACTGGCTACAATGTGTTCGACCTCGTTGGTAAATCCTTGACCGCATTCTATCTTCTTGAGAATACAAAGATTGCGATCTGGGGTTGTGTGGGAAGACTGCTGTTCTTCCCACTCTTCTATGGCTGTTTCCACGGACCTGAGTTCCTCAGGACCGAGATTCCTGTTACTATATTGACTTGCCTGTTGGGGCTGACCAACGGGTACTTGACAAGTGTGTTGATGATTTTGGCTCCCAAAGTTGTGCAACTGCAGCATGCAGAAACAGCAGGAATTGTGATTGTTTTGTTCTTGATTCTTGGCCTGGCTATTGGTTCAATTGTTGCTTGGTTTTGGGTCATTTAAGAAGGGCTCATGGTTTGCAAGCATGGAGAATCGCTGAAAGTCTGGGACACCCTCTAGGCCAATCACTGTACTCTGTAGTCAATCGATGCTTCCTTGTTGTAGTACTTCCCATACTGTAAAGTAATGCAAACAGAATTATTCATAAGAATGTTATTGTTGCTTCAAAAGTTAATTGGCACTTGGCAGTCATAAATGATCGGCATTTGGTTTAAGATTCTCCTTTTCCTCTTTCCATTTTCACGGGCTTCTTATTCTTGATCAAGTAAAGTGTTTCATGTCTAGAGGAGGAGAGAGGAGTGCATGAGATGTCGAGGTGCGTTGGATATATTTCTGCTAGCTTACTTTGTTAAAAAAAGTAATCTATGGATGTTTCGTCTGCCCAGGCAGGTAGCGTTCTGTTTTTGGTCATTATAACCTCCTTTTTCGTAGTACTTACTTTGTTTTAGTATGTGCAGGTCTGTCCAGTTAACACCTGATTTTCTAAAGGGTGAGGTTTAGCTACAGTCGAGCAGCAGCATTAACGCTACTGTCGTGTGGTGTGCATTAACAGTGCTCTTCTATCACCAACACGGCAATGTAATACCCTGTCAGAAAGTCTCAACTCTAAACCTCCTTTGCCAGAGCTTAAAAAGAATCAAAAACCTCAAATTCAGACTACCTAATTTACATCTGACAAAGCTATACGATTTAATGGGAAATTTCATTCTTCAGGACTTTAGTGCATTCCTTCCCTGGTACCGCTCATAGTAATGTGCCCAGATTTTATCTTTTAGGAAACTGACAACTCTTGAAAGAGTTAATTTTTCTTACCACCGGTTGAGATTGAACTAGACACCATTAATGATGAGGAACGGCCTAATGGCAACCGGTTATTCAGGTTGCTAAAGAGGAGGAGATCCAACGAATCGGTTTGTTTATAAAGTAAATGGAACGGTTAAGTTATCTGGAGTATGGTACACCTAGAGTCCTAGAGCCTCACAAGTATACATCTATACATCTCCATGTTTAAATATACGGTTCATGAAAGATTATAATATACGGTTCATGAAAGATTATCTTAATCAAACATGGCTCTTTTTAATGTATGAGTGGTGGCCTGAGCTGTGCTGCATCGCGGATTTTTTGCTTGTATACAGCATACGTACGTGGGTTGCAGAAGATAATGTTTACTTCCAGAGAACAAAGGCAATCTCTCCACACACGTCCTGCTTCACACTCTTTGCAATTTTGTGGATTCCTTGTTTGGGCGTCACTAGGACTTCTTGTTATAAGAATAACAGGGAAAGAATCTTGGAAAAGGGTTCAAGATTCTTTTTTGTGCATGTGCTATTCTGAAGGCAAGTTTAAAATGACTGTAATCCCTTTTCGTCTATTCTGAATTCCAACCGAGACTAATACCCAATTTTCACGAATTTTCCCCAATTGGAATTGCATTTTCCGTTCAGGCTCTCCACCTGCTTCATTCAACTTAATGTCTCTTTGTTTTGGCCATTCAACTAACTGTTCCCCATCTGCCAGGCTTAGCAAGACTGTTTCTTTGGGTCGAAAGGCTAAGCAGAAGTTGTCATGACATATATTGCTCAGATAATTAAAAGATATAAATAAGGAAGGAGATCCTATATATACACGAGATCCTCTAATTGCCATTTTGAATTTTTTTTGCTTTTGAATTTCCCACTTACTACCAACTCATAATTGATTCGGAAAATTACTTAATTAGTTGGAAATCTATTTTATGAAAGTCAATTTAGTCTTAAAATTTTCCATTTTGTTAATTTAGTCTTAAACTTTTACACGAAATTCAAAAATAGTTCTTAGCCCAATTTTCCTCGCAAGTTACCGATGTAGCAATCTAGTCATTGTTATCGGTCCTGAATGGCATGTTGCCATTGGGGAAAATTGGTTGGAAAAACAATAGTGGAATTTTACGAAAAAGAATTTACGATTCAATTGACAAAATTGGAAAAATTTAAGATTGAAGTGGTATATGTACAATAAGTTTAGAACTAAATGTACAATTTCTCCTATTTAGTTAGGAAGACTTTAGAACACAAATAGGAAGAATTCTGAAACTATTCTGAAAAAGATTCTAGGATACCGAAGCGTACACAAGAATGGCCATGGCACGACAAGTGGGAGTTGAACAAAACCTATATTCTGCTCTTTCCTTAATCCAAGCAAAACTAGTGATGTAATATTTGCTTTTTTAATTTGATTCGCTCTCTTATTTATATTTCCTTATGTTATCCCCTCCTCGTGCAAGATACCTGTATGTCCCTTTCCATGTCAAACCCACGTGGCATATCTCCAATCTAATCTGTCATTAGGATTTTCTATAATCGTTTTTAGTCTATTCTGATTCCAACTTGAGATTTAAACCACCGAGGAAACCATCTTTGAAGGAAAGATAAATCTGATGAAGATCTCCTGCATGAAATTCTACAGGAATGTTGGATTTTATGGCGAATTTGCCTGGAAATAATATTATTAATCAAAGGACCGCGGGACTCCTACCTTATCACTCTTATTTTGAGAGCCTAAGAATGTCATATACAGTCATATTAGAATCTCATGATTTGTCATTTACCCACACTTAGTGAATATAATACGAGGTAATTGACTGGTATTCAAGAATGTGCTTACGCAAAGGTGACTAAGTTCATCATGTTTGGATTCATTTTGTCCGCTCTACACATCTTACAAACAACTAGTAGCATACTCGGACTTTGTACCGGTGTGAAATTTTTCATGCGTAAAATTGGAACATGTTTTATACAAGGTTTTTTTTTACGCAAATGTGACTAAGTTCATGTTTAAATTCATTTTGTCCGCTCTACACATCTTACAAACAACTAGTAGCATACTCGGACTTTGTACCGGTGTGAAATTTTTCATGCGTAAAATTGGAACATGTTTTTATACAAGGTTTTTTTTTTTTTTTAATTGTATCCTATTTCATGAGAATCTTCCTCTTTTGAACAAATTAAAGATGGAATCCTTAGTTCATATGATATATTAATGTAAAATATAGGGACTCGATGAGAGAGAGAGAGAGAGAGATGGCTTACATGTAGTTGAGGATGATGATGAATATAAGAGGCGAGAAACGCTTTCAAATTCTGGAGAAAAATAAAGTCCTTGTCTAAATTTTAGAGAGATTTTCGACTCACGTCCTCGAATGAAATAACATGATTGATTAATTACCTTATATTATTTCAAATTGTTTCCTAGTACCTACATATATAGAATGCAACAGCTATACTTGGTAAGTGGCTTTTAGGAAGCCTCATTACTAGAGCTTATCATCTTGATTCTATTACCAATAGTACGCGATAATTAGTGGCATCCAGCATTTTAGTTCGCGTCCTTGAAAACATCTACCAATACATCATAAATGTCTTACTTGTTAAGAAATAAAATCCCTACTTTTATTAATTTATATGGAGAGACTAATGTTGACCGATACTAAGTAATTTGGATGACGACAAAACTAATATCGACATGGATATTGCAAGTGATGATGGTCGACCAAGGCCTTTTGTTCAAAAGTCAAAATGTTAGGCTATAGTTAGCGTCCTACACGACCACCCTTTTTAGGGGGGAAAAGTGCCAAAAAAATCCTAAACCTTTTATCTTTGTGCCGATTTAGTCTTAAACCTTTTTTTGGTACCGATTTAGTCCTAAACATTTTTAGGTTGTGCCAATTCAGTCATTTCTGGCCAATTTTGGCTGGATTTTGCTGACTGGATGCCGGTTGGCTAACATGGCTTGATTGGCGCCGCGTAGACAACTTTTAATAATATTTTAATATTTTAGAATTTTTTTTCTTTTATTTTGTTTTTTTTCTTTTCCTCTTCTTCCTCCAGCCAGCGAGGTCGAGGTCGACCTGGTTGGCTACCTCGCTAGTGGCCACGAGGGCGGCCTCGCTCAGGGCGGCGAGGCTCGCCCTTGTTGGATCTGGCGAGGGTTGAGCCTCGCCTATGGTCGGCGAGGGCAAGCCCCGCCAGCTTGCCGGATCTAGCGAGTGAGGGGGTTCAAGCGGGGGAGAGAGTTGGAGGGTAGACCACCGGCCACCGCACCTAAGCCGCGGTTGTCGGCCTACGGCAGCACCTAGTTTCAAGCTCCGAAGCTCCAGTAGGCCTCGGTCCTTTTGTGCCTTGCGTTGGTCAAACCAAGCCGGAGCTCGCGGTCGTCCGTCTCACAAGCTTCGTCCCCGATCTGCCTTTCTTTGTTGTGCATGTCTTGGATTGTTCTTCAAGGATTCGGTTCAAGATCTGAGGGCGTTCAATTTGGGCGAGACCTGAGAGAGAGAGATCGAGAAAGAGAGAGAGAGAGAGAGAGAGAGAGAGAGAGTCCTCTCCTAGCCAAGCTAAGGAAACCTTGGCCACGCGAGACCACCGTCGCAACGTTGCACCCGATGCCGTCCACCGCTGCTCGCCGCTTTGCCGACTCGCCGCTATATCCAGCGAGCTGGCGGGGCTTGCCCTCACTGACCATGGGTGAGGCTTGACCCTCGCCAGATTCGGCAAGGGCGAGCCTCGCCGCCCAAGCCTTGAGGGCGGCCTTGCGCGGGGCAGGTGAGGCTCGCCCTCGCCAAATCTGGCAAGGTGGCCGGCGAGGTCGACCTCGCCGACCTCAACCTCGCCGGCCGTCACCTTTGGCTGGTTGCTGAGGTCCAGCGACCAGCTGGAGGAAGAAGAGGAGAAGAAAAAAAGAAAAAAATCAAAAATATTAAAATATTATTAAAAGTTGTTCACGTCAGCGTCGATCAGGCCACGTCAGCTGGCCGGCGTCTAGTCAACAAAATCTGGCTAAAATTGGCCGGAAATGACTTAATTGACACAACCTAAAAAGGTTTAGGACTAAATCGGTACAAAGGCAAAATGTTTATGACTTTTTTGGCACTTTTCCCTTTTTTTAGGGTTTCAAGTGAATAGTTGGTTCAAATCTCTCCTTATTAACTATTAACAAATTAATTTTGAGTACTCATGGGGCATGACCGTTCGCGCACTCATTTTGCTTGATGAATTCTTGATATTCAAATCGTAGTCGAGTTGTATAGGTCACTTGTTTTTATAAATTGGATTGACGTAGCTGTTGTAAACTCTCGCATAAGTATGACCAATGGACATTAGCATTAGCACCCACTGTATATAAACTCTTGAATAAGTATGACCAGTGGAATTTGGAAATTGTTAAGACAATTGCCAAACTGTTGGAGAGGTAAATGTATACAGTAGCGGCTGGCACTGTAGCTTCTGGTGAGTGATCTCCTGATGGTTCAGTTCTGACTTTAGCAATCGCTTGATTTTTCGATTATCTAAGCTGCTTAACTATGGAGATTTGTCTTCTTGTCTTGCTAATTGTGTTGCTTACTTTAATTTTCTCAGAATTATGAGGATCATTTACTATACAAGATGTAACTAACTCTAGCATTTGTTATAATTAGAGAAACCAACCGGAAGGTCCAAGTTTTTGGTGTTGCTTGTACAAATGCTCTCTTCTCTTGTAAATTGTCGATGCATGGAGGGTGAGTTCTTTTGGTTCATTTGAGACTTAATCAAGCATCAATTGATAGTTATTCTGCTATCAACTAATAAGAAAATTGGGAGATTAAATCTTTGGGTGAATTCCAGTTTAATTCGCGCATTGCGGCTGCAAGGTCTGAGCTAGATAGATGGGTAAATCAGGTTAGATTCAATGTCGTCGAATGTTTTTGAAATGAATGCGGGTGTTCTCTGAGTTATGTGGGAGACTTTTAGCGTGACAATTTTTTTTTTTTCAAACAGCTTGAATTCCACTTAAGTTTACTAAGGCACTTAATAATATATGAGAAGTAACATGCTCGCCGTGCCATTTACTCATTTTCTACTCGATTTTATGTTACTTATGGGGCATCTTTTGTGATTTTATAAGATGGGCCTAAAGACCATCCATGAGAAGCTAGAAGCTTCTTCTATGAGTTTGTATTGTGTCATGATTAAGGCTGCTGAAACCTACGCCACCACATCCTGGAGATTGGTAAGCCCTGATCAGTTTGGACGGTGGCATGATCGCCTTGGTCATCCTCGCGCTTCAATGATGCATAGGATAATTCAAAATACAAAAGGGCACCCTTTAAAGGATATAAAGGTATTGTTGTCCAAAGATAATAATTGCAAGACTTGCTCACAAGGAAAGCTCATTATCAAACCTTCTATAACAAAGGTTAATTTTGAATCTCATTTATTCTTGCAAAGAATTCAGGGTGATATTTGTGGACCAATACAACCACCAAGTTGACCATTTCGATATTTTATGGTATTAGTGGACGCATCATGTAGATGGTCTCATGTTTACCTATTATCTATGCGTCACATTTGCACGTTTATTTGCACTATTATTATATTCTAATTGCAAATGCTCCAGCTAAGATAGCTGTTCCCGAAGGACAGGCTAAAATGGATCAAAATCCCCCGCACTTGAAGTGTGGTAGACCAATAGGATCAAAAGATACTATTCCTCAAAAACGAATGGGAAAAAATCAGGAATCCACTCTAGAAGAGTCTAGCGTTGTGCTTGCTCCCAAATAGCTTATTGCCCCTGAAGAGGCACAAACCCATGAAAGGAGCACTAGCCCCGGGAATACCGAGAATTCCATTACATATTGTAATGAAATTTGGGATCGAAATGAAATCATCATTGATGATGCTTTTGCATTCTCAGTTGCTCATAAAATTATGGATGATAATTGCAAGCCACAATCTATTATTGAATGTCGTCAAAGGCAAGATTGGCCTAAGTGAGAGAAAACAATTAAAACTTAATTAGCTTCCCTAATTAAACGAGAGGTTTTTGGATCTGTAACTCGTATCCCCAATAATGTGAAGCCCATTTGATATAAATGAGTATTTATCCGAAAACGAAATGAGAAAAACGAGGTTGTCAAGTATAAAGCCCGACTCGTTGCCCAAGGATTCTCCTAGAGACCCGGGATTGATTATAATGAGACATATTCACCTGTGATCGATATGATTACATTCCGTTTTCTCATTAGCCTGGCAATCTTTGAAAGATTGGAAATTTATCTTATGGATGTTTTGACGGCATATCTATATGGCTCATTAGACTCTGATATTTATATGAAAATTCCTGAGGGATTCAAAATGCCTGAAGCATGCACTCTCCGCAATTTATTCTCAATAAAATTGCAAAGATCCTTGTACGGGTTAAAGCAATCCGGTCGCATGTGATATCAATGCCTAAGTGAGTACCTAATTAAGGAAATGTACAAGAATGATCATATATGTCCATGCATGTTTATTAATAAATCAGAAACCGGATTTGCTATTATAGCAATTTATGTCGACGATATAAATTTAATTGGAACTCCAGAGGAGTTAGCTGAAATTGCTGAATATTTGAAAAGGGAGTTTGAAGTTAAAGATTTGGGTAAAACCAAACTTTGTCTTGGTCTAGAACTTGAGCATAAAGCAAATGGAATAATCGTCCATCAATCAGCATACGTTGAAAGATTGCTTAAACGTTTCAATATGGACAAATCTCACCCATTGAGCACCCCTATGGTTGTAAGGTCTCTAGATCCCCAAAATGACCAATTTCGTCCTACAGAATCTGATAAAGAGATACTTGGTCCTGAAGTACCATATCTCAATGCAATTGGGGCTTTGATGTACTTGGCACAATGTACGAGACCAAATATCGCTTTTGCGGTAAATTTATTGGCACGTTTTAGTTCTAAGCCAACTCGGAGACATTGGAATGGAATTAAACATATTTTTCGTTATCTCCGAGAAACCATAGATTTGGGATTATATTATTCCAAGGATTCCACTAACTCTGGTTTAGTTGGATATGCTCATGATGGATATAAATCCGATCCACATAAGGCTCGCTCTCAAACCGGGTATTTATTTTGTTACAACGGCACCGCCATTTCTTGGCGTTCTAAGAAGCAATCGATAGTAGCTACATCTTCTAACCACTCTAAGATTATTGCTTTATATGAAGCTGGAAGAGAGTGTGTTTTGTTAAAATCCGTTATAACACATATTCATAATTCTTGTTGCTTAATACCGGTTACAAATTCTCCCACTATAATTTATGAAGATAATGCTGCTTGTGTTGCACAAGTCAGGGGAGGATATATCAAAGGTGATAGGACCAAGCATATCTCGCCGAAATTTTTCTATACTCATAAACTTCAAGAAAGTCAACAAAGTGATATTAAACAGATTCGATCCATAAATAATCTTGCAGATCTTTTTACCAAATCATTACCAACATCAAGTTTTGATAAATTAGTATATGGCATTGGTATGCGGCGAGTTCATAAGATGCAAGATTAATTAGCCCCAGAAGTGGCTATTTGGCTCAATTGAGGGGGAGATATTATGAACTATGCATTGCAGCATTGATATGCGGCGAGTTCACAAGATGCAGTAATGATTAGCCCCAGAAGTGGTTATATATGCATTGCACTTTTTTTTTCTTTATGTCCGATTTTTTCCCATAAGGTTTTTCCAATTTAAAGTTTTTAATGAGGCAATTAATGCATCCATAAAAGAGAGAGATCATAACATTTGTGCTCTGCACTATTTTTTCCTTTTGTCCGGTTTTTATCCCACTGGGTTTTTCCGGCTTAAGGTTTTTAATGAGGCAGTTTCATTCGATGCACATTCGTAATGAATATGATGAATATTCAAGGGGAGTGTTATGAAATACATGAATGAATAGAATACATTAATGAATATTCATTATATTCATCTTACTTAATGTACTTATTATGGTACATTTGTATCATATATTCTAAGTACATCTCCCTATACAATGAACGTTCATCTCCCATATCCAGTACATGTATCATTCGATACATTGATATTAATGATAAGTACATTCTTATTCTCCTATAAATAGGAGTTTAGTTTTGATGTACAATAGAACAACAATCACAATACAGTGAAATATCTGGCTTTCTCTACTATCTCTAGTGTTCACGTACTTTCTCTTCTCAATCTCTTCTCTATTATATATTTGCAATGCAATATTTTACAACAGTTTTAAGATTTGTTGGAAGCTAGGAAGTTTTTTATTTTATGAGTCTCGAATATCAATATTGTTTTAATGCAATACGTACTCCAATGCCCCGAAATGTTTTGAGAACACATTGCTGCATGTTAAAAGAGTTCTTATAAGCAAATGTCATTTTCGTGTCAATGGTTAGCTTATCGATCTTTCTCTTATCAATAACTCTTTATAAGTATTTCAATAGATAGGATTTTTATTTATTGTGGAAATTTATTTTTTCAATTTGATGTGAAATTTTTTTATCCATGTAGCATATATACGTGAAGAGCTTAAAGTAGGTTAAATATATGGGTATAGGTTTTCTCAAATTGGATTAAATATTAATGTTTTTTGATAATATGAGTTGGGTCGAGTAAAAATCATAACATTTATATTGCATGGAAAATTGGTCCGACCTTATTGGGGGCAAACAAATACAACTTAAAGGGGGTGAATAGGTTGTTATGGAATTCTTAACCATCTCTTGCAGAAAATAGTTGAAACTAAGTAAACATTACGTCAAGATGATGTTTTGAAGCTTGTGTGCATTTTGTGTGCTTGTGGACATAATAAGAGAGAAAAATAGTAGCACACAAAAATGTATGGTGATTCGGCTTTATCCCCAAGCCTACATCCACTCTCAAACTAATAGTCACAAGTTTGGCTGGATTACACTAATGATCTCCTGAGAAAGTTACAATTGACAAGCACTGATACTTTTACACGATCGATTACACTATCATATTCCAGGTGCTACTTTTACTCAAGTACACTCAATTTTAAGCACAATTACTCAAATAACAAGAATACAACACTCACAAAAACAGTCAAAAGAGAGCGTTTAGCTACAGAGATGACATATAGCAGATTTTCGGTCTTTTGTATTGCACGTGTCTCTCCTTCGGCTTCAAGGATCTTTTCTTTTATGCTCATCTTCAATATATTTGTTGGAGGTAAATTGGAGAAGAAAAATTCGTTGAAGTTACCGCCGATACTACTATCCAAAGATAGAGCTATCCATACAATCCTTTTCTTGAACATTCGCAAACTTCCTTAAAATAGCTTTTGTTGTTGTCCCTTCGCTACGGCTTCTAACATATGTCAAGTAGTCTAGTTTCTTGATTACTATTATCACCTAGATTCTATTGATGCACCTATCCACTTCCATGATGGGAACCCAAATGAGCATTGTTGCCACAGTGCTAGCTACCTAATGTGTACAACCTTGAATACAAACATCGACATTAGCTTATCTTTAGGTCAGTTGGTGCTGTTTATAGAAAAATCATATCGAGACATTTCGCAATCTTTCATTACCTAGATCACACCATGGTCATCACATAATATTTGATACTTGTCATGAAGATCTGCATTTACCATAGTAAATATTATATTAGGAATAGTTAGGAAATCATCAAAATCATTTGGAAATGGTTCTCCAACAAACCCAATCCACACATTTAACAACCCTAATCGCATCTAATTGAGGCTTTCACAGCATGTAGATATTAAATTACGATTTTATCAATAAGATTTCATCGGGCCTGCTGTGGGGTTGCCATCCTCCATCATTATTTTTGTTGATGACCACATTTTGAGTTCTTGATTTGCCCATCATTGTGCATCGTTTTGAAAATTGTCCCACAAGATTCTATTCTATAGATTAGACTGCATGCAATGAGTGAATAACTTGATCAAAAGAATGCCTAGAGGCTAACGTTATGGAATGGACCTCATAGTGATGGAAAGGCAACCTATATGTGAGTAAAATGCACATATAACTCTAAGTATGAATCGACCAACCAATTTTTTTTCATATATGATTAATATCACAGAAAATCTTAAATTAATATAATTACAACAAATTTACTGCAAATTAATTTTTTTACCATCAAAAATTCTAAATTGCTACACATGTGACAAATTTACCATCAAGTAATTTCTGTTAAAATTTACCATCTAATTGCTGAGTTTAACAACACGTGTTAGTTGACAAATATACCGCTTGAGGTTTTACCACTCATTTGTTATACGAAAATTAGTTTGTGGTTTTTCATAGTATTAATCCAATTTAACAAAATTAATAGAGTAAATTTGTTACAAATATACCAGTTTATGATTTTTTATGATAAAATAATTCGTTTTTGGTAAATTCATCAGTACCAATTTGGAGTTTTCTGTGGTAAAAAAATTAGTTTGGATAAATTTGTCATAGACATACCAATTTGGGATTTTTGTAATATTAATCCTTTTGTATATAACCTATACAATTAAGAATATATTTGTTCAAAATTAATTAATTTGAAATAGACCCCCAGGACTACATTTTATGTAGTGGAATTGAATTCACGAGCCAGATAGAGTCTAGAAAGTACAACTCTTGTTGGTTTTCTTGTTCGACCTTTTAAATGTAATCTTGATGGGCTCTCCCTCAGATTTTTCACATTTTTAGAAAAAAATTCAAATAAAGACATGAAGTATCATCATTTTCTCAAAAAATAATTCAAAATAGATCTTATTTCAAATAAGAGTATACATTGGTCATGTTAGTGTCAAAGAAAGGCCTAACATCACATTGACTGGCAAAATCTTTTTTTCTTTTTTGGAAAAAAAAAATCCCTTCTAGATTTGGAAAGTGGAAATGAGCACACCTCGAATTCGGTCCATCCCTGTAGCACCGATTTACCAATTGATTGATCTATTATGAAATCCTCGAACAACTCTATCAATTGCAGACCTCAAACTTTTTCGGTGCAAGGCTTGCCGCACAAATGAGGCTCTTGAACTAGTCTCCGATCTCTTTGCGCTTCCCACTTTTCACAAGCTAAGTGATCCAGCACCTCCGTCCCTAAAACAACCTTTTCGTTTACCTCTCCTTTGTTGTTTTCTCAGGACAAGGTAATTCCTCTGGATGATTTTGTGTCTCCACCCTCACAGCCTGTATTAGACCTCAAAAAGTTCTCCACTGGCCTAAAGGATTGTGGAGTTACGTGATTTTTCATTTGGCATATTGCGTTCTTACCTTGATTAAGCATGTCTACAATAGGTAATGGGAATTTCATCAGGAGGTTTTGTCATCTTTGAGAGATTTACTATACAAGTGGATAACAAGACTTATTGAAAGTTACAACCGGATCCGAAAAATTGCGACTTATGATATGCTCCTGTAAGTTAGGATCAATTTTTTTAGACATACCATAGTGTCTAAGCTCTTTTTGGCAGGTGCAATCACATGGAGAGTGTTAGAGAAAACTCGTTTATTGTTTTGAAGCTGACAAAACATTTCCAAAAATCTAATCTGAAGACTTGCAGACTCAAGTACTATAGTCTAAAAAACTCCAGACTCTACCGTCAAAGTCTGAAAACCGCTAGACTTTAATCTCAAAGTCTGCCATCACTGACAGTTTTCAAACCGAAAAACGAAAACTTATTCAAATGCAGGATTATCTTCAAAGATTCGATTTGTATGGTTTTGGAAGTCTTTATGGCTGGATATAGCACCTTATGATCAATTATCTTTATTGGAATCAATTCGGATAATCAAATCTTTTGAAAGGCGAAAATACTTGGAAGGTTCTACTTATGGAAACCAAAATCCTGATTGTATAGGCGAGCAGGATTGACGAGCTTTCATCTTTATCTTCAAACGACTCGAGATCTCCTTAATTGATTTTGTCCAACAGGTAGACTGAAAGAATTCCTTTCAAAAGTGCATTGGTCGTGAAGGCATGAAGGAATATTTAAGGCAAACCCTCAAGTTGTTCAAGAGAGTGCGTGAAAGAAAATTTTCAAAGTCTAAAGCTTCCCGGTTCTTTGCTATTTCATTTGTCGAGCTTAATTTGTACTTAAAAAAGAGAGCAAATACTTGTGAGACTTTGGAAGAGTGTAGTAGAATTTCTACACTATAAAGTCAAGGACGTGAAACTGTAAAATCTCTTTTGATTCATAGTGAAATCCAGCCAGTAGACTGTCAATGCGGGAGAGTGGACGTAAGCTTGATCAAAGCCGAACCACTATATACTTTGTGTTTCTATACTCTTCCCTGAACTCTTTTATTCATTCCTAAATTTATTTAATTGCTGAACTTGTTTTAGTCCATTACTTTGTAGATTCCAGATAGAAAGAAAAAATATTTATAAACGTTTCTGCAAAAATTTCTTTTAAACACCTATTCATCCCCTCTAGGTGTTTTTACTAGCCCTTTCAGAGAGAACGAGACAGAAACGACAAATCTCGAAGTCATCGCTCTGCATCCACCGGGTGCAAATTAACTCATTACCTCGTACCTCGTATCCAGATCATGCCGTCGATGAAGAGCACATGGAGTGAAATATTTTTGCATGTGGGGTACCTTGTTTATTTCGACATTGATCCCTGCAATGAGGATGCACGATCCATTATAAATATTATCTGATCAGACTATGAAACGAAAACAAGTGAAATATTTTTGCATGTGGGGTACCTTGTTAATTTCGACATTGATCCCCGCAATGAGGATGCACGATCCATTATAAATATTATCTGATCAGACTATGAAACGAAAACAATGACTTTGTTCATGTGTTTTCCGGTCTTAGCACATGCATAGTAACCAACACGCATAATATTTTAGTGTGACAGATTCCATTACATTATTAAATTTACCACACTTGACATGGTAGCAGCATATGAAGAAAGTTTGTGGTCTTTTACTAATTGTCTTTGGGTGGTGCCAACAGTTTGCTGCTACTCTCGGGCGCATGAAGACTGGGCTTGGCTTCTGCTGCCTCATCTTTCTCTCTCTCTCTCTCTCTCTCTCTCTCTCTCTCTCTCTCTCTCTCTCTCTAGAACCAGGATATCCTTAAGGTATGCTTTCGATCTTCCTGTCAAAACTCGATGCAAAGAAAACTATTAGCAAGGATTAGGTGGATTGAAGTCATCGACTCTCGTAGAGGACATGTGAGTTTCGCAATTTTATATGCATGCAGTAAAAGGGTATCTGCAAATTATGGTTGGTTTGGTGACTTGATCTACTTGTCACTGGCAACAGTTATCGGCATCAAGAAACCATTGCCTTTTTGAAATGTTATTGGAAATATCAGAACTTGTGCAGATTGATTCTTTTACGGTTTGCGTTGGCAATCTGAGTCTGAGATTACAACAGGGATAAGTCAGCTAGCTGAAAATATAATTTTTAGTAGGGAGCAACAAAACCACAAACTTTGCGCCAAGATAAGCAATCTATTGCAGTGAAGCTGGTGTTTTCATGCTTTAATAGCATCAGTGAGAACGCTATGATGGATCCGCTGATGGGAGCGCTGTATCCTGCTAATGGGCTCCGCCCAGATGATCAGTCGATCTCTGCTGTTGTAGATCATTGTTTAGCTTCTAGACCGACTTTTCAAAGCGCACCTGACAGATGTGGAGAGATGCATCATTTGGTTGATGTTGCCCCATTTTCGAATGA
Source organism: Eucalyptus decipiens (assembly GCA_014182575.1). Taxonomy (NCBI): domain Eukaryota; kingdom Viridiplantae; phylum Streptophyta; class Magnoliopsida; order Myrtales; family Myrtaceae; genus Eucalyptus; species Eucalyptus decipiens. Next base: position 38,987,166 of record CM024619.1, read on the forward strand.
TTGTAGCGATGCACCATACACCGAAGAGACAGAATTTTCCGATGCAGTCTTCGAATACATAAGTCGCATACTCATGGAAGAAGACATAGAAGAGAAGACTTACATGCTTCAAGATTCTTTGGATCTATTGTCAGCTGAAAAATCCTTTTACGAGGTCCTTGGCAAAAAGTACCCACCTTCACCTGAGCCAAGTCATGCGAATTGCATCACCTACATGGATAAACACTCAAATGACAGTTTCTTGAACAAGACTAGATATACTAGCACTAACGGCAGTAGGAAAAATGGATACTTTGCCGATAATGGTTGGGTTCAAAATCCTTGCACTTATGGTACATCGAGTTTTGAAAGAGATATCAGTCCAGCCGCGTTTCAACCTAATCGAGCGGGTAATTCGGAGATGCTTGACTTGTGTAGGGAGAGCCAATTCGTTCGGCAGTTTAGGATGGGGGTTGAGGAATCCAGCAAGTTTCTTCCCAATCAAGCAACTACCGAACTTCTATATCCGGAAGAGATTGACAAAGCAGACCGCCTCGGTGCATTGAAGAGAAAAGAGAGTCTCCATTGGGAGGAAGGAAACATGGAAGAGAGAAGTAGCAAGCAGGCTTTTGTTCATGAAGAATCCATACTTCGCTCAGAGACTTTCGACGTTGTTCTACTTAGTAGCGGCCAAGGGGCGGGCCTGGCGCATCTTTTGAGTCTCCGTGCATCGTTGAAGAACGGAGTGAACAAAATTGAATACAAGATCCAAGAGCCCAAAGGGGGCAGAGGTCGTGGCAAGAAGAAAAGAGGGAAAGTGGAGGTAGTCGATGTGAGGACACTCCTCATGCGATGTGCACAAGCTGTGGCATCAAATGATCATAGCAGCACGAACGCCCTGCTGAATGCGATCAGGAAACACGCCTCGCCTTTTGGCAATGGGACCCAGAGACTTGCTCACTACTTCGCCGATGGTCTTGAGGCACGGTTGGCCGGCACAGGCAACCAGATATATAGAGGCCTCGTCAATAAGAAAACAACCGCCGCTGATATGCTGAATGCGTACCAGCTGTACCTTGCAGCTTGTCCATTCCAAAGAACTTCTAATTTCGTCTCGAACACGACGATATTGGATACAGTGGCTGATAAGATGAGTATTCACGTCATCGATTTCGGCATTCTTTATGGATTCCAATGGCCCACTCTGATTCAGCACCTTTCCCGGAGACCTTGTCCAACGAAGCTCCGGATCACCGGCATAGACTTACCTCAACCCGGATTCAGGCCCGCAGAAAGAGTCGAGGAAACAGGTCGGCGCTTGGCAAATTACGCTGAAAGTTTCAACGTGCCGTTTGAGTACAACGCCATTGCGAAGAGGTGGGAGTTCATTAAACTAGAAGAACTCAAGATCGATAGGGACGAAGTGACTATAGTCAACTGCATGTACCGGTTCAAGAACTTGTTCGACGAGACCATCACGGAAGAAAGCTCGCGAGACATCGTCCTCAACCTGATAAGAAGAGCCCAGCCGGATCTCTTCATCCACGGTGTTATCAACGGGACCCACAATGCCCCGTTCTTCGTCACCCGGTTTCGGGAGGCTCTGCATCACTTCTCTTCTCTATTCAACATGCTTGACAGTATAATACCCCGCGAAAGCCAGGAGAGGATGCTGATCGAGAAGGATATGTTCGGGAGGGAGGCATTGAATTCGATAGCCTGTGAGGGATGGGAGAGAGTGGAGAGACCAGAGACGTACAAGCAGTGGCAATCCCGCAACATGAGGGCCGGGTTTGTGCAGGTGCCCTTAGGCAGGAATGTAGTGCGGTTCGCGATCAAGCAGATCGTTTCAAGCTACCACAAAGAGTTCCTCGTAGACGAAGTCCGCAAGTGGCTGTTGCTAGGATGGAAGGGACGGTTTATATGCGCCCTTTCTACTTGGAAACCGGCATAGCGAAATTGATATGCGCATGGCTGAAGAAGCAAAAATGAGGTCGTCACTAACAGCAGCGGTCAAAAATTAAAAATAACCATTGACGTTGGAATCAGGTTTATGATTTTCCCCGACATGTGTATATGTTGAAATTTAAATTGCTCGGAAGGTTGATTTTGATATCTATGACAGTATGTGTTTTAATGTGTACAAATGTATGTATGTATGTATGTATGTATGTATGTATGTATGTATGGTATAGTTGACGTAGAAATGAACAAGGGGCGAGGTATACATAGATGAGTTTTAAGGGATAATAAGTTATGGGACATTAAAATATAGTTTCATAATTTTTATATGGAGTTCACATGGTGTAGTTGAAATGATGAGGGAGCTAAGATAATATACACTTTAGAACATGCGCCCAACGCACCACCCAAGAGTGTCAACCACTCCTATATATACTATAGAGGCCTTCTCCACCGACTTAATCCATTTTCTCGGTTCTTTACAGCAGCGTGTACATTTCTCAACCGTGGAGTTACTTAGCTGACCACAAATGTTGACTAAAATAATTTTCTTTCTTTAATATCTTCAAGCAGACTTGCTTCCTACGCATGTCGAGACTTCTCTAGACTTGGTTAGAGAATTCATAGAAAATGGATCATAAATTTCAATCGTATACGTGGGTTTTACCAGATGAGTGAATGGTTTTTATTTGAAATCCCCTTGTTTAACACGTTGTATAGCAACCATCTCATCTCAGGGTCCTTTTGTACGGCGATTCTTTCACGTCTCAAGAAGCAATGTTTTGATCATATGATACAATGTGATTGTTAGTGGGGGATAGTAGAATCTAACACCTTGACAGTTTTCCTGGCATATCTGTTAATATAAGTATATACTAAGTAGAAATGATATTAACACGTGACACGCGACGCGACGCGACGCGACGCGACACAATACACCGATACTTCTTTTCTCAAAAAATAAAGAACTTCAAAATATTGAAACACGTTATTTTTCTATTTTTCACATATATACATTTCAACTCATCATTTATTGAAATTTTTTAAATTGACCTCGTGTATATTACATATCTGAAACTCGCATGTCGAAATTCCAACTCGAGTGTCGGAAAGTATCGAGAAAGTTAACTAAATATCGAATTTTTCAATATGTATTGACCGAATGTCGGAAAGTGTTCGAGAGTGTCAAACACATATCGGAGTATCCGACACAACATGAGTGTTTGCAACGATGTTTACACAAATCTAAACGATGTTCAGCTCGAGGTGGAGCTGTATCCAAAAACTCCTAAGCAATAAGTGCTACGAAGTAATCAACACATATGGTACTTATAGTGAGGTGGGCCATGTAGAATCAATAGTTATTTAATAACTGAGTTTGACAAAATCTATGTTTAATTTCCTAACAGATATGTATGCAATGATGGTTTTGCTTTTTCTATGATAGAGAAAGTTGTGTCAAAAAATCCTTCTGGAGTAACTAAAGGTGTAGGTAGAGTTTGTGTTTAAATGAGGCCCACGATTATAGCAAAGTTCAAATGAGGTTTGGACTTGGAAGAAATTTATGATAGTTGAGCCCACAAGAGGTTATGAGAAAATAGAAGTGAAATTCGGACCTTATCGAATCGACTATAACTTAACTCAAACATTGAGTCAAAGTAGAAATTGTTAAAATATGTCTCGAATTTGAACTCGAAATGAAAATCTAAATCTTGAAAATAAATTAATAAAGAGGAGAAATCAAAGATCAAGTTTCAGAAATCAACTTTCCTAATGTGAGTTGGAGTATTTGGGCCACTAAAGTTGGAGAGTCCAGCATGGACTTTGAATTAAACCAATTTTAGATTCTCTAGCCGTGAGATAAAATTCTAAAAGATTTTTTTTTAGATGCCTTCTTGTTTTATATTTTCTTGTTGGTGTTAAACCCATATCTGGCTTTTTGTCTCATTAATATATGAGTCAAAGAACGTCCTTTATAACGAGGAAGAATTGGTGAAGCGTTTTTTTCAATCAAGTGCTTGGCATAAGTTTTCTTTAGATTTTTCTTCAGGAAATTACACCACTTTGTTAGTGAGGAAGCCGATTAAATCTTGTGGCATGATTGTGAAATTCTTTATGAGATTAAGAAATTATTTCGTAAAGAATTATAAGGCTAGACACTCTGTGAGTATGGAAATCTAAGAACGTTTAAGTGATTTGAGTGTAATTGTAATCTTCGTTATATCACTTAATTTATAGTGGAATTCTTTAATGTTCTCCTTGTGGATGTAGATCAAATCGATTAAACTGCATAAATCCGGTGTCCGAATTATTTTCTTATTCTTTATAGTTTATCATTTGATTACTTGTTTATGCGACACAAGATTTTGCCAAATTTCTTTGTTGCCTCCTAAAATCTTTTACGTTTTGCACCAGAGTTAACTATGGTGATGGCATATTCTTAAAATTTTGTTCGTAAAAATGGAATTTTCTTTGGTACATAGTAAAATGGAAATATTGCTGGTAAGTAAAAGTTTGACCGGTAACTGAATTATTCTGGTCAGATGTTAGTAACTTACTAATAAAAATAATTTTACCATCCTCAAATCCAATAATAGATTACCATTGGTTTTTTTTTTTTTTTTTTTTTTTTACAAAAGGGTGAACGCATACTTCTATTAGAAAAATACAGCTGGTCATACACTTTCTTTTTCTTTTTCTTTTTTTTTCGAAGAGTAGTCATATAATTTACTAGTAGTCTCAGTTGACAATTGTAACTTACGAAAAGTCAATTTTTCATAGTAAATTATTAACGTTGTTTCAACTCTACAAGTTGCAATATTTCTTAGCCTGATAAACCGTTATTAGGTTACCAATAAAATAAAAATATTATCATCCTCAATTCTAATGGTAAATTAGCATTCATTTTAATATTTTACAGGCGGACACGTGCTCGTGTTAGTGGATTACAAGTTGCTTATGTACTCTTCTAGCTAGTACTTTGGATCGACGGTTATAAGTTATAAAATACAAGTAAAATTGTATTGTACCATAATAAATCCTAGAAGACTATCAATTCGATTTCTCGAGGAGCAACCTTTGTTTGTCAGTATAATATTAACAAAATAATCAGTTTACTAAGTTGAAATACCCCTGTAAAGTAACGAACTGTCACTCGTTTTCACAAGTGGACACCTAATTCAACTAGTAAATTACACGTTGCTCAGATACTTTATTAGTAGTGTCGGTTAATTGTTGTAACTTGCCAAGCAAATAATTGTCTTATAATCATAAATTCACAATAGATTATAAACATCGGCTTAGTAGGTTGAAATACCCTCGTAGATAATAGGGAAAATTGCTCCCAAAAAAAAAGTCCCCAAAATATTGTATGGATGCCAATTCAGTTCTAGATTTTTCAATTTTACAAATTTAATCTTAAATTTTTTGACAATTTGTCAATACAATTCTTCCAGCTAATTTTTCCAAAATTTTCTGAGTGGATGCCGGCGATTTTACATGGCATAGCCATTGCTATTGTGAACAATTTATTTTTATTTTTTTTGTCAAAGTGAAAATGAAAAAGAGAAATTAAAAAAATTAAAAAATTATCAATATCAGCAGACGGGTTATATCACAAGGATGGCCAACATCCTCGTAGCAATTTTCAGACAAAATTGACTCGAATGACTATATTGGAAGTTATCCAAAAGTTTAGGAATAAATCGATCAAATTAGAAAATTTATGGCAGAATTGACGTCCGTGCAATAATTTTGAGAATTTTTTTGTAATTATTCCATTATAAGCAATTATCACATTTTTCCATTAGTACATGGACAAAGAGTTGCTCACGTATTTTACTACTATTGGCTGACGTTATAGTCTTCAAAAAAATAAAAATTCTTAGTGGATTATTATTTTTTCGAGTTTACGAGTACCGACGTCTATTTGTCAGTAATGTGCTAATAAAATTATCGATTTACCAGTTTTTTTTAATCATAATCTACCAGGTTGAAACACCTTTGTAATTCACGAATAGTCATCATGATTTCAAGCGGACGTGTTTTTCTTTGCAAGCAGATTCTAATTTGCAGAGCTACCTTCGTTATTGTTACCTTAACAATGGAGCAATTTTCTTAACTCATTACTTTCACTTGTACCTTACAATCGCATTAATGTCGTGACTTGCATGGTAAATTACAATTGGTAATGTCACTAACATCCCTCATAAATGACGATTGGCGGTAGCCTACCAGTCGCACGAATTTACCATGACGATTTAAAACTTACCACCAATTTCACAGCATATTTTCCATTGACGGTCATTCTTCTGTTTCAAGCAAAGCTAACTCCGTTTCTTTACTCCTCTTTCCAGGCCCATGAGCTCCTCTCATCCTAACCAAACAACTTCCTGTCGCAGCCAACCCTAACGTCTGAGTTCAAGATTTAACAGAAAATCGCGGACTTTCAAGAACACAATCATTCGAACGGCCCGACTGGGTTCCGGCGATTCGATCGACATCTACGTGTTCTTTGGAAAACCGTTTTTGAGTTCCCTCCATGTTAAGCGGACAAAAGAGGCTAAAGCAGGACTTGCGTATGATACTATGATCATGTAATAAATTAAACAAAGGCCCTGCCGGCGCAACCGAAGGCGGGGGCGACGGGGAGCTTTGGCCAGAGCGCGTGCGACGGATCCGCTTTGAGGTTGACTGACTGTCTCTTCACGCCTCGTTCACGTCGAAACTCGTTCTGGATTCTTCAACTTCAAGCAGCCTCTTCCCCCTTCATTCATCATCCCTAAGTCACTCTTCCCAAGTCGTCCGCGCTAAGTTGATTAAACCGACGCTGAAGTAGAGAACACGTTGACATGGAAGGCTTCCGTCAGGAATCATGATTTTCTACAAATTAGGTTTTTAAAGTGATTTTTACATCTCTCCATTATGCGCCTTTTATCATGTAATCTGGCCACCAACCTTTGCAGAGCCTACCCGTGGTAAATACAAAATAATAATTATGCATAGTATTGTCAAAAAAGAATACAGTCGTGTGCTCTGAATATCAAACCAACTCAACTTAGATAAACAACTCTCCACGATATGCAGTCAAGTTTTGCTGAGAACCGTTGACCAACCACTTTTTTTGGCTTTAAGTCCTCTCTCTCTCTCTCTCTCTCGGTGTTGTGACTTGTGAGGATTGAGAACCCAATAAGAAAGGCCAATTGATTCGTCCATTGGAGAACATCATCACATTCCCTGCCTTACAAGTTGCAGCTTGCAACTCCATCTACCTTGATGGACCCTCTACTTCAACCCGCACCCATGATATGATCTCATAGTTTTTCTCTCTTTCTGGGTTGCATGCTTCTTCCATGGCTAGCAGAGACCATCATCCATCGACCTCGTCTTCCTCCGAGATCAAAGCCAGAGTGAGCTCATGGCGACGCAACAATGCAGTGCACCCAGTCGACATTGACATCGATGCTGACGCAGCTGTGTCTGCTCCAAATCCTGTGGTCTACACAGAAGTCAAGCATTTCAAGAAATGGAAGCCCCTGCTTGTGCCCTGCTTCATCGTCGCAAACACTGTCATGTTTGTGATCACTATGTACGTCAACAATTGCCCCGAGAACTCCGTTTCTTGTGTGGCCAAGTTCTTGGGCAGATTCTCCTTTCAGCCCTTCAAGGAGAATCCTCTTCTTGGCCCTTCTTCATCAACGTGAGTCTCATTCCTCTCTGATTTTCCCCTGTGTTTCATCTCTTTTCGGCTCTGTAGCCTACAGAAGTCAACTGTTGGATTTTGAGTTTCACAACAACGAGCCTCAGGAAGACGGTGAAACTCCAGGTCCATGCGTGACTCTTGATTGAGTTCTACATGACTAACCATTTATCACAGATATCTTGGTTGTCCTAAACTTCATGCGTGACTCTTGATTGAGTCCTACATGACTAACCATTTATCACAGATATCTTGGTTGTCCTAAAAAATCCCACTCTGTGGTCTTAGGCTTCAGAAAATGGGCGCTCTTGAAGTTAGCAGGATAGTAGACAGACATGAAGTGTGGCTCCTGATAACCTGCATCTGGTTGCATGGAGGAGCCTTCCATCTATTGGCAAACATGTTGAGTTTTTTAGTCATTGGAATTCGGCTGGAGCGAGAGTTTGGGTTCGGTATGTATGTGTCTGCATTTTGCCTGTTCAATTTAATGTCAATTCTGTTCTGAATTCAGCTCTAGTCACCTTGATCTGGGTTTAACAAGCATCTCAAATTTGTATAATGTCGCCCCTGTCGATTTTCCATCCGGATGGTTAACTTCAATTTGTTAGAATGCGAGTATCTCAGTAAATTTTGGCGGGTAACCTCTGTTTTCTTCGCGCAGTGCTGATCGGGTTGCTTTATGTCATCTCGGGACTTGGGGGAAGTTTGATGTCATCCCTCTTCATCCAGTCAAGTATTTCTGTGGGTGCTTCTGGTGCGCTTTTCGGGTTACTGGGAGGGATGCTCTCTGAACTCATCACTAATTGGTCTATTTATGCTAACAAGGTACTTATCTGCGTCACGTCGAATTGTCAACGTTCAAATGAGTGATTGAGTTTAGAAGTGAATTCTGTAGTAGTTTTTCTATGAAACAACCGATCCTGTTCTACTTGCTTTCTTCAGGTTGCATCGTTCTTGACCCTCCTGATCATCATCGTGATCAATTTGGCAGTCGGGATTTTTCCACACGTCGATAACTTTGCTCACATCGGAGGATTCCTGTCAGGCTTCCTGCTTGGATTCGTGCTTCTCATCCGACCCCAGTATAGCTGGATCATTCGGAAGTATACTCCTCCAGGATATGCATCCGCTTCTCCGAAGCCTAAATTCAAGACGTATCAGTGCGCATTGTGGGTCATCTCTCTGATGGCCTTGATCGTCGGGTACTCTTTCCACAAAAATGGCCTTCAATCATCTCATGACATTGGATAATCTACATGTTGTAATAGATTCCTGTCCGTGATTTCGATGCTAGGCGCTAAGTTAACGTGCTGCAGGTTCATTCTTGGTATGGTGATGCTTCTGCGGGGCGTGAACGCGAATGATTATTGTTCATGGTGCCACTACATGTCCTGTGTTCCGACTTCTAGATGGAGCTGCAAGGCCGGGCCCGCCTCATGCTCGGTAGTCATCTCTTCCTCTCTCTCGCTCTCGTATGCCAAATGATTTCACTAATGATCAATCGCATTACCTTCTGTTGTAGTCTGACCAAATAGGAAGCCAGCTGAACTTGACTTGCTCAAGCAATGGGAAATCAAGAACATACACATTGCCGGGTGCTACGACTTCCCAGATTCAGGGTCTCTGCGCTCAGCTTTGCAATTGAAGATCACACAGACGATGTCCATTGGACTGTAGAGCCCAAGATTGGTGTAAATTAGTTTCACGGACAATTTTCTCATTTCTCGGTACCGAGTTTTCACTTGCCATGTATGTCTATATGTAGGTTGAGTTTAGCTTAGTTTTCGATTGAATCCAATGGTTGATGGATCAATACTCGAGAGAGAGGATGGTTTGTCTTTAGAATGTGGTGACTTCGGTAAAAGGCCATGCTTTCGGTGTTTCCAGTCAAGAATCAGCATAGACAGCTATTTCTATGGTGATATAGCAGGAAAAGTTTACTGCAAAAAAGAATATTATTATTCCATTGAATACGCCGTCTGTGGGAATCGAACCCACGACCACATGGTTAAAAGCCATGCGCTCTACCGGCTGAGCTAAGACGGCTGACGGTCTGAGCAGTGCTCCCAATTAACTAATTCTAAATATTGGAATTAATTATCTTCTCGATGGCTCCCTTCTTACTGAAGATAAGTTTCTGAAAGACACGGGTCCCAAGGTCGACCTTATTGAGAACAACATGGTCGAGATTGAGTATGCGAATAAAAATCGCTTATACCCGAGAATCTCTATCGATCTGACTTACACACAAAACCTATGTAGACAGCAAAAGAAGGCCATTCTTGTCGGACTGCTGGGGAGATCCATGTGGTACCCAGACTTCATATTTAATCCGCCCTTGTGTGCCCTTTGCTGTTGCTTCTTGAACCAAGATTGACAACAAAATGGCTTTCGCCAAAAGGGGACGTTTGACTCCGAGCATGTGTTGAGGTTGATCTTACTCAGCCTTCGGTGGCTCAACTTTGGCTGAGATCATGGCCACCGTCTTCCAAGCCAACCTCATGATGCACGATTCAACTTGCATAACAAAACAGCCCAATCATCTCTAATAAATAAACCACCGGATCAAATTATGAACTTATCATGTATCTACCGTAGTTGATCAAGTCTTGCCTAATTCATCACGTGTTCACCAACGGGTCGATTGTTAGAGTGAAGTCGAAGTCCGCCAAAGCAGCACAGGAATGCTCGGAAGGCCACACCAGAAAGCTTGATGATTATTGATGGTCTGGGTAAGACGATGTGCGTGTTTATGTCCTATCTCTTTTCCGCCCTATTTTCCATATCATGATGCCTAAATTACTGGTATGCGACTGGGCGAAAAGGTTTGCAAGATGGTCTGCAGCTAGGCCTGAAAATGGTATTTGTTGGCATTGTTGCAGGGCAGAAAGGCCTGATAATGTCTTCGGGCCCACTTTCTTATCTTTATCTCCAGACGGACTTAACATGCATTTCAGAATACTTTTGGACATAACTTTGACAAAAAGCAAAGGACTTCGGGCAAAAGAGTTTTTTCAAAATACAAATAGTACGAAAACACGTTGAGAAGCAACTTAATTCAAGTGCCTTTTGGTAAAAACCATACTTTGTAAAGGACTTTTGTTAGTTTTTTTCTTTTTTTTTAAATTCAAACCTTTGTAAAAGGAACTTAGCTACCAGCGAGCCAAATCAACAATCGCTATCTAGCCTGGCTAGAGGTCACCCGACCTCAAGCAAGGTGGCTCAAGGTGACACAAACTCAAGTGTAGCCAAGGGTTGCACGACCGGTGAGGCTAGCTAGTGCTAGATTTGACCTCACTAGCAACCAGAACTCTCGCCAATGACGTCACATGAGATCAAGACATTTATGGACTTATGAAAGTTGCGAGGACAAAATTGGAAGAAAAAAATGTATTTTTATTCCAAACTCAATACACTTTTAGATCTGCTTTGAAATAAAGACAATGGAAATGCAATTACATCTTCTTGAAACTCTCCAAAAATATCTATTAAAGGCTACATGCTTTTGTCTGGCTTTTAGAGCTCAAGGGACTTTTGGAAAGTGATTCATAAATGCACCGGTAGCACGCATAAAGAAGTTAATATAGTTTCACCATTTAAAAAGTCAAACACTCTTTGAAATCAAACTTTTAATTACTATACTTTTTCGCCATCTCTACTAGAGTAGGGAAGGATTTAGATCTAGGGATATGCTTGTTCCTAGATTGGTCGAGTGCTCACCCTACCATAGATCCTACTCTAAAAGTATGGCTTTCCAGATTCAAAACCTACAACATAACTTATAAGGTCATGAGCCACTAAAAAGTACTCTATGTAATGAGTACATCACAAGACAATGCATGATGTGATCATGCTATGGATCACTCTTGCTGGCTTGCAAGTAGACAATAATTATTGGTCGATTACACCATATCAATATTGTCATGTAGTGTAACTGTCATATAGGATAGTTTTGCTCTAAATCAGCTGGAACTGTCGGATGCACAAATTCTAAGCTTTATTATTAAGAAATTCAACATTGAACATAAAAAAAAATACAAAATGCAAAATAGCACATTCATACAAGAAATGATAACACCAAAAAGCAAAAGAAATAAATAAATATGATTCCTCCTATCATTTCACACATTTCAGTATAAAAAATCAATAAGAAAAAAGAAAAATCTTAAATGGTTGGTGTGTGTGTATATATATAGATATATATCTACTTAAATACTATGTGAGTACCATGTATCTCTCTATAGTGTATTTTGCATGGGATCTGAGGCATAGGCCGGGTGCAGGCTGGTCTAAACCTTCGTGACTTATAATATTCACCCAATGACTACTCAACCAGTCAGTTCTGTAGGTTTGGCAAGTTCCATGAGTTCTCTCGCACGCCTTACTTAGACTAACTTTAGAGTCTCCCCACATGGACCGTAAATTAAGCCTCACAAGTTGGACAGGTTGTATTTCCTAGTTTATCCTATTATATTTATGATCATACATTTATATTTATATTATGTTATCAAATATATCATCTTTGCGTATTGCAATACTTTTGTATATTTTCTAGTTAGGCTTATTAAAAAGAATGGATTTTGGCTCTCCACATGCTTAATCATGCCAAAAAAAAAAAAAACATGATTCTCGATTGCCATGCTACAAAAAATTAAAAAAAAAACTTAGCGGTTTGGTAATCATAGGCCATTATTAGTCAAACGCTATGGCATTGAATTTGGTAGATTTGCGGTGCCCAAAATTACCTAAAAAGGGAAAAAAAATGATTGAAAAAAAAATCCACAAATAAGTATAAAACTTTGCTACCTTGTACTGGCTTCCAAAGCTGTGATTAGACCGTCTTTGTTTATCCCAATGTCCACATAAGATAATACTGTCCTTGACCTCAAAATTGTGGTGAAATGCAAAAGCCAAGGTGCGTTTCTCAAATTTTCCTCTTGGGTAAAAAAACAGCTCGACTAGGTAGACTCAGGTGGGTTCACCTGTCCGGAACCCTACCTCACCCAATCCCTAGACGGGAGCGCACAGGCTTTTTTTACATCAGTCCACTCACTGGTGGTGTCCTTGAAGGTTCTTCATTGTTGCATCGCTGCTCGAAGCTTTTGTACTGGACCATCTTCCTGAGGATGGCCTCCTTGGAAGTAAATATGGTGGGGAAAGAATCACGGGAGCGGTTATGAGAGGATGGAGACGAAGGGACAGCAACTTTCGATTGGGATTTTGCGTGACTACAAAACATGGAACTCCTAAATTTATTGCACAACATCACTTTTTAACGTTTCAGTCCTGCCTATCAGTCCTAAATTTTTTTACATTTTATCAATTGAGTTCATTAGATCAATTTTAATAAGAAATCACTGATGTAAACGTCAATCACTCTACGTGACACAATTGACGCTAACGTAAACACTTTTTAATAATATTTTAATTTTTTTTCCAATTTTTTCTTTTTTAATTTTTTCTCTTTTTCCTTTTTTCTTTTTTCACTTCTTTCATTTCTTTTCTTTCATTTTCTTCTTTCTTATTCCTCTTTTCCCTTGGTCTGTGGCCTTGCCAAAGGCCTAAAGGCAAGTAGAGGATAAAAGGAAAAAAAGAAAGAAGGAAAAAAATAAATCGAAAAACATTATAATGTAATAAAAATTATTTATGTCGTAACCGATCGTGTATCACATAAGATAGTTAAAATCCATATCAATGATATTTTACTAAAATTGACTCGATAGACTCAAGTGACAAAACGTAAAAAGATTGTTAAATTAATTGACAAAATTGAATTTTTTTATTAAATTAATAAAAGTATAATAAACTTAAGACTTATTAAATAATTTTCTCGCAAAACATGGGTGAAAGGTAAGTTTAAATTATAGAAGGAAAGATCCAGATGAATTGTTTTTGTCCGAGTTGGAACAATAAATTTATTTAAGAAGGTTGATACTGGAATTTTGAAAAGTAGGATAAGACCGTGGCAGGTAAGTCCGTGGAAATGATCAGAGTATGGATTCGAGCTCGGCGTGTAAGCATGGAGTCGAAGCCACACCACCACTCGAGCATCACCCTTGAGGCTGTGAAGGCGATTCTGTCCGATAGAACGTCACAAGGGGGAAAAGAAAGGCATTGATAAACATGACTTTACTTGAGCAGGGTTTTCACAAGAACATCATTCAGCCTAATAACAAGTACAATTATCATGCTGGGGAAAAAAAATTAGTGCCACAATTTGGAAGAGAAAGGGACCTCAACGTAGTAGAACTTTCATTTGGCTAGCTGCTTATAAGCAACTGTTAACTAATGCATTGAAGGTGTCTCGCAACTTGGGAATGAAACCCGTACTATTTAAGACATGAATCTCATGTGAAATTAACTTTACATGTTTTGAGGGATTATCCAATTGTCCATAGTTTATGGCTTAAATTTATCCCACAGCAATATTTGGGAGAACTTTTCTCAATAAATCTGTCACGATGGTTGAATTTAAGTCTCACTGGTAATGAGTAATTGAATTTTCATCATGATTGGAGCATAATTTTTGGATGTATGCCTTTTTTGACAATGGATAAATAATTCATTTTTCCAAGACGACTTTGTTTTCCGTTTGAATTCAATGCAACTAATTCAGTCATAAACATAGGAAATCATCAATACTTCATCGGTGAATAACTCAATGTTAGATGGATCATGCACTTCTCCGATTTTAGTTAGATGGGATCCTCTACCTTTTGGATGGATTAAATTGAATCCCCATGAGGCCTCTAAAGGCGACCCGAGACTTACTAATATCAGAGGTTAGTTTAGGGGGGTCATTATATTGGTGGTTTTGCCACATTCATAGGAATATGCTCGTTGACACAAGCAAAATTTTGAGTCTAGTGGTTGACACTTAACTTTACAAAACAACTTGTATTTCATAAGATCATCAATGAGATTAACTCTAAAGCTATCATTGATCTAAAGCCTGCGTTGATAATGCTGACCCTGTTTGATCTAAAATATTAGATGACTATTGCGCTCTCGCTTTTACTTTAAACTACAACATAACTTTTTGGAAGGAAATCGCTTTGCCGATTGCAAATCTCAAAATCAATAAGCAGTTGAATACTAATTCCCTTTCAATACTTTCTATAGAGTTACTTAATATTTATCATGTGATAAAATAGGGATGCTAGATTTAAGATGTTAAATTTCTATATTTGGCTTCAGCCCTTTTTTCTTATTAAAAAGAAAAAGAGGTGCCTTTTCATGTGGCAACTAATTCGTGCATGCACTTGAATGTTAAATACTCATATAGGAACACCATTAGGATAAATGACCTTGTTGGGAATTCTTTAATCGCAAAAACTATACACAAAAGGAAAAATATCATGAGGCTCGTCATCATGTGGGCCAAAGCAAACTTTACTTAAGAGTGCGTCAGGCCAAAGATACCACCATAAGGAATCACGGTATGACTACTTCTGATGGTTGCAGTTTGGAGACGATCCCTCTAAAGTTAGTGGGCCTATCACGGCTTAGATCAAATGAGAATTAGAAGCGACTATGGGGGCAAGAGTAATTGGACAAGTTATGCAACTCCAAACACCAATTTGAGGAGGTATGAATGAACCAATTACAAACCAAACAAAGGGAAGTTTTGTTGGGTTCTATATATAAGTTGAATTAATTTATAAGAGGTGTCTTGGCAATAATTGGACACTATCGAGAAAGGTGATCCCCTTGAAGAGTGTTTACTTGTACATCAACGTTATGGGATAGATCAAGACAGTTAATACCTCGAGGGGGCTAGGCCAAGATAACACGACTTCTTTTCATTTTAACGTATCAAAAAATATTTTGATGTGTGATCATGTGAAAATGCAGTAGCTTGTAAAATATGTAACTATAGTTTATGTAGACATGATTGAATGTGTGTTATATCTGTTTGTCTACATATATTAATTCATATAATGCCGTGTTATCTGATAGAGCGGTTAGTTTAATTCGTATCATCGATTTGAAGTATTTTTATCAAGTGTGTTGCATTTGTGTTGAGATACAAAGCACTCGAATTAGTGAAAACCTTCTTTACGTCCCTATTTTGAAATGAAAAGCACTATAAAGTTTTTCGAATCAACAAAATGTTGAGCCAATCTAGCTTTTCTCTTTCTTAAATAACGAGAAAGCTAGAGGTAAAGCTCGATTCTATTCAATATTTGGACAATTGCGGCCAGAACATATAATATTATTTTCACTAGATGATAAAATATATATATATATATATACTATATATATATATATATATACAGACTCACTTTTTTATATAATTGCTCAAACCTCTAAAAATTTCCGAAATTTGAAATCACAGAAGAGCGAAGAAGCAAGAAAACTCAGACCAGGGGCCGGGGGAAGTACACTGAGACGAGGGGCTGGAGCCTGGAGGTGGTCTGACGCCGGGTGGTAAATACCATGCAATTTCGTACTTGCTTTTTTAACCCGGCAAAGAATATTAGAAAAGAGATCAATCGGGTAAAAAAAAAAAAAAAAAAACGGGGGGGGGGCTGGGGAATATCCTGGAAAGGCAAACGAAATCGAAAAATCATCTTATTCAAGAAAAGGAAAAAATGAAAAGGGCGGGGGGGGAGGGGAGCGGGGGTGGGGGTGGGGGAAAATGATAAAAAGAAAACCAAACTGACGGGGACGGGTCACTGACAATCTGGAGAGATTTTTTTGCAGGGAGACAGAGGGGTCGAGGTCGAGGTCGAGCCTTCTTTTGCCGCGAAACCCGGACTCCAGTCCCCCCCCCCCCCGCGCCCCGATGCCACCGCTCCCATCCCGCCACGCGGCATCCCCTAATTACTAATCACCCCCCTCCTCAAAATGCTCACCGATTGAGGGTATTTTTCACTTCTCGAAAGATAATTATTTATATTACTCGTAATAATTTATCGATTAATAAATATTTATAACTAAATATTTTCGTAGATTATAAAGTATGTTTTATTTATTTATTTTTATATTTGATACGAATGGTCGTTTTTCGAAAAATTATTTTTGAATCATTTATTTTTTATTTGCTAATATTGTGCCACCATCAATTAGTCGCCACGTTAACATGGTAAGTAAAATTTTGCTATATCATCCTCCAATCAAGCAGCACCATTCGAAGTGTAATTCAATCGGATAATCCATTTAATAGACTTAATTGCACGAGAAGGAATCCAATGGCGAAACTATACAAACAACAAAACTTAGAAGGCACGAGATTATATACAAATTCGAATGGGGTAATTACATAAGTGATACCTAGACGTTTCTTCATTGTTAATTGTCTTTTCCAAATCTTTTTTGTTCAATTTAAACTCTAAATTTTTTCAAAATCTGTTCAATATAGTCCTTCGATAAATAACGATAGATGGCCGACGTGGGAGACAAGACCATGAATTGATTTGGACGAGTGTGGTTCACCCCCTCTCACACTCTCCAGACATAAATCAAAAGTGTCATGGTAACGACCCCGCCCATGGCCACTAGGCTAGAACACCACCTACCATCATGGCCGGCTGTCGTCACAATTGCAGTCGAACCATCGCTAAACTCCATTGCGCCACCGCCAGAGGTACAGAACGACGACTATTCGGTAGCGGTCGCGGGTGCTGCTGCGGGGCGATCGGTTGATCAGATGCTGGCAGTGATGAAAGGGACCTACGAGAGGATAGGCCGAAATAGGATCGACAAATCCCGGGGCGATCATGGGAAGGCCCCTCCAGGAGATAAAGAGGAGTCCCAGTACCCACTGTAAAAATCCTTCCTAATAAATAAAAAGCAAACATGCAAAGACCGTACGTAATTTCTCATGATCACTCCCTCCACCTCCACTCCCACTCCCGCTTTTCACTTTCGCCCTACCCAGCACAGTCCTCTCCTCTCTCTCTCTCTCTAGGCAGATCACTCGTCGAGCGACTGATGAGAGATGAACGGATCTGGGGTCGGAGCCGAATATTCATCGCTAATGAACACTAGCGACGACTGCAGAGCTGGCCGGAGAAACAAAGTTGCAGAGGGGGAACTCGGAAGTCGCGGGCCGAGTTCTCGCCGGCCGGCGAGTCCCGGCGGGCGGCGAGAGAGAGAGGTGAATGGTGAATGAAAGATGAGGAGGGAATTGAATGGGAGAATAAAAGGAAAAATTTTCGGGAGCTGAATGTCGTAAGACAAGGGCTTGACGTTGACAAGACTCGGGTCGGTTGATGTTGACAGGACCTCTTTGAAGATATATAGAGAGAGAAGATATCGCACAAAAGAAATCGTGAATTGTTTTGTATTTAATATCCTGCAAAAGTAAAACAATTTCTCTAAAAACGGGGTTTCTACGGTCGGTCACCCTCAGGTCAACGGTTGTAGGGACAGTTCAAGCTTCACTTAAAATTTATTTTATCGGAATCTACTCTATAATGACGTATTTAGTAACGATTTTTTTTTTATCAAAAATGATTTCTCCTGATTTTATTCCTAAAAATAATTTATGAGAAAAATAACGCGTCTTAATAACTCTCCAAAATTTTTATTTCCGAAAATAAAAATGCGTTTGATAAAATTCTTAAATTTTGTTGTTTATTTTAATTTTTAATACTTTTATTATATATATTTTTTTTTTTTTCTTTTTTTCTTATTCTTCCTCCTTCTTGTTGGGCAATCGCCAGCCATCGGCTTGGCAAGATTTGGCGAGCTCATCGAAACCTCGTCAAGCCAAGGCGAGGTCCGGCGAGTTTGCACGAGGCGAGCCTTGGTCTCCCAGATCTGGGTGAGGGCAAGCCTTGCTGATGATTAAGTAAGGCTTGGTCTGACGAGCTTCACCGTGGCTCGACGTCACCGGGAGCCAACAACACTCCAGCAAAATCGCCGGTCATGACCGAGGCCAGCGACTACCCAAAAGAAAGAAAAAGAAGAAAACGAAAGAGAATAAGAGAAAAGAAAAAAAAATTATAAATGATTCTATGAATTGTTCCCGAAAACAAGAAGTAATTTTTTTTACTTCTTAATTATATTACAAATCTATTCTTGATAACTTTATCAAACACATATAAAAAATTTATCAAACGGAATTTTTTTTTTTTTATTATTTTTTAACTTCCGAGAACAAAAGAATAGAATCAGTTGTTTCCCGAAGTGTTACCAAACATACTCTAATCCTTGAGCTTTGAAATCTATCTTACATGTCCTGCATCTCGATGTCTACTCGGTCAATCGATTATACAATCTATTTAGGAATCGATCAATTTCTTTTCTTTTTTTTAAATGAACACAACAATAAAAATTCTTATTTATGAATAATAGCAATTTATAAAAGACAAACATATAATATTATTGATACCCAAAAACACTTTTGTAATCACACGTTGTCACAAGGGATAAAAACCTATAAAATCATCCTCATTATTGCATGTGGGTTGTGATTTACATCAACTCAGCCTATAGTGGTCATGAAAACGAAGGTTAGCCAAGGATTTTGAGAATCTTTAGGTTAGATTTCGATGAACTTATAAGCAAAGATACATAATTCTATGATGAAGTAGTTGATTGTCTCATGTCAAGGCCAAAAACGCCGTTGAAGACATACCTTTGATGGCAAATTTAGGCGAGAACAGTTAAAAGAGCGCCAAACTTAAAGAGAAACAATTAATACTTGCTAGACAAGCCATGAGAGCATTGTCAAAGAAGTCAGAAAGTAATTAGATGTGGATAAGGTGGTTCAATATAAAATGTGGAGCAACTCTTGAGAAGGAAGCAATTGACCAAATTGGCCTACAAATACTGTAGGCGATCCAACAAAGAAGCCCCCAAGCAACACGCAAAATTACTTTATCTTCCTTTTATCTTTACTTAGACTAATTTAGTTGTCACTTAAGATTCCTGTTATATATTCAATTCCGGCGAGTGTCTATATCTCGGGCAATATGGTTGATTAGATTTCAATGTTAACCCACTGTCAAGCGTTGTCGATTAGATTTTGATATTATGTTCTCATATTCATCTAGGAGCAGTGTCTATTAGGTGTTATCCCCATTGTCCAACGTTATCAATTATATTCCGATGTTGTATCCTTATATCCACCTATGAATGGTGTCTACTAGGTGTCATTATAGTTGTGCAACGTCGTTGATTAGATTTTGATGTTGTGCCATCTAACTTATTTGAAAGCAGTGTTTTTCTAGACACTTTTGTCAATATTTAGTGTCGTTGAATCATCTCGATATTGTATAAACCACTTTTATTTTAACGGGCTTTCATTATTATGTTAAGGTGAGTTTAGACGGAACTGTTGATTAGATTTCGACATTAATTATCGTTGGTTTTAAGCTAATATTAAGCATGTTAAGTGACTTCTTTAGATTTGGGATTTTATAATATATATAGTATTGTTCGCATTTATCCTCTCTGTCAAAAGCAAACATAGATCCTGAGTCTCCTTTAATAAAAACCAAAACATAATACTCAGTAAAAGTTATTTTGCTGCGGGATCCAAAACCGATGAAACGAAATATAAAATAAACAATAAAGTTCAAAATACATAACTGTGGTTCATTAGTTATAATTCTCGATCGTGCTCTTCAATTCTCAACTCTTAGTTCAGTTCTTATTTAGGAATTGAGAACTGAATCGTACGATATCAATTCCTCTTTTTTTTCTGAAATAGGCTATCATAGGAACTGGACCTCTTCCAATGACTGTTTTTAATACGATTCCCAGTTCTATCATTAATGAAATCTCACCCTTAGGTCATCCTATCCTAAAATCGTCGCATTGGAATATGTTTTGTCATATTTCCTACACAAAATATCATACTAAACCATCACATCGAAAACGATCAACATCCATTCTTTTGTGATCCAAAGCCATCGCCAACGGAGGAGGATCGGATAGTTGCGAAAATGCTAAAAAAATAATATTTTCGATTGACATGTATGTGTATGTGCCTATTACATTGGACGTAATTAACCCCACTTACACAATTTCATATTATATATTTGTATCCTATTAAGTTAAGTGCGTTTATTGTAAGTGGTTTACTAAAAATAAAAATCTGTTGTAAAAATATATTAAACAGCACCATTCGTTGTAAATAGTTATTGTTTATTGAAAAGATGACAATAAATGAGATACGAATAATGGTACAAATTAAATTACTTTCACATAGAATTGTAAGTTTATCCCTATTCATCTTGCTATGTCAAAATAAATGAAAATTGAATTAAGGTCAAGCAACCTAGACATTGCCTTGCTTGTGGTTGCATGGTCTCGGTGGCCGTGGTTTGAGTTGTCCTCAGTCACCTAAGCTCATCCATTCACCCTTTTTCTTCTCTCAAAAATTGCTTTACAAGCTGGATATCAAAGTTGTAGAACAAGTATTTACCAAACACTATATTTAGCCCTGGGATATAAAGAAACAAATTATGAGCGTGGGGAATTTCTGTTTCTTTTCAACTTTACCCTCTCTCACTTTCTTATGCACTTCTGGCAAGCATCGAGCTCAGATCTGACACCAATGACTATCACTTGAGGTAATGCAATCTTGGCGTTCCATCGCTTGAGTTGTCTTCCTTCACCTGAGCTTTCATCCATCCTCCTTTTTCTATCTTAAAAAGTGCACTACAAGATGGGTATCAAAGTTTATAGAAAAAGTGTTTATCAAACGCTATTTGTTTTTCATGAAATTTCTTACACTCTAAAATCATTTGTAGATACAAAGGTCTTGGCCAAAAGTCGAATCAAATGCAACCCTTTTGAGAGCGAACATTATATTCATATCATCTCTTCACATTTGAAATTGGTTATCTATGGCAAATTTTCATCTCTTCAATCTCTTTACTCAAAAGATGCTAAATGTTAAGTAAAAACTGTAATTAAAAACCTCCACAAGTAAAGAGAGTGATTAGACTAAAAAAAGAGTTTGGATATTCGAGGAGGGCTTGTGACAATGATCAACTACATGAAAAATTTGGCTAACGTTCACGGGACTTAAGAAAGGGGATGGAGTAATCATAACAACCTCAGCTGAATGGGAAATCCAAGATGAAAAGCAAGACAAAATGCTCAGACTTGGCCCGGGGGGACCGAATTGAAAGAAAAAAAAATTGAAAATCTCTAGCTGGAGAGGGAAATTTTCCCAAAATATATGTAACTGTCACGTGCTTTTAATTTGTCTTATTTTCCAATAATATTATGCTTGGTGAATCCTAGAACTGCCACTCATTTATGAACAATTTGGAGCTATAGCCCATAAAAGCAGATATAGCCCCCAAAAAATGTAAAAAGAAAAAAAAAGATTTAAGAAGGAAAGAAGAGTTGAGCTAGAAAGGCTGCGCATTCTCTTTTAGATGGGATGTTTGATGAATTTTATGAAATTCTCTTATAAAAATAAAAACTAGATAATTTCATATTCTATCGTATTTATTGTTTCCTATTTACAATATATTAGTACAAATAAACTTGAAAATGCGCAAACGAATATCATACACATCTCCCGTAATTCACTTCCGAATCTAGTAAAAGATAAAAAATATAATCATTCATTTTCACAATTACAAAAAGTATAGTGTTTTACTCTTTTCCTACTTTAGTGAAATTTCAATGTGAATCACAAAATTACTGAGGAGACAGAGTTTCAATTCTCTTGTTGCTTGCATTGACTTTTGATGTGAGCTAGAGAGCAATGAAGGAAAAGAAATTTCGACTCTCTCTTTGTTTTCGTAGAGTTTCAACATGAATTAAAAAACTAATGAGGAGTTGTGAAGCTTCAACATAAACCCGAGAGATGTAGAGGAGAAGGAGATGGAACGAATTGAAATTTTTAGAAATTTCATTGCTTCTTGTTCTTTGAGAATTAGAAAGATCTTTTTGTGTTTGAATTTTTTAATTTAAAATTTTGATTCTTTTACTTCATTTTATTTATTTATTTATTTATTTATTTATTTATTATTATTATTATTATTATTATTATTATTATTATTATTATTCCATCTCTTTTTATGATTTTCTATTTCCTTCCATCATGCCTTCATAAAAAAAAAAAATTATTAGATAATAAAATGTACTATCTTACCTCAAATATGTAATAATATATACAAAATGTATTTATTGAGTAGAAAGAAATTCACATATATAAATAAAAAAGACTTTTAGTTATTTTAATTTTCTTTTCAATATTCATATATCATCTATATTTATTTATCATTTATTTTCATTATTGAAGTTCTTTATTCGAGAAAAATAGCTTATAGACCATGAATATAAGAAATATTATCCATTTTTATCTCATATTCGTTATGGGATAATTTTTTATAGGTTATATCGTCATAAAACCGACTATATCTCATCTTGAATAAGAACAAAATATAAGAGGACAAATGTTATCCTATCTTGATTTTATCATAACTACAAAACGCAACCAAAGCTCTATATATAGCAGAATATGGATAATTTTTCGGATCGGTTAATCACATGAGTACAAGTGAATCACCTCCTCTCCCTATTCAACTGCGTTTCAAATCAATCGACTGAGACAGGCCGTAATTTAAACAGGAAAGTTTCTGTGTTCAAATCAAGTTTTCAAACGCTCGGTCAACATCTTGAGGTTGATAAGGAAGGTGTTTCTCCCTATCATCTGTTTAATTATTCTTCCGGTCCATATGAATTTCTTGTGACCCTAATCCTGATTGGCAAAGTATAATACGGGACATCGTCCGCTTCTTGCGGCTAACACCAATAACTCGCAACTTGTCAATCGGAGTTATTGTCGGAGGAAACGGATGAAAGTATTAACATTTGCTAGAAAAAAAAACAATTAAAGAAATGGAGATACCGAAGAGACAATCAAGGGACCGAGCATTGCTTTTCTCATGTCAAATGAATTTTATGTAGATGGCACTAACATTTTCTTCTTGGGAAAATAACACGAATGGTTACAAAATGTTGCCCTTAATATGTAATATCATCTC
Organism: Eucalyptus decipiens; assembly: GCA_014182575.1. Lineage (NCBI taxonomy): Eukaryota > Viridiplantae > Streptophyta > Magnoliopsida > Myrtales > Myrtaceae > Eucalyptus > Eucalyptus decipiens. The sequence continues at coordinate 39,010,770 of CM024619.1, forward strand.
TTAATTTTTAATTTGTTTAATATGATCATTGAATTTTGACTTAATGTGCGACGTCATTTCTAAACTTTTAATTTATTCAATGTGGGTTTTGATTTTTGGTATTTGTTCAATTTAGTTAGAACTATATAAAACATCGAATATTTTTCATATGATTCAAAAACTAGATTGAATATGTACAAAAAAATTTATGGATCACATTGAACAAATTAAAATTTTAGAGATGATATTACACATTAAAATAAAGCGTTTAAGGAGTGTATGGAAGAAATTAAAAATTTATGAATGAAAATACACATTGAGCCCTAATCGAGGCCCCATTGCTAGGCAAAGGCCTTTGCGCTTGGACCTAGTACCTCGGAGGGCTAGGGATGAGGGCCATAGGAACCAATCGAGGATCCTAGCGGGTGAACTCAAGGTAACTAGACTCGTGATCTTGTCGCCATGATCCGAAGCTATGACAATTAGATCCTACACCCTAGATTGCACTCTCGATACATTGACCCACAAGATACACGAAAGTCAAGCCATTTATCTTTAACACGATATTCTCTCCTGCAAAATTGAGGTTTGCACAGATTGAAAAGGATTGTGAATGGGGAGAAAATGACTTCTACAGACCCCATCAATCGTCATGGTTTCTCCTCACCATTTGGGCACCTTAAGAATTGATGTGCAATAGAATAAACTCCAAAAGGCATATCGTGATTAGTTTCCACACGGGAAGAGAGCTCGTGAGAAGCCAAGTGCTGAAGAATCAACCTTGAATTTCATCTCTTGATTATCGACTCTACCGACTCAAAACAACTTGGTGAGCATCATAAATGCTTTCTAGTTCTTTCCCTCCGAATTTTTTGGTCAATTTCAGTCCACGAACGGGAGGGAGATATGTCTCATCTCATGAGTCATGACATACGGAGCGATGGAGGAGGAGCGGGGAGGCGGGGGAGGCAGGCAATGGTCTTTTCCTCATTATTCACAGCAACAGTGAATCCATAATATCTGCATCACGCGCTGCGCAGCAGTGGGGTCCTCAATAATGCAAATGGCCGAAAAAGAGAGGAGAGAAAAAAGAAACTCAGTCCCTTCTCTCCTCCGCACGATCCCCATCCCCATCCCCATCCCAATCCCAATCCCATCTCCCCCTCGCTCCCCCATCCGACGCGCCTGATCTCTCCCCAGTGAGATCAGACGACGCTTTTTACACCGAAACGGGTCGTTCTGATACGGTGGGACGGGAGGCAGGACCGAGCCCAAAGTCCCCGGCACGGCAAAGCGAATCGCGAGCAAAGCTCGGTGCGTACTGCAGAGAATTCGGAGCACGGAGCGGTGTAAATATGCAGGGGGAGAAATCGCGAAATAATACCGGAAGTAGTAGGGGGGCTTACGATATCAAATTCCCTCGTACACGTCAGCCGCCGTGGGGACCACCTCCTTCTTTTGTCGTCTTGCTCCTGCTGCCCTCGCATGCTCCTGCTCTCTACTCTCTCTCTCTCTCTCTCTCTCTCTATACTCTTCATCCGTGCTTTGCTCTCTCTTGTCACTTCCTGTCAAAGTTGCTTGCTTTCTCTCTCTAGCTTAGCTTGGAGCTTACCTACTGTACTCTGCTTTTCCCGTCTCTCTCTCTCCCTCTCCCTCTCTCTCGCTCTGAACGTGTTTCAGTCATCGAGCCGAGCTGAACTCCTCTCTCTCTCTCTCTCTCTCTCTCTGGGTGACCCTCCTTCCCTTTTCTCTGCGCTTTCGTCGAAGTGAAAGAGGGCGCCGAGGCTGTCGTCCGAGATGCGTCGGAGAAGGACTTCTCTCCTGATTTCATGAGACCGACCAGTGAGTAAGCTCGCTCCGATGATAGGAGCTTCCTCTGAACTCCCTTTTCTTTCTTTTTTGGGTGCTGAGCTTGTCCAGCGTCTTGGCCATCGTCAATTGTACGCTTTCGTGTGAGCTTTGCTTGCTGTCTTTGTGGGTGCCGTGCGGGACTCGATTCGTCTGGTAATCGTGAATGCGGGATCGATGCTGACTTTTGAGCTCCTGAAGGACGGACCCTTTTATCTTTACTAGCAGAAGACCTTAAAAAGGGGAGGTTCTGATTTCTTTTTCATATTTTTCTTTGGCTCACGGTCTCAAATGAGTGATCGGTTTCGGTTCTTGGAAAGATGGCATTTCTTTTTCTTGAAAGAACAGCATCTGGTGAATATTTTATTGTTATCTCATGCCTAGAAAGGTTCCTTTTTTTATTTTCTTTTTGGTTCTGGGAAAGGGTTCCAGATTCCATTAAATCTCATCACTCGGTTGCATATTCAATTGGGCTCTTTGGCTTTCCTCGGGTTGCATCTGTCTTGTACCCTGAAAAATTTGGCATCCGCCGTTCTTAATGCAGACTCGTTCACTTTTTGGAGCTTCTGTTTGGTCTCTCTTTCTGCATGACATTCTTGCATTGGTTGGTCCCCGTGGACTACTCACAATTGGAAGATTCAGATGCTTTTTTGGGTGCATAATTTCTATCAGATGTTTGTAGAGATGGACTCCTTTGGGGGCTCTAGTATGCTGTATTCTGTATGGTTTTGAGCTTTACTGGAATTTTAACATCCTTTCCTCTCGTGGGGTTTGGTTGATGAGATGCGGATGATAGAATTCCGAACTCATCATTTAGACTTTCATTTGTCGATTTAAAGACCGATAATCAGAAAGGAGAATTCAACGCAATTTCACGTTCAATTAACTTCTTGCTCCACTTAAATTGCGGGTGCAGTTCAGGGGCCGGCTTGGATTCTCTCCTTTAATAGATTTAGATGGGTAATCTCTTTATAATGTTTTGGAGATTCTGGAACAAGCATCTAGGAGTCAATGCACAAATTGCAACACTCAGCAGCATCAATCATAGTGATCACCATTTGTTAGGAACGGTAGATTTGACGATAGATTATTGATAGGGGGTTTTCTGGATTTTCTGTATAGTTAGATTTGCTTGGAAGGGACTTGTGGTTGATCTAGGGCAGAATTAATTGGTATTAGATTTCAATCTATTTTTGTCTGAGTTCAAATTCCTTCTTTCAATGCATTTTAACTATAGTTACGGTACTAGATTTCTTTCTTTCCTTGGCTGAATGTATGTGAATATTGCTTCCTTCTTGAAAATTGTTGAACCAGAGAAATGCATGGAAACATAGTGCTGCTTGCTTCGGGAATTGAAGAATACAGCTGGACCAGTTTGGTCATGTAGTGACTGGAAGTTTGCCTAGCGTAATATCATTTTGCTTACAAAACCTTAACAAAAGAATGTGGGACTCTTCATTCTGTTCTTGACGATTGATCTTGCAGACATAGATTTCGCTTTTCAGTTGTTATATTTCTTGATTAGGTATAATTAGAGAATTTGAACATCAGCCTGCTCATGTCCTTTCCTTGAAAATGACCTGTCCACTCAGATACTCTATGAATTTGTGGAGGAGAAGTGATGGCCTCGGCTGTAGATGTGAAATTTGTGACATGTTTTGTTCCATAATAAATGTTGTTACACAACTGTTTTCTCTTTATGATGCTCGGGAGAGATTGCCGCTTGTTTTTTCTTGCTTGCCTCACTAATTGGCCATTGTCTTTTATAGTTTCCCCTAGGTCTGCTTTCATTTCCTTGGATAAACCTGTCTCCTCTTTGGGATTCCTTTCTTTTCTCAGATCAGTTAACTCAGCTAAAATGTCGTGTTTTATATCGTGATGTGAGAAATTACTTCTAATTTGTATTAGCGCCATCTTCTTCTGTAGCCACACTATGAAAGATCTAAGTTTGAGGCAATGGGAAGTGGTGTCTACACCTGGCAATGAAGGAAAGACAGCGTTGGAGAGCTGAAGAGGACGCCTTGTTACGTGCATATGTGAAACAGTATGGCCCAAGGGAGTGGCACCTTGTGTCTCAGCGCATGAACACTCCCCTTAACCGTGATGCCAAGTCCTGCTTAGAGAGGTGGAAGAACTACCTGAAACCAGGTATAAAGAAGGGATCCCTCAGTGAGGAAGAACAGCGTCTTGTCATCCAGCTTCAGGCGAAACACGGCAACAAATGGAAGAAAATTGCTGCTGAGATCCCGGGCCGTACGGCTAAGAGATTGGGGAAGTGGTGGGAGGTATTTAAAGAGAAACAGCAAAGGGAGCAAAAGGAGAACAAAGGTGCTTTACCAATTGACGAGGGGAAATACGATCATATATTAGAAAACTTCGCCGAGAAGCTAGTGAAGGAGCGATCAACCCCAGCACTTCTCATGGCCACAGCAAATGGTGGCTTCATTCACACTGATTCACCTGCTCTTGCTCCGGCTCTTCTACCTCCATGGCTTTCAAATTCTAACGGTACCCCAACTCTGAGGCCTCCTTCACCGTCAGTGACCCTTAGTCTCTCCCCTGCAACAGTTCCAGCATCTCAACCGATTCCATGGCTGCAGGCAGATAGAGGACTCGATAGTGGTTCTCTCTCACTGACTGGTTTGCCCAGCCATGGTCCACTCCCTACTTCTGGAGAAAATATCTTAATGTCTGAGCTTGCGGAGTGCTGCAAGGAATTGGAAGAAGGGCACCGTGCTTGGGCTGCACACAAGAAGGAAGCGGCATGGAGGTTGAAACGACTGGAGTTGCAGTTGGAGTCGGAGAAGGCATGCAGGAGGAGGGAGAAAATGGAAGAGATAGAGGTGAAAATCAACACTCTCAGGGAAGAGCAGAAAGCTTCTTTGGATAAGATTGAAACAGAATACAGAGAGCAGCTGGCAGGATTGAGGAAAGATGCAGAATCCAAGGAGCAGAAGCTGGCTGAACAGTGGACAGCGAAGCATGTTCAGCTCTCTAAGTTAATCGAGCAAATCGGGTTTAGACCCCGGATTGCAGATCATGACAGGCAGTGAGAGTTACCGTGATTCGTAGTCCTTTATATACACGTCTCTTTCTTGTGCCAATCATGTCATTCAAGTCTACTTATTAGAATTCCAAGACTCCCTTTTCCTACCCAACAAACACCTACCTTTACGTATATCTCAATAACATTACAGAGCTTCTCATCCTCAGCTAAGTCCTCTGAGACATTTTGTATGGAAATATACCGGGCAAACTGCCTTCATAAGTATTTATCACTTTGTTGTCCTCCTGGTCGGCGGCTTGGCTGGTTTATCCTTATTGATCATTACCGTGGGAGACTTTTGTTCTGGGCTTGCAGCAGAACATATGATGAAGCTGAGATGTGCACATGTAACTGTTGAGGTAAATCTTGTAGTATCTCTAAAACTGATTCCTGACATTCAGATTCATGATGGTCAAAGGGATGCTTCTTGGGTGTTATTGCAAATTCAGATTCATGATGCAATCGAGTATTGTGATGGCATGTATTGCAGTCGTGTATTTGCATTGCATGATCAGCCGAGCGGTCTATTTGGTTTGTAGGGGTTAGTTCTGGCTTCCGGTTCAATAAAGTTTCGGTGCTTAATTGTTCTTGTCTGCTTACAATGCCCTTGCTTCCTTTTTCTGTTTTCTTGTTTCCCACGATAGTTAGTGCCTCTCACAGGTCCTGTGAGTACGCGTCTATGCCTCTCACCGAGAAACTACGTTAACTGGAATATGATATTTAGGAAGGAAGCCAGAAGTTTATGTCTATACATACTTGAATCCGCATCTCATGATGAATTTTCCCATAATCAAGAATACCAAGAATCTGAAGATTATGTTTGGCCGATCACACCACGGACTCGAGGCTTCGTCCTCGCATGCTGCTCTAGGAAAAACCTGAATGCAAAGATGGGCTTGCCTTGCCTATCCCTTTCTTCAACGAGTTCTTCGCCACTGGATTCCGCATCCTTTTACTGCTCAAATTGAGAGTGAGAAAGATACCGGTCAATGCAGGACACATACCTGATAAAATTCACGTGGGATCCAACAATTTTAATGATTTAGATTTAGTTTGGGACGTATGTTATGGTCATGCAATAATACTTATCGAGAGGATGATAATCACCCACGTAGATGTACATATGATGTGAAATGTAAGTGATATCACCAGGAAATTCTAAGTACATATGGATCAACGTCATTAACAATATCAATTTTATTTTTCATTCCTATTAAAAAGAAGGGCGGTCCAAAAGCTGGTTTCCCATGTAGAACCGGCAGTTCAGATGCGGGACGATAGGTCTCAATCAATTGCTAAATTTTCTAATCCCCTTGATTCTCATGAGAACCAATTGATCCCCAATATTAGCCAACTTGGCCAGGGTTGACTTAAATAGTTATCTCTACCTCTAAGGGCTTGGGGTTGTGGCTAGCCAACAACAAAGCAGGCAGGAGAGAGAAAATCATTTTCTTGCATCTCCCGTATGGATTTCTACAATTTTTACATAACATTATCTTGTTAATATTTATACATCTCTAATTTCACTTCGAATCATTAATGTTGTTTCATTTTATCTCAAGGGATGATTATATTTGTATACAACTATAGGTGGAAGCTCGACTTTGTGTTATACTCCATTTCAAATCTCCAAATTTAAATATGATGACTCATTCATATTATAGATAATCATAAATGAATCGTAATATGTTGTGAACCTGTTTATAATACCAATCAATTGATACAAATCTATGTTTTTGCGATGGCATAGCTGTGCCATCATTGATTCGAGGCAATTAGATATCAAGACAGGTACCAAATTGAGCACCGAGCCAAAAAAAGAAGGAAAAGGGCAGATTAGCTGAAACACCTAAAAATTAATGAAGCAAAAGTTAAAGCGAGCAAGAACAAAAGACGGACAGCTGGGAAAGGCGGGCACCAACCCACGTTCTCTGTCCTCGATCCTGACAAAAAGCGACGGTGCTTAGGACAGCACGTGCCGTATTTGCCATCTTTCTCTCTAGTGGAGTTCCATACAGACATCAAAGAGTACTATACCTTTTTTCTGTAAACACCACCATCTGCCGATCTGCCGATCTGCCATTGCCCTCTCGTGATCGTCACTTTCGCTCGCAACTTTCGAGCCATTGCGAAAAAGCGAAAGAGATGCTTTCGAGGGCCTCAAGGTTTAGTTGCTATCTCGTTCCCCATTCTTTTCGGTTCGTTGAAATTGCCTCGCTCCTCGCCCGCACACGCAATATGTCGTTTTTTTCTCGATCTGATCCCAGAATTTGACTTTGTAACCGGTTTACGACGGGCTTGAAGCGAAAAGTCGCCACAGATGGGCGAATTTCGGAACATGCGGCGTCACGTGCGCCGGTTCTCATCTTCAATATCGGTGAAATGGCCAGCATACATCTTTTTCCCTCAATTAAAAGTTGGAAAGTGGACTAGATGTGTAAATATTATTTTAGTTTTATGGGCTTAGATGGAAAATTACCAAAAATCTCAAACTATTTGGGATATAAAAAATCTCAAACTATATGCACAACGACAAATTTATCTTAAAATTTTTCTTGATATCAAAAATCTCAAACTTATACTTCTATGGTGTATTTCTTCCATGTTAAGATGATGTTAGATGATTCTTCAACTAAACGACGTTATTTTTAAAAACCATTTGCTTTCTATTGTCCATGTAAGCCAATTTTTAACATTGCTAGTTGATGGAATCTTTATGAAGTCTAAATACATCACACGAGTATAAATTTGAGTTTTTTGGATGTCACAAAAAAGTGTTCAAAATAAATGTGTCACAATAAATATAGTTTGAAAATTTTTGGTGGAATTTTCCCTTATCATTGTTTGGTCACCCGTTTCAAATTATGTCGTTTTAGAGAATAAAATAAAAATATTTTGGACCAAATTTAAAATGAAATAAAATTGGGACCCATGTGAAGAGAAGAAAGAAGAGGGGCTAGTAAACAAATGGGTCGTTGCACAACGTGCCAAAGTAGGAGTGTTTAATGTCCATTGAGGAAACCAATTAGATAGAGATTCTTTGACTAGAAAAAATTCCACTTGACTCGCGGAATATGGCTCGGTTGGTAGAGCTCCGCTATGATCAGATTCGATCAATGTCGATACAGAGCCGATTCCAATAATTTGCAGGTTAAATTATTATTTATTGTGGCAATGAACTAAATAAAAAGTAAAATCTAAACAATATAAAGTGCCAAAAAAAAAATCTAAGCAATATAAAAACGCTGTCGTTTCCCTTAATGCAAACCACGTGGCCTTCCCTTCATCTCATCGCTAACCAGTAGCTAACCAAACAACCAACGAACCGAATCGCATTTACCCCCATCGTCCCCAGATCCGACCCGATTCGATCGCTCCGATGGGCGTCCCCGGCACCGACGCGGAGTCCTCCCCCTTCCTCCCCGGCGACGGCGGCGCCTCCTCCGCGGCGCCGCGGAAGGCCCCCGACGACGCATTCCACTTCGCCTACATCATCTTCTTCACCGTCGGCCTAGGGTTCCTCCTCCCGTGGAACGCCTTCATCACCGCCGTCGACTACTTCACCTACCTCTACCCGGAAGCCAGCGTCGACCGCGTCTTCGCCGTCGCCTACATGCTCGTCGCCCTGGCCTCCCTCCTCGTCGTCATCTTCTGCTCCCGCAAGTCCGACGCCGCCGTGAGGATCAACCTGGGGCTGGCGCTCTTCATCGCGGCTCTCCTGGTGGTGCCCGTCGTGGACCTCACGTACATCAAGGGCCAGGTCGGGCTGTACGCCGGCTTCTACGTCACGGTCGCCGCGGTCGCGCTGTGCGGCCTGGCGGACGCGCTCGTCCAGGGCGGAGTCATTGGCTCCGCCGGGGAGATGCCGGAGAGGTACATGCAGGCGGTCGTCGCCGGCACTGCGGCTTCCGGTGAGTGATCTTCTGAAGTTTCGGTTTTGGTTCTGGCAAGCGTTTGATCTTCGGGTTATCTAACTGTGCTGCTCAACTATGGAGATTTGTCTTCTTGTCTTGCTGATTGGATTGCTTACTTTAATTTGCTCAGGATCATCGGTATTAAGTTTACCAAATGTAAATAGCTCTGGCATTTGTTCTGATTAAAGAAATTAATCACAAGGTCCAATTTTGAAATGTTGCTTCTTTACAAATGTAAGCTTCTCTTGTAAATTGGCGATATACATAGGGTGAGTTCTTTAGGTTCATTTGAGACTTAATCAAGCATCAATATTATTCTGCCATGAACTAATTGCAAATTTGGGAGATTATGTCTTAGGGAGAATTCCAGTTTAATTCCTGCATTGCAGCCACCATGTCGGAGCTAGATAGATGGGTAAATCAGATTAGATTCAATCTCGCCGAATTTTTTATTCTGAAACGAATGCAGGCATTCTCTGAGTTCTGTTGGAGACTTTTGGCTTGACATTTTTTATTTTGAATGACTTGAATTTCATTTCAGTTTGCTAGGGCAACTTAAGGAGATGTGAGAAGTAATATGCTCGCTGTGCTAGTTTGTTGGTCTTTTACTCATGGTCTAATTTTGCTTGGAATGATTACTAGATTTTATGCTATTTATGGGGCATTTTTTACTATCTATGTTGAGCTAGACTGATGTGTTCTCCTTCGAACAAGAAAAGTTTAATGAGTGAGTTATGAGGTCCAATATGTTTTCTTTTCGAAATAAGTACCTAACTGGTTTGAGAAGTCCAGCATATCTCACTGTTTTAGTTTTCTTCGTATATGGTACTCCCCCCCCAAAAAAGAAAAATAATTATATATAATGATATTTCATCTTAGTTAAGAACTAAAAGTCGAATATTTTTGCTGCTAGTATCTTATGTATTATCATTTACCAGCCATCAGGCATGCTGCAATTGTCATATATATCTCCTTGAAGTGGCAGATGTTCTTGCTTTATCATACTTAGATGGTTGCTTATATGCTTTGCGAAGTACTTCATCCATCACAAAGTAAAAGTTAGCAGCTAGGAAAGCCCGGGACCTTGGTCTATGAATCTACTGTTTTGAGAGGCGCAATGTGAAATGTTGGTTCTTCAGGAATTTTGGTAAGAATGATGCAATTTCTGTGCTAATAGGCCTAAAAGAACTTGAATTTTCAAGCTATCATTTTATATGTGATGTGCCCTACACTACAAATATACAATCTTAATTTTTCATTTGGACCGATTGAATCCTTACTCGGGACAACAATCAATGCAGGGGTCCTGATTTCCCTCTTAAGGGTTATTACGAAAGCTGCGTACACCCAAGATGCTCATGGTTTGAGAAGAAGTGCGAACCTCTACTTTGCTGTTGGCATTGTGATCATGGTCGTGTGTCTTGTCTTTTACAATGTTGCACATAGGCTTCCTGTCATGAAGTACTACAAGGAATTGAAGATGCAAGCTGTGAATGAGGAAAAAGAAGAAAAGGGCTCCCTAATTGAATCTGCTTGCAGTTCAACTCTATGGGACACTGTTGGGAGAATCAAGTGGTATGGATTTGGGATCGTTCTCATTTATATTGTGACTTTGGCAATTTTTCCAGGATATATCACTGAGGACGTGCACTCTGAACTATTAAAAGACTGGTATGCGATAATTCTTATCACTGGCTACAATGTGTTTGACCTCGTTGGTAAATCCTTGACCGCATTCTATCTTCTTGAGAATACAAAGATTGCGATCTGGGGTTGTGTGGGAAGACTGCTGTTCTTCCCACTCTTCTATGGCTGTTTGCACGGACCTGAGTTCCTCAGGACCGAGATTCCTGTTACTATATTGACTTGCCTGTTGGGGCTGACCAACGGGTACTTGACAAGTGTGTTGATGATTTTGGCTCCCAAAGTTGTGCAACTGCAGCATGCAGAAACAGCAGGAATTGTGATTGTTTTGTTCTTGATTCTTGGCCTGGCTATTGGTTCAATTGTTGCTTGGTTTTGGGTCATTTAAGAAGGGCTCATGGTTTGCAAGCATGGAGAATCGCTGAAAGTCTGGGACACCCTCTAGGCCAATCACTGTACTCTGTAGTCAATCGATGCTTCCTTCTTGTAATACTTCCCATTCTGTAAAGTAATGCAAACAGAATTGTTCATAAGAATGTTATTGTTGCTTCGAAAGGTTAATTGGCACTTGGCAGGCATAAATGATCGGCATTTGGTTTAAGATTCTCCTTTTCTTCTTTCCATTTTCACGGGCTTCTTATTCTTGATCAAGTAAAGTGTTTCATGTCTAGAGGAGGGCAGAGGAGTGCACGAGATGTCGAGGTGCGTTGGATATATTTCTGCTAGCTTACTTTGTTAAAAAAAGTAACCTATGGATGTTTCGTCTGCCTAGGCAGGTAGCGTTCTGTTTTTGGTCATTATAATCTCCTTTTTCGTAGTACTTACTTTGTTTTAGTATGTGCAGGTCTGTCCAGTTAAACACCTGATTTTCTAAAGGCTGAGGTTTAGCTACAGTCGAGCAGCAGCATTAACGCTACTGTCGTGTGGTGTGCATTAACAGTGCTCTTCTGTCACCGACGCGGCAATGTAATACCCTGTCAGAAAGTCTCAACTCTAAACCTCATTTGCGAGAGCTTAAAAAGAATAAAAAACCTCAAATTCAGACCACCTAATTTACATCTGACAAAGGTATACGATTTAATGGCAAATTTCATTCTTCAGGGCTTTAGTGCATTCCTTCCCTGGTACCGCTCATAGTAATGTGCCCAGATTTTATCTTTTAGGAAACTGACAACTCTTGAAAGAGTTATTTTTCTTACCACCGGTTGAGATTGAACTAGACACCATTAATGATGAGGAATGGCCTAATGGCAACCGGTTATTCAGGTTGCTAAAGAGGAGGACATCCAACGAATCGGTTTTGTTTATAAGTAAATGGAACGGTTAAATTATCTGGAGTATGGTACACCTAGAGTACTAGAGCCTCACAAGTATACATCTATACATCTCCATGTTTAAATATACGGTTCATGAAAGATTATCTTAATCAAACATGGCTCTTTTTAATGTATGAGTGGTGGCCTGAGCTGTGCTGCATCGTGGACTTTTTGCTTGTATACAGCATACGGACGTGGGTTTATGAAGATAATGTTTACTTCCAGAGAACAAAGGCAATCTCTTTACACACGTCCTGCCTCACACTCTTTGCAAGTTTGTGGATTCCTTGTTTGGGCGTCACTAGGACTTCTTGTTGTGAGAATAACAGGGAAAGAATCTTGGAAAAGGGTTCAAGATTCTTTTTGTGCTTGTGCTATTCTGAATGCAAGTTCAAAATAACTGTACTCCCTTTTCGTCTATTCTGAATTCCAACCGAGACTAATACGCAAATTTCACGAATTTCCCCCAATTGGAATTGCATTTTCCGTTCAGGCTCTCCACCTGCTTCATTCAACTTAATGTCTCTTTGTTTTGGCCATTCAACTTACTGTTCACCCTCTGCCAGGTAGGGGTGAGCATGGTCCGAGTTGGTCCAGGCCACCTCCTAACCCTAGGACCGATGACCGACCCTATTGAGCTTGGGACCAAGGACCGGACCGACCCAATGGGTTTGGTCCGGTTCCAGAGTTAACCCGGAACCGATCGATAATTTTTTTCGTCTTATTTTTTATACTCCCTAAAAAAATAAACTTACAAATTCAAATTACACATCCATCGACAATGCGACATTGTGCAACTAAACTATAAATACCAATACATATTTAGCAAATTTAAGATGACACACTAATAGAAATTTCGTACCTGCTAACCGCTCATCGAGATATGGGACAAAATGGAAAGTTCTTGTAATCATCTATCTTTAATATTCATAACACCATATACAAAAACGTTTTCCTGCATTTGATCATGTAGAGTCCACTCAACCAAAAAATGAGCTTCACATCACTTGACTAGCAAATCACCGTAGCAGCTGTAGTACCACTCTACTCTTCAAAAACTTCTACCATTTGACACAAATTGAAAAGCAAAGTGCAGTTGAAATTCATTAGTAAAATACAACTAAACCATAAAAAAGTTCAAAATACTTAATATAAATCATGAATATATAACTTCACATATTGTTAATTCACTTGAACTTCTAAGCACTTGAAAATAAAACAAACGATACTTAATTAATACTTAACAAAAGTTTTAAATTGAAATTACTATTAGTGCTATTGATAGAACATCTCAATATAATATAATATAACATGCATTTTACTTAAGTTTGAATATATAAAAGAATTATAAATAATACAATATAATATAATATACAGGGTTGGTCCAGGGTTGAACCGACCTAAAACTCTTAGGGCCGAGGACCAACTCGCATAGTGTTGGTCTTGGAATTTCAGACCAAGGACCAACCCAATCCCCTTGGGAACCCGGACTAGACCCCAGCGGGGTTGGGCCGCCAGGGTCGGTTCAGGGTTGACCCTAGACCGCTACTCACCCCTACTGCCAGGCTTAGCAAGATTGTTTCTTGGGGTCGAAAGGCTAAGCAAAAGTTGTGACGACATAAATTGCTCAGATAATTAAATGATATAAATAAGGAAGGAGATCCTACACGAGATCCTCTAATTGCCATTTTGAATTTTTTTTTTTTTGCTTTTGAATTTCCCACTTACTACCAACTCATAATTGATTGGGAAAATTACTCAATTAGTTGGAAATCTTTTTTTATGAAAGTCAATTTAGTCTTAAATTTTTCAATTTTGTCAATTTAGTCTTAAACTTTTGCACGAAATTCGAAAATAGTTCTTAGCCCAATTTTTAGGAGTGATCGGTTCCCGATTTGGTCCGGTTCCAAGGTGGAATCGGGAACTAGACCGGGAGAATCAGTTCCCAATTTTGGGAATCGTGGACCGGACCATCGGTTCCGATCTGGTCCGGTTCGGTCCAACATAATTGGCACTTTCTTTTTCACTAAAGATCGATCATGCTCTGGATCAATAAATCTAATTCAATTCCCGAGCAATCTAATAAAACTACTCACACATGTTTTTACATGCAAAATATGCAAACTTCACCTGTGTGAATATCAATCACAGTTTATATGTTTCACGCTTAATTTTAAGCATAAAAGCCATGAACAATGTGATTAAAGGTTGTGCTTGGCTTAGGTTTTATAGACAATGTCTATGAAACTAACAAGTAAGCTTTCTTTATAAATAAAGAGTAACAACAAGAGCTTTGGTGGTCTCTTGGCCACATAAGAGGTTGTTACCTCAATTGCAATTCCGATTGCAATAAGTTTCATATATAATATTCATATATTATATGTGTTTATATATTATATCTATACAAATTATATATAAAAGAATTCGGTCCGGTCAGTCCGGTTCCCACCTTGGAACTGGGAACCGGACCAATCGGCCGTTGGTTCCAAGATTAGGAACTGGGAACCGGACCGCCGACCGTGGGAACTGCCCAAAATCGGTCGGTCCGGTCCGATCCGGCCTGGTCCCGGTTCGGGCGGTTTCCGTTGCACACCCCTACCAATTTTTCTCGCAAGTTACCAACGTAGCAATCCAGTCATTGTTATCGGTCCTGAATGGCATGTTGCCATCGGGGAAAATTGGTTGGAAAAACTATAGTGGAATTTTACGAAAAAAGAAGTAACGATTCAAATGGCAAAATTAGAAAAAATTAAGATTGAAGTGGTATATGTACAATAAGTTTAGAACTAATTGTACAATATTTCTCCTATTTAGTTAGGAAGACTTTAGAACACAAATAGGAAGAATTCTGAAACTATTCTGAAAGAGATTCTAGGATACCGAAGCGTACACAAGAATGGCCATGGCACGACAAGTGGGAGTTGAACAAAACCTATATTCTGCTCTTTCCTTAAACTAGTGATGTAATATTTTCTTTTTTAATTTGATTCGCTCTCTTATTCATATTTCCTTATGTTATCCCCTCCTCGTGCAAAATACTTGTATCTCCCTTTCCATGTCAAACCCATGTGGCATATCTCCAATCTAATCAGTAATTTATCATTAGGATTTTCTATATTTGTTTTTAGTGTATTCTGATTCCAACTTGAGATTTTTTTTTTTTTTTTAGCCCTACTATACTCTTATTTTAACTCTCACTCTCTTTTGCCCTACCTTCTTGCAAGGTGTGAGAGTTGAAACCCACTCATAAAACTAATTCGTCCACATTCTAACTCCCATGAGAAGGTGGGGATTCGAACCCCCTATTTCCCCCTTCCATATTGGAAGGTTGGCAACTTGAGATTTAAACCACCGAGGAAACCATCTTTGAAGGAAAGATAAATCTGATGAAGATATCCTGCATGAAATTCTACAGGAATGTTGGATTTTATTGCAAATTTGCCTGGAAATAATATTATTAATCAAAGGACTGCGGGACTCCTACCTTATCACTCTTATTTTTAGAGCCTAAGAATGTCATATACAGTCATATTAGAATCTCATGATTTGTCATTTACCCACACTTAGTGAATATAATACGAGGTAATTGACTGGTGTTCAAGAATGTACTTACGCAAAGGTGACTAAGTTCATCATGTTTGGATTCATTTTGTCCGCTCTACACATCTTACAAACAACTAGTAGCATACTCAGACTTTGTACCGGTGTGAAATTTTTCATGCGTAAAATTGGAACGTGTTTTTATATAAGGTTTTTTCTATAAAAAAAAATTGTATCCTATTTCATGTGAATCTTCCTCTTTTGAACAAATTAAAGATGGAATCCTTAGTTCATATGATATATTAATGTAAAATATAGGGACTCGATGCTCGATGAGAGAGAGAGAGAGAGAGAGAGAGAGAGAGAGAGAGAGAGAGAGAGATGGCTTACATGTAGTTGAGGATGATGATGAATATAAGAGGCGAGAAACGCTTTCAAATTCTGAGAGAAAAATAAAGTCCTTGTCTAAATTTTAGAGAGATTTTCGACTCACGTCCTCGAATGAAATAACATGATTGATTAATTACCTTATAGCATTTCAAATTGTTTTCTAGTACCTACATATATAGAATGCAACAGCTATTTTTGGTAAGTGGCTTTTAGGAAGACTCATTACTAGAGCTTATCATCTTGATTCTATTACCAATAGTACGCGATAATTAGTGGCATCCAGCATTTTAGTTCGCGTTCTTGAAAACATCTACCAATACATCATAAATATCCTCGTACTTGTTAAGAAATAAAATCCCTACTTTTATTAATTTATATGGAGAGACTAATGTTGACCGATACTAAGTAATTTGGATGACGACAGAACTAATATCTGACATGGATATTACAAGTGATGATGGTCGACCAAGGCCTTTTCTTCAAAGGTCAAAATGTTAGGCTATAGTTAGCGTCCTACACGACCATCCTTTTTAGGGTTTCAAGCGAATAGGTGGTTTGAATCTCTCCTTATTAACTATTCACAAATTAATTTTGAGTACTCATGGGGCATGACCGTTTGCGCACTCATTTTGCTTAATGAATTCTTGATATTCAGATCGTAGTCGAGTTGTATAGGTCACTTGTTTTTATAAATTGGATTGACGTAGTTGTTGTAAACTCTCGCATAAGTATGACCAATGGACATTAGCATTAGCACCCACTGTATATAAACTCTTGAATAAGTATGACCAGTGGAATTTGGAAATTGTTAAGACAATTGCCAAACTGTTGGAGAGGCATATGTATACAGTCGTGGCTGGCACTGTAGCTTCTGGTGAGTGATCTCCTGATGGTTCAGTTCTGGCTTTAGCAATCGCTTGATCTTTCGACTATCTGAGCTGCTTAACTATGGAGATTTGTCTTCTTGTCTTGTTGATTGTGTTGCTTACTTTAATTTTCTTAGAATTATGAGGATTATTTACTATACAAGATGTGACTAACTCTAGTATTTGTTATAATTAGAGAAACCAATCGGAAGGTCCGAGTTTTTAGTGTTGCTTGTACAAATGCTCTCTTCTCTTGTAAATTGTCGATACACGGAGGGTGAATCTTTTGGTTCATTTGAGACTTAATCAAGCATCAATTGACAGTAATTCTGCCATCAACTAATAAGAAAATTGGGAGATTAAATCATTGGGTGAATTCCAGTTTAATTCGCGCATTGCAGCGGCAAGGTCTGAGCTAGATAGATGGGTAAATCAGGTTAGATTCAATGTCGCCGAATGTTTTTGAAATGAATGCGGCTGTTCTCTGAGTTATGTGGGAGACTTTTAGCGTGACAGTTTTTTATTTTATTTTATTTTATTTCAAACAGCTTGAATTCCACTTAAGTTTACTGAGGCACTTAATAATATATGAGAAGTAACATGCTCGCCGTGCCATTTACTCATTGTCTACTCGATTTTATGCTACTTATGGGGCATCTTTTGCGATCTATGTTGAGCGAGAGTGACATTTTCTGCTTTAAACAAGAAAACTATAACGAGTGAATCATGAGGTACAATATGTTTCTTTTCGAAATAAGTACCTTACTGGTCCAAGAAGTCCGGCATGTGTCGCTGGTTTTGTTTTCTTCGTATATGGTACTCCGAGAGAGAGAGAGAGAGAGAGTCACAATTATTCATCTCAGTGAAGAACTAAAAGTTGGATACGATTGCTGCAAGTACCTTATGTAATGTCATTTATCAACCATCAGGCCTGTTACGATTAACTCGCACCTATCACCTTCAAGAGGCAAATGATGTGGCTTTATCATACTTAGATGGTGGCTTGGATGCTTCACGAAGTACTGAATCCATCGCAAAGTAAAAGTTGGCAGCTAGGAAAGCCCCGAATCTTGGTCTATAAATTCTATGCGACAATCAATGCATTCATGTACTCATGAATTCTACGCATTGTGGACAAGAAGAGAATTAGAGGAAGAAAAAGCCTCATCAAAAACGCACATTGATAGTATCATCTACATCCCTGGACGTTTGCTTCCTGGTTATAGATGGGCTTGAGAAAAATATCCATCCATCCATCGTGTTTGCACAACATCTGGAACCTTGATATACCTATCCCAACTATTTTGCTCGCCATTTATGAGTTGCCATCTGATTCTCTTAGCAACCTTGTCAAAACAGAAACCATTCTCTTTATCTTTGTCCTCAGCAGCAACCTTACTGCTTGAGCCCACTTTATTCTCCTCATTAACATTCTGGTCAAAATAATGAAATGGCTGCAAGTCAAACACAATTAAGAAATGTGTTACTAATTTTTTAAAAAGAAAAAGAAGAAGTAAAATGTACTTATATACATTACAAGAAATAATTAATCACTGATCTTGTAATTCAAAAATTACCTTGGACTGACCAACCGATTCAGATGCCAATTTGTCCTTCTCATTAAGATTCTAGTCAAAATAATTGAAAGGTTGCAAGTCAATTATAAGTATAAATTGTGCTACCAATATAAGAAAAGAAAAAAAAAAGAAAGTGTACTTATATACATTACAAGAAATAATGAATCACCATTTTCTTGTAATTCAAAAATTACCTCCGTCTGACTAGCCACTTTTGATGCCTTTGGTGTTCTCT
Organism: Eucalyptus decipiens; assembly: GCA_014182575.1. Lineage (NCBI taxonomy): Eukaryota > Viridiplantae > Streptophyta > Magnoliopsida > Myrtales > Myrtaceae > Eucalyptus > Eucalyptus decipiens. The sequence continues at coordinate 39,029,125 of CM024619.1, forward strand.
TGCGGCTAGTTTGTCCCGTCTCAAGGCCTAGATGCTTCTTCACTGCCTTGAGTGATCGAAATTGCTTTCTCGTTCCGGGCTCGTAGAAGAACTTCAAAAGAAAGAAAGCATATAATAATCCTCTTGTACTTGATATTGACATGACTATCCTTAAATTATCGACCATAAAATAATACGAAAGTCATGCTAAAGTTACAGAACCATGAATAAAGCCCTGTACCAATGCTCTTGTGGTTTAGTGAATGAAAATTATGCTAGCTATAAAGAAATGTGTTAGAAAAATGAAGCACAACGCTTTCTTCTGCAATCGAATCAAGCAGCAGCAAGCAAGGGTTACACATTTCAGTTGAATCAAGCAACAACAAACAAGGTTTACACTTTTCTTATTTCTACTGAGTCAAGCAGCAAACAAGGGTTAGGTCAAAATACAACAACTTACTGACACTGCATCATCATAACTGATTTTTCAATTAGTTATCTTTAATCTGCAACAGATGTTGAATTATCATCAAAATGGGGGACGTGCATGAGAACATTTAAGCAGCAATATGAGAACAATCGTTATGTAATGGCAGTGCTGGATTTTGAAGCAAATAAATGGAGACTGATCTAAATAGAAACCTCAAGCCAAAATGCTTATCAAACAGCAGCCAAATGACAGGAAGAAACATATGTGCCCGCATACATGATACATATATTCAGTAATTCTGAACAAAGAACTCATCCTGTATTCATAGCTATACATACACACCATTATTCTGATCATACATGTTTTGGCTGAACAGCATGGTCCTAGGCTAAAATGGCACAAGTTGAGCCAAAATGCTTATCAAACTGCAGCCAAATGACAGGAAGAATAAATTCATGTCGTGAGTCCTAAATGTAACCGAAGTTAATTGAGCTCGTGCTTTTAAAAGCTTTTGATCCAATTTCTAGAAACGATCCATGCGTGTGAGCTTTTTAGGTAATCAAATCAACTAAAAAAGCAATCATAAAAACGAAGCCTCACTGTTTCCCACCAATTAGTACCGAAGTTTTCCACTATTCTCCAACTATCATTTTTTTCCACAAAAATGTCTGCGCGTGTGGAGTTTTGTTATTTCAATATCACGAATTACTTGTGTGATCTTAGATAACAATACTAGAAATTATAACGTGATTCCTAAACGCAAGCTCAGCTTAATCTTGTTCGCAATCTAAACGCATAGGATTATCAAAATTTAAGATCTAATAGGTAAATCCGTTCATCAAAAGAAAAAAAAAATATTCGTGCTGATCCTAGCTATCAACGGTGTAGAAGGATTTTTTTCTTTTTTTTTGGGGAGTTGTTTGAGGAGGAATAGTAGAAACTCTAACATTACCTGATCTACTTTCTTACAGTATTTGAAAGAGGCCTTTCGTGGCCTTATTTCTGCTGTCCAGCCCCTCGGTAATCCGAACATCGTTCCTTCATAAAATCTGGGTTCTGCAGTTTCGGCTGGTTGGTCCACAATAACTATAGCCAGCTGATTTTCTTGATCGACTTCCATTGGACTCATTTCATCAGCCATTGGATTTTCCGCTTACAACTCCCGGTTCTTTCAAGAAACAAAGAAGACTATACTCTTAGATTTGAGCTTGAGAGAGAGAGAGAGAGAGAGAGAGAGAGAGATGTGGCTTACATGTAGTTGAGGATGATGATGAAGATAAGAGGCGAGAAAGGCTCTTAAAATCTTGAAAAAGTAAAGCCCTTTTCTGATTTTTAGAGAAATTTCAAATTCATGTCCTCGAATGAAGCAACGTGATTGATTTATTACCTTAAGCTGCGTTTGGCAGTCGGGATAAAATTCGGGATAATATATGATTTATCCTATCTTAAAAGGCGAGAAAGGCTCTTAAAATCTAGAAAAAGTAAAGCCCTTTTCTGATTTTTAGAGAGATTTCAAATTCATGTCCTCGAATGAAGCAACGTGATTGATTTATTACCTTAAGCTGCGTTTGGCAGTCGGGATAAAATTCGGGATAAGATATGATTTATCCCATCCTACGTTTGATGCTCGCTTAGGACAAGATAAAGTCGGATATAATGGGGCTATAGACAAGATAAAATTATCCCATGAGAGAGGTGAGATAAATATGGATATGATTTCTAATGTCAATATAAAAGTTACTTTTATTAAATAAAAAATTTATTAAATTAACAAAATTGAAATTATATTTCAATATAAATAATATTTGAATTCTAATTTAAGAAATTAAAAATTAAAAAATTAAAAAATATTTTTAATTAATCTTATTTTAATTTATATATTCAACTTTAATTCTATTTTATAATAAAAATTCAATTTATAAATTAAATATTATATTTTAGGCATTTTTGTATTTTAGGTATGTTAGTACAATTTACTATTTGATAAAATTTTATTAAAGAATGATGAAAGGGGAAAAAAGAAATAATAATGAAAATAATATAAAAATAGGAAAAATAAAATAATAAATAAAAAAATTAAGGAATAGTGTTACGAGATATTTTCACCATCTCCGTTTATGAACATTTAGGTTCATTTATAATAATATGCCGTTTATATAAAAAAAAAATGTACATGTATAATGCGAATATATCCAACTTTAATAGTGCAATTCACCAAACAATGGACGGAGATGGCTTTTTAAACCAAAGTGATTGTTTTTTCTCCGATTTGAACAAAAAATCTTAGTCGACCATCATCACTTGTAATATCCACCTCAGATATTAGTTTTGTCATTATCAAAATTACTTAATATCGGTCGACATTAGTGTTTCCATATAAATTAATAAAAGTAGGGATTCTATTCCTTAATAAGTAAGAGGACATTAATGACGTATCGATATTTGTTTTGAAGGATGCAAACTAAAATGCTGGATGCCGCTAATTATTGTATACAATTGGTAAAAGAATCAAGATAATAAGGTCTAGTAATGAGGCTTCCTAAAAGCCACCAACCAAGTAAAGCTGTTGCATTCTATATATGTAGGTACTAGAAAACAATTTGAAATACTATACGTTTGGTCATCATGATTTCTAATCGGAATAGGACTGGATAAGATAAGATATGAAATCCTGAAATTTTTTTATATCTCGTCCATTGTTTGGTGAATTACAGTATTAAAGTTGGATATGTTCACATCATACATGTAATATTACTTGATATTATCAAAATTAGAATTCATTTGAATAGATGGTTTGAATCTCTCCTTATTAACTTATCACAAATTAATTATGTTCATTTACAACGCATGACCTTTGCACGCTCGTTTAGCTCTAAGAATTCTTGAGAGTCAAAATAGTTGAGTCACATAATCACTCATTTTATAAATTGGATTGAGATAGCGATTGTAAAATCTTGCATAAGTATGGCCGGTGGACATGATCACTAGCACCCACTGTATATATACTCTTTCATAAAGTGGAATTTGGAAATTGTTGAGACAATTGCCAAACTCTCGGAGAGGTACATACAGGCAGTCGTCACTAGCACTGCAGTTTCTGGTGAGGATCTCTTGATAGTTCAGTTCTGGCTTTAGCAAGCGTTTGATCTTTCGGTTATCTAAGCTGCTTGACTATGGAGACTTGTCTTCTTGTCTCATTGATTGTGTTGCTTACTTTAATTTGCTCAAAATTATGTGGTTCATTGAGTTTACTAGATGTAGTTAGATCTGGTATTCGTTATGATTAGAGAAACCAATCGAAAGGTCCAAGTTTCAAATGTTGCTTGTACAAGCTTCTCTTGTAAATTGTCGATATATAGAGGGTGAGTTCTTTTGGCTCATTTGAGACTTACTCAAGCATCAGTCGACTGGTATTCTACCATGAACTAATTAGAAATTTGGGGGAAAATATACTAGAAGTGCTAAAAGTTGTGTACGGTACTCATTTTGATGTCAAAAGTTTCTGTCGGATCACTTAAGTGCCAAATCGGAGAAGAAACAATCACTTTGTGCCATCGGTGAGAAATTCCGGACAAATTGATTACGTGGTTTTTATATTTAAAGTTGTGGTGGTTTTTAAACGACGTCGTTTTCCATTATCCTTAAGAAATGACGTCGTTTTGCTGTCATACATGGATGGCCTCACAAAAACGATGCTATATAGTTCATATGGGGATTGAAATTAGGATTCTTTGTCCAATCCTCACCCAACGCCGATTGCCATTGCTTGGCCCTCGTCGCTCGGCCACCATCGTAGTTGCTAGACTAGGTGAGCGAGGAGAGGCCGAGGTTGTTGCTTAGGCAAAAAGTGTCGGGAAGAATAGAAGGCGAGGAGGGCGAAGGAGGAGGAGGAAGAAGGGGGGTTGAAGGTGCCACTGTTAGTGTTGCTGCTGGTGTCGCTGCTGGTGCCGTTGCTGGTGTTGTTCTTCAAGGAAGAAGACAAGGAGGAAGCCCATGCCTTCTCTCTCTCTCTCTCTCTCTCTCTCTCTCAATTTGGGGATTTAAGGTTCTTACTCGGAGGAAAGACGCCAAATGGTGTCGTTTTGTTATTTGGATGCTGACTGTATTCTCTGATGAGTCATGTCAACTTCAAAAATTTATTAAAAAAAGTGTTACGTTGGATTTCCGGCCAATTAGATCGGTGTTGGTATTGAAATGATCGTTTTTCAAATTTGTTGGCACTTAAGTGATCTAAAATAAATTTTTGGCACCAAAGTGAGCATCGTACACTATAAATTTGGGAGATTAAGTCTTAGGTAAAATTCCAGTTTAATTTGCACATTGCAGCTGCAAAGTCTGAGCTAGATAGATGGGTAAACCAAGTTTGATTCAATGTCGCTGAATGTTTTCTGAAATGAATTGCGGGTGTTCTCTGAGTTATGTCGGAGACTTTTGGCATGACATCTTTTAATTCGAACAGCTTGAATTCCACTTCAGTTTACAGGGGCACCTAATGAGATATGAGAAGTAATATGCTCACCGTACCATTTGGCATTTACTCATTTTCTACTCGATTCTATGCTACTTATGGGGCATCTTTTGCTATCGATGTTGAGCGAGACTGACATATTAGAGAGAGAGAGAGAGAGAGAGAGAGAGAGAGAGAGAGAGAGAGAATCACAATAATTCATCTCAGTGAAGAACTAAAAGTAGAATACGATTGCTGCAAGTACCTTATGTACTATCATTTATCAACCATCAGGCCTGTTACAATTAACTCGTCGATATCCCCTTGAAGAGGCAAATGTTGTGGCTTTATCATACTTAGATGGTGGCTTGGATGCTTCACGAAGTATTGAATACATTGCAAAGTAAAAGTTGGCAGCTAGGAAAGCCCTGAATCTTGGTCTATAAATTCTATGCGACAATCAACACATTCATGTACTCATGAATACTATGCATTGTGGACAAGAAGAGAATTAGGGGAAGAAAAAGCTTATAAAAACACACATTGATAGCATCATCTACTCCATCCCTGGAGGTTTGCTTTCCTGGTTATAGTTGTCGGGTTTGAGAAACATGTCCATCCATCGTTTTTGCACAACATCGGGAACCTTGACATACCTATCCCAACCATTTTGCTCGCCATTGATCAGTTGCCATCTGACCCTCTTAGCAACCTTGTCAAAATAGTGATCATTCTCTTTATCTTTGTCCTCCTCAGCAGCCTTACTGCTTGAGCCAGCTTTATCCTTCTCATTAACCCTCTGGTCAAAATAATGAAATGGTTGCAAGTCAAACGCGATCAAGAATTGTGCTACTGCATTTTAGGAAGAAAAAAGAAAAAGTAAAATGTACTTATATAAATTATGACAAATAATTAATCACTAATCTTGTAATTCAAAAAATACCTCGGACTGACTAGCCGCTTTAGATGCCAATTTATCTTTGTTGTTAAGATTCTGATCAAAATAATTGAAAGGTCGCAAGTCAATTACTAGTATGAATTGTGCTACCGGAAAAAAGGAAAAATGTACTTATTTACATTACAAAAAAATGAATCACTATTTTCTTGTAATTCAAAAATTACCTCAGTCTGACCAGCTACTTTTGATGCCTTCAGTATTCTCTTGCGGCTAGTTTGTCCCATCTCAAGACCCAGATGCTTCTTCACTGCTTTGAGTGATCGAAATTGTTTTCTTGTTCCGGGCTCAAAAAAGAACTTCAAAACAAAGAAAGTATATCATAATAATCCTCTCTTGCTGGATATTGACATGACTATCCTTAAATTATCGACCATAAAATAATATGAAAATATGCTAAAGTAACGGAAACCATGAATAAAAAGCCCTCTACCAATGCCCTTGTGGTTTAGTGAATGAAAATTACGCTAGCTATAAAGAATCATGTTTAGAGAAAAATGAAACACAACACTTTCTTCTTGTCCCGATCTAATTTTTCTAGAAATGATGATATCATCCTAACTCCATCCACCGACAAACTCTACGACCTTGTCCGGTAATAAAATAAACTTAAAAGCAACCATAAAAACGATGCATTGTTGTTTTCTGCCAAACAGTAAGGAAATTTTTCATCACTCTACATCTATAATTATTTTTATAACGTCCTTGTGTTTCCACTCTGTTAGTTTATCTTTAAAGTGAACTCCGCACCACTTTTGTGATTTTGAAATCATACCAGAAATTACATCGTTATTCCTAAAGGTAAGGCAAGTTTAATCGCTTTCGTGATTTTTTAAAAGTATTTAATTATCGTCATAATCCAACTTCTGGAAATGATCCATAGATATGAGCTTCTTAGGTAATTGAAATCAACTAAGAAAGAAATCATAAAAACGATGCCTCACCATTTCCTGCCAATCAGTACAGAGTTTTCCATTATTCTACACGTATCATCCTTTCCGCAAAAATGTCCGTGCGTGTTTCCTTCTTGTTAGTTTATTATCGTGAAAGGAAACTCATGTTACATGTATGATCTTAAATAACCATATTAAAAATTAAAACGTGATTCCTAAACGCAAGCTAAGCTTAATCATGTACATGATCTTAAAGGCATTTGAGGATTATCAAAATTTAAGATCTCATAACTATATCAATCACCCACAAAAAGAAAAAAAAATTATCCATGCTGATCCTAGTTATAATTGTTGTAGAGATATTTGGGGGATTTTTGCATGTTGGGGGTTTGCGGAAGAGTAGCAGCAACCCTAACAATTACCTGATCCGCTTTACCAGGGTATTTGGAGGAGGCTTTTCGTGGCCTTATTTCTACCGTCCATTCCCTCGGCAGTCCGAACATCGTCCCTTCATAAAATCGAGGATCTGCAGTTTTAGGTGGTTGGTCCACGACCACTACAGCCAGATTTTCTAGTTCCACATCCATTTGACTGGTTTCATCGGACATTGGTTTTTCCCTTCTGCTCTCAGTTCTTTCAAAAGCAAAGAAGACTACACTCTTAGAATTGAGCTGTTTGAGAGAGAGAGAGAGAGAGAGAGAGAGAGAGAGAGAGAGAGAGAGGTCGCTTACACGTAGCTGAGGAGGATGATGAAAGTGAGAGGACAGAAATGCTCTTAAAATCGAAAGAAAATAAAGAACTTGTCTAATTTTTAGAGAGATTTCCAATTCACACCCTTGAGCAAAGTAGCATGATTTATTTATTACTTTTCGCTGCCCAACTCAGAGATTGCAATTATGTACCTACATAATATACTGTAACAGCTATACTTGGTTAGTGGCTTTTATGAAGTGTCATTAATAAACCTTATTATCTTGATTCTATTAGCAAATCTATGCAATAATTAGTGGCATCCGGCATCTTAGTTTGCGTCCTTAAAAACACATACTGATATACCATAAATGTCTTCTTGCTTATTAAGGAATAAAATCCCTACTTCTATTATGTTATATGAAGAGACTAATGTCAACCGATATAAAGTAATTTTGATGATGACAAATCTAATATATGACACGGATAGTATAAATAATTATGGACGACCGAGGCTTTTTATTCAAAGGTTAAATGCTAGATTTGAGTTAGCGTCCTACACGACTAGTTTTTTAAGGGATTCATGTAGATAGGGGGTTAGAATCTCTCCTCAGTGACTAATTATAAATAAATTATGTGTATTCATGACGCATGACATGTATATTGCTCTAAGAATTCTTGAGCGCCAAACCATAGCCTAGTCACTCATTTTTATAAATCAGAATGACATAGTGATTGTAAACCCTCAAAAAGGTACAACCAGTGGAGGTGAGCACTATATATATAATCATTCTTAAATTTATTGTACTGATATCAATTCATTCACGATTTTTTTAATTTTGCTAGTATAGTTCCAAACCATTTCGTAAAATATCTATATAATCATTCTAGCTAATTAATGCTGAAAAAACTAACACGGTGGTCCGCGTAGAACATCTGTTTGAGTAAAGTTATCCATGTCAACATGCCATGTAAGGCGGTGACTGGATGCCATGTCAGTAATTTTTTTGCAGTAATTGGCCAGAAGGACTGTTTTATAATTTCATGCAAAGTTAAGGAATATATTGACAAAATTAAATAGTTTATGACTGAATTGATGTCTATATAATATGTTTATGACTAAGTAAGTTTATCTCTCTCTCTCTCACTTGCTTTATTCATTGTTGTTACTTTGTGGTTGAATAAATGAGTTGTGTTGTTGCCAATTCACATAGTTTGGACCACCAGTTAGCAAATCACGTCGTTAAGTTTACGTAATTTTTTTTCTCCTTAAAAATGTTAAATGTTTCTACCCACTCAAGTTCACATTATCGAAACATATCTTTACACATATTTTGAAAGGATTATAGTTCAAAGTAACTTAACTCTTCACGCAAGCAAAACTTTGAATATTGTGCACTGAGTTACATGCTTCATATATCACTCAATTATTTTAAACATTTTCTACCATTTTCAAAACTCGCCATTACGGTATATATCATAAAATATGACATACTCTGTTCGATCAAATTAAACATATATAAAACATTAAACTTCAGATGCAATTTTATAATATTACATTAAACTTTAGATATGCTTTACTTAATACTTATCAAGAACAGCTATAATTTTTACCTACTATCAGAAAGGCCAATCATATGCCTTTAGAGATTACAATATTTAATGAGTCAATAATACAAATTTTTTTTTTTTTTACGGAGACAAATTGGTGGGGTGCTGTATCTCTTTGGTGGAAAATACAAGGAATTTACATACATCTCGCCAAAATACAAGATAATTAAAAACAAGTGAGAGAATAAAACCTGGTTCAGGGCAATTGTTAGGTGATGTTTTACTGCTACTCCCCAGATAAAATAAACACTTAGGGTTATAACATGTACTCGAATTGAAAATCCGACGAACTCTTGAATCTGCAGATCGTATTTCTGGAAGTGCAAAAAACCATGATTTCTAGTAGGGGCTTGTGCTGAATAGAGATTAAATGAACTCGAGGGCTTAAGTGTGTAAAATTGAATAAGTTTTTCTTTTTTGGGGGTGGTACTGTAAAATGAGCAAGTAAAAAGGGTGTCAAAGGTATTCTTTTAAAAGCCACAATGTTTAAAAAGATTCCTCTTCGTAAATTGTTGTGTTAGTTAACTTAATCACACCTCTTTATTAGACACATCATTTGGCGAAATAAGTTGAGTTTTACTGAAATGTTAAGTATTACAAATTAGTAAAGCTTTTTATTAGAACAACGATAATTTTATTCCTTGCAAAGAGAACTTGTTATTATATTTATATAAATATATGCACTAGCAATCTCAAGAAGTTTTAGTGTAAAATTGCCATATTATACTATAGTTTTACTTGCATTTCTCATGAGAAAAGCTCTACAAACTTGAGAAATATAGACTTTTCTATGGCCTGGATTCAGAACAAACATGTATATATAATTGCATAGTTTGGAAAAACCATATGATCTAGCATAACATAAAGAGTACGAGGGTGTCTTTAAAATTTGACCCCCCCTTTACTTCGTTCCTGATACAAGGCATATCTCCAAATGAAGATAAGAAAGGCTAGAGCATAACGGAAAGATCACAAGATAGAAGAAAAAGCTAGAGCATTACAGAAAGACGACGAGATAGAAAGCAAATTCCCCCCAAGTACCCTAACCTAAATTCATAAAACAGTTCACTAAGTTAACTTTTCTAGACAAATGCAGATACAAAGCGGAGTGTCCCACTTCTGGTTTGCTAATGTCGGAGAATGTTTCCCAAATTTGAACTTTTCTTCTCCAAAAAATCTGCATGCCAAACATGGTCTTGTGACAGTCAATGCATTCATGTACTCAAAATGAAAAGAGTAAAGCAAATGACGTATATGCATTTTGAACAACAAGAGAAATAGGGGGAAACAAAAGCCTCGTGAAAAACACTCACTGCTTTACCAAACGATAGTAGCTTTTATGTCATCCCTGGTGGATTGGTTTCTTGGTTATTGTTGTTGGGTTTGAGAAACCACCCATCGTTTTTGCAGTGCATCTGGAACCTTGACATAAGTATCCCAACAATTTTCGTCGCCATTTAAGAATTGCCATCTAATCCTCTTAGTAATCTTGTCAAAATAATGATTATGCTCGTCACTTTTATCATTCTTCTCATCAACCTTACTGCTTGACCTAAAATTGTCCTTCTCTTCAACAGTCTGGTCAAAATAAGGAAGTGGTTGCCAGTCAACTACTATTAAGAATTGTGCTACTGCTTTTAGAAAAAAGCAAGAGAAAAATATACTTACAAACATTATGAGAAATAATAGATCGTTGATCTCACTGTACAAAAATTACCTTCGACTGCCTAGCCGCTTTCGATGCGAATTTGTCATTTTCATGTAGGGTCTGGTGAAAATTTTGAAATGATTGCAAGTCAATTACCATTGAGAATTGTTCTACGGTTTTTAAGAAAAATGAATTACTAATCTTGTAATTTAATAATACCTGGGACTGGCTAGTCGCTTTTGATGCCTTCGGTTTTCTTTTGTAACTAGTTTGTCCCACATCAAGACCTAGATGCCTCTTTACTGCTTTGAGGGATCGAAATTGTCTTTGCGTCCCTGGCTCATAGAAGAACTGCAAAAGAAAAAAGCATGTCATCATAATTCTCATTTACTTGAGATTCATTTGACTATTCTTAAATTTATCAACAATGAAATAATATTAAAGTGAAGGGAAACAATGAATGCAGTCATGCTGCCAAAGCCCTCTAGCTATAATTAAAACCATTTCTTGTTGCATACAATTCACAATAGTGACAAGTAAACATGTTATATTGCGTATGATTTCTCAAATCATGAATTCACAACTAGTGTCAAGTAGAGAAAAATGAAAATCCACACATTTCTTCTTTCAATCGAATCAAGCTGCAAGCAAGGGATAGTTCAAAATACAAGATTCCAAGCTACATACTTTTCTGCTTCCAGTCGAATCAAGCAATAAACAAGGTTTAGGTAATGATGTGTTGGATTTTGAAGAAATAAAAGGAGATTGATGCTGATCAAAATTACAACGCAATTCCTAAACACAATTTTACCTTAATCATGTTCTCGATATTAAACTCATTTGAGGATTATCAAAATTTATGATCTCATCAGTTTATCATTTCACCTAGAAAGAAAAAAAAAATTATACGTGCTGATGGGGAAGAATAGTAGAAACCATTACCTGATCGACTTTACCAAAGTATTTGGAAGAGGCTTTTCGTGGCCTTATTTCTGCTGTCCATTCCCTCGGCAGACCGAACATCGTTCCTTCGTAAAATTGCGATTCTGCAGTTTTGGGTGGTTGGTCCACGATCGCTATAGCCATATTTTCTCCTTCCACTTCCATTTGACTCCTTTCGTCAGCCATTAATTTTTGGCCCTCTGCTCTCGATTCTTTCAATAACAAAGAAGACTATATTCTTGGAATTGAGCTGTCGCAGACAGAGAGAGACAGAGAGAGAGAGAGAGACAGAGAGGGAGGGAGGGAGCGAGGGAGACGGAGACAGAGACACAGAGATAGCGACGGACATGGCTTATATGTAGTCGAGGTGGATGATGAATGTAAGAGGCCAGAAATGCTCACAATATCGGGAGTAAAATAAGCCGCATTTAATTATTAGAGAGATTTCCAATTCACACCTCGAGCCAGGTAATATGATTGATTTTTTACCTCATACCATTTTGAATTGCTTTATTGTCTACCTTCGCTGCCCGAGTCATAAATTGCAACTTCAGCTATAATTGATTAGTGGCTTTTAGGAAGTCTCATTACTAGACCTTATTATCTTGATTCTATTAGCAATAATATGCAATAGTTAGTGGCATCCAGCAATCTTGTTTGCGTCCTTAAAAACATATAAAATACATCAGAAATGTCTTCTTGATTATTAAGGAATAAAATCCCTATTTTTGTTACTTTATATGGAGAGATTAATGTTGACCGATATTAAGTAATGTGATGACGACAAAACTAATGTCCGTCATAAATATTAGAAGTGATGATAGTCGACCAAGGATTTTTGTTGAAAGGTCAAAATGTTAGACTATTGTTAGCGTCCTGCATGACTAAATTTTTTTAGGGATCCATGTAAATGGAGGGTTAGAATCTCTCCTTTGTGACTAATCACAATTTAATTATGTGTATCCACAAAGCATAAACTTTTGAACACTAATATTGCTCTAAGAATTCTTGAGAGGCAAATCGTAGTCAAGTTGTGTAAATCCCTTTTTGTATGAATTGGATTGACATAGCGGTTTTAAAGTCTAGAACAACACGACTAGTGGATGTGAGCACTAGCTTGCATATGTAGAAAATTACCAACTTAGTCCTAAGCCTATTTTATGGATTTTAATTCATTTCTAAACTTTTCAATTTTATCAATATAATCCTTAATCTGTATGCAAAGTACCTATGTGACCCTTTCAGCCAATGGACCCTTTATGCAAAACTTTGAATATTGTGCATTGAGTTCCATGGTTCATATATCATTCCATTATTTTTAAATTTTTTTTTTTATCATTTTCAACACTCGTCATTACGGTATATATTATAAAATATGACTTGATCGCATTAAACATATATAAAACAATAAACTTCAGATGTAATTTTAAAATATTACATTAAACTTTAGATATGCTTACTTATCAAGAACAGTTATAATATTTACCTACAATCAGAAAGCCCAGTCATGTTCCTTTAGAGATTACAATATTTAATGAGTCAAAAATAACAAAAAAATAACTGAAACAAATTTGTAGGGTGCTATATCTCTTTGGTGGAAAATACAGGGAATTTACGTACATCTTGCCAAATCACAAGATAATTAAAAAACAAGTGGGAGAATAAAACCTGTTTCAGGGCAATTGTTAGGCGATGATTTACTGCTCCTCCCAAGATACAATGAAACACTTGGGATTATAACGTGCACTCGAATTGAAAATCCGATGAACTCTTGAATCTGTAGATCGTATTTCTGGAAGTGCGAAAAACCATGATCTCGAATAGGGGCTTGTTCTGAATAAATATTAAACGAACTCGAGGGCTTAAGTGTGTAAAATTGAATAAGTTTTTCTTTTTTGGGGTGGTAGCGTAAAATGAGCAAGTCAAAAGGGTGTCAAAGGTATCCTTTCAAAAGCCACAATTTTTAATAAGATACCACTTCGTAAATTGTTGCGTTAGTTAACTTAATCACACCACTTTATTAGACACATCATTTGGCGAAATAAAACGTCTAACAATATTATATATTTCATTAATAGATAGAAAATTTGACTAAAAGACACTGCTCTTCTAATTATTTTCCTAATTTGAGCAGATGTTCGAACCTTTTTGTCATAGCCGATAAGGAAACATAAACTTTGAGTTTTACGGAAATATTATCTGTTTCGAATGAGTAAAGCTTTCTTTATTGGAATAATGATAAATTTTAGTCCTTGCAGAGAGCATGATCGATCTCTTGCGATTTAGAATCCTCTATGTCACTCTTAGAAGCAATCCTTAAGGAAGAACTTATTATTATATTTATATAACTATATGCAAGCAATCTCTAAGTATAAAACTGCCATTATAAGGTTTACATTGATTTCTCATGAGAAAGCTCTACAAACCCGAGATATATGGACTTTTGTCTTGGAGAGAACCATGTCATCTGGTATAACTTAAAGAGTAGGAGGGTGTTCAAAAGAGTTGACCCACCCTCACTCAGTCCCTGGTACAAGTCCACACATCTCCAAATGAAGATAAGAAAACACCGACACCGACACGTGACACACGACATGATACGACACGATACACCAACATGTCGTTTATCAAAAAACAAAAAATTCTGACACGTTGTATATTTATATATACATAATAAATTATCATTTTTATTATTATTTTAATTAAATTAATTTGAATTAAATTCATAAATAAATAAATAATTAAAAAAACCTAGAATAAATATACACTAAAAACATTAATCTATCATTTATTAATATCATTCATTATTTCAATTTGACAAATTCAACTCTATTTCAATCATTCATAAAATTGGAGAAAAAACAAGAAATCTATATTATAGACTTGTATGTTAGATATGTTGGAAGATGAGAAAAAAAAAAACTTAAGAGGTGAATTGTGTATCATGGAAAGTGGGAGTTAGAAGAGAAAAGAAAATTAGGTTTTTCTTCTTTTTCCATTTATTATTTTTATTATTGTGTTTTATTTTTTCTCATTTATTGAATTTTTAGAATTGATATCGATATCGAAATCACATATCGAAAACTCTTATGTTAGAATTCCGACTCGAGTGTCGGAAAAATTGACTAGGCGTCGAATTTTCCAACACATGTTGACTAAGTGTCGGAGAGTGTTGGACACATGTCGAAGCATCCGACATGACACAAAGGCTCTTGAAGAATGTCGGTAGTTCATAGAGAAAGGCTAGAGCATAACGGAAAGCTAGAGAGCATTACAGAGAGACCACATGATAGAAAATAAATTTCACCCAAGCCTCATAACTTACAGTTCCATCAAGCAGTTAACTAAGCTAACTTCTCTAGACACATGCAGATACAAAGTTTAGTTTCTGCACTGCTTGTTTGCTTATGTCGGCGAATATTTCCTGTACACTTGGTCACCCAGAAATCTGCAAGTCAATCATGTTCTTGCGACACAAATACATTTATTTACTCATGATGTATTGCATTATAAACAACAGAATTAGGGGAAACAATAAGCCTTATGAGCAACACACATTGTTTGGGAAATGTACCATAAAAGTTTTAAATCTATTGCATTAATATTAATTTAGTTCTAAACATTTCAATTGGACTAATTTAGTTATAAACATTTTCATATTGGTATCAATTGAGTCCATCCCGTTAATTTAGGTCGAAAATTGCTCATGTGAATGCCAGTGGTCTGACATGGCCTCCATGCCTTTGCGCCTTGCCAACTAACAGGTGTGGGTTTCGGCCCTCGCCTAAATCTAGGCAGGGGCTCAACGCTCTCGCCTGTGGCTAGGGAGGACGCAAAGGCCCTCGCATAGACTAGCCTATGGCCAACAATGGTCGGCTGGCGACCTTACAAGTGTAGGCAAAAGGGTAAGGAAAAAGAAATAAAAAATAAAAAATATAAATTTGGTCGGCGCTAGTCGTGTCATGTAGGATCGCCGGAATTCACATCAGCAATTTTCGGCCTAAAATGGTTAGATAGACTTAATTGATACCAATGTAATAAGTTTATGACTTTTTTTGTTGTTTTCCCCGCATTATTTTGAGTGACATCAGTAGCTTCTACTCCATTCCGGTGGATTACTTTCCTGGTTGTTGTTGTTGGGATGGAAAAACATGTCCATCCATCGTGCTTGCACGGCGTATGGAGCCTCGATATACATATTCCAACTATTTTCTTCACCATTCATGAGTTGCCGTCTGACCCTCATAGTGATCTTGTCAAAATGAGAATGATTTTCTTCACTTTTATCCTCCTCGGCAACCTTACGACTTGATCCAAATTTGACCTACTCATCAACATTTCGGTCAAAATAACAAAATGGTTGCAAGTCAATTGCCATTAAGAATCATGCCACTTCTTTTTGAAAAAGAAAAAGAGAATAAGAAAATGTACTTATAAACATAATGAGGAATAATTAATCATTATCTTGTAATTTAAAGGATTACCTTGAACTGACCAGCTACTTTTGAAGCAAATTTGTAATCCTCTTGAAGATTCTGGTCAAAAAATGAAATGATTGCAAGTCGATTACCGTTAAGGATTGTGCTAAGAGAAAAATATACGGACACACAATATGAGAAATAATCAATTAATGATCTTGTCATACAAGATTACCTTAGACTGATCAGACGCTTTTGATGTAAATTTGTCATTCCCATGAAGATTCTAGCGCAATGAAATGGTGCAAGTCAATTACCATTAAGAATTGTTCTACTGTTTTTAAGAAAAAGAATAAGAAAAGTGAATCACTAATCTTGTACTTTAATAATTACCTTGGACTGATGAGTTGCTTTTGATTTTCTTTTGTGACAAGTTTGTCCCACGTCAAAACCTAGATGCCTCTTCACTGCTTTGAGGGATCGAAATTGTCTCTGTGTCCTTGGTTCGTAGAAGAACTTCAAACGAAAAAAAGCAGGTCATCATAATCCTCTTTTACTTGAGATTCGTATGACTTTTCTTAAATTTATCGACCATAGAATAATATTAAAAAATCATGTTACAGTGAAAGGAAAGGATGAATTAATTTACGCAACCAAAGCCCTCTTGCTATAAATAAAACCATGTCTTATTGCGTACAATTCCTCAAATCACGAGATTCACAACTAGTGACGAGTTAACATGTTATATTGCATATAATTTCTCAAATCACAAAATTCTCAACTAGAGTCAAGTAGAGAGAAACGAAACTCCACGGTTTTCTTCTTTCAATCGAATCAAGCTGCAAACAAGGGTTAGTTCAAAATACAAGATTCCAAGTGCTAGATATTTTTCTGCTTCCAGTCGAATCAAGCGGTAAACAAGGGTTAATTAATGATATGTTGGATTTTGAAGAAATAGAAGGAGATTGATGCCGATCGAAATTACAATGCGATTCCTAAACGTAACCTTATCTTAATCATGTTCTCCATCTTAAACTCATTTGAGGATTGTCAAAATTTAAGATCTCATCAGTTTATCCTTTCACCTAGAAAGAAAAAAAATATGCGTTGCTATTTTTCTTTTTTCTTTTTGTGGGCCATGGGGGCGATGGGGAATAGTAGAAACCCCAATATTACCTGATCGACTTTGCCAAAGTATTTGGAAGAGGCTTTTCGTGGCCTTATTTCTGCCGTCCATTCCCTCGGCAGACCGAAAATCGTTCCTTCGTATAATTGAGATTCTGCAGTTCTGGGTGGTTGGTCCACGTTCACTATAGCCAGATTTTCTCGTTCCGCTTCCATTTGAGTCCTTTCATCAGCCATTGATTTTTTTCCCTCTGCTGTCGATTCTTTCAACAACAAAGAAGACTATACTCTTGGAATGAGCTGTCAGAGGTGGCTTATATGTAGTTGAGGAGGATGACGAATGTAGGAGGCCAGAAATGCTCTTAAATCGGAAGAAAAATAAGCCGCATTTAATTATTAGAGAGATTTCCAATTCACGTCCTCGAGCCAGGTAATATGATTGATATTTTACCTTATACCATTTTGAATTGTTTTTTTGTCTACCTTCCCTGCCCGAGTCAGAAATTGCAACTTCAGCTATACTTGGTTAGTGGCTTTTAGGAAGTCTCATTACTAGACCTTATTTATCTTGATTCTATTAGCAATTGTATGCAATAATTAGTGGTATCCAGCAATCTTGCTTGCGTCCTTAAAAACATATACAATACATCAGAAATGTCTTCTTGCTTATTAAGGAATAAAATCCCTACTTTTGTTACTTTATATGGAGAGACTAATGTTGACCAATATTAAGTAATGAGATGACGACAAAACTAATCTTCAAGATAAATATTATAAGTGATGATAGTCGACCAAGGGTTTTTGTTGAAAGGTCAAAATGTTAGACTATTGTTAGCGTTCTGTGCGACTAATTTCTTTTAAGTATTCATGTAAATAGAGGGTCAAAATCTCTCTTTTGTGACTACTCACAAATTAATTTTGTGTATCCACGAAGCATAAGCTTTTGAACGCTCATATTGCCCTAAGAATTCTTGAGAGGCAAATCGTAGTTGAGTCGTGCAAATCCCTTTTTGTGCAAATTGGATTGACATAGCAATTGTAAACTCTAGAACAACTACGACTAGTGGACGCAAGCACTAGCTCGCACATATAAAATTACCAATTCAGTCCTAAACCTATTGTATAAATGTTAATTTATTCCTAAAATTTTCAATTTTACCAATATAATCCTTAACCTTTAGGCAAAATACCTATGTGACCATTTTAACCAATGGACCAATTGAGTCAAAAACGCCTACAGGGCAGTCCACATAAGACGTCAGTTCAATTAAAGTTATCCATGTGAGTGTGCGATGTAAGATAGCCGGTGATGACTTGATGCCATATCAGCAATTTCTTGTGGTAACTAGCCGAAAGGACTGTGTTAGAATTCTGCTCAATGCTTAGGAGTACATTAACAAAATTGGATAGCTTTTTACTAAATTGTGCATTAAGTTGCGTGTTACATATATCATTCCATTATTTTTAACATTTTCTATCATTTCCAAACCCGTCGTTGTGATATATCTCATAGCATATGATATATTCTGTTTGATCGGATAGAACATGCATAGAACATTAAACTTAGATGTAATTATATATATATACATTAAACTTTAGATGCTCACTTATCGAGAAAAGTTATAATATTTACAGTCGGAAATAATACAAATACTTCTTTTTACCCCCCAAATTCGTGGGGTGCTATAACTCTTAAGGTGGAAAACACAAAAAATTTTACATAATTTTTGCAAAACTACAATATTAGTAAATAGCAAGTGGGAGAATGAAACCTGGTTCAGGGCAATTGTTGATGATGTTCTACTTCTACTCCCAAAGATGCCATGAAACACTTAGGATAGTAACGTGTATTCGAATCGAAAAGCCGATGAGCTCTAGAAATCTTTCGATCGTCTTTCTTGAAGTGCAAAAACCAATGGATTTAAGGCTTACACCGAATAGAGAATAAACGAACACGCTGGGTTTTCTTTGTGGGGGTAAAATAGAGTAAATTTTGTTTTTTGGGGGCCGTAGTGTAAAATGAGCAAGTCTAAAGGGTGTCAAAGGGAACCTTTTAAAAGCCAGGCTCCTTACAAATTGTCATACACACCTCTTCGGGAACGTTTGTACTAGTTCACGTAACACCTCTTTATTGGACGAATCATTGGGCGAAACAACATATCTACTACAGAAGAGAATCTTATATGAATGGCATGTTGACAAGCTGAAGTCAGCCATGAGATGCTAAACAACATCGTTTAAAGATAATATTTGAAAAACCTAACCAATTTGAAGAAATTAAAGCAAAATTCAATCAAAATTGGGGAAGAATCCTAACTCTGAAATTGGGGCAAAATCCGTCAAAGCCGAGATTGTGATTCTCAGAGTAAGCAAAGGAGAGGGGGAGGGTTTGTGCCATAGATTGGTGAAGAACCCCGACTCAAAAAGAGATTCTCTCACACTCTCTCCCAAATATCTCATGGTCATTTCTTTATTTCCTCCACCAACGAATCTCAAGCTCTCAGAGCAAGCGTTGGGACAGAGAAGAGAGAACACCGATGTATGATGGAGGAGCGGCATTGTTGCTGTTGTCTAAGTCACTGGAATATGCTTCCAAGCCGAAGCAAGAGAAGACACAGCGAAAGTGAGCGAAAGAGGGAGAGAGAAAGAGAAAGCTTCGATTTTTTTTTTTTTATTGATAAAAACTACGATTTTCAGGGAGGAAGGAGGGAGAGAGAGTGAAGTCTTCCCCAAAAAGGTCTCCATTTTGTTAGCTAGTGTCTTGTCAAATGAAGAATTTTCCAATTGGACTTTAATTAAAGTCACGTCGAATTGAAAATATAATTTAAAATACCCTGGAAGACAAATTACCATAAGAAGCACTCAAGTGAACGATTTTATATTAATGGAACATTAAAAGAGTGAAAAAGAAATTATGACATTCAAGTAAGTTTCGTACAAAAATTATGGATGCACTATTTCATTCGTAGATACAACTTTTGACTAAAATAGACCACTCTTCTAATTATTTTTCTAATTATTTTTGAATTACACTAGTGAAAATGCCTTGAGAAAATTACCAAAAAAATTATAAATTTATTGTACGGGTATCAATTCAATTCTAAATCTTTTAATTTACCCAATTTAATCCTAAATATTTTGACAATTTGTTAATATAATCATTTCAACTAATTTTAACTAGAAATTGCCAATGTCAATGTAGGCTATTCTACATGGCACGTCACAGCCACAATGGGTAAAAAAGAAATACAAAGAAATTTAAAATTTGCATAAATTATTTCTGTTATTCGTGATCGTGCCACGTAAGATAGTTGATATACACGTTAGTAATTTTAAGCTTAAACTAACTGGAAGGACCACATTGACAAGTCATCAAAAAATTTAGAACTAAATTGATCAAATTAAGATATTTCAAACTAAAAAAAGCATCTGTTCAATAGGTGACAGGTGTATAACATTTTCGGTAATTATCTCAGAATGCAGCAATACCTTGGGCTTTAAAGCAGTGCGATCAGGTGGACCTTTCATGGCCTTTATCAAGTGATATCTCCAACATCATTTAACAAAATCCAAGTCATTATCCTGTTAAGCAATAATTAGTCAAACTTGATTTTGAACGTAACGTAGCAGCAGATCTTCAAACCGTTTTGTGATAGGTGACCGAGGAAACAGAAAACTTGAGTCTTAACAAAGTACTATCTATTTCAAATGAGGGCCAATTCCATAAAAAAGCACGAACTTTAGGTGTTGTCCCAAATCTGGCCTAAACTTTATTTTGTCTAAAAAAAAAGCACGAACTTTAGGTGTTATCCCAAATCTGGCCCGAACTTTATTTTGTCTAAAAAAAAAGCACGAACTTTAAGTATTATCCCAAATCTGGCCCGAAATTTATTTTGTCTAAAAAAAAGGCACAAATTTTCACTTGTGTCCCAAATCTGGCCATCCGTTAACCCTCATTCCACAGTCATCCAACGTGGCATTTCCACGTCGCAATAATATCCAACACAAAAAACGATGCTGCATTCGAGTGTTTGGAGGAAGTGTTAAATTTAAATTTGCCTTCCAATGAGGTGAACTTTACAGATGATTCTCATGGGAAAAATAATTCAGCAGCTTCAATTCCGGGGAAGAGGCACATAGCTAGGGCCATTAGATCAATTAACAATTGGCAAACTGTTTGCAATGTCGAAGCTAGGTTGAAAGCAGAAGATTACATTGCCTTAAAGCGAGATATTTCAAGTGTATGCATCTTGTAGTTAAATAGAGATGTGAAACATATTTGTAATAGAATTACTTTATTTTGTCTCAAATAAGTTTGGGCCAGATTTGGGACAATACCTAAAGTTCATGCTTTTTTTTGAGACAAAATAAAGTTCGGGCCAGATTTGGGACAACCCCTAAAGTTCGTGCTTTTTTTTGAGACAAAATAAAGTTCGGGCCAGATTTGGGACAACACCTAAAGTTCGTGCTTTTTTTTGGAATTGGCCCTTTCAAATGAGTAAAGCTTTCTTAATTAGGGATACTAGTAATTTTGTTAATTTAATTTAGCCGTTTACAAATTAAAAACGCTTTGAGAATTTAACAAACGGAATAAAACTTAGAGCACCAAATCGCACAAATTGAAAACAGAGCACTTGATTGCATAGCATAAAAGTCAGAAGATCAAATTGTGCACATACACCGGAACTTAGACTAGAGTTTTAACTGGTCATCCTTTCTTAGTTGTCGAACATGCTACTAAGGGCTTATTTGATAATCATTCTGTTGTTAGAAATAATTTGCTCCGAAGTAGTTTTTTTCTATTTTATTTCCCAAATGAGTTTCTAAGTATTTGAACGCATATAGTAATTGCATAAAATTTCTATTCCCGCAATAAAAAAAAGAAAATGAATACGTTTAGTACGACTATTAAATTTTTTGTGTGCTGTAGAATTACTTTTAATTTGTTAATAATTTTCTAAGATTTTTCTTTTTTTCTTTTCTTCTTCTTCCATGTCTAGTTGGTAGCTAGCTCGAGCCTCAGGGTGAGGCTCGCTCAACCTCATCAAGGACCGCTCACCTAGTTAGATGAGAAAGAAGAAGGGAAAAAAAAAAAAGAAATTACCTTGATTTAGAATTATTTTCGGAATAAAGAAGTAACTTTTTTTTTTTACTTTTTGATTTTATTCCAAATATGTTCTCGAAAATAAATTTATTCCTGAAAGTAGAAAAATTATCTAACATTATCAAACATATATATATATATATATATATATATATATATATATATTGTTCTAAAGAACAAAAGAACAAAATTAGCCAAGAATTGAATAATTAATAAACAGGTCCTAACACTCAGGATATGCACGCAAAATCTCTGGTACGAGCTTTTCGTGTCAGGCCTACTCCCCCTCGACCTAAGTATCCTTCTACAGCAATTTCTCCGACGAACAGTGCTAAAGAAGAGAGAAGAAACAAATAGGGTCGATCGTGACCACATGATCGAAGCCATTGAATAAAGTGGACCTTCACAAGAACCACTATATCAGTAATCAAGATTCACACGATCCTCAATTGCCAGTCTAGGCAAAGAATCTCCCCTGCCTAATCCACTGTGTTTCCTAGCAAAAGGGACAATATCATACGAGATGTCTGTTTCAATCATCATTTTCAGGCAAACTAGTTACTCGGCCATGTCACTATTATGTTTGCAGAGATATAATGACATGCTAGGGGGTGAACCGAAAGAAAACAGATGTAACCCATTCTCTCCTGCCAAAATGATGTGGCCGATTCATATCCAAAGGAATACAGCAAGTGGGCATCGACGGCGACTCATATTACGAACATGGGCGAGTGCACACTTGTCCACATAATATACGGGTAAGAAAGGCTCGCCAATCAAGCAAATTTTGAAACTGCTACCGAGACCAAAACATCTACCACTTGTAATTGACCATGCACTCGCAACAGAGGGCAGGACCAAACCAGCATTATTTATTCCACAGTAGAAAAAAGAAATGTCTGAACCCTGGCCAAATACAATCATCCTAGTCTCCGCAAGTGACCAAGTCAAGTGATGTTCGGGCAAAAGATGGATTAATCGAGTACCAGTTGAGAAAATCAGAAGCCAGACATGAAATTTGCAGACCAGATACCTAGAAACACCCTCTGAGCAGAATAATAAAGTTACATAGAAACAGCCAGCATGTGGAAGTCGCTCAGTAACATAGCATCATCCATGAGACTGTACCGGTGTTTCCAAACTTCAACACTCAAGCGAATCAGAAGCTGTAACATTGAAGTAGTAAAGCATGTACACTTGGAAGCATAGCAAAAGATACAGTTGAATCCAATAACCTCCAAAAAAAAGGGATGACAGCCTTCTTAAATTACAAGTGGGGAAGCACTGTGCTAATGGATCTGTTAGTATGATATTGACAGCCGATGACAAACAAAAATGTATTGGAAAGGAGAAGTCATCTTATAACCCCGGATGTAATACCAACCAAATTCCCATTTATCAAATGATTTCTGTACAGACTTGGAAGTGCCCCATCTTCTACCACTGCATTTATTTTTAAAGGAGCATCTACTTTTGAATTTCTTCTTTTGTGGTAAGCATTTGATGGGAACAAATCTCCCAAGCCAAGCCGTCTCTGTGACAACAAACGTGAAGCATTGAAGAAAGATTACCAGATCTCCAATGCAGATGGTTGCTTGTCATCAACCCCTGGTAGATGTTTACCATTTATCACCACTTCGAGCAACTTTAAGAATACTTCCACCATTAGTCCCTAAAATGAAATTGCAGACAACATAAATTTTTATGTCCTTGTGAGTTAATAAAGAACAGTTAATGTCTATTCTAGAAGCAACAAATGGGGGAAAATCAAAAACCTTTTTAAAGAGCATCGTTGGCCATCTTGACGAACTGCCTAAATACCAATGAATTTGTTCCACTCTCTAAAGAGGTCATTACCTCTCGTGTCAACTGACAGCTTCACATGATTGTCCATTTTAAGTATTTCCCAATTTTACCAATGCCACAATACTCTTAAATACTCAAACACCAACAGCTTTGAATACATATTCTCTAGACACATCTTGTTTCTTTTTCTTTCCTTTCGAAGAGAGGTTGCAAAATTATAAGTAACATGCACACTCTTTCACCAGAAGCTCATATAAAAACCCAAATCATTCAAGCTACACTTAGAAGACAACAGTTGGACATGTCTAATGCTCTTCAGACTTCCAAAGGTCACATTTATGCATCATAATAGCAGCAGAATAGTCGGGAGGTGGCAGCAAACTTTGATATAAACTTACTTCATCTAAGGATAAAATTCAGATTCAATAAGCTTAGAACTTTTTCCCCAGCGAAAAACAAAGTGTTGCAATATACAAACTGACGGTGGATAAAAGACAAAAGAATGTCCAATTCCCATAGCAACTCAACTAATTTAAAGAGTTGGGTTCATGACTGACATTATTCCGATGTCTCAAATAGCTGGACAACAATTCTAACATTTTCCTATGAGGCTTGATAGGTTCTCCCTGTACAAAAGCAGATACCTTTTCTCGATTTTCTTAAAAATAATTAATCACTCATAGAAACCATTAATGAGATGTTCCAGCATGGTTACAATCTTCCGTAGAAATACTTATATAATGACAATATTCATGCACACAAAACACACAAAGCGACGGAAACAAAAGAACATTTAGGGGCTGTGTAATCCCAGAAAGCATTTTCAGTTTCATTTTCTCAACAAAATAGCTTCTGTTTTCAATTTTCAGTCTTCTTGAGGATCACAATTGACAAATGAAAATGAAAGTTAAACACATTTGGGGTGTTCATGAAAAACCTAAAACTGTTAAACTGAGCCAAACCAATCTGATAAGTTCGGTTTATCAATTCATTGGTATAGTTTTAGTTTTGACTTTTTTATTGGCTTACTAGTCTGGTTTGGGATCATTACTTCAGGAGCCAATAAGTTAGATAAACAAATTTATTTTCCTTTTGACCAATAAAATTTGTACTTTCACCTAACCAAGGAACTTCTTCCTATCTAAGATTCTTCTATGCTTTTAAATAAAAAAGATCCTTAATTCTCAAGTTGGCCATTATAAATTAATTTTTTTATCTCAAGTAGTACTTACTAAGGAGTTTTCTATGATCTTTTATGTTTTCCTTATTTAGATAAATAACATTTTTATGTTTCGATGTTTTAATTTAATTTAATTGTGATTATCCTTTCTTTTCAAATTTTTGTAGAAATAGGTTCTTTTATGTTAATCTTGGTTATTGCATGTTCAAGCTACATAGTATAAACATGTATTAAACTTCATACTTGAAGATTGACTTTTCAAACCAAACCAAACTAATA
This sequence comes from Eucalyptus decipiens, assembly GCA_014182575.1. NCBI lineage: Eukaryota > Viridiplantae > Streptophyta > Magnoliopsida > Myrtales > Myrtaceae > Eucalyptus > Eucalyptus decipiens. The sequence continues at coordinate 39,054,632 of CM024619.1, forward strand.
CAAACTGAGGTTATTGGTTTGGTTTTAGTTATAATTTTATTGCTTTCATTTGGGTTTAGCGGTAAGTTCAGTTTGGGCTGGAAAAACCTCCAAACCAAATTACGAACACCCCTAAAATCATGTTTGATGTGTCTGCAAGTTAAAAGCAGAATTCAGCCTAGAACTCAACCCAACCACTACAACCATCAGTTCCAATATGAATTGAGAACCAAAGAGTGAAATCACTCCATGCATGATCTTATACTCTTGAAAAAGAAAAATGACAAAACAGAACAGTGAATTTTTAACCAATAATTTCGATGAAACGTGTAATTTACATAGAAAGTGCAAGAAGTAGTAAAACAAGATTTAACTGAACAGAAGCTATTATGCTAATCACTCACACTTTCAATTCCTGGATTGAAACCATCTTCGTAACATGTGAAGAAGGACCTTCTGCATTATGAACATTCTCCTTCATAGGTACATCAACCGATTTTGTACTGCCATCCAACTTCATTTCCTCAAAGGTGAAATCAAGCTGTTTCTCCACAGATTTGAGAAGAGCAGTTCGTTTGGATCTTAACCGATATGGCGGAGATGCACTAAAAGCACCACCATTGCACATAGTGGCACTGGCACCATTACTGAGGCAAGGACTATCATAGACACTTGTATTCTGAGACATGGATTTCTCCAGACTACCATTACTCCCTACATCAGGAGAATCAACCCTGTCTTTTACAATCTCCCCATCTACTTTTGTAGTTTTATTAGAAAACAAATGCTTTGCAACTTGAGTTTTTCTCTTCCGCAATATAGATGGAGTATTAGGGAAGGTCTCAGCAGCAACCCTGAGAATAGATTCTGGACTACAAAAAACACCATTTCTCTCACACGGTGGAGTGAGAAAACTAGCAGGGCTTGCAGGACTTGAGTTACAAGTTTGCTTCAGAAGATGACTGTTCATCTCAGAATCAAGAGGGATGCAACTTTCCAAAGGGGGTGGCTCATAGCACAGAAAACCATAAACCAGAGCTTGCTCTGGTGGTGTCGTTCCAACATCTTTGTAATCACTTTTATCACAGGCTCCACTATCCTGACTCTGGGCCAATACTTCTAAATTGCTGGAAACATCTATTCTAGATTTAAACTCTGCACTACCTGAATCAGCAGATTCACTGGGAAGAATACTTGATGACTCACATGCTTCTTGATGCCGAGCCATAAGTTCCAACTTATCCTGATTCTCTTCTTCTAATTTGCAAGTACCGCCATTTCCTAACGAAGTTTGAGGGTTCAAGTTAGCTCCTTTATTACAACCAACTAATCTTTTAGCCGATGTGGGTTTGCTTGCATCTTTGGAGCCATTTTGTAAACCGCTTTTTGCAACTGGTGGGAGTTTACCAGTGGCTAAATAAAAGTCTAACTTTTTCTTCAAGGAACTATTCCAATGATTCTTTATTGAGTTGTCAGTCCTGCATGACAAAAAAGAGGCATATCATAAGCCAATATATCTGAAAGGTAGATTTGAGCAAATTTATGGACTTCCTATGTGCAGAATAAAGCATATCCAAAATTACAATAGGACAGATGAAGCACACTTTTAGCAATCATTTACGACAAATTTTAACAAGTTCATCAACTTTACATACTCATAAGTTCCTAATGCTATTGTAAGCAAAACAAAAGCCAACAACATGATAGATTAAAAAAATCTACTCGAATATTCTTCATTAGTTGAAGTGAAGAACAGAAGAAACCGCTGTGATAATGAGATAAAGTAAAAAGAGAGAAAAACGCTTGATGGGATATGCAACCTAATCCCTCTTCATCCATCAGTTTGGGGGATAAGGTCCCAAGAAGGAATTCGTTAGTGCCACTCAACTGATCAAATCAGCATCTAAATCAAACAAGAGAGCAATGCTACATATATCTAGTCCAAAAGAATAACCATGCAAAACAATTTATAAAAACTGGTATTGTCTATTTACATGTACCAAACCAAGATATTCAATTCCCTCTCACAAATCAGAAAACACAGGATTGGCTGAAAGGCACAGGCCTAGTACTTAAACAATCAAAAGCAATCTGCTTTTACTCCTAAACTTGGCAGAAAAACAACCGATATTCTTAGTTACAAGTACCAAACCAAATTATTCAAATCCATCACAAGAATCGGAAGACCGAAGAGTGGCTGAAAGACCGGGACCTAGGACTCAAGTAATCATAAATCAATGTGCTTTTACCCCAACACTGGCCTATTCCATGTCTAGAAATAGTTACTTCTTTCACCTGAATTTTTTGTGAAGTCGTAATATACGGTGAAAAACTGCCATACCTTCCAGGTAAAACCTTAGCAATTTCAGCCCACTTATTCCCATGTACCCGATGGGCATGCATAAGGGCTAATTCTTCCTCCAATGTCCAAGCTTCTTTTTTGATATCTGGATTCAAATGATTGTGCCATCTGCAATTTACAGAGGCATTGCCCTATCAGTAGATGACAAAGGAGAAAATTTGCCCTCATGACTAATTAGAGGCATTGCACTATCTGAAATTTACAGTACAGTCAAGAAACTATGGCAGATGTCCCACAAAAAGTTGAAAAGTTGATCATTTCATAGAAAAAGAAAGAAAATGAAATCCAGAGAGTAGATAGAAACCTATAGCAGTACCAGAAATAAAAGGTTCCCATAGCAACAGATAATCATCCATTGAATAACAACCTGTCTTAATCAGACAAAGATCATGATCATGAAACCTACCTCTCTCGGCACTGTTTCCCTATACGACCAGGCAAAGACTTTGCTATGAGAGACCATTTTGTGGGGCCATATCTTGATACCAAATCAATAATCTTATCATCCTCCTATATGCCAAACAAAAAGCAGGAAGTTCAGTAAAATAGTTTACATGGTAACTTAACCAGAAAGAAAGAAACTAAGTCCAACCTCTTGGGTCCAAGGTCCCTTAACAAGATCAGGATTGAGAACTTTTTGCCACCTATGCAAACATTGGACTTCAGACCTATCAGGAAAGTGTTCAGCTGCAACCAAACAAGATCAACAAATAAGTCAAAGACCAGTTCATCCTCTCGAAGAAACAGAATGTATAAAGGTACTTTATACAAGTTATATCTAAATAATTCGAGCAACTGACTAAATTTTCCCCAGATTCCTCACATTACCCAAAAAACAAACTGAGAGTTTTGGCATTTTCAATAAATTTAGAAGAGAGCCAATGACAGAATGAAGCATGTGCAATGGATAATAGCACTCAGAAAAATGTAGAAAGCAAGTTGATCATAAATAGCAACACCGCAGGGGAAAATATTACGTAGTGATGATGATTTATTGCTTTAACCGTCGGACATCACACTTCCCCTATTACTTTTCAAAAAGAACAAGTGTCCCATGAAAGAAACCATTTCGAAACTCCAACTCCCCATGAAAAGGTTATGAACTGAACCATCTCTTCCTTTAAAAAACCAACTATATATATAAATGAGGCCAGGAAAAACACTCAAATTAAGGATTTGAGAATTATTGGAGTGTTTATAGCAATTTGAAGTGTTCTTCCTCACATGTAATGACAAAAAATATATTTTCTTCTTGAATGAATAGCCACATAGCATTCAATTGTTTAACAAAGAATATATATATATGCATTCAATCTATGTTTTAACAGAACAAGACTCAGCTGTATCAGAAAACAATAGACCACAGATAATTCTTGGCTACTTGAATCAGACTCCCAAAAGCAGCTGATATTTAGCAAATTCTGGGGCTCAAGGATGGCATGACTGTAACTTAAAAGCACCAGCAGAACTTTAAGAAAGTGCATGAGAAGAAAGAAAGATACCTATTTTCTTCCAACTCTTGCCATTATAAACTGCAACAGCATTTCTCAATGTCTCATCCTGAATAGGGTAGAAAATAATTAGAAAATGCGACATTCCCCAGAATAGAAAGAAGCAAATATGCTCTACAATGAGGTACAGGCTCAGTAATTCCCAAGATGGAGTTTCGATGATTCAGTCTAAGCAATACTAGTTTCATACTTCCCTTGATTAGATAAAAAGCTGCTCAGCTCTCTCCTTCAACGTATGAAAACATAATTGTATAAAATGACCTCGGATGTAAAGTTCCAATAATCAAACAGAAGGAGCACACGCAGAGCAAAACATTTGCTAGAGTAGCAGAAAATTAACCTCCTCTGGAGTCCAACCGCCCTTTGCCCGCCTGATAGGTCCTGTCGTCCTCCTGAAGATAAGATTGCAAAGTTAACCAACTAGCAAAAATACGCCCTTTAGTAATCTCAGGAGACGAACAAGTGAATCTCCTTGATTTAATCAGCATCGAAGGAATGCAATTGCAATGGACAGCAACAAGAGCAAAGAAACAAGGACAGAAAGTGCCGCAAAGAGAACAACTTGACAATTATGCAGAAGAGTAGCAAGGTGTGGCAAAGTCTCTGTCTACAGCAATTGCTATTTAGCAAGCCATACCGGTGAGAGGGAGAATTAGTCGCCGGGCTGGACACAGCAGGAGATTTGAGAGTAGCACTGGCACTGCCTTCAGATAAAGAGGAGTTCGAGGCGGCGGTCAATTGTCTGTTCTCGAGACAACAATCCTCTATCTTCAACTCGGCCATTCCTGCCACAGTCATCTCCGGCGCCCGAAGTCCTGCACCATCAACAAAACAGACAAAAGCCGAGAACGGACCAATCAGCAACCACAACTGATCCAAATTCACCATCAACCCCCATGGCCGTCCCAGGGCGGGCCAGACCTCCTCTCGATGACCAAACCAAATCCACAAGCGCCGCAACAACCGAAAAAAGAAAAGGGGGCAAAGCAAAACAAGGCAGAACCCAGATCTCAGAATCACTACCCCAACAGAAACGAAACGCCAAGAACCCACCCCCCAAAGCAGCGGCCAATTCTAGGGTTTCCGGCCGCGGAATTCGAATCGGACCCCGCCCGAGGACCGCGGCCGCGGAGCCGATCGCGAGGGAGCGATCGAGCAAAAAGCAGCAGAACGGAGCGATTCGCCGGACCCAAAACGCGAAACCAAGAAACACAAGAAACCGAACATCTCGCAATCCGCGAGAGGCCGAGCTCTTTTACCTCTCCTTCACGGGAAGTGGCGGGAATCGAAGTCGAGCTCATCCAGGGAGAGAGAGAGAGAGAGCTATAAATTCGAGCCTGAAAAGAAGAGAGAGACAGAGACAGAGAGTTCCTCCTCCTCTAGAGAGAGAGAGAGAAGAGAGAGAAGAGAGAGAGATATGCAACAAGAGCTTTCGTTTCGAAAAATCCTCGCCCGTTGAAACGAAGAGAGAGAAAGAGAGAGAGACAAAAAAGAAATATAAATGTAATATGCAGCAAGCAAGGAACAGTAACCTTGTAGGTCTGTTGCTGCTTTTCGTATTTAACGAATATCTGCGCGACAGCTGACGTCGCCGTTAGTCGCCGTCATCGGATCGACAGCCGCCACGGGGGGGCCGAGGGCGAACCGGGAGTTCACGGCGGCTGACGTTACGTAACGTTGGTTGGGGTTACAACGTTTGAACCTCAAACGGCACTCTGTGGTTGCCTTGCTTGCCTGCTTGCTTGCTCCACTTTTTTATCTCCTTTTTTTCTTTTTTCTTTTTTCTTTTTTTTGGGGGATACGAAATCTGGAAAGTCGCACGGGTTTGGAGGGTCCAGATGATGGGCTCGGCGGGGATGGTTCTGGCCCGTTGGATCGGGGGGCGATCGGCGAATATTTCGGGGGAAAGATACGTTGTAACTGAATCGACCCGGGGAGGCGGGGGAGCGAGCCGCCTTGTGAATTTTCGCGGTTGTCGGTGACGCCGGGTCTGGATTCGCAACTGACTTCTTGTTTTTTTTTTTTTTTTTTTCTCCTGTCCTTTCAGGGATTGTGACTATTGTCTAATTTAAGTGATGATTATGAACTTGAACCAAAAATTTGGAATATAATTTACGAGATAAAATAGGGTCAAATTAATGTAAATATTTCGCGAGTATATAACGAAATATGAAGGCTAACATTACATAATTGTTCTTATGGTTATGGTTGAGCATATGCTAAATAAGGAATAATTCGCTTTCTAAAGTGGTGAGCACACGTGGCTTGAGATAATCATTGCATTATTAATTAGTTGTATAGCAAAATTCAAATATAAATAGCAATCAAATAAATGTAGACCTAGTCAATAAGCGGATTAAGACAAGGCTAGTCCAACTACTTGCCCAAAAAATCCTTTACTCGGTCCTAGCCATTTCTAAAGAAATGTTGACTTTTTTTCATGAAAGTGATCATTGTGTTTGATTTAGCATTTTGAAAGCCTAATAGGGGATGTAAAGGCTTTTAGCATAAAAGGATTTGAGGAAATATAAATTGCGTTTGATAAAAAAAATAATTATTATAAAACAACTTTGGATGGAGTAGCGTTTGGTAAAATATCTTTTGCAAAGATTTTGGCCGTAATTCTTCGTTTTTGTATTATTAAAAATAAATCAAACCCTTCGCCGATTTCAACAATGGGTTCAAGTTGTTGACGAGCCAAATTTGGTGCTAGCGGCCGTCGATCAAGGTTGCACGACCCAAGCTTGCCTAGGCAATGGCTACTTGAGGTTGTGTGACCCAAGTAGTTGTCACTTCAGGTTGCACGACCCAAGAGACCATCATCTAGGTTGCGTGACCCCAAACAACCGTCACCTGGGCAATTGCACTACCTTAGGCAGCCATTGTGTGAGTGATGCGATCTCATTGATCCCTCGCCAATCTCTCATTAGCCCTTTACTAGTCAAATCTAACCTTGTTAGCCCTCATCAACCACCCTCACAAAGAAGATGAACAATAGTAATGAGGGGCAAAATCGAAAAACTAAACTATTGGTGAGGGCAGATTTAAAAGAAAAAGAAATTCTTTGACCCTAATTTAAGCATTTTCCACAAATGTTGAAAGCTGGAGGCTAGTCCTTACTTTCCTCAGGCTTTTAGCTTTCTTAAGGTCAACATTTGACAAAAAAACCACTTCAAAAGGCTTATCAAATATCTTGGTATTGGGGTGAGCATAGTTCCAAGGTAGAATCCGAAACCTAAGAACCAAATCAATGAAAGCCTATTCAATTCCAAGTTCTAAGATATGTAGGGTAGCTTCTAAGTTCCAAAAACTAGGGAACCTATTTTGACGAGTAAGTTTCAAGTTCTAGGTTGGTGGAATCTGAAACTTAGAACTTAGAATAAGTTTTAGTGTTTTCCTCGATCTACGATTTTGCGATATATCATGACGTTCAATCAAGAGTGTATAATCTGGAACCATTAGTGTGACCTTCTATTTTATGATTGAGATTTTTACTTTGTTAATGTTTTATATTTTTCGTATATCTAAATATAAGTTATTATCAATGAATTGTAGCAGTAATCGGTGGTCATTAAAGATTATAATTCACTAAAACTGTGCAATTAATAATACAGGTGGAACCTAGGTAAATCCTGAAATCGACCTTACAAACCTATGACATGGTTGGTTCTAGGTTGCGGGATGTGCAGTGTAAGTTCCGGGTTTTAAAAAAAAAAGGGATCCATTCCAACAGGTAGGTTTTAGATTTCAAGTAGAACTTATACGGAACCTGGAACCCTCATCCCTATCTCAGCATATCCCAAAGGTGGTTTGGAGGTTTAAAATCCATTGGAAAAGCTTAACCAAATGCAACCTAAGTCTTAATGGGCTAAGCCCAAAATAGCAAGCTTCCTGTATAGGCCTACCCGTTTGAGCCTCCAAATGTCGCTAGGCAAGATCCCCTCTAACTGATATGATTACCCCCATGTTGCAAGGATCGTCATGCGAAAGTGTAATAGAAATGAAGCATCAAACACTGTAACGTAAAAATCCAACATTATCTTAATGTCATTAGCTGTAAAAAGTACACATGGAACATAATTATAAATATAAAGTGACTAATTATTGCAAAATTTCACGAAGATAACATAAAATATTATCTATCGCAAATGTTATATCATCCGTGAAATGCATATTAACGATAGAAGCTTTTGTCTGCTGACTAATATGTGAAAGATTTAAATTGTGTTCTAAAAAAATTTCCTAAATATCAATTAGTTACCATCGAATAGCAAAATAGTTCTGACTTTAAAAAATATCAAGATATTGAAGTGAGAGCAAAAGGATGATAGGTTGCACATATGTTGTCCTACGTAAACAAAGAAAGCACCAAAACCTTTTCTTACAACGAAGAGAGGGTCTGGTTTTATGCGTACATTTGTGTAAATAAACTGAATGTTAGGCTATGTTTGTTGCAAAAAACTTTTTTTGAGAACTTTTTTTTTCATTTTCTGGCATTTAAATCGCTTAGAAAAATTTAACTAAAGTTAAAATTGAGGAAAATGATTTTCTCTTTAAAAAATTAAAACTTATTTTCCAAATATATGACTAGGTTTTGATGTTTGGATCAGAAACTCTATACTTAACCACAAAAACCTAATGATCATTCTTAGCCTTCGCTGCGTGCTAGGTCCTTGATGTCCAGGCTTGGGTTCATTGAGGCTAGACCTAGGGCTTTGGCGCGTTGGCGTCCATCTAGGCCTCGCCCAAGACCTTAGTCGCTTGCGCCCGAGTCCATCAAGGTCAAGTCGTGGACACCAATGCCGTTGCCTGGGACATTAGGGCCCAGTGTTATTGAGGCCAAGCCCGAGTCCAAGCTCTAGCCTTGTTAAGATCTAGTAGAATCTCGTCAGCCCTCACCTGTGACCTATTGTTAGCCGTTGTTAAGGCTCGATGATCGACGGAAGAAGAAGAAAAAATAAAAAAAAATTAAAGTTATTACAAAATCCTAATTATTTTAAATTACAAAAATTATCCATGTCAATGCAGCAGTGTTTCGTAGAACAGCCGCCACCCATGTAGTAATTTCCGATCGAATGACATTTTTCTTATCAAATGACGGAAAATATATTTTAGTTTATTTATAAGTTTCAGCTGAACTAGAAAATATTGTTATTTTTTTGGAAAATGACCTTTTCCAAAAAGCTTTATTAGAAATATCACATTCTTTGGGAAACAAATGAAACTTTAGATGACACACCGAGGAGCAACACTCAAAAGAGACCTTATTATAATATATTTTTATATGGATTTTGTTTTAGCAGGGTGAACAGTAGAAAGTAGTTAGTGATACAACTATCCCCCTAGGCGTTACTATAAAAGTCCGACAATCGTTATATAATTTTTTGCGCAAACCACACAACCCCCTCGAATACTCCCTTTGGGGCTTGACCGTTATCGCACGAGCTAAGATGATACATATGGCATCAATTCTCAATCTAATTTGATCAGTGAGAGATCGATTGGATTTTGCTAATGATTAATATCACGGTCACTCTCCAATATCATTGGATGTAACCACATTCTTTTTATATAAAACGAAGAATCATTTACGGTTAACTTAGATATATTAATAAAACAGTAAACTAATATAGGTAATTAATGAATGATGTATGTAGGATAAAAATTTTACAATAAAATATATGAAGAAACAACAACTACTGTATGATACAAGTTTATAATAAGGTCTAACTAAGGAGTGTTATTGGTCCACTTCTTAAACACGCTTAACAATAATATTCCATTTTCAAGTGTCGATTGTACTTTTGGCTAAAACACACAAACTTTATATTAACTGACCAAATTACCCTCCAATCACAAGATTTGTCTAAATTTTTATAATTAACGTCAGTCCCTCTCTAAAAATTTTATCATCTTTCTCCTTCATATATCATATTTGTTCTAAGTTTTAAAAAACAAATTAGTTAGCTTATCTCCAATATCTTTACTCCAAGTAACCATGTTTCAAATTTTGTTGAAGATATAATGTTGTGTTAGAAGATCTTTCATTGGTTGTTTCGTCCAAGTTTTAGCAATTTCGATGCAAGTCCAAATGTAATTACAAATTCTTCCCATTCAAATTGTTTTTTTTTTTTAGGATATGGTTCATGGGCAATATTGTTAACTTTCTTCATGGTTGAAAAATAATAAAAAATTAATCTTGATCTCTCTCTTTCCCTTTTCCCTTTTTCTTTCTTGATCCTTTTCTTGTCTGTATTCAAAGATCGGAAGAAACAAACGAATTAAAATTTTGAATTGGACTTTTAGCAGAATACACATTGGTATCTTGTTTTTGCTATTGTGGGCGGAAAAGTAAGTTGCTTTTTTCAAGGTAGATTCAAAAAAGAATGTAAAGGGAAATCTTTGAATGGAAGGATATAGGAAAGTAGCAACTTATTGATCATTGATTTGCCCCAAAACAGTGTTAGTAAATATTATAAGTGCTTAATGAAGTTGAAGACTGATTTGGTCATCAACATAAAAATGGAGTGTTTTAGCCGAAAAAGAACATAAAAATTGCGACATTGTATAGGCAAGACCAATTCAAGTATGATTTAGGCTTTCTTTATTTCGCACTAATAAATAATTTGCAAAAAGTTTTCCTAGAAATTAAGGGTGAGCAGTTCCGTATAGATTTCACCTGGAACCTACTCGCTGGAATAGCTTCTTTATTTTTTAGAATCTGAAGTCTACCATGCATACTTTGGAGTCTCGAACCTACCTTGCTAAAGATTCCAAAGTTGATTCCAAATTTTACTCAAGTTCTACCTGTATTATTAATTAAACACTTGCAATAAATCATCACTTATTTTTTGGTCGGTCCTACTTTAGTCCCATCCTAATACTTACTCTCGAACTTTTACCTTGTTCTCTTGTAGGGCGTGGGAGTTAAACCCACAAATTGATCATAGCTTACATTTGAACACACAAAGAATACAAACCATTAACAAAATAAAAGTCTCAGTCCTATAAAAGATATTCATATTAATGGTTCCAAATTATACACACATCATTGAGTATCATGGAATATTGGAGGGTAGCATGAAGACATAGGTAAAACCCGAAACCTATCCATCAAAACAAATTCTTGAAATTTTAGAATTTGGAACCTATTTAACTTGGATCTAGATAGGTTTCCACTGATCTGATACTTTGGTTCTAGGTTCTACCTTGAAACCATATTTACTCCTAGTAAAAATGATCTCTTGTACTGTTTGTAATAATTAATCGATGGAAAATGTTTACGTAGCTAACAACAATTTATGTCTAAGCATTTTAGTAAACGATAAAAAGATTTTTTGTTCATTCACTTGTGTAAGCGATATAAATAATCATTTTTATATAAGTTATCTTTGGGGAGCTACTCATAATTTCGTCAAGTTGGGATAGACAAAGTCGGGTCAGAGATAAAACACCAGGCTTTAATTCGGCCTTGAGCAGGCGCCTCCCCTTTAATGCCGTATACTTGTTCAAGCCCATACGTCCACTTATCACAATCTGCAATCATTGATTGAGGACAACATGGGCCTATCAGCCCATCCTCGATTAAGATGAATAAAAAGTTGCATCTAATTCAAATTAATTCCACTTAATTTGACCGTCTCTTCCTGCCATCTCTCGATAGAGCTAGCAGTCATTGTCTTCATATTTTAATTTTATTATGTCATAATCATCTTCTGTGTTTAATTGAGATTTCACCCGAACATGTCATATTTACCAATCGTGTCATATTCCAAACCAAAAATAAATAAAAATAACAACAAAACAACACATTTATTAGAGGGTTACACATACAATCTTCTATAAAGCACGTAAAAAAACGTGTAAAAAACATTTTTAAATTCATACTCATATATTTAATTATTTCTATACGTTTTCTACTTGAGATTGTCAATTTGCGAATGACGAGCTTAACGTTAGTGCATTGACATGATTTAACCTCGAACACGCACGACTATGAACTATATAAGGTCCTATGTACCATGTAGATTAATGTGTTGAGAATTATCAGTCATATAGCTAGTATCACATGCATTCATTCATCACAGCTCAACTCACATGCACCGAGATTATTTAATTTAATTTTTTTTTCATTTTGGCTTCATTATTTTTTTAGAGAAATTTCCGAAAACACGCCTCCCTTTTCACCCCATAATAAAAGAAATAATAATGTGTCTCTTAGAATACCAGAATTCCATCTGCACACAAAAGTAGATCGCCCACCGCCGTTGATCGCCCTATCTTCCCTCGCCGCTTGATCCAGATTTTCAGCGATGGCCACGAGCTTCGAGCTCATTTTTAGCGCAGCCATGGCCGTGAGCTTCGATCTCCAACATCCAACGATCACGGTCATGAGGTCCCCGGCTATGATTTTGTGCTCCCATGGACACAAGCTCCTAGCTTCATTTGCATGGCTAAAATTCCTAGAACCTACGTAGTATCGACATGGACATGCGACACGATACAACATGTCGACACGTCATTTTAAAAAAATAAAACATTTCAACACGTTCCGATATATTATATATTAAATATATATAAATAAATAGATAATAACAAAAAGAGCCTATAAATATATTAATTAAACATTTGTTAATATCATTTATTGTTTTAATTTGACAAATTCAACTATATTTCATTACAATAATTCATAAAATTTAGAGGAAAAGAAAAACAATTCACATTCCACTATTAAATTTATAGATATGTACACTACAAATCTTAAAACTTGTTGCGGAAGTGCAATTGAGTCAAAAACTTATCAAATTAGTATAATTGAGTCTTTTGGTTAATACCGTCAATTTGTTTAATGGAAAATGCTGAAGTGGTATTTTTAAATTAATTTATTTATCCTATGTAGCATTTTTTTATTAATTTTTTCTTTAAACCTTATTTAAAGAATAGTAAAATTTTTTTAAAAAAGCTAAAATAATTCTTAAAAATTGGAAAAAAAAAAGAACAAAAAAAGGCAGGTTGGGCCGTGGCTAGGCACAACAATGGCTCCGCTATTGCTGTCAAAGGGGTGTCGATGATAGGCGATGACAGGGGGATGGCCCTCGCCAGCCTAGGCGAGGCTTGCCCAAATTTGGGTGATGTCGACCCTTGCCTATTGCCGACAAGCCTCCCCAGCCCTAGGTGAGGTCTCATTGGCCCCAAGGTGACCACCGGCAAAGGCACAACATTGCCTAGATCTGGTGAGCCTCGCCTGGGCCAGCAAGGCCGCCCCCCTCTACAACCTAGGGCTAGCAAGGTCGCCAACCCCCTCTGATGGTGGTAGAGGCAACGACACTTAGCCACGATCCCCACTCCTTTTTTTTGTTTTTCCTTTTTTTTTTATATATATTTACATTTTGACCTTTTAAGTATTGAAAATTTTAAAAATTGATCCCATACATGTCGAATTGTGTGTCGAAATTTTGACTCGCGTGTCAAGGAGAGTTTACCACATGTCAAATTTTTCGACATTCGTTGACTATGTCTTGAACACGTGTCTAAATATCGGATATGACATGAAAGCTTTCAAAGAGTGTCAATACTTCTTAACTTGGAACTTTGACACTGGGGAGGGAGAGAGTGAGAGAGAGAGATGTATGGACTTCGATTGAATCTGCAGGCAGGGGAGAGAGACGAGTGCATGCGAATATAATCACTGGTAAGATTGTAAGTGGACAACCTTGCAAAGGGTATAAAGTTTGCATCTTTAAAAACAAATGCACGTGAAATTTTAAAACATGCCTAAATTTTTCCTTTTTGTAGCAAGGATGATGATTCTCACCTTAAAATTGAAGTCCAGATCAAAATTGTTCTCAATTCATGAAATTGAGTACAGGTTCACTTGCTCTTGGACCTACTTGAAAGCCGAGTGGATCTAGAAACTGACCATACCTCATTTTTCCTTTTTTTCTTCCTACTCAGGACAAAGTCTAAATTGGTACATTGGTCACGTTAATAGAACAAACTCGTGATAAACTAAATATAAGAGGCGCGCATGACAAACGCGCTGAAACTGACCATACCTCATTTTTATTATTTCAGATTTCTCAAAAGGACTTCCATATTTTTCTCATTCAAACTCACTCAACGCCTGGAATTGGATTGATATTCACAGGTTTTAAACTTTAGAGAGAATCGCACTCGTTTGCACAAACTACCCAGGTCATTCGATGCAACTCAATTCAGTTCTTGATTCAGTTCGGGCCTCCCCCGTTTTCAACATGAAATCAAGGTCACATTCCTGCGTTTTTCCGGCATCAGCCCTACCCTCCTCTACGCCTCTTCCTCAAGTTGAGATTCTTTTACGGGTCACTGTAATTCTCTCCGTCGCCGCCCAAGAAAGCGGGCGGCGAACATTTCCCTTATCAATATTCTCGACTATAATCACATGCTCGCCCGTCGAACATTTCCCTCTCTTATGCTAGAGAGAGATATTTGCAGATCCTGAAAAATGAAGCTAACCCTTTGTAGTCTATTCTATCGCAAAGAGAATAAGAGGAGCAGAGAATCGAAAGGAAAGCTCATTTGGCAAAAACAGACACAAAGGAAATGCACTAGTTACTGCATTCATACATACGAGATGCACACCTCCCCATCACAGCCGAGATACAGAGAGGTCGCGACGATGACAAAACTACACACCAAAGCGCAAAAGTGCGCTCCTTATTTCTCCCTTCCTTTCCTCGATCTAGCTTCCGGGATTAGGGACCGGCGGGGGCGGTGGCGGTTCAGCGACGCTTCATTTGTTGCAGGTGCAGGGGTCGCAGGTGCAGTTGGATCCGCACTTGCACCCGTTCTCCCTTCCCGCGGCGCCCATCTCTCCTTCCACCATCTTCTCCCTGCGTTGAGCAAGAAAAAGCTCGCAAATTTCGATCTCTTCCCTCGGATCGAATGACTAGGAAAAAGAAGAAGAAGAAAGGAGGAAGATCTCGAGCACGTACGTTTTTCCAGGCGCGGCGAAGCCCATGACGACGGTCTCGCCGCCGCTCATCTCGGCGTAGCTCATGTCCGGATACATCTTGCACCTGCGTCACCACCACCACCATTTCCTTAATTATATGGCTAATCCACAACCGGCTAATATCATCACACAAGCAACCGCTCCGCGTATTCGGAAAGAGCCAGAATTTTTCGTCGAAAGCATGCAAGAACCGAATCATCATATATCTGAGATCTGTTTATGTCATCTCAGAAATCCATCCATCAACGCATCATCTACATCCGCACGAAGACACAGAGAGAGGGAGAGAAACGGGAACTCACCCTCCGCAGCCTTTACCGCACTTGCAATCGGAGCCGCAGCCGCAGTTCCCTCCACAGCACGACGACATGTTTTTCCAGATCTCAGGTTGGCGAAGCGACGACCAAACGGCGATTTGAACGATTTTCCAACGACGACGAAGTTCCGGCGGGGCCAGCGACGGTATTTATAGAGCCGGGGAGGGAGAGGAGCGAAACGGGTGTCCCGCCGTCCACTTGTAGGGACCCATCTCGCCCCACGTGACCGATCTCTCGTCTTCCCGTTCGCGTCGCTTTCTGCCGATTTCTCGAGATCGCCGTACCTTCCGGAGCTCTCGCGCGCCTCCGATCGAAGTCGGTTCCGTAATGTCCGCAATTCCGACGGCTCCGATCTAACGATGTTAAGCTCATAATCCTATCTGTAAAAATTAATCGATGCGTGGAGTCGTGGACGCATGTAATTGAACCGGCAAGAACAGATCTTTTCAGTCTCGTGAAAAGAGACTAAAAATATCCGATATGATATGAACCTTATCCAGTCGCATTAAAATCAATTACGTGTACCTTAGGTGGATTTTCCTTGCTTGATTCGACGTATTCATTATCGCTAGAAAGTCCAACTCGGACTAAACATATGCATTTAAAAAGTATGAAAACCCTTGGATATTTAACATCTACAGGTGTGCATCAGCAATAGACCTATTAAATAAGTAAGTTGAGTTGAATTTGAGTTAAGTTATTTACTCAAATTAATTTATTTAATTCATTTATCACCCATTTATCATAAGGTAAATTTCTTTTATTTATATTCGACTCAACTCACATATGACCCAACCCAACTCATTTAAACAAATTTATGAGATATTGTTTCTTATATATTTCTTTAAATGGTTTTGCCAAAATATTTTTATCCAATTCAAATTTACTCAATAATATTTTTATAAAAATATTTAAAATAATGGAGGTTTCATTTGTTTCTTGGAAAATGTTTTCCAAGAAAATAACAATATATATATATATATATATATTTTTTTTATGTTTGCAAATAAATTCATCTTTATTTTTTTTTTTAAATTTTTTACTTTTCGTTCTTTTTTCGATCGCCACAACGACAGTGGTGGCCCGGCCATAGGTGAGCTCAAGCCTCGCTAAACGTCAATGAGCTTGAGCTTACCCTAGGCCAGCGAGTCTTGAACCTCGCCAGATCGACGAGGCTTGAGCCTTGACAGACATAAATGATGCCTCAACCTCACCCAATCGGAGACCTTAAAGCTTGAGTCTTGTGCAAACGTCGGTGAGGCCTCAACCTCGCCCGATTGACTTGAGCTTGCTCGAGGCTGATGGCTTGTTCCTCGCTTGGCTGATCACTAGCCATCGGAGGAAGATGGAAGAAGGAAGAAAGAAGAAAGAAAAAAAGAAAAAGAAATGTAATTATAATTTCAATATTTTAAAAAAAATAATAATAATTTTGTAAAGCTAAAGAGGGAGAGTATGGGCGTGCATGGTTGTGTTCTTTTTTTCTGTTTATGAACAAAAATTCTGTTTTTTTGTTCTTGGGAACAAAAAAAGAACATAAACGTGTTTGTTTGCGTTTTTGTTCAAAATCTGTTTTTTTGCTCCCTAAACAAAATTAGAACAGAAATAAGAAACAAAAAAAAAAAAAAAGTTGTTTTTTTGTTCTAGAAACACTTTTGAAGAACAAATTTTCTCTCTCCTTTCTTTTTTTCTTCTTCTTTTTTCTTTGGCTGGTCGCTGGCCTTGGCCATGGCCGGCGACCAGCCGTCGAGGGGCGGTGACGCCATCGAGGGCCGACGACCTCACCGGAGCGTCGCTAGCCCCTGGCAAGGCTCGGCCTTGCCTTGGCTGGGCGAGCTCGAGCTCGCCCAGATCCGGCGAAGCCAAGCTTGCCCAGCCATCGGCGAGGCTCGGCGTCGCCGAACCACCGCCAGGTTGGCGTTGCCCGACAATGGCTCGGCAAGGCGAGCTCGACCTCGCCGGATCTGGGCGAGGTTGCCGGCCCCCGTCGGCCGGTTGCCGGCCTCAGCATAGCCGGCGACCGACCAAAAGAAGAAAAAAAGAAAAAGGAAAAAAAGGAAAAATAAAATAAAAATATTAAAAAATTAAAAGAAACAAAAAAAGAATATAAATTTACCAAACGTGTTTTTATTCATTTTTTTTATTCCCAGAACAAGTTTACCAAATGCGTCTTTTTGGTCAAAAATTGTTCCCCGGAACAGAAATAGTTTTTTCTATTTTTGTTATCCGGAACAATTTTTGAACAAAAACACAAACAAACGTACCCTATGTGTATGGGCCTTGAGTTGGAAATGGGTCATAAACTCAACCCATTTAATTTCATTTATTTTTACTCTTAAAATTTCAAACCCATTTAAGGAAGGTTCTACAAAATTGAAGTGATCAATTTACAACTTATTTATTTTAAATGAGTCATATGTGGGTTTAAGACTCATTTTGATAAGTCTAAGTAGTAGTATAACACGGATGAGGTCTACTGCATTACATGTGTGAGTTGTCTTAAAAAAGTCCCATATCGGATAATTGATGTGGTGTGAAGCAATTAATATATTATAGTTAGCCCATAACTAATTAGCTTAAGTTTTTAAGTGAAGGTGGGTTTAATTGGATATATTGACAGATTCGGATTTGGGCTCCCTCTTAGTTATTTCTCGAGATAAAGGTATTGGACTTCCCCTTATTGCTCGAATTTGGGCTCTCTTGAAGACTCCATTAGCTGCTTGTGAGGGGATATGATATCATAATATGTGCCCCAAGTCCAGTCTAGTAGCCGACTTCATGCACAATGCACTTTCATTTTCTTCTTTGCTAAGGAGTCAACAATTGTGGGCTGCATTTTTACCAAAAAAAAAATATTAAAAAATTTTACCAAAAAAAACAATTGTGGGCTGCATGTTTTCCTTGGACTTTCTTCTCCAGCAACTCGAGGGAAAGGCATGCCTTTCATTCAAGAAGTAACTTTTCTTGATCATCGTCATTCTTGCGTCTTTTATTAGGTGTTGACTCCAACATATTTCTCTGCCTCTGTGGGAATCAGAATGAAAGGTGTTCAATTCTTTCACAAAATTGCTCTCCTTAACTAAATTTCAAGACCAATTTTCTAGGAGGAATTTGCAGAAAGCGCTTAATCAAGAAGTCTTAATAAAGTGGCAAGAGAAGTAGCGCATCGACACAATCAATTCTTTTGACACTCACTAGTTCATTTTAGTAATTATTGTTCGGTCCTTTAAGCTCTATCCCTCCTACATTATCACCGACTCATACGACAGTTCAAAGAAGAAGATGAATTTCATTTACCTGAACCTGAAATCTCTTATTTCTGAAGTTTTCTTATCCACTGTGCTTAGCTTCAGAAAGCCACAAATGTTTCCCTGAAGGTAACTTCACTTTCAAACATTCATGCCCCAACCCGTCGCTGTTATCGACAGAGAGCATACTTAATTAGAGGTATGAGAAGATCAATTTTTTCACTATCCATTTGAAAACTTCTTATGTACACTTTGTTGTTCATGGACAGTCACTGTCCAGGGGAAAATCTAAGCTACCAACTCTACATTTATAGGAAGATAAAAAATGGGTGACTTGGAACGTGTTCAAGTGCAGATCAATTCCTCCAAAAGATCATCCAGTATCAAGTCCTCGAGCTCGAGCCCCACGCACTCGCTATCGAACCGTAAGTTCATCCACCCGTCATGCCTTTCTAGCTCTCTGGTAATCACATAGTCCATTGCCGGATCAAGTTCAGGCCTTAGGCTTGTATAAAAGCTTATGCTTGCCCACACCTCCTCGAGGACGCGGAACCCTTCTGGCATTGGATGCACGCGGCAGAGAGAAGACAGAGGCCTTGGATAGTACCCGAATGATTTCTGATAGATGTCGACCAACACCTCATTGATGAGATCGAACAAAATTAAGTGATTCCAGCGATCGCCTTTGATGTTCTCTAGAGACTCAAGGTTGGGCATCAAACAAGCCTCGACTTCGTCATAAATCGAAGGGTCAACTGGTTGGTCTCCGGAATGCCATCTTCTCAGGGATTCGTTGCCGCCAAATTTAGAGAGCTCTAGGACATCTTTGACATAATTGAACAGCTCAACGTCTTTCAAATCCACAGGGACATACATTAAGTCCTTGTCCAGTTGATAACTTGAGATTTCCGCATTTTCAAGATCAACTTCATCGTCTACCCCTAGCGGCGCGTCATTTGTGCTGGTTTCATCGCAGTAAATGGCTGAAGCATCGGACTCCACTCCATCGAGTACGAGGCTTCTTTGATTGGACTCTGTATCTCCTACTTTAATGAAGGGCACCGAGGTCAGCTCGATAACATCCTTGTCGACAGATGTACTTTCTCCTGCTGTCAAGTCGCATATATCTTGAGAAGTAGCAACCGACATTGATTGTACCTCCTCTTTACTGACTGAAGAAGCTTCACTATGATCTATCTTCTCGTCATTGGCTTCATTTCTACATGCACATCTAATTTCTCCAAAGCTAACCTCAAGTTCTCATTGCTCGCTGCATCGATGCTACTTCCTCTGCTCACATTAGTGTCCGTGAGAGTCCTAGATGGAGTCCCAGTGAGGATGGACACCGAGGAGTTTTCAGTCCTAAAAGAGGAAGATTTGAGTTCTGGTAAAGAACTTATGCGCAACAGCGATCTCCCAGATACCTCACGAGGCCAGTTCTTCTCTTGTCCTTCAACTCTAGATGTCCTTGTACCGCTGTGCTTGGCCTCTCTATTGAAACTTGACTCGAACAGCTGACGATACTTATCCAGGGACGCATCGAGGGACGGCGTCCTCTTCATACCACGCAGATTGCCTTGTCTTGGAGGGCTACTATAATCTCTCTCCAAGGTCACGTCCTTCCACTTTCGTATTGCATCCTCCTTTATTTCCATCGAACGCTCGTGGTCTAGAGGAATCTTGTCAAGGATCCCGTCCATGGCTATCTGATGCTTTTCCTTCCGGCTTGCTTTCATCACATGTTTAAGTTTCTTTTTCAGATGCTTGAAGTGCCTACTGACGACTTGATTCTTGCCTTGCTTCTTTAGAAACAGGACCGGGACAGCCACAGAAGCATTGGATTCAACCAAACGTGTGTCTTGACCCGGGCTACCTACCTTGCTTTTGCTATACTCTTCTTCCTCTCTGTTTCTAGATGTGCTCGGTGCGAAGACCTCTTCGCCTGATTGGCTCGATACTGGGGAAGTTTTGAACCTCCGCAACTCCATTTTCATGCTAACTGCTTTTCGACCGTCAAAGTGTTGAGCCGAAAAAGATCCCTTGTCCTGTAAAACTTTGAGAACTAACTCCTTGTCGAGGTCAATTCTATCCAAAGGATCAGGAACAATCCCCAATCGGCAATCAGAACCATCCGTACCATCAAATGCTCGATGATCAAGACCGTATGTGGCTTTACACCTTTCAAGAAACACATCATCCTGTGGCAGAGTTTGCTCTGAGTTTTCCGATTTTCCATAAGTTCGCCTTTCTGTATCAGGGGCATCGCATGCATGTCAAAGTGATCATGTGAAGACCCGTGATGACGGGAGCCTGAGCCTGGGTGAAGTGTGGAACTGGCTTCAATCGACTGCAAGTGCGCCGGAGAGGTGGAGCTCCTGCGGTGCTGGCCCTTCCTTCTGTACTTCTCTTCCGAGATCAGCGCTTTTATCCGGGCTTTCACGGAGATCTTGGTTGCTTCTCTCTTCTTCTGGTCAACCTTAAATTTCCAGATCAGTCATTAGCTTTCAAGGAAGACTAGCCATGCAATTACTGAAATCCATTCGAACTCACTTGCAAGCTTTCGCCATCAGCATTGGTGTGCTCAGTATGATGGGCATTCTCAGTTGTTCCATTACCTAACGAAAAAGGATGATGGTCATGAAATTTTTCGAATTTTTCCATAAACTATCGTCATTCCATCTAATCTCTGCAAGAATCGTCTAGGAACATCGACCCAATTATCACACCTGGTAAATTAGTTCTTTGAGATTACTTCTTTGGAAAAGGTTCTATGCAAACTAATCGTAGGCAACTACTGATCATTAAGTTCCAAGCGTACTAGACAAATCTCCTTAAATATCTTAAGACTACCAATGGAAATCGACAGTGTCATCGATATTGAAATGGATGGGGATCGCTATTGCTTTACCTGCTGAATGCCTTCCGCCTCCTTGCCTGAAGTGCGGAAGCCTCTTCTTGACGTAATTCCACTGATGGTATTTGAGACTGTGAAGTATACTTCACGTGCACCCCTGCTGATGGTTCTCCAAATGGAACTGTGCGCTTTTGCTTCGCAAATGCTTCCCCATCTGGAAGACAGGTTGCCGCTTTTGGATCTCTCACAAGAAGAATTCAGCTTCTGGCGTGGCAGATGAACCATGTTACAGGTAATCGATCGGACGGAGAATACACGAGATACAGGACTCAAACTATGTTACCTACACACAATCCCTGAAGCATACGGCGCCACATACAAATTGGTAAATTTTGGGTTGCGAATGAAGGAGAAACTGATTGCAGTCATCTTCATAGCTGAACCCGAAAGATGCAGAATCTACGAGGGATTCAGAGAAGCATGTAGCAATCCGTTTAGACAGAACAACACACTCGACTTCTTTGAATTTGGGAAAATTAAGCAGGGTCGGGTAAAACCTGCTCATGCGATGATGGGAATGGATTTCATCAGGATATCTAAATGTAATCGATAACTTCAGCAATGACTTACTTTGATGGGTTTTTTAATTGTGATGACGGGCCTAAGTGGGCCCATCCGCACATGTTGGGCCTAAGAACCCGGCCCATAAGTTAAGGGCCCATGAATGAAGGGTTGAGATATGAAGAGGTGTTACGTTGAGGGGTTACGTTTTTTGGAGGAAACATTTTACGTTGAAGAGATACGTCTTTTGGAGAAGACGTAAGAGAGAAAAAGAAAAAAAAGGAACGTACCCTTTAGAATATGTACGTTGTTTTAGTCTCTCTCTCCCTCCAAGAAGCGTAAGAAGCTACGCTCTCAAAACAACGTTTTTTCCCCCCTTACAACAACAGTACGCTCCTCGGTAGAAAGGGATCAGGATTCTTCCTCGAACTTTAACATTGGTGTTTAATCTGTGGAAAATAAGGTACGCTCGTTTCCATGGTGTATCTTTGATCGGTGATACATGTGATTCCTGGGCTCGTCTTCCACATTCGTTTTAGGGGTTCGATTGAGTGTCGGACCGGTTTTAGAGAATTCGTTATTCCCAACATTGGTATCAGAGCCATCGTTCATGTTTCCCGATCCCTTTTCATGTTTATGATTTGTTTTTGATTGAATTTTCGTGAAACACCGTCGTCGGCCGATCGGGGACGAAAAAATCCCGACACCCGCGTACTGTTCACCCGGTTATGTGATTTTCTGTAAGTCAAAATTTGTTTTTGATAACGTAGGGTCGAAGCTCTCATCGATACGAGAAAATCGAGTGGCGGATTGCCGCCGGACGCGCCGCCACGCGCGGCCGGAAGGAACCATTGCACACGCTCAATTCGGTCTTCCTTAGGCGCGTGTGACGCACGCGCCGTTTCGGCCTAGGCGCGTGCGACGCACGCACACGATCGCTGGCGTGTGCACGGCACGCGCTAGATGACGTCAACGTGACGTGTTCCCAGATGACGTCAGTGTGACATCATCCCGCGCATGCGCTCGACACGTGCTGGTCGATTCATCCGACCGGCTCGACGGCCCGACCGGTCCGACCCTATGCGACCCGACCCGATAGCCCGTTGACCCGTTGACCCGATTGACCTGTCGACTCGACCAATTGACCATTGACCCCTTTGACCGTTGACCCCTTGACCATCGTTGACCACCGTTGACCTTTGTTGACCACCATTGACCGGCATTGACTGGAATTTTTTTTTTTTTTTTGTATTTTCCAATTTGTTCTTTGTGGATTATAAGTAATCCCTTTTTTTTTTTTCTTTTTTTTCATTCTGCATTTGTTGCATGAACCATGGAAAATTCTGTATTTTCTCTTTTATTCATTGTGGATTATAAGTAATCCATTTTTGTTCTGTATTTGTTGCAGAAATTATGATGTGTTATGCACGCATACCTGCATTTCCAAGAACGGACGAAGAAAATGCAAGACCTAAAGGGCTAATGACAGAGTTAGCTAATTATCAGTGGAATGACGGTGATGTAATATCACACGTGGTCAAGGTCAATCAGATAATACAAAAAATCATCTGGAATGGTTATCCTACGCCGGATTTTGAAAAGGTGCCGGCCTTAATGAACACTCTTCCACCTGAATGGCAAGCAGTATTAGATCGCCTATGGGAGATCAACGTGGTCCCGTATTATAGGAGGCTTACAGTAGCTTTTGTAAGAGAATATTATAGGATCGAGTTAACCAAAACTTCAACCCTTGGGATAAGTGCCACATGACACAGAGTGAATGCGCCTTGGAGGTGGCATAAGAGCTCTCCAAAAGTTTTTCCGTTGTTGGCTAATGTGCTTTCAGATTTCTTAGAGAATTTTACTGATAAATTAGAAGAGATTTTCCCAACTTATTTCTTAGATTAGTTTGAGATGTTTTAGGTGTAAATATCTCTTTCTATGTTGATATTTTTGCTCTGAATATATTACTTAGTGTAATTGACATGTTTAATTATTGAAAGTTTAATGTTATTTATTGTTGTAAATTAGTATGTTAATTTATAATTAGTTACGGGAAGTTCGAGAAAGTTTTAGCGACTTTTTTGAACTTATTTTGCATAAAAGATTATATTAATGATAGTTTTAAGTTAGGATTTTTTGGATGATGATTGGAAACATAGTGACATTTTGATTCTGAAACCTTACTTGAAATTATTCATTAATATGATGGGTCTATGTAAAATGCATGCATAAATGATAGGCATTAATAATCGTGCATATGTGTATGATATGTTCAGATCGATGGCTTCAGCAACTAAGAACATAATTGCTGATTTGAACAAAGAAGACAAATTGAACGGCGAGAATTGTGAAATATTGAATATGAAAATTCAATATGTGCTTGAAAAGCAAGAATCACTAAAAGCTTTTGACCATGTTATGGAAGATCTTGAGGATGCTATGTGCCACCTTGAGCTAGCAGAGGACCACCTAAAGGCATTTGAGCGGGAAACAGACATTTGTTGTGTTGTTTCTAGCTCAGAAGGGGCTTCGAGCTCTAAGTGCAAGCGCATTGATTCGTTCAATATGTGGAAATGCAAGGGATCAAGTCCTTCTTGCAAGAAACCAAGAGCTAACCAACATAAGAGAGGAAAACGTCATCAAGTGAAGAGTATTTCAAGAGTGAAGTGTTACAACTATGACTAGAAGGGTCACTACGCTCGCGACTGTCGCGAGTCAAAGAAGGTTCTCACCCCTTGTACTCTTAAGAACTTCGCTAATGTGTCAAGTTCTGTATTCTTAGCTGAATCTAATCCTTTGTGGACCGTAGATTCGGAAGCAACAGACCATGTAGCGAAGGATAGAGAATCATTCGTGGAATTCCGTCGAATACCAATTGGAACTAAGTGGATCCATGTAGGAAATAACTCCAGAGCAAAAGTAAAAGGGATTGGCACCTGCCAACTGAACATGCGTAGTGGACGCACTTTGTTCCTACATGATGTATTGTATGCTCCGGAGATTCATCGGAATTTAGTGTCTGTTTTAGTGTTGGTTAAACTTAGTTTTAACATGAACTTCCATAATAATGGTGTGGATTTGTATTTGGATACAAATTACTATGGTTGTGGTTATTTTCTTGATGGTTTTATTGTATTGAATGTTGACTATGGTAATGTCAATGTTTGTTATTCCCTTTTCACATTTTCTAATTCATATGATAATGATGTGAATGTGTGGCATGCTAGACTTGGTCATATTGGCCAACAACGTATGAATAGACAAGCTAAAGAGGGTTTGTTGGGCAACATTAAAAAAGTCAATTTGCTCATATGTGAGCATTGTCTAGCAGGGAAAACGATAAGAAAACCATTTGGAAAAGGCACAAGAGCTGAATTTCCTTTGCATTTGATCCATTCTGACGTTTGTGGTCCAATGAATGTGAGAGGAAGGCATGGGGCTATTTATTTCATCACATTTATAGATGATTATACTCGATTTGGATATGTCTATTTGATTTCTCATAAATCTAAATCATTGAGTTGTTTCAAAAGGTTTATGAACTTGGTAGAAAATCAATTAGACAATAAAATAAAAGTATTGAGATCCGATCGAGGTCGAGAATATTTGTCTGATGAGTTCAGAAATTTATGTGATTAAAAAGGAATAGAAAGACAGTTGTCTATTCCATATACTCCTCAACAAAATGGTGTTGCAGAGAGAAGGAACAGAACCCTATTGAAAATGGTTAGGTCCATGATGGCGCATGTTAACTTACCTATCACATTTTGGAGTGATGCGTTGTTAACTGCTGCCTATATACTTAACCGAGTGCCTTCTAAATCAGTTACTTCCACTCCATGTGAGTTATGAACAGGTAAAAAACCGAACTTAAGTTTTCTTAAACCATGGGGTTATGCTGCCTATACTCATGAGCCCTCTCACAAGTTTGGGAAATTGGATCCCAGAGGAAAGAAGAGTATTTTCATAAGATACTCTGAACACTCGAAAGGGTATGTATTCATAGGTGAGCAGGAAAGTGGAAGTATAACTGAATTCGAATCACGGGATGTCACATTCTTAGAGAATGAATTTCCTAAGAAGGGCGACATAGGTGAGGATTACTCCCTATTTGAAACCTTGGATCTAGATGATAAATTTAGTGGAGTTCGTCCAAGTGGGAGTAACATGAGAAGTGATGAATTTAATTCAACTTACTCTCAATTACAACCACATGATGAAACGATATCGTCATTATCTGATCCGAGTGGGAGCATAATGGGGAATGATGTACAAAGTGTACAATATCCCATACGGCGAACAAGTCGCAAAAGTATTCCCCGTCGACGCTTTGACATTGAAGGGGAAACTTTTATGGTTGCTCCACAAGATGAAAATGAGCCAAGAAATGTTAATGATGCTCTAAATTGCCCTAGTAAGGAAAAATGAATGCATGCAATGGAAGAGGAGATGGAGTCAATGAAGTCAAACCATGTTTGGGAACTAGTTGACCTTCCAAAATGACGCAAAGTTATTGGGAACAAGTGGGTTCTCAAAATAACCGTAAAGCTGATGGCTCGATAGAAAGGCATAAAGCTCGCATTGTGAAGGGATATAATCAACATGAATGAATTGATTATGAAGAAACATTTTCTCCTGTAGTGAGATTTACCTCGATTCGCATTATTCTGGCAATAGTGGCTAGTATGGATCTTGAATTACATCAAATGGATGTAAAGACTGCTTTCCTCAATGGAGAATTAGATGAAGAAATTTATATAGAACAACCTACTGATTTCATTATGGAAGGCTAAGAAGGAAAGATATGTCGACTTTTGAGATCGATATATGGCCTTAAGCAGTCGTCGAGATAATGGTATATACGTTTTCATAATGCCATAATGGCATATGATTTTATAATGATAGATGAGAATCATTGTGTATATATCAAAAGATCCAAAAATCAATTTGTGATCATATCATTATATGTTGATGATATACTAATTGCCGGAAGTAATATGGAGTTTGTTAATACTGTCAAGAGTTGGTTATCTTCCAACTTTGAGATGAAAGATATGGGTGATGCTGCATACATTCTTGGAGTTAAGATTTCAAGAAATCGTTCGAAGAGATCATTATCTCTTTCGCAAGAAACATACATAAATAAAGTTCTTGAACGATTTCGTATGCAAGATTGTAAACCCATGGATACTTTTATTGCAAAAGGTGAAGGATTGAGCCATAGACTGTGTCCAAGGACTCCACAAGAAAAGGAACAAATGAAACATGTTCCTTATGCTAGTGTTGTGGGATGCTTAATGTACGCTATGATATGTACAAAACCTGACATATGTTTTGCAGTTGAAATGGTGAGTAGATACCAATCCAATCTAGGTCAAGCACATTGGAAAGCCATTAAAAGAATACTGAAGTATCTAAAGGGAACTGCTAATTACAAGCTGAATTACCAAGGAAAGGATCTGCGACTTGAAGGCTATTCAGATGCTGATTGGGGTGGAGATTTAGATGAAAGGAAATATACCTCTGGTTTTGCTTTCTTACTGAATAATGATGCCATATCTTGGAGCAGTAAGAAGTAAACGTGTATAGCCTTGTCCACGATGGAAGCTAAGTTCGTGGCATTATCAGCAGCAGTACAAGAAGGTGTTTAGCTTAAGAGATTTTTGGATCATTTAGGTGTTATTGGATATGTTGGAAATCCATTATTGGTTAACTGTGATAGCCAAGCAGCTATAGCGTACACCAAAGATCCAAAATATCATGGCAAGACCAAACATATAGATACCAAGTATAATTTTGTCAAAGATATGGTTGCACGAAAATATGTGAACTTACAGTACATTTCTACGCATAGAATGGTAGCAGATCCTATGACAAAGCCAATACCTAGAGATGTGTTTTGTGGTCATGTAAAATTTCTAGGACTGCGTAGAGGTTGATGTATTGAATATTGTAATTTCCCTGAAGTGTTCACATTTAATGAATTTGTGTTTTTTAATCATTAATGCCTATGAATCTTTGTTTGACGTTTATGCATCTTAATGCTTAATGCATTATATAAAGTTGAGAGTATGTCGGACAGATGAAAGATTAGCCCACTCACACGGGTAATCATCTCTATTTACTGTGTGATAAATAGAGATGTGACGGTTTTTAAACTTATTATCTATGTGATAATTGAGAGCTCAAGCTTAAAATACATAAGTCACCTTAACTGAGTGTTAAGATAAGGACATAATATTTACTATGTCTGAAAGTAAAATAAGTAAAATAACCCACATATTTTACTTTATCTGTCTATGATGCCAGATGTGAGTTCTGATGAATTTTGTGAATGAGTAGATATGTGAACTCAAGTTAGACATTATGTATGTCTGAACTATCATTTGTACGGTATTGATGGTGTAGACATACGCTCCATGGGAAAGGAGTTAATACCGTAATACGTATTTCATACTATGTATGGTATGAGACGACCAATCAGAGTGGCAAAAGTTTGATCTCAACTTTTATGCCGTGTGAGACTCTTGAGGAAAAAAGTTCCTCAATTTAGTACCCTCATGACTCTTACTTATTCTCAAAATTTCTATTTAGTGTTTGCTATCTTAGGATGTTGCCAATGATCATGAATTGATTCGATCTAATGGGACATTTCTAGAAAAGCAAGCTGAACTGAAATTGAGAGTTTGAAGGAAAGAGGAAGATCGAATTTGGAGAATCACATTCTAGTTTTGTATTCACTGGTCGACCAATTATGATTATTTTTGGGATAATCATAATTATAAATACAATATATCATTGTTTAAAAAGAGATCGAGAAATATAAATGTGATCGATCGATCTAGGGTACTGCATACTAAATCTACTCAAAGTGTGATGTCCATTATGAGCTGCTATATATTCCTAACAGATGTATGGCAACGAGCTCTTAAAGTATGTTGGTCGCACGGATTATTCACCAATATGAATGTTGCAGAGAGGTAAAGAGGATCATGTTCGGCCCACCATGTGCGAGTGGGAGATGATGGGTTTTTTAATTGTGATGATGGGCCTAAGTGGGCCCGTCTGCCCATGTTAGGCCTAAGAACCCGGCCCACAAGTTAAGGGCCCATGAATGAAGGGTTGAGATATGAAGAGGTGTTACGTTGAGAGGTTACGTCTTTTGGAGGAAACGTTTTACGTTGATGAGATATGTCTTTTGGAGAAGACGTAAGAGAGAAAAAGAAAAAAAAAGGAAGGTACCCTTTAGAGTATGTACGTTGTTTTGGTCTCTCTCTCCCTCTAAGAAGCGTAAGACGCTACGCTCCCAAAACAACGTTTTTTCCCGCCTTACAGCAACAGTACACTCCTCGGTAGAACGGGATTAGGATTCTTTCTCGAACTTCAACATTGGTGTTTAATCTGTGGAAAACAAGGTACGCTCGATTCCATGGTTTATCTTTGATCGGTGATACATGTGATTCCTGGGCTCGTCTTCCGCATTCGTTTTAGGGGTTCGATTGAGTGTCGGACCGGTTTTAGGGAGTTCGTTATTCCCAACATACTTATTGTTCATTTCGTTGTAACATCATTTGCACAAATAAACGACTTCCAGTTATTCAGTGTAACAGCAAGCAACATTCAATGTACAATCCACATGATTAAAGATTGAGTCATGGATGAAATGAGCGATCATGATGCCTTGTGGATGAAGAAACAAACAAACAAGAAGAACGAAAGAAAACAGCATTGTCGATTACCTCTCGCAGTGATCACGACGCCATGTAAACGATTGATTGCTAGTATCATCGTCCGATCAGCCAATTCACAACAACGTTTGGCCATTTATTTGCAGAAAATCTTCCTATCGGAGAGAAAGGAAGGAGAGAGAATCTGGGTGAGGTCGGGACATGGCCAAAGGGAGAAGAAGAAGAATGGAGGAAGGCAAAAGAATGATGAGAATAGGAATTTCAAAGTTCGGACCAAACCCGGCATTTTCGGTATCTCGTCCGATTCAATACATTGTTGCCGCTTTCAACTGTATCAACTGCCATCTCCTATCTCACTCGCACATGTAGCTGTTTTTTTTTGCCCCTTAGCTTATTGGGAAAAAAAGTAACTTCTCACGGCTGATTGTGAAAAATATAGCCATTACAAATGTAGGGACTATACCGTTGAATAATGGTGACGGGTATTGAGTCATAGTGAAACGAAAAATAAATATGTATAAATTAAGATTCACACGAGTGCTCGATGAACCTATAAAAAGTCATCGTGTAGACTTTTGGTTGGGAAAATTATCCTATTAGTCTTAAAATTATTATTATTATTATTATTATATATATATATATATTATTATATATATATAAATCTTTCAAAACCTTTTTTTGTCAATTTAAATCTAAATATTTGTACAAAATTTCAATATAATCCTTATAATAAATTCTCATAGAAAATCATAGACATGGTAGTGTGCCATGTAGAAAGGCTTGATGATAACTAGATAGCCATGTTAGCCATTTCTAGCAAAAATTGACAGAAATGATTATATTGAAATTTCACGCAAAGCCTTAAGACTAAATTGGCAAAATTTTAAATACATGGAGAATACAAAACTTTTAATAAAGTAAAAGTCTCAATCCTATAATGAATATTCAGATTAGTGATTCCAATCATCGAACGTCATAATAACTGCAGAATCGCGTGAAGACATGGATTAAGAAAAATACAAAATCTTGTTTCAAGTTTCAGATTCTACCTATGTAAAACCTGAAACCTACACATCGAAATAAGTTCATGAAATTTTAGAACTTTGGACATGCCCTGCATACCCTAGAACTTGAAACTAGACAGGTTCCATCGATCTGATACTTTGATTTCAAGTTCTATTCTAAAACCATACTCACCCCTACTCCCCTACTAGAAATGATCGCTTTATCGTTTGAAATAATTAGTTAATGGAAAATATTTACATAACCAACAACAATTTATATCTAAATATTTTCATAAATGATAAAAAAAAAATTATTCATTCATTTTTATAAGTGATACAAGTAATCATTCTTATATAAGTTATTTTTGCGAAGTCTTGCTCATAATTTCGTCAAGTTGGGTTAGACCAAGTCTGGTCAGAGATAAAACACTAAGGCTTTAATTCGGCCTTAAGCAAGCGCCTCCCCTTTAATGGCCTAGACTTGGTCAAGCCCATAGGTTCACTAATCACAATCTACAATCATTGATTGGGGACAACATGGGCCTATCAGCCCATCCCCGATTAAG
The DNA here is from genome assembly GCA_014182575.1 of Eucalyptus decipiens. Lineage (NCBI taxonomy): Eukaryota > Viridiplantae > Streptophyta > Magnoliopsida > Myrtales > Myrtaceae > Eucalyptus > Eucalyptus decipiens. The sequence continues at coordinate 39,085,715 of CM024619.1, forward strand.
AAGATGAATAAAAAGTTTTGCATCTAATTCAAATTAATTCCACTCAATTTGACCATCGCTTGCTGCCATCTCTCAATAGAGCTAGCAATTATTGTCTTCATATTTTAATTTTATTGTCATAGTGTTTAATTGATATTTTACCCCAATATCGTGTCATATTCCCAAAAATAATAATAATAATAACAACAACATACAATCTTTTATAAAGCGTGTAAAAAATATATTTAAATTTATACTCACATATCCAAATATGTCTATACGTTTTTTTCACTTGAGATGGTCAATTTGCGAATGACGAGCTTCACATTAGTGCATTAGCGCATTCACATGATTTAACGGTTTAACCTCGAACACGTGCAACAATATAGGTCCTATGTATGTACCATGTAGACTAATGTGTTGGAAATTGTCAGTCAAATAGCTAGCATCACATGCATTCCATTCATCACAGCTTAACTCACATGCACCGACATTATTTAATGTTATTTCATTTTGCCTTCATTATTTTTTTAGAGAAATTTCCTAAAACATGCCTCACTTTTCATCCCATAATTAAAAATAAAATAAAATAATGCTGTCTTTTCGAACACCAGAATTCCATCTGTACACTAAGTAGATCTCCCACCACACCGAGAAAATATTCGGTGGTTGGCAATCTCTATGTCACCATGGCAACGTTTCTGTTCCTCAAAATTTCTGTTCTTTGGTTCCCCGGAACAAAAAAAGAACAGAAACCTGTTTGGTAACGCCAAGTTGTTTTTCTATTCCCGGGAATAGAAAGTTAGCCCGGGAATAGATTTGGAGCAGAAATGAGAAGCAAAAAAAATTTGCTTCTTGTCCCGGGAACAATTTCTAGAAATAAGCTGATTTTCTTTTTTAATTTTCTTTTATTTCCTTTTCTTGCCGCGACCACTGTCAACCGCCCGGAGCCATCGCCCACCGTCGCCGCCGCCGGTCGCTGACCGCCGCTGCCGCCATCTCCGGCGCCGCCCGCCGTCGCCGCCGGCCGGTCACTCCGGCCGGTGGCGATCCGTCGGCAAGAATAAAAAATGAATAAATACAAACAAGAAATTGTTGCGTTACCAAACGCATTCTATTCTTTTTATATTCCAAGAGTAGAAATTTTGTGTCGTTACCAAACGGGTTCTTTTACTCAGAAATTATTCCCCCGAGCAGAAATAGAAAAGAACCATTTCTGAAAAAAAAAAACTCTTCCCGGGAAGAGAAGCGTTGCCATGCGCAGCCTATGTCACCAGCTCGCGTGGCATGCGTAAATCTAGCTGGTCCACTGAAAAATTGACGCGTGTTCTCTGACATGGAATATGTATGAAATATTAAAATAGGAGGGGCGCTTTCTTTTCTCCCCTCTGGCAGACGGCTGACACAAGCAACAATAAATGTTTGTCTCCCGCTTAAAAACTCTCTCTCATCTTTTGAATTTTCAAGGCTTCTTTAGCGGGGCGCTCTCTCTCGCGTCTTTTCTTTCCAAGGGCTTCAATTCACTTGCTCTCTCTCTCTCCTCTCTTCGGAGAAGAGACGAGATTTTTTTTCATCCATTTTCTCCAGAAAAGCGAACATTGAAGCCATTTCCATCAACACAAGGCTTCCATCTTATCTTCCTCTCCCGAGGCCCTTTCTCTATCCCTTGCTCATCTCCAGCCCTCCCCTCCTCCTTCCTCTCCTTCGTCCTCGTCGCATTTCCGGCTCTGCCTCCAGAAATCGCCAACTGGCTTGGGTCCTAATTTCAGCTTGGGTACATCGTCAACCACCGGAAGCAAAAGAGGCTTGCAAGGCTGGTTATTCAAGTGGCGGCACTAACTTTTGGGGTCTCGACGACGGCCGCGAGATATATTGTGGCGAAGGAGAGAGAGGAGTGATATTCTTCTTTTTATCCTTTGCATTTTCTTGTAACTCTAGGCTAATTGGATGAGCTTGCTTGAGATGTCATTTTATTTAAAGTAGTTCGATTAATTTGATTAGAAAAGGAGATGATGGTCTGCCCATTTACAAAGTCCTCTTTTTGGTGTGGTGTATATCATCGTCCTCATTGGGAAATGCCGATTGTCCAAGTACGGGTTATCTAGCTAAACTCCATAACCCGGTTTATTGATCTTTCAGTTTGAAGGCGCTTCTTTCGTTGTAGCACATTTTAAGTAAAAATGAAAGGGAAGGACGATTCTGCCTTTGATTTAACTCCATGAACATGGGACTTGCCACATTATGCCTTGATTCCAATAGAATACATGAGAAACGCTTGAGAGAGAGAAGGGAGCAAGTATCTTTACCAATGGCACCTCAAACTAGCACAATGTTGAATCGCAATACTAATCATCAAAAACCATCCATTTTATTGATATCCAGATCATGCTCTTGATATCCGCATGCTACAACTATCGGAAACTCCAGGACGAGAAGGGAAGCCACTGTATGATCATATTGAATGAATGAACAAAGACGCCCATCACAGCATTAGGACATAGATCATGTATGTTGAACGACTTTCATAGCCTCAACAATGGAAAATAATTTTTTTTTCCAATGAAATTAGTGGGTGGATCACTCCGTGTACATAAGGTTAAAACATTATATACATGCCGATACAGCAGCTCGATCCTTAAATCTTCTTTTCACGAAATGGATAGAAGTCTCATAAGCTTCTAACCCAGGCAGAGTTTGGTAACTCAAGCAATTACAGAATGGAAGTGGCTAAGATAAAAGAACTTATTTCGTATAAACCTGCAAGGCAGTATGTTTGTACATGTAAAGAATGAATAGAATGTTTGTGAGAGCCTCAATGCGCTCCTTTTCATCTTCCCCACAAGGCCTATGATCAAATGTGAGCCTTTGCAGTGCCAGCTCTACAAAGAACAGATCGAAAATCTCCAGCATTATACACGAAGTGGTTGCCCCTTCCAATCAACGAGTTACACCGCATGAGCCGCCTCGTGATTCCTCGTTCAAAAAATTCAAACTTGTCTTTAGGTAACCATGCTTCACAGTTGTCTTTGTTTCATCCTCGTCTCTTCTCACCATTTCATCTACGATATTCTTATTAAAATTTTCCGCTGCAAACTTAGCAGCCATTCCACCTCCAAGCCCATCAAATTTACAAAAGAACACCTGCATACTGAAAGTAGCACAATCAGCTCGGCGTCCTATTGCATGTAGAAGAGGGCTATAACAAACTAAGTAACCTAAGCTTCCAACCAAATTCTTTCTGGAGACTGCAACTGACTCCCACTCTCTGTGCCCTCGTCGTCCGAAGTTTCGCCATTTGCTTGATCTGTGTTGGTGGAAATCGCTTCAAAGTTCGCTTTTCTGGAGAAGATGACGAACAAAAATCTCGTCTCTTCGTCTCTTCGTTGATCGAGTGAGAAACCAGCAAAAATTTCTCCGGAGAGAGAGAGAGCAGGTGAAGAGAAGCCCTTGGAAAGAAAAGAGGAGAGAGAGCGCCCCACTAAAGAAGCCTCGAAAATTCAAAAGATGAGAGAGAGTTTCTAAGCAGGAGACAAAACATTTATTGTTTGCTTTGTCAGTCGTCTGCCAGAGGGAGAGAAAAGAGCGCCCCTCCTATTTTAATTTTTCGTTTTCTACATATTACATGTCAGAGTACACGCGTCAATTTTTCAATGGAGCCAGCTTGGTTTACGCATGCCACGCGAGCTGATGACGTGGTGATTGCCAACCACTGAATATTTTCTCACCCACCACACCCCATCTTTGCTTCCACCACGTATCTCACCGCCCGAAACCGCATCAACCTCCTCCTGCCCCGCCGTTGACCCCCCTCTTACCTCGCCGGTTGATCCAGATCCTCAGCGATGGCCTCGAGCTTCAAGCTCATTTTAGCGCAGCCATGGCCGTGAGCTCCAACACTCCAACGATCACGGTCATCAGGTCCCCGGCTATGATTTTGAGCTACCATGGACACAAGCTCCTAGCTTCATTGGCATGGCCAAAAAGCCTAGAACTCGATCCCGAGAGAGAGAGAGAGAGAGAGTGGATTTCGATTGAATCTGCAGGCAGAGGAGAGAGACGAGTGCATGCGAAAATAGTGATGGCAGAATCGTAGGTGGACAGTCTTATTAAAGGTATAACGTTTTGCATCTTTTAAAACGAATGCACGTGAAATTTTAAAACATGTTATAATTTATCCTTTCCTCTTTATAATTTCAGAACAATCTAGCAAGCAGGAGTGATCAATTTTAAGGTAAGCTGGTTCCTAATTTGAAATTAAAATTCATATCAAAAGAGACTATTCTCCATTCGTGACCGAGAACGGGCCCATCTCCACATGCACCCACCTGAAACCAATCCGATTCTCGAGTTGATCTAGAAACCGACCATACCTCCTTTGCAAACAAAGCTGTAAAATTATTAAGAACCAAGGTCAAGAGGCATCATTCCACGAGTGAGGCGCAAGCACCAATATCGAGAGAGCCAAGTTCAAACGAGAAAAGAATAGAAGTTAAATTGGGAAATCTGAACTAATAAGAATTTAAAAACAAATTCCAATCCAGACAAATCCGGATCAACACCTAAAATTGGACGGATATTCACCGGTTTCCACTTTTAGGGCGAATCGGACTCGCTTCCACGAACTACCCAGAACCCTACCCAGAACCGATCGATTCAATTGTTATAACCCAGTTCTCGATTCAGTTCGGGGCTTACCCCTACCAGCAAGATCCTTTTAAACCTGAGTTCAAGATCACATTCCTGCGTTTTTCCGGCATCAACCCTTAACCTCCTCCACATCTCTTCAGTGTCGAAGTTGAGATTCTTTTACGGTCACTGCAATTCTCTCTGTCGCCACTCTGCCACGCTCGCTTATCGATATATTCTCTACGGAAATCACATGCTCGCCCTTCGAATATTTCTATTTTTTTATGCTCGAGAGATATTTACAGTGATCCTAAAAACTGAAGCTAAGCTAACCCCTGTAGTCTACTCTTATCGCAAAGAGAATGAGAGGAGCAGAGAATCAAGGGAAGCTCATTTGGCCAAAACAGACAACGGAAATGCACTGGTTACTGCATTTATACATACGAGATGCACACCTACCCATTACAGCCGAGATACAGAGAGGTCGCGAATATGACAAACTACACACCAAAGCGCAAAAGTGCGGGCCTTATTTCTCCCTTTCTTTCCTCGATCTAGCTGCCGGGATTAGGGACCGGTAGGGCGGTGGCGGTTCGGCAACGGCTCATTTGTTGCAGGTGCACGGGTTGCAGATGCAGTTGGACCCGCACTTGCACCCGTTCTCCGCTCCCGCGACGCCCTTCTCTCCTTCCACCATCTTCTCCCTGCGTTGGGCAAGACAAAAGCTCGCAAATTTTTATACCCTTCCCTCGGATCGAATCACTGGGAAAACGAAGAACAAAGGAGGAAGATCTCGAGCACGTACTCTTTCCCAGGCGCAGAGCCCCCAGGCGCGGAGCCCCCCACGACGGTCTCACCGCCGCTCTTCTCGGCGTAGCTCGTGTCCGGATACATCTTGCACCTGCGTCACCACCACCATGTCCTTAATTATTTGGCTATATCAACGACCAGCTAATATCATCGCACAAGCAACCGCTCTGCGTATTCGGAAAGAGCCAGAATTTTTCGGCGAAAGCATGCAAGAACCGAATCAACATATATTTGAGATCTGTTTATGTCATCTCGGAAAAATTATCAACGCATCCATCTACATCCACGCTAGGGAGGACAGGAGAGAGACTCACCCTCTGCAGCCTTGACCGCATTTGCAATCGGAGCCGCAGCCACAGTTCCCTCCACAGCACGACGACATATTTTTCGATCGGTTCTCCCAGACGACTTTCCCTCCGGAACGCGGCCAGCGACGGTAATTATAGAGCCCGGGAGAGAGAGGAGCGAAACGGGAGGCCTGCCGTCCACTTGTCAGGATCCGTCTCGGCCCATGTACCGATCTCTCGTCTTCTCCTTCGCGTCGCTTTCCGCCGATTTCTCGAGATCGTCGTACCTTCCGGAGCTCTAGAGCGCCTTCTATCGATGTCCGCATTTCCGACGGCCTCCGATCTAACGATGTTAAGCTCATAATCCTATCTGTAAAAATTAATCGATGCGTGGACGCATGTGATTGAACCGGCAGGTACAGGTTTTTTCAGTCTCGTGAAAAGAGCCAAAAAATCCGATATGATATGAACCTTATCGAGACGCATTAAAATAAATTACATGTACCTTGGGTGGATTTCCTTGCTTGATTCGACGTATTCATTATCGCTAGAAAGTCCAACTCGGAGTAAACATATGCATTTAAAAAGTACAAAAACCCTTCGATATAGTTATATTAACATCTATAGGTGTGCACTAGTAATAGACCTATTAAATGAGTAAATCTAGCTGAATTTGAATTAAGTTATAAATAGTTTGACTCAAATTTAGTTATTTAACCCATTTATCACCTATTTACCATAATGCAAATTTCTTTACCTATCCGACTCAACTCACACATGACCCGACCCAACTCATTTAATCAAATTTATGAGATATTATTTCTTATAATTTTTTAAAAAACAGTATTACTAAAATATTTTCATGCAATTCAAATTTATTGAATAATATTTTATAAAATCTTTAAAATAATAGAGGTTTCGTTTGTTTATTGGAAAATGTTTTCCAAGAAAAAAAACAATATTTTTTTATGATTGCAAATAAATTCATCTTTATTTTAAAAAAAATTGATTTTTTTTTAATTTTTATTTGCCAAAGCGATGGCTACGACTAGCCATAAGCAAGCTCGAGCCTCGCTAAACGTCGATAAGCTTGAGCTCACCCGAGGCCAACAAGTCTCGAGCCTTGCTAGATTGGCGAGGCTTGAGCCTAGCCAAACATAAATGAGGCCTCGACCTTGCCCCATCGGAGACCTCGAGCTTGAGTCTTGTGCGGACATTGGTGAGGCCTCGGCCTCGCTCGATTGACTCGAGCTCGCCCAAGGACGGTGGCTTGTTCCTCGCTTAGCCGGTCACTAGCCATCGGAGGAAGATGGAAGAAGGAAGAAGAAAAAAGAAAAAAGAAAAATAAATATAATTATAATTATAATTATAATTTCAATTTTTTTTAAATAATATTGTAAAGCTGAAGAGGGAGAGTATGTGTATGGGCCTTGAGTTGGAAACTGGTCATAAACTCAACCCATTTAATCTCATTTATTTTTACTTTTAAAATTTCAAACCCATTTAAGAAAGGTTCTACAAAATTGAAGTGATCAATTTACAACCTACTTATTTTAAATGGGTCATATATGGGTTAAGACTCATTTTGATAAGTCTAATCAGTAGCATAACACGGATGAAGTCGACTGCATCCTGTTAGGATACATGTGTGAGTTGTTTTAGAAAAGTCTCATATCGGATAATTAATGTGGTGTATAGCAATTAATATATTATAGTTGGCCTATAACTAATTGGCTTAAATTTTTAAGTGAATGTGGGTTCAACTGGATATATTAACAGGCTCGAATTTGGGCTCCCTCTTAGTTATCTCCCGAGATAAAGGTATTAGACTTTCCCCTGTGCAAAACAATTTCATATTTGAGTTGTTCATTTGGGGTTTCAAGCTCGTATGGACTCGATTTATGACCACCTATTTAGACGATCTTCCACATCCTAAAAAGGTTAGTGTGCATTAGTTAGGATAAGGTAAGTCTCTAATTTAATGCCTGGATAAGAACTGAACGTGGATGCGATGCTCTCGTGGCTCCGTTGTTGCGAAGCAAAGCAAACGCCATGTCCTCTATTTGATTAAATCCTTGTAGAGAACATAAATAGACCAGAGAGTGCATGTGAGCTCTCGTAGAAAAGTCACATTGAAGAATCATTGTGGTTTAAAACATTGTTAATATAGATTAATTTGTCTGTTAATCATTAGCTTAAGCTATTAAGTGAATGTAAGTCTGATTGGATTTCCCTAAGTGAACATATCAAGTTTCTGCTGTGCATTCCTAATAAGTTGTCTGTTGCCCGAACTAAATTTCTATCTGCATGGAGGAGGGGGTGTGCCGACCACCAATTTCCCGTCCCATCCGATCGTCCTTGTAGAGCCAAGCATCATCAGTTTCCTTTTGCTCATGGGAGAACACGAGATACTCATGGAGACCAAAATCAATGCGTAGGTCGTGTATCTACATATGGACAAACAACAACATTAGCACGTCGCAATCGAATAGTCAATGCCCATTTGTTCTTCCTCCCTCCTTATTGTGGAGATCTAATCCAATTTTCGTTTGTAACTCCAGATTTGAATTAGTGGAAAGCATGCAAAGCTTTTCTTTTATTCCGTTTATCAGCCATTATAGAGTTTTGGGCAATCGAATTCAAAACTTCTTATCTAAAAGCTTAAACCTTTGGTCTTAGACATATGTGTTGTTTCGTAGTTTTATGCTGTTGTACTCTCTCTCATATGTGCTCTCATATTTCGTCTAAAGCCGAAGTGCAAAAAATAATTATACAGTAGGCAACTAAATAAGGAGCGAGAACATTGGAACTTAGATTATTCTCCATACAGTTGAATCACGTTACAAGTATCGATCTACTGGAGAATACACGAGGTATAGGACTAGGACGATATTAGACACAAAGCATACGGTTTGGATACAAATTAGTAAATTATGCATTGTGAATGAAGGAGAAACAGATTGCCACCATGGCAATTCCTCTAGAGCATATAAGCGTTTGGAGCTAAACCTGAAAGATGCAGAATCTTTGGGGAATATAAAGATGTAGAAATTGCTTACAAAAAATCTATTTAGATGGAAAAATTACTAGATTAGTCCTAAGTTTATTATGGGGATGCTAATTCAATCTTAACTTTTTTTAATATTATCAATATAGTTCTAACCTTTGCATAAAATTATGACATACTCCAACCAATTTTTACCTCACAATACCGACATGGTGGTTTGGTCATTGTTGATCATCTTACATGGCATGATTGGTGATTTGACGTTGAATCTGATTGCTTTGACAAAGGAATGAGTGAGCAACTAGGGGAGGATGAAGTAGAGGCTACTGTGAGAAAAGGAAAGGTCGGAAAGGTCCCTCTATGTACCAGATTGAGCCCAAGTTTTGAAACCTGGTGCAATGGAGCTTGGACTGTGTTAAAAAAATAAACAACTTCATCCGGAGAGCTTGTTCCACCAATGCCATTGCAACAGCAATTAATCTATGGACAAGGAGGATAAGGCCAAGCAAGTAATGTCTCTTCTGCAATGAAACTGAAACAGATAAGCATGCACTCCTGCTTTGTGAATGGACCTGAGTAAAGGAATCTGGTTTAGCTAACGCCACAAACAGATGTTTGAGTGTTCTAGAAGCGAAATGAGTTGCATGCCAACCAGATATTCTGAAAGCAACCTAACTACATAAATTATTTAGCATCACATAAGAGATGGGAGGTCTCGAGTTCAATTCGACGCCGTCTCCTAAATTCTTGTTCCATGCTTTGCATATTTTGTAGGGTATGCGACCCTTTGCGCTCTAATACCAATTGTTGTATATGCGGAAGCATTGTGGTGATAACACAAGAGAATTATAATAGACAACAAAAAACACACTCGATATGCTAAACTGCGTTACAAATATAGTACTTAGAACAATCGCTCAAACACAACTTTTACAATATACTCTCTCACACCACGTACTCAAAATACTCACACTCAAACTAGCTGATACATGCACATACACGGCTATTCTATCTTTCCTTTCCAATCATGGAGGGATAATTTGCTCATACAGAACTACTGAGGCTGCAATGCCTCTCAGTTAGAAGTTCACCGTTGCACCTGGTGACTTCTTGTTCCGAAGCTCTCACTACTGGGGCTCCTGTGAGGCTCACATATGTATGGCTTCCCTAAAACTCATCTCGTACCTAGTGGCTTCCTCGTTGGCCTGAGGTTCTCCGCCTGCATGTGGCGTGAGGCTCTCTGCTCAGCCTACAGTGGCTTGAGGCTGTTAAGCCTCTCTGCGACCTTTCGGCCTAAGCTCAAATGCTTCACGTACTGCCATATTTATAGGAGTTCCACCGCCTCTTGAAGTCCAACCGCCTTCAATGTGAACTCATCCAGCCACAACCTTTTCTTCACATCCAAGTACGAGTTTGCAAGTTAAACCTTGCTCCCCTTTCTTCTTTTGATCGACGTGTTCCCTGCTTCTTGAAGACTCCACTAGCTGCTTGTGAGAGGATATGATATTATAATATGTGCCCCAAGTCCAGTCTAGTAGCCGACTTCATGCATAATGCACTTTCATTTTCTTCTTTGCTAAGGAGTCAACAATTGTGGGCTGCATGTTTTCCTTTGACTTTCTTCTCCAGTAACTCGAGGGAAAGGCATGCCTTTCATGCAAGAAGTCACTTCTCTTGATCATTGTCATTCTTGCGTCTTCTATTAGGTGTTGACTCCAACATATTTCTCTGCCTCTGTGGGAATCAGAATGAAAGGTGTTTAATTCTTTCACAAAATTGCTCTCCTTAACTAAATTTCAAGACCAATTTTCTAGGAGGAATTTGCAGAAAGCGCTTAATCAAGAAGTCTTAATAAAGTGGCAAGAGAAGCAGCGCATCGACACAATCAATTCTTTTGACACTCACTAGTTCATTTTAGTAATTATTGTTCGGTCCTTTAAGCTCTATCCCTCCTACATTATCACCGACTCATACGACAGTTCAAAGAAGAAGATGAATTTCATTTACCTGAACCTGAAAATCTCTTATTTCTGAAGTTTTCTTATCCACTGTGCTTAGCTTCAGAAAGCCTCAAATGTTTCCCTGAAGGTAACTTCACTTTCAAACATTCATGCCCCAACCCGTCGCTGTTATCGACAGAGAGCATACTTAATTAGAGGTACGAGAAGATCAATTTTTTCACTATCCATTTGAAAACTTCTTATGTACACTTTGTTGTTCATGGACAGTCACTGTCCAGGGGAAAATCTAAGCTACCAACTCTACATTTATAGGAAGATAAAAAATGGGTGACTTGGAACGTGTTCAAGTGCAGATCAATTCCTCCAAAAGATCATCCAGTATCAAGTCCTCGAGCTCGAGCCCCACGCACTCGCTATCGAACCGTAAGTTCATCCACCCGTCATGCCTATCTAGCTCTCTGGTAATCACATAGTCCATTGCCGGATCGAGCTCAGGCCTTAGGCTTGTATAAAAGCTTACGCTTGCCCACACCTCCTCGAGGACGCGGAACCCTTCTGGCATTGGATGCACGCGACAGAGAGAAGACAGAGGCCTTGGATAGTACCCGAATGATTTCTGATAGATATCGACCAACACCTCATTGATGAGATCGAACAAAATTAAGTGATTCCAGCAATCGCCTTCGATGTTCTCTAGAGACTCAAGGTTGGGCATCAAACAAGCCTCGACTTCATCATAAATCGAAGGGTCGACCGGCTGGTCTCCGGAATGCCATCTTCTCAGGGATTCGTTGCCGCCAAATTTAGAGAGCTCTAGGACATCTTTGACATAATTGAACAGCTCAATGTCTTTCAAATCCACAGGGACATACATTAAGTCCTTGTCCAGTTGATAACTTGAGATTTCCGCATTTTCAAGATCAACTCCATTGTCTACCCCTAGCGGCGTGTCATTTGTGCTGGTTTCATCACAGTAAATGGCTGAAGCATCGGACTCCGCTCCATCGAGTACGAGGCTTCTTCGATTGGACTCTGTATCTTCTACTTTAATGGAGGGCACTGAGGTCAGCTCGATAACATCCTCGTCGACAGATGTACTTTCTCCCGCTGTCAAGTCGCATGTATCTTGAGAACTAGCAACCGACATTGATTGTACCTCCTCTTTACTGACCGAAGAAGCTTCACTATGATCTACCTTCTCGTCATTGACTTCATTTTCTACATGCGCATCTAATTTCTCCAAAGAGAACCTAAAGTTCTGAGTGCTCGCCGCATCGAAGCTACTTCCTCTGCTCACATTAGTGTCCGTGAGAGTCCTAGACGGAGTCCCGGTGAGGATGGACACCGAGGAGTTTTCAGTCCTAAAAGAGGAAGATTTGAGTTCTGGTAAGGAACTTATGCGCAACAGCGCTCTCCCAGACTCCTCACGAGGCCAATTCTTCTCTTGTCCAGCAACTCTAGATGTCCTGGTACCGCTGTGCTTGGCCTCTCTATTGAAACTTGACTCGAACAGCTGACAATACTTATCCATTGACGCATCGAGGGACGGCGTCCTCTTCATACCACGCAGATTGCCTTGTCTTGGAGGGCTACTATAATCTCTCTCCAAGGCCACGTCCTTCCACTTTCGTATCACATCCTTCTTTATTTCCATCGAACGCTCGTGGTCTCGAGGAATCTTGTCAAGGATCCCATCCATGGCTATCCGATGCTTTTCCTTCCGGCTTGCTTTCATCACATGTTTAAGTTTCTTTTTCAGATTCTTGAAGTGCCTACTGACGACTTGATTCTTGCCTTGCTTCTTTAGAAACAGGACCGGGACAGCCACAGAAGCATCGGATTCAACCAAACGTGTGTCTTGACCCGGGCTACCTACCTTGCTTTTGCTATACTCTTCTTCCTCCCTGTTTCTAGATGTGCTTGGTGCGAAGACCTCTTCGCCTGATTGGCTCGATACTGGGGAAGTTTCGAACCTCCGCAACCCCATTTTCATGCTAACTGCTTTTCGACCGTCGAAGTGTTGAGCCGAAAAAGATCCCTTGTCCTGTAAAACTTTGAGAACTATCTCCTTGTCGAGGTCAATTCTATCCAAAGGATCAGGAACAATCCCCGATCGGCAATCAGAACCATCTGTACCATCGAATGCTCGATGATCAAGACCGTATGTGGCATTACACCTTTCAAGAAACACATCATCCTGTGGCAGAGTTTGCTCTGAGTTTTCCGATTTTCCCTGACTAAGTTCGCCTTTCTGTATCAGGGGCGTCGCATGCATGTCAAAGTGATCATGTGAAGACCCGTGATGACGGGAGCCTGAGCCTGGGTGAAGTGTGGAACTGGCTTCAATCAACTGCAAGTGCGCCGGAGAGGTGAAGCTCCTGCGGTGCTGGCCCTTGTTTTTGTGCTTCTCTTCCGAGATCAGCGCTTTTATCCGGGCTTTCACGGAGATCTTGGTTGCTTCTCTCTTCTTCTGGTCAACCTTAAATTTCCAGATCAGTCATTAGCTTTCAAGGAAGACTAGCCATGCAATTACTGAAATCCATTCGAACTCACTTGCAAGCTTTCGCCTTCAGCATTGGTGTGCTCCGGTGATATGTCAGTATGATGGGCATTCTCAGTTGTTCCATTTCCTAACGAAAAAGGATGATGGTCATGAAATTTTTCGAATTTTTCCATAAACTATCGTCATTCCATCTAATCTCTGCAAGAATCGTCTAGGAACATCGACCCAATTATCACACCTGGTAAATTAGTTCTTTGAGATTACTTCTTTGGAAAAGGTTCTGTGCAAACTAATCGTAGGCAACTACTGATCATTAAGTTCCAAGCGTACTAGACAAATCTCCTTAAATATCTTAAGACTACCAATGGAAATCGACAGTGTCATCGATATTGAAATGGATGGGGATCGCTATTGCTTTACCTGCTGAAAGCCTTCCGCCTCCTTGCCTGAAGTGCGGAAGCCTCTTCTTGACGTAATTCCACTGATGGTATTTGAGACTGTGTAGTATACTCCACATGCATCCCTGCTGATGGTTCTCCAAATGGAGCTGTGCGCTTTTGCTTCGCAAATGCTTCCCCATCTGGAAGACGGGTTGCTGCTTTTGGATCTCTCACAAGAAGAATTCAGCTCCTGGCGGATGGACCATGTTACAGGTAATCTATCAACCGGAGAACACAAGAGATACAGGACTCAGACTATGTTACCTACACGCAATCCCCGAAGCATACGGCGCCACAAACAAATTGGTAAATTTTGGGTTGCGAATGAAGGAGAAACTGACTGCAGTCATAGAAGCATGTAGCAATCCGTTTAGACAGAACGACACGCGACTTCTTTGAATTTGGGAAAATTAAGCAGGGTCGGGTAAAACCTGCTCATGCGATGATGGGAATGGATTACATCAGGATATCTAAATGTAATCGATAACTTCAGCAGTGACTTACTTATTGTTCATTTCGTTGTAACAGCGTTCGCACAAATAAACAAACGACTTCCAGTTATTCAGTGTTATAGCAAGCAACATTCAATGTGCAATCCACATGATTAAAGGTCGAGTCATGGATGAAATGAGCGATCATGATGCCTTGTGGATGAAGAAACAAACAAACAAACAAGAAGAACGAAAGAAAACAGCATTGTCGATTACCTCTCGCAGTGATCACGATGCCATGTAAACGATTGATCGCTAGTATCATCGTCCGATCAGCCAAATCACAACAACGTTTGGCCATTTATTCGCAGAAAATCTTCCTACCGGAGAAAAAGGAAGGAGAGAGAATCTGGGTGAGGTCGGGACATGGCCAAAGGGAGAAGAAGAAGAAGAATGGAGGAAGGCAAAAGAATGACGAGAATAGGAATTTCAAAGTTCGGACCAAACCCGGCATTCTCGGTATCTCGTCCGATTCGATACATTGTTGCCGCTTTCAACTGTATTAACTGCCATCTCCTATCTCACTCGCACACGTAGCTTTTTTTTTTGCCCCTTAGCTTATTGGGAAAAAAAAGTAACTTCTCACGGCTGATTGTGAAAAATATTAGCTATTACAAATGTAGGGACTATACTGCTGAATAATGGTGAGGGGTATTGACTCATAGTGAAACGAAAAATAAATATGTATAAATTAAGATTCGCACATGAGTGCTCGATGAACCTATAAAAAGTTGTCATGTAAACTTCTGGTTAGGAAAATTATCCTATTAGTCTTAAACTTATTATATATATACTTATTCAATTCTAAACCTTTTAATTTTGTCAATTTAAATCTAAATATTTGTACAAAATTTCAATGTAATCCTTATTGTCAATTCTCGTAGAAAATCATAGACATGGTAGTGTGCCATGTAGAAAGGCTTGATGATAACTAGATAGCCATGTTAGCCATTTCTAGCAAAAATTGACAGAAATGATTATATTGAAATTTCACGCAAAGCCTTAAGACTAAATTGGCAAAATTGAAATGTTTTGTATTGAATTAGCATCTATACAATAGGTTTATGATTGGTCGGTAATTTTTCCATTTTTGGCTTCATAGAAAAATTATTCTCAAAGGTACTTTTATGATAATGATGGCTAGAAAATTAAGTGAATAGTGAAAAGCTTTTGAAATGAATATCCGAGCATATAGCTTGAAGAGCAACATAAATTGTAATATCATCTTTAGTTGGGAAAATAACACAAATGGTCCCTAAACTTTAGACCAATATGCAATGTGGTCTTTTGGACTTCTAATTTGTTAAATGAGGAGACACAAATAAAATGATCAAATACGGAGAAGAGTGAAAAAAGGAGAAGATAACAATGTGCTCGTTAATGTTATGGGAGAGAAGGGTTCTAACATAGCCATCTAAGCAAAATGGATATAAAGTGGTATTTACATTAATATAAATTTATAATAGCCGTTTTTTTTTTTCAAAGGTCACCTCTAATATTTACACAATGATTTTTAATTTATACGGGGTAGATCATTGTGCTTGTAATGAGGACCTTTCGTATACTTTCCCCTGATTTTGCTACCCAATTATTATCCTCGTCCCTCTACTCCTCCTCCCTCTTCATTATTCATTTATTCTAGTCGTGACTATTGGATAAGTCTCCTACCTTAATATTAACATAAAATTTTGCATTAGCTTACAAATATGTCTATAAAAATAGAAATACACAGGGTACGTGTACCTGAGACATAGTAAAGCACAGACATAACATAAGAGGTCAAAATATTACGTTAACTATTTTATTATATAAGTTGCTGAAAATGATTTATTCCCGTTAACATTAGGAGGATCTTATAATATGAACACATTTATGTGAAGTTTTCTATGTGCTTAAATATTAATATGTCAATTTTCTTATATTATTTAGTCCAACAATCCTGCATGCACAGTTATGTCGAGTAAAAATTATTTTACAATAGAGTATTCCCTAAAGAGTCACTTCCCGTAATGACACATAGAATTAAAATATATATATAGAAAAGTTTCCTTCTTATTTAATAGCAAATATTTAGATTTGCTGCATAGTCAACCAAAAAAGCTCCACTTAAGAATACACTTAACCCTCACCCTAGGACATTTGTTCTCATCTTTTCACCTCAATGACTTGCCTCTTATTATAATTAATTATATTCGACTGCCCAGATAAGTTTCTTCATGCCATAAGAACCATCTTCTTCTTTTTTTTAAAAAAAATTCTCGAGGGAAATGATGTTTTCACAACTAAATAAGTATTCCTCCACAACTTTTTCAACCTAGATCGGAAATCCTGCTATGTAGGACTGTTGTTACAGTGGATGAGAGTACTAAGAATATTCAGGATAAAAAAAACTCTAGCTTTTTAAATTAAGAGATGAGCGACCAATTAATCTTAAAAGAAAATTAGGCTAATTGGACATCAATCGGTGATAACATATAATTTACGATAGAGGCAACCTTGGATAACATCATAACACAGTGAGCCTCACGCAGAGGGAGGCACTAAAGGAAGAGTGTCCCATCTAAATTACTAAAATAAGAAAGGCCTTACTCACGATCCTTGAAGCTCCTAAAATAAGTTAAAAGAAGACACAAGAAAACGGAACTTTGAATTTTGGCTCTCATACCAACTTAGAATTGATTTGGCATTCATTTGCTCGAAATAACATTACATATTGAGTACATTTTCAAGGAATATTGTTAATTTATATTGCTTTTGATCAAGACAAAGCAATAATAACAATAATAAAATACTAATAATAATATCACCCTTGACTAGGGCTGGCCAGGCATAACTCGTTAGGTCTCGGGCCCATGCCTAGGTCTTGACCTGACTGAACTCAGGCCGGGTCAAGCCCAATTGTCTTTTTTTTTCCCGTGGAATCGGCTTGATTCCAAATGATTGCGCCAGGTGATGGGGCCACATGGGCCCAATCGTTAAAATTTCTTGGGGCTGAAAGCCAAGGCCCCCAAAAGGAGACGATGATATATAGTCGGGGAAGAGAAATCCAATTCTCCATTTGTTTAATGACAATTAAAGGATTTAAAAATTATTTTTTAAAAATAATTGCTCATAACGCTAACAAAAATGAATGAATGAAACTTTTTTTACCATCTACGAAAATGTTTAGACATCAATTTTCATCAATAATGAAAACAACTTCTAATTAAATAATTGTTTCCAATGATGCAAACAATCGTTTTCTAAAAAAATATATTTTAAATCATTCATTATCCATGAAACAAACTGTGCCTAATTGATCCATTACATCTTTCGATTTCATTTTTCTTTTTTAATGTTTACTCACATAATGCTTCCTAATGCTCTTGCTCTCTAAAACAATTTGTCAATTACACATTTTCCATTCTCCTCACAACCATTTAGTCCCATTATAGATTTCACAATAGAGAACAATAACAACAATAATAATTGATCATGATAATCTCAACTTAATTTGTATTTCAAATGGCGAATTGCTTTATAGTCGTTCAAGGATTTACAAGCCCAATTTGATGATGAAGAAGAGACACAACAATTCGATGACAGGATATGTTGCAGGTTCAAATGTAGCAAGCTAGTCTCCGCCAAATGTTATCTTAGAGGGAAACCCCTACTTCCGAAGAAAACCCCCAGGGAACTAGGGTGAACATAATTTCAAGGTAGTGATAAAGCTAGTATGAACATCTAAATGAGGGTGAATAGGTATTTAAAAGAAATCTTGACAAATAAATGTAGAATAAAATAAATTGCGACAAAATCTAAATAAGGATCAGAGTATGATAAACGAGCTACCAAACTTCTAGTAGATGTTTAAAATCTGTTATGTGATTGAACGGATTTCTGAAATAACCTGTAAGTTGGCAACAAACTTAAATAAGGAGAGTTAAGGGAAGAGAAAGTTGCACATGAAGTTTATAGTAGTTCGGTTTAGATTAAGCTTACGTTTACTTTTTTACGTTGACAGCCTACTGGCTGGATTCCACTATATGATCAACAAGATATTACAACTTTAAGTGTAAATACTCAGTGGTATATCACACTATCTCACTAAGTCACTATTTTGATATTTATCTTGCAATCATAAACATTTAAGCTCGCAAAAGACAAATATATGATTGAAATTCGCTCAAACTTTGGAATTCTAGATTTTACACTTCTCTTACTTGCTCTTGGTCCTTCGTTTCCTTAAATACTTCTCCACTTTAAAACTAGCCGTTGGACAGTATCTAGAGGATCGTCTTCAATCTACCCGTTGGACAGATCTATATCAAGAAGATCAAGTAGCCATTGAGTGATAGAAGCATAATCCTCAGTTGATTCTGATAGTCCATACAAACAGAATCTTGGCTTTCATAAGTAGAGTTTCTCCGTTTAGAAAGTTCTTATCTTCAGGATCCAATTGTTAATCAATTAGATTTGATATGAAATCCAAATCAAATCACTAGTCATTATACGTTTGGGGCTCGTGTCATGTTCTGTCAAGTTGTTTAATTTTGAACTTGGTTCATTTTGATTATGCTATGTTCTAAACCTATTACGTTTTGAACTTTGTTTCATTATGAACTTGTCATGTTCTAGATCATGTTTTGTACTTGTGTGTTATGGACATATCACGTTTTGAATCCATCATGTTCTGGCCCTTGTCACATTCTGCACTTGTGTCATATTTTATATCTTGCGATGGGGCGAGCGATCGAACAAAATATAGATGGAAGAAGAAAATAAATCGGACACCAGATTTACGTGGTTCAGTCGTAAAGACCTACGTCCACGGGGAGAACAGTAGCGAATTTCACTATAGATCAAACGATATAAGGAAATTACACACTCAAGTTACTCAAACACTCTCTCGGTGTTTCCCAAGCCTCAATTACACCCAATAACACACGCAGTGTTTAGCTCCGAAATTCCTCAAGAAATAATCTCTCAATCTCACGAATGAATTACACGCAAATCTTACCACAAGATTTAATTGGCTTCAACACTAAACCTTCTTGGATGTAATTCACGACAAAGAAAAATCCCTCACAAGCACTCGACAACGAGGCGGCACTTCAAGACAATTTGTGATCCTCCTCTATCACTCACGGCCTCAAGTCTATATATAAGTAAAACCCTTATTCTTTTGCCAACTTCTCATAGGATTTTGTTTCCTATCCAAAACATATCTTTGTATATTTTAAACAAAATCCAAGTCCTAGTCAAAGTTGGACTTTCCTATTTTAGCAACCGAATTCTCCAACGTAGATTTGAATTTTGGGAAGTTGATCTTCGGATCTTCTTTGCTCGATTTCAAATGTCCGCAACATATCCAATTCAGAATATTCGAAATTTTGCATTTGGCTCAAACTCGAGACATATTTTAACAATTTCCACCTTGGCTCGACGTTTAAGCCAAGTTGCAATCACTTCGCAAAAAATTCAAATTCTGCTGCTACTTTCCCATGGCCCCGATGGGCTCAACCACCACATATATTATCCAAGTCCGAGCCTCGCTTGAACTTCGCCATAACCGAGGACCTCATCAGGATACCAACTCCACATGTACCTTTAACTGCTCCACAAGGATTTTCTGACACAACCTCCTCAACCGCAGATAAAGTAAAACCATTATTGCATCCATATCTGTCAGAAGATCGAAAACGTACCTTGTCAATATCAACAGTTACAGCAACCGTTGGTTCTATAGGCTCCACCTCACTATGAGCACCATCTGTGTCGATTACTTTGCTAGTACTCATACTCGCTACCTCAGGAGTTTCTGGTCGCAACTCCACCTCAAGTTGAACACCATCCAGATCCGTATTAACACTGCCACAAACACTCTTAACTAGAAGTATCGGAGACTTGTCAAGGGTAATTTCTCTGCTATTAACAGGTGAATTTATATCCGGACACCACAATTGATCACCCCACTCACCTTGTGCATAACCATGGAATATGCACCTTGCCCTCCAATCAAGCTTACCATCACTCACTCGAAAATAACACGGGCAACCAAACATTCTAATAATAGAATAACCATTAATGTTACCTGACCACACTTCTTTAGGAGTCTGACATTCAATAGCAATTGATGGGGATTTATTCACCAGGCAGCTTACCGTACTAAGCACATTAGCTAGCATTCTTCTAGCAATACCAGCACTAGAGATAATTTTTCGGGCCGTCTTTAGCGATGTTCTTCTCGTCAATTCTGCAAATTGTTGTGATTTATTGGCACTAGTGCGGTGTTTCACTATACTCTCTTTCATGCAAAATGTATTTGTCAGCTTCGAGCAGAACTCCATGCTATTATCAGTTCACACATGCGTGATCGACTTACCAGTCTCCATATCGATCAAAGCTCTCAATCGCGTGATCTTGACACTAGCATCAAACTTGTGCATTGGCACAAACACCCAGGTCTTCCTCAAGTAGTCAAAAAACTATCGAACAGATGTATCTGATGTCTCCGCATCGAAATTTGTCACTGTCTCACCTTGAAGTTTATACAGACCATCGTGCTTGATTCCTTCAGAACTCCACCTTTTGAAGAATACTTGCAATCAGCTGAATCTAGGGCACCCAAGGAAATTAATTTCTTTTTCAACTCTGGAACATGCCTTACTCCAGTTAATGTCCTTACAATGACATCATGCATTCTGATTTTAACATCACCAACACCCACAACATCGCACTCAGCGTTGTTCCTTAACTGGACTTTACCATTTCCCGTGCATTGATGAGTGAAAAACCAGTTTCTATTTGGTGTGACATGAAAAGAACAACCAGAATCCATAATCCATTCATCAAACGATGAATAATTAGTGATAGACAGAACATAATCATCATTATTTGCTACAGCTGCAACATTATCTGCAGAATCCACTATAATTTCCTTACCCTTTTCATTCTTTAACTTAAGACAATCCTTTCTAAGATGCCCCATCTTGCCACAGCTCCAACAGACAACATTAGCAATCATAGATTGATTACGTCTGTTCATATTAATACTACTGTTACCACACGTGTTCTAGATTTTCCTCTATTTTCATCTACTAATGCAGTAGATATAGATTTGCCAGATTCTCTTCTACGAATGTCCTCGCTCAGAATCAAATCTCAAACCCCATCAAACGTCAAACTTGTTGACCCAGAGGAATTACTAACAGTAGTAACGGTAGTATTCTAACTATCAGGCAATGAGGATAATAGAATCAAAGCACGTACCTCATCTTCAAAATCAATCTCAACTGAACTCAATTGACTAACAATCACATTGAATTGATTGATATGATCTGCAACTGATATGCCTTCTCTCATCTTCAAATTAAACAGACGTCGCATCAAACAAACCTTGTTGATCGCAGAGGGCTTCTTGTACATATTCGATAGGGCTTGCATCAAATCAGCAGTAGTCTTCTCCTTCAGGATGTTAAACGCGACGTTACGAGCCAACGTCAACCGAATAACACCCATAGCTCATCTATCCAGCAAATCCCAATCAGCTTGCTTCATCGTCTTTGGTTTCTCCCTAGATAAAGGCAAGTGCAGATTCATCTGGTAAAGATAATATTCAATTTGCATCTTCCATAAACTAAAATCATTCCCATCAAATCTGTTGATTCTCACTTTTACTTCTTCTGTCGCCATCGATTTGCTTTAACTTATCCAAACCTGGCTCTGATACCACTTGTTGCGATGGGGCGAGCGATCGAACAAAATATAGACGGAAGAAGAAAATAAATCGGACACCAGATTTACGTGGTTCAGTCGTATAGATCTAGTCCACGGGGAGACAAGAAAATTACACACTTAAGTCAATCAAATACTCTCTCGGTGTTTCCCAAGCCCCAATTACACCCAATAACATACGCAGTGTTTAGCTCCGAAATTCCTCAAGAAATAATCTCTCAATCTCACGAAAAAATTACACACAAATCTTACCACAAGATTTAATTGGCTTCAACACTAAACCTTCTTAGATGTAATTCATGACAAAGAAAAATCCCTCCCAAGCACTCGACAACGAGATGGCGCTTCAAGACCAATTCTTCACGATCAACGGCGGAACACCAAGCACTCACGCGGCGCTTCAAGACAATTTGTGATCCACCTCTATCACCCACGGCCTCAAGTCTATATATAAGTAAAACCCTTATTCTTTTGCCAACTTCTCATAGGATTTTGTTTCATATCCAAAACACATCTTTGTATATTTTAAACAAAATCCAAGTCCTAGTCAAAGTTGGACTTTCCTATTTTAGCAACCGAATTCTCCAACGTAGATTCGAATTTTGGGAAGTTGATCTTCGGATCTTCTTTGCTCGATTTCGAATGTCCGCAACATATCCAATTCGGAATATTCGGAATTTTGCATTTGGCTTAAACTCGAGACATATTTTAACACTATATGTAAAGTTTGAGTGTGTTCTATCTAAAGAGACTTTACAATCTAGATTTAAGTCTCAACATATTCATCTTTAGAGTTTGCTTTTGAACATATATTATTTTAAGGTTTGGACATAGTGTGAATATATCCATCCAATCTTCTGACTCTTTCACGTATAATCTTCGACAATATCCTTTATACATTCTATCATCTGCGTAATCTATAACTCAATTATTAAACATGTTGGTAACCTATGATTTATTTTGTCATTTTTAAAACATTATAAGGGATTTCCCTAACAGGTAGAACCTAGAATAGAGAATTGGATTGATGGGAACCTGTTCGGTTCTAGGTTCTAAAGTATGCATGGTAGATTCTAAGTTTAAAAAATTAGAGAGCCTATTTCAACGAGTAGGTTCTAAGTTTTAGGTAGGTAGAACTTGGAATATGAATTTGGAATAAATTTGTGTTTTTCTTGGTTTATATTTTCATTTGATTATGTAGTGTTCCACGGTATTCGATGATGAGTGTATAATATGGAACCATTAGTCCAAACTTCCATTTTATGACTAAGATTTTTACTTTATTAATATTTCATATTCTCAATATATCTAAATATAAGTTGTGGTCAACCAATTAGCAATTTGTGGTGGTCATTAAAGATGATAATTAATCACAATCATTCAATTAATAATATAGGTGGAATCGGGGTAGACCTTGGAACCAACCCTAAAACTTGTGACGGGGTAAATCCTAAGTTCAAGATATGCAAGATGGGTTTTGGGTTTCTAAAAATGAAGAACTTATTCCAACAGGTGAGTTCTAGGTTCCAAGTGAAACCTATATAGAATCTGGAACCATTCATCCTTATAGAGAAGTGCCGTAACAAATTCATAAAGTATGCATAATTTTAAAAATGAGTGATTTGAGATGGGACAAGCCAGACATGACATAAGGACGTCTCTATGGGAGGAATCTTTTTAAAGATGCTTTTGGTAACAATTATACTCTTAGCAAAAATTTCTACTCATAAATAAATTTTATTTTTAATTCTTTTCCCTAGACAAGATTTTGAGTATCAGAAAACATTTAATATGAGTTCAAAATTTCTATTCCCGAAATAGAAATACGTTTAGTACAATCCTCAAATTCTTTTGTGACTTTAAATTTCTTTTAATTTTTTAATTTTTTTTTTCTTTTCTCTCTTCTTTGAAACAAATTTTGGGCTTGATTCTAGAGTTATTCCTAGGAGCAAAGAAGCAACTTTCTTTCCATTTTTTTTTTTGATTTTGTTTCAAATCTATCCCAAGAAATAAAAACGTCACCAAATGGATTTTTATTTTTATTTTTATTTTTTGTTCTCAATAACAAAATAATATAATCAGTTACTATTTCGCACGTTACCAAATAGTCCTAAGTTCAAAGTTGCACACTAGAAAGCTTGTTCAAGTACAATAAGGCGAGGAATCAATGGGAGATTGCATTTTATTGTCGTGTTGTCGAGCAACCCTTTGACTTCCAAAAAGTCCATGCTTCGTCATAACGTATAAAATTGCTCTAAACCTTAGTTCAGGCTTGTTTCCCAAGCAACAAATACAAGAAAACCACAAGATGCGAGTCGGCATCGGCACATCTACTATCCACGTATAACTTATAGATTATCTAAATCGGTACAAAGATCGCGGTTATGTACATCAACTTGAGGCGAATCTAAATAACTTTCTAAATGTAGAAAAAGGAAGACAGGAGAGTTTGGCCAGTTGCCAATTTTCAGAATCAGCCTCTCTATTTTTCTTCAGATGCCCCAACACACGAACAAAGAATAGATGCCTTTGAGCCCCAGAAAGAAGTCCCTTTTCCCTTGTTCTCTCCTCCTTGCCTTTCAAAAACAGGCAAGCTTTACAAAGAATGCAAAGGAGGTGGCCACTCCCACTCCCACCTCCCCCATCCTTTTGACTTTTTGTATTTATTCCTTCTTTTTTTTACCCCCCCGAGCCCCAACCTTTTACTCAAGTAACTGATCCCCTTTCCCATCACCCATAGTCAACTCCCACAATTATTAAAGTAGGAACAAAAACAAAATTCAAACATCATATAACAACCCAAAAATAACCCAACTCCCCTTCAAAAAGTCAACTCCTTCTCCTCTTTCTCTCTCTCTCTCGCTTTCTCTCTCTTTCATTTCATCATCTTGCTTCAGCTTTCATTTCATATGCTCTGCACACATCAATGGCAGCTTGAGCTTGGGAGCATCCGCCGCCGCGAACGAGCCGCCCGCCGCAGAAAGCCGCGACCTTTCCCCCGCCGCCGCCGCCGCCATGGGCAACGGCATCACCAGCCTCCGCCGCTGCTTCGCCGACGCCGGCGCCGGGGAGATCTCCCGCCGCCACGACATGGCCACCTTCCCCCACCCCTCCTCCTACTCCGACGAGGGCCACGGCCACTCCTTCTGCTACATCC
Organism: Eucalyptus decipiens; assembly: GCA_014182575.1. Classification (NCBI taxonomy): domain Eukaryota; kingdom Viridiplantae; phylum Streptophyta; class Magnoliopsida; order Myrtales; family Myrtaceae; genus Eucalyptus; species Eucalyptus decipiens. Next base: position 39,110,692 of record CM024619.1, read on the forward strand.
GGCAGGACCCGGCGTCCTCCTCGGATCTCCACTCCGAGGACTGCACGACCCAGACGACGGTGACGTCGACGACGTTCAGCTCGATATCCGGCGCCTCCATCAGCGCCAACGCCTCGTCCCCGCTGTCCACCTCGCTGGCCGAGGCCTGCTACTACACGACGACCTCCCTCGAGAAAGCCTCCGTCTTCGAGAGCTCCGTCTCGTTCACGTCCGTGCCCCTCCAGCCCGTCCCTCGGGTCGGGTCGAGGTCCGGCCCGATGGAGAAGGGGTTCTTGTCCGGCCCGATCGAGCTCAGGTCCGTGTCCGGCCCCATCGATCAGGGGCTCTACCACTCGGGCTCGATCGTCGACCGGCCGTCGTGCGATCGGTCGCCGAGGGACTTCTCCCTCGGCGGGTACGGCTCCAAGAAACGCAGGCTGGTCAAGTACTTGAGAAGAGCGATCGCGAGACGAGTGTTGAGAGCGAACGACTACATGTTTTCGGGCAAAAGTTCGGATTTTTACAACGTTAAGAGCACTACCAGCAGTGGAATCTTGAATGGCGAGAGCGAGTTTTATGTGGAGAATCAAAATCTCGAGTGGGCACAGGGCAAAGCAGGGGAAGACAGAATGCACGTGGTGGTCTCCGAGGAAAACGGCTTGGTCTTCGTGGGGATTTACGACGGCTTCAATGGCCCCGATGCCCCCGATTTCTTGCTCTCCAATCTTTACTCTGCCGTCTGCAAAGAACTCCAAGGGCTGCTCTCGAAGAGTCCGGCGGCACCCGCCGACGGCCGCGACAGAGGAAACCTTCGTCTGGGTTTGGATTCCGTGACGACAGCCGATCACTCGGACGTGCTGAACGCGCTCGAGACGGCGCTGAAGAAGACGGAGGAAGCCTTCCTGGAGACGGCGGACAGGATGGTGAAGGAGAATCCGGAGTTGGCCCTGATGGGTTCTTGTGTCCTGGCGATGCTGATGAGGGGCGAGGATATTTACTTGATGAATGTCGGGGACAGCCGGGCTATTTTGGCACAGAAAGGTAGACCGGACGCAAAGGCGACTGCCTGTAGGATCGATTCGAGCGACGGCGGCGGCGATCAGTTCGATGAAATGCACAATCTGATTTCCCTCCAACTGACCCAGGATCACAGCACATATGTGGAAGAGGTACGATCTTGATCGCCAAATTTTAGTTGGAACTTTGCGATCCTTGAGAGGCTGTGAAATTTGAAGCGTCGTATTCTTTTTGTACTTCAGGAAGTGCACAGAATCAGGAAGGAACATCCGGACGACCCTTCGGCGGTGGTGAACGACCGCGTGAAGGGCTATTTGAAAGTCACCCGAGCATTCGGAGCCGGGTTTCTCAAACAGGTATACTTCCATCATCGAGTCCTCGACACATTCTCAGTCTCGGCTCGCAATGACCGGGAAATTCAATTTCTCCAAATTCGTTCTGTGAAGCATCTGTTATGCGACTATGATACGCATAGATTCAGAAATTTTGTTTAGGAGACTTGGAAAAATCACGAATTGCTCTTTTCCGAAATGATAAGAACCAAATCCCCCTTCATTGGCCTCTATCTGCACGTTAAAATTTTGATCCTGCACTGAGATTAATCAATCGGCGACGCTTAAAATTTGGCTTTTATCATATTTGCAGCCGAAGTGGAACGATGCTCTCCTGGAGATGTTCAGAATCGATTACATTGGGACTTCCCCATATCTCACTTGCACGCCATCACTGAGCCACCACAGGCTCGGCCTGAGAGACAGATTCTTGATACTGTCGTCGGACGGGCTCAACCAGTACTTCACCAATCAGGAGGCCATTTCCGAAGTAGACTTGTTCCTTTCCTCGTTCCCCGAAGGAGACCCTGCACAACACCTCGTCGAAGAAGTGTTGTTCCGAGCCGCCAAGCAAGCCGGTGAGGAATCCTAAGCAATCCAGACTTACATCAGATAAAATTACTGTGTCAGGCTAACTAACCAGTAGCAATCGCATTAGCCTGAACGAAACGTTATTGCTGTGCAGGTATGGATTTTCATGAGTTGCTTGACATTCCTCAAGGGGATCGCCGCCGGTACCACGACGACGTTTCGATCATCATCATATCCTTGGAAGGAAGAATATGGCGGTCAACAATGTAAATACATAAAAAAAAAAAAAAAAAAAAAAAAAGAAGTATAGAGTTTCCTAAATGTTGACAGAATTTAGTCCCCAAGTTTTTGCCTTTCCCCTGTATTTTTGTAACGACTAGGCTTTGGGGAAATCATGTCCACATAAAACTACAGTCCATATGTGCATATCTTCTGCTTCCTTGTCGACCCTGATTAACGTCTGATCAATGGCCCTTCACACACTTTGCCAATCAATGGCCCGATTATTTCAAGAACCTTTTTTCGCTTGTTTTGTTGACAGATACAATGTCAACAACACGAACGCAAGTGAATCTTTACTAACTATCTGTAATTGCCAACTGTGGATTGTTGCCAGATGATGCTCAATGCATTTAGTTAATTCGGTCAAGTAATGTTGCAGAGGAATAACAATATGGTCGTTGCATGCAGCAATAACATACAGAGTCAAATGGAGGAAAACAGCCAGAGGAAAGTAAATATTATTGTGGAGTTGGCAAGGGTGGTTTGGCAGGCCATATGAAGTGGTTCTTCCTTTATGCTAAGAAAAGGAGGTCAACTCTTTACGTCCTTTAGGTCACCAAATCCAAAGTAAATTATCTACTTCTCTAGTGTTGAATCGACCTAGTAGAAACCCAATACCTTCACGCGAGGAGATTACTAAAAAAAAAAAAAAAAAAATCTAAATTCGAACCCGTCAACATATTTAGGTGAATTCAATTTATTCTTTCAAAAGCTTATATTAATGAGCTATGAGCCAATTAGAATATACTAACTATTAGAGGTGAGCATAGTTTCAGAGTAAAATTGGACCGGTGTTTCATGTTTTAGGAAATGCAAGATAGATTTCAAGTTCCAAAATTTTGAGAACCTGTTTTGTTGGGTAGGTTTCAAATTCTAGACAAAATCGAAATCTAAAAAATTTTGTGTTTTTCTTGTTCTATTTTTTTCACGTGATCCTATGACATGCCTTAGCATCCAATGATGAGTGAGTAATCTGAAATCACTAGTCTGAACTTTTCATGTCCTGTGATATCTGTCTAGGCATGATCGATCTGGCTCGCCCACTCAGGCTCGCTCAAATTTGCCTAGGCATGATCGATCATATCATGATGAAAAATCGATAACTCTTCTATATAACATCAATGAACTATAGGTTCACTATAGGGCCTAGGCATGCCCGTTCATCAAATCTAATTATCACTCAGGAGCCCCATACCCCTGAGTGATCTAACTTAGATCTTCCACTAGTCAGTGTCCCCCTATCCGTAAGAGTGGAAACATGGACCTTCCATAGTCTAAGGGCGTGATCCCAAAATACTTACTTTGCCAACTCGACTGACTTGATGGGAAATGGTCATGTATAGCTCTCCCAAGAAATTCCTATATAAAAACTGTTAGGCTTCCTATTTTACTAGAATACCGATCTTTCGTCGATTGCAACCTGTCGTAGTCATATGCATTTCGCTGTAACCATTAGAACATAGAAAAATCAGAATCAATGGATGAAATCTAGTCTTATATAAGTTTCCCTAAAAACAAACTAGTGGTAAGATGACCACCTTTGCTGTCCTCAAATCCTGAATTTTGGCTATTCAAAAATCACGTGCTTGTCGGTGCGCCGGTTGGCAAACATTAATTTCCTTTTTTTAATACTTTCTCAGTGTCACATCAGACTCGAATAGTTGCCCAAAGCTTATCACCTCTAATGCCGTTGTTTTCGCACCGAGTGTGGGTTCATGTATAGCTTTTTACAAAAGCACGGCATAACTTAGAGTAAATCTAGGTCAAACAATAATTGTTCGAATTCTTCGGTGTCCCATTGAGTTGATTCCGAAATCATAATTTGTTTTTTCCTACTTTAGAAAAGCAAATTCCTTCTCTCTCTCTCTCCGAAATACGAAAATGAAGGAAAAAAACAAAACATCCGAGGTTCTGAAGAATTAAATTTGAACGAATTTTTATATCGATATTTTGGTATCTTGAATAAGTTTGAGGTGCCCTCGTGCTAGAAGGAAGTCAAATCATGAAACCCAGCATAAAAAGAAGAATAACAAGTGTGAAAAGTCTGATCTAACTAAAGTGATCCCCAAATCTCGAATGGCATTTTTTTATGGGTTGCCGAAATGGCTTTGATCTAAACTTAAGACCGAACAAATTGGGTCAACTTAAGACGGAACAACAAAACTTGTCAGGGGCATACGTATATTCCAACTAATCTAATTTTAATAATATACCAAAGTATCTGTTCCCTTATCATGTCCAAAGCAAAGAATATTGGCAATTGTCAACTTGTAAGAGCGGTTGTATATTTAGTGGAGGAGTGATAGTTTGTGGCCTTGATGGTGATAGTCAAAGAATCACATTATTTCCACGCTTTCTTGTCCCGACTCGCGATTCAACATCATCTGATCCGATTTGTTTAATTATCCTCGTTCCTTTTGATATTCTCAATTTGCCCTAAATGTTATCCCCTAGGCACTATCTAAGCCATAAAGACTTCTGGAAATCAACAAAAAGTCAACCAGGTGACATAGAGGATAGAGCCGAACTATCTGCTTTCAGATTGGCCCAGCATCATCTCCCTCCGTTCATCGAATATATCAGATGAACAGTTCGAGATTTTGACAGATGCATGAAGACAAGAGCTTCTCACGTAGGGTGAGGCGCCTTCATGGCGTTCTTGAGATAGCAATTAAAAGGTTTTAAAAAAATAGGGTTAGGTTCGGTACTTCGTGGGCAGGATTAGTTGGGGTCTCAACGCTGATATATGATGCATGCATACGAGAAAAGAAAGGAGAGAACAGATTGCAGCCAACTCAGTCTTCGACAGTTGCTGGTGGTTTAGGTTTTCTCTGACATCTCGTGACCAACCGACGGTATAATTAAAACCCTAAAGTGGGGAAGATAGCAAAGCATCTCGAGTGGTGACATTGATGGGCTCCTCACACGCGGAACATAGGATCAATCATGGACATGGTTGACAAATATTCAATAGAGACCACCTAGTTTGTGACCCCCTATAGTAAAGCTTTGACTATATCAACATTATGATGATGGAGCTAGCTGTCATTACTTGAAAAATGTCTAATTGTCTTGCGACTTTCATGAACACTACATCATCGTTCCTTCCTTGGACCGACCATTACAAATAACATTATACGCAAGTAGTGATTGAGTTGAGCGGATGGTGGACGGGAACGGAGAGCTCAGGAAGCGCCGATCAACGGCTGTTTGAATCGAACCCAAGATTTGTTAGTAATATCCCTCAAGGGTGGAGCCCAAATCACTTGGATCGAGCCAAAGCTTGGTTGTTTCATGGACACAACATCATCATTCCTTCCCTCGGATCAACCGTTACACGCACGTCGCAATCGGTTTGGGCAAACGCTGGACAGGAACAGGGAGCTCAGGAAATGTCGATGACCGGTCGTTCGAATTGAACCCAAGATTTGTCAACCGATGATGTGCAGCTCTTGTGAGATGTGCGCATCAGCTGATCCAATGATCTTGGAAGACTAGAAATCGCAGAGTTGACTTTCGGCAAATGATCATGTGCTGGATCTCTTGTCTCATACAAGCCAAGCTTTCAGAAACAATGAATTCATCAAAGGGTTTGTTTTATGTAGATGGTGCATCTTTCCAGCCAAGAACCTTGAGATATGACAGTGACCAAGGATTTTAAAGTCCTCCCATGCAAATCTGAATAGTTGGGGAGTTACCAAAATCATTTTTATTTTTATTTTTATTAGTATTATTTTCATGGGTTAGGGAGAGACATATGGATATGCCCTACTCCGGCGGACATTGTGCTTCACACTTCATATTCAATAAAAGAACTCATGGCAAAAAAAAGGGGGGCACTTAATAAAAGACTGGATAATTTAAAAATATATGCAAGGACGAGGTGGGGTTCTGGAACACTTTTGTTTATTGGGTTTAATTTCTGGTCGTCCAAAGTGGATTCTCAACCTCCCATCTCGATCAAAAGCTAGAGAAGTCTCTCGTCACAAGAATCCACGTTCACTTCCACAATTTTTATATTTGTTTATAAAAAAAGTAATGATTATTGTACAGCTTCGATACAATCGATTGCCATTGGTCCTGAGTCCCGTAATCTCAGAATTTCGAATTACATTAGTCTTGTCATCGATGTCGACAGTTAATGTTCTTTAATCAACTTTCTTCTTCAGTCTTTTTTTTTTTTTTTTTATAATATCTTTTACTTATTTTGCTGCAGGGTCTGAATCTGTTCAAATGGCAGACGCCATGGCTGACATAGGGCTTCCACACCACCACGTTCATCGCGCATTTTTAAAGAGATTATTGTGTTTTGCTTAGTGACTATTGAATGTAAAAGTCAAACTGAGATTTTAATAAATTTGAATGAAGATCAAACTGGGTACGGCTAAGTGCCAGCGCTCACCGCAGCCCCTTTCTTTTCGTTTAGTTTTGGCCCTTTTTTCCCCTTAATTCACATCGAAAGAGGCCGTTTGTTTAAATGAAAACTATTTTCAAGATATTATTTTCTAACTTTCTAGTATTTGGACGATGAGAAATAATCAATCTACGAAAACATTTCTATGAGTTTAAAATAAGTTTGACTGGGGAAAATAACTTCTCCTTTGTCATTTTCTTTAAATTACCAAATAAATGAAAACTATTTCTCCTAGAAAATGATTTTCTTGAAAAACAAAAGGAAAGTTGATGCCTTACTGCTTTATGCAAAGAAGAAGAAGAAAGCCCAGAGCTTTCATGTAGTGATCTTACGTAATAGTTCAAGTTTTTAGGAGACACTGAGGGCGCCTATGCTATTGTATTTTACGTTTGCATTTGAGCATAGAATAGAAATGGCAAAGACAAGCCGGATGAAAGTGAAGGCGGCCGGTTTCTGTGTAGCAAAAATGATGGTGTTCTAGACAATGACATTCGAGGAAGATCCGATCCACTAGGCGATGGGAATCCAACAAGAGTGTGGACAGGATATGATTTTCACAACGATAGGCTCCATTATCAAGGGAAAAAGCCCTCATGAATCATATGAAAAAAGTCAATATTGAGGCATATCGAGCGTGACAAAAAGACAGAAAATTTCAAGTGTGAAATCCATGTTGTAGCAAGGGGAACAGCATGGATAAGCATAGTCTAAAATTACCCAAATAGTCCTAAAGCAATTGCAATTGTGTCAAGTTAGTGCTAATTATATATATATTTGTGCCAATTCAATCTCTTCGACCAATTTTGGTTGGTTAAATTTTTTTATCAATTCTGGCAATTGGCTAGAGTAAGAAGGAAAGGAAAGACAAAACAAAAAAGAGAGAAAAAAAAAAGAAGTAAAATTTAAAAATTACCATGCCAACGTCATTTGAATTGAACGGCCTGCCTAAATTGGCCAAATAAACTAAATTGACATAAATGCAAAATATTTAGTACTATTTTGATAATTTTGCTGTCGTATGCCTGAAAGAGGTGCACAGATGCAACTAATCCACCGAAAATGAGTGATAGGATTGGCCAGAAATAGCAAGCATCAAATCATTCTCAAACCATGACATCCAACCTTGTTACTTACTATGTGCAAACGAACTATGGACAGCTATATCTTGCAGGAACGTCATGCAGGAGAAGGCATTGATCCATCAGCACAAGCTTGAGCGCTGCCTTGTTTGCCAACGTTGTCTTCCGAGAAAGAAATAAACTTAACCAACTCCAACTTGTTCAGGTGGAAATTTTTACCCAAGAAAATCGAAGTAGATCATGCACATTTGACAAGAAATAAACGTCGTGCTCTACAAGGCGTGTACAAGTAAAAATAAATAAAAATCAATGAGAGGCGTGTACCGGATGGCCAGGAAATGTTGAATCTGGAAATCATTCTACTCATGTTACAATGCTTCATCAGAAAGTTTAGATTTTACAATTGAAATTTTTATAGAAAAACATGCAACGATTAAAAAACTAAGACTTTTCTGTACACCCTGGCAGCAACCGCATAAAAGGCAGCAGAGCCATCATCACCTAGCACGTTTGAACTTTAAGAGGAAGATACATAACATTGGCAATACGGTCATCTCACTTTTCTCCATAACTATTGGGCTATCTGAATCTAAGAAACTGAAAAGGGGAAAAGAACCACGAGCAACAGAAGTCCTACTGAAACATTTTGAACCACTAATCTGAAGCAGCAGTTGTCTATCAGAGAACTGTACTAACAATACGACAAAAAGAAGGCTGTAATAGTCACAAAACCAATAGTGTCTCTTGACCTGTTTAGAATGATCCGAAACTTCACTTGACAAAGTCAGATTCTTATGGCCAAATAGGTGTGCGAGAAATACTAGATTGTGCTTGTAATAAATGTGACATGCATCATTCTCGACTTAACTAATTTGCATGGTTTAAGATTGCATTTGCTCAAGCATGACTTGAAACAACAATGTGATAGAAAGACCTCTTGGGTCATTCCTGCTGATATCTACCCCGATACAACAAAGGATGACTTTCATTTATAATCAAAACCAAACGATAACATAACGAGCAAGTGAAAAAGAAAAGAAAAGAAGAAGCAAGCTAGACATATACGTGTGATATCTAAGGCAGAATTGACGTAGTTTAAGAACCAATGGGATTCCACTGAATGACCTTTTCCAAATCAAGGCGCATTACATGAGGTCAATACTTAACAAAGGGGTTCACCATGCTTCGTCAGTTCACTATGTTTCGTCCCTTCTTCTACATTGTGAATTTCAACTTACATAACTGTTCTTCTGAATTATGAAATCTTATTGAATGTTCAATTCACATATGCATGAATACTAAAATATCTGAAAGGTAATTCCGGTCATTTATGGCAAAGTTTCTCTTCATTTTTTTTCAGAATAAACTGCAATCTTGTTAGTTGTAACCACACCCTGAGACAGAAATAGGGGACAGAATTAAACACATAACTAGCCAAAATTAATCCCCTTAAAGAACCAAAGATCAACTTCTACGTACTCACCTAACCATCCAATGCATGCGAAGTGAAGCTACTCCACAGTACGCATGACTAGGGGACTAATCAAATGCTTCAAGTAACATAGGGGAAAATTTTAATCCACTATGGAAAAGTTCAGGGAAAAAACAGAGACCTGGAATGGAGAGCCCTTTCCTTTGCAGGGAGAGTGACACTTATGTCATCTGCCCTACGATCAATTCCCACCCACATATTTTCCACTGACTCGAAACCCTAAAAAACTGTAAGAGATGGATGGAATCATGAGAAAATTCTGGTGGGGAAATAAGCAAGATCAAAATCACAATCTTAACCTAAGGGCTTGGGTTAGTTATAGCTCATGCCAACCAAAGCACTATGGGGATCTCGGTTTCAGGAAAATGGATGATGTCAATAAAGCTTTCATATCAAAACTAGTTTGGAAAGTAGCGATGGATGAGGAAAAACTGTCGGCCAGTTTGTTCTGACAAAACTACTGTCAGCGATACTCATTTTTGCATGTTGAACAATGGCCAAAGACTTTGAAATATGGAAGGACATCATTCAATTAGTGGAGGAATTTGCTTTAGGGTTGAATATGGGATAAACATGAACATTAGACAGACCCCTGGGCACCAAACTTAGAGGGATTCCGAGTCCAACCAAAAAATGGTCTCCCTCCTAGACCTCAAAAGGCGAATGATATAATATGAGAAGGGGAGGAAGGATGGACTGTGGAGCTATTATGATAATTAAAGCAGAAGTATCACGAGAATCCCCTTAAGTTGCACTAAACTTGAAAATACGTTAATTTGGCTACCGAAACATAGATGGAGATTACACTATTGAATCTGGAATTGTAACAGCTACTTCTCACTGGTTTGGACAGATAAATGGTGTGCAAAACAAAACATATGGAAACTAATTGGGAAAATCAAATCTCAAGAAAGGTTGCAGACGCAATAGCCGGAGTTCTACCATTGCCAGAAAAGTTTCACTTTGGTCAACAAGCAAACACAAACTAAAGTGTCCTCTGTAACGTTCTCTCTGAAAGCAGCAAATGTGTACTTTTTTATTGTCATCTGGCTAGACAGGTACGGTTGTTAAGGCATTAGAACTGATAACCTTCAAAACTGACAGACAATGGAATGGGTTGAGACAATTCTAGATCCAAGTAACATTGGTCTAGCTTATGATGAGATAGAACCTCATAAAATCTCTGGACTCCTAATTATAGATTATTTGTGAATGTGGAGGAATCTCGCAAACATAGAAAGGCTGCTTTTAGATTAGATAAATGCATTAAGGACGAGAACAAGTTCAACAAAATTCCATATTGGATATTTCACAGAGAAGTACACTAAATGCTCAATCGCACTGGCGGAAATGACATCAAGAAAGATTTTACTTGGAGCAGACCACCCCAAGGAACTGCTAAGACCAATTTTGATGCTGCATTTATACAAGAAACACGTTCAGTGTCAGCAATAGAAAGAGATCATTTTAGAGAGGTGCTGATGTTGGCTGGATCTTGGAGATAAACTCACAACAGAACAAGGAGAAGCATGGGCAACAAAAATTTAATCTCTACTTGCAAGATCAGGAAGCTGGCAACACATCATTTTAGAGGGAGATAACCTAAATGTAATCAAAGTATATCTTCTTCAGAGTCTCCTTGGTCAATGGAAGCCATCATAAATGATGTTAAGACATTGTGACAAAGAAGTCCTCCGTAACAGCAAGTTGGAATCCAAGCTCAGCAAACATGACAGCCCATGAACTAGCTAGAAGGAACCTTCCTTTAAATATTAAAAATGCCCAATCGTCCTTTTGTTCTTCCAGTTAAAGCCACTGATACTCTCACTTTTGGTTTTGTAATTTCTGGACAGTTCTTGTGATTATCTTGTACACTCCTCTCTCTTCTATATAATATTGCTTAGTTGGCTAGTGAAAGAAACAAAAAATCTCGCAATTTTGTATCCATAGCCTAAAACAAAAATTTTCATAACCAAAGCGTCCGAGGCAATAAACCAACACCCAAAATTTAACCCTAAGTTTAAGAAAAAACTTATTTCTCAATGATTTAAAGAAATAATCAAATATGATCAAAAGAGAACCTCAATGTGGATGAGCCAACTTTGGAACCAGATCCGAAAACCTTCCAGGAATGGTATGTGCACAAACACACTGCAACCCAAACAAAGCCCACACAGTTTCAGCTGAGGCTCAAACTCAGATTAGTTTCTCTTTTTTGGCACATCCACTTAAAGTAACACACAATTCATGAAATGAAATTATGCGGAGCTTGGACAAATTACCAGTGCTTTTTACTCCGGCATCATGAACAAGGTCAAGTTGACTAAAGCCCGCCACATTGAGATCATCAGCCAAGGATCAAGCCCTGGGGCCCTTGGAGTTGGAGTAGAGGAGAGTTGGAAGACAGTGACGGCAATGGTGACACCAGGTCTCTCTTGGTCCACCTCCTCTACCACATCAAAGGGCAAAGCAGGGTAGGGTTGGCCATCATTTGCCACCCCACTTGGCAGCAAAGTTGAACTGCTCGATCTTGACACATACTAAACATCCAAAGTCAACGACACAGTAGCAGAGATGGAGACCATGAGTATCCATCAATTTAGATAATGTTAATCATCACAATTTCCTTTTTCATTTTTCCTTAGAAAATTGATATGCATTGTGTATTGGCAAAGATAATAATATACTTTCATCTGAAGAAACTATCAAGAAAAAATTAAAGGAATTCAAAGTTATAATTTATAGTCTATAATTTCATTTCAAACTATAATTAAATTTTGACTAGCAATTTTTACCTTTCACTTTTTTTAGAAATTTAGACTCATGCACTCTGACTTTATCCCTTAACTTGCAACACGTGAAACTTTCACAACACACAAATTTTACATGTATTAGCCAATCCACAACAATCTAACGTTAAATTATATTTTGATCATCAATTGGTAAAACCTTAAGCCACTTTCACTTATCAGCAAAGCACAAGTAATGAAAGTCCTGACTTGTCCCAGGAAAACACAGGATCAAAGGGGAAGAGCTAACAAGCAGCTCTCTTTCAGTTCAAGGCACCCTACATGTTGCCAAAATATACACAAAAAGGTTCGGTCTAACAAATATTAAAAATGTAAATGTGATTGTAACTGACAATACATTTCGAGTCCCCACACATAGTTAAAAACCAGAAGACAATACACTGGGTGAAAAAAGTGCCGTGCTTTGTGCTTGGTGCTCATTTGAAAGTTAGAAGTAGAACAAGGGTTCGCTCATCATCGGCTGCTGTAAATGAGGTTCGTGCAATACGCCATTTGAGGAATATAGTCATCATTTCCATTTGAAACAATTCATGGACGCCCCCACAACATAATGGGCTGAGGAGATTCTTGCATCAGTTTTTGGTGCAAGGACAAGCCTAAATATCTATAATCAAGAGGTGCACCCATACTGTAGACCTTTTCTATTTCTAGAAGCTACCATATAAATCTCTGAATCCCGGGCTCATGATCCCACCGGAACGGTCGAAATAAAAACATCGACATTGTGAAAATATTTGTCACTACATAGAAGAAGCCCATCAGGAACCAATTTTGATTATTGGTAACATTAGAATGCAGCATCAAAAGATAGAACGGCACAGTGTAATATCTGAACTCGATCAACGGAGCAGGAACAAGAACTGCGGCGGTAGCTAGAAAATAAGCTACAATCCAGATCCTTTTTTGAGACCTTCCTGCCATTTAAAAGAAAAAAAACCACCTTTTGCTTCACTATATGAATTCAGATAAAGTTGAGTCAAAAGAGATGTGTACTGATCAAGACTAGCATGTCGGCAGCGGACTCACCCAAAACACTGAAAATTGAAAGCCATGAGTATGCGTAAAGCGGAACCAGAAGATATCTCATGGACCAATGTGCATTGACGACCTTCCGCCATAGATAGAACGGATAGTGCCGATTATCAGCAAGGAGATAGGGATGGGCCATGCTGCATGGTCAAATTTCCAGAGTGATGAATCAGGGGTAAGAACCAAATGCAGATGCAAACTTTCACGGATTTGTTTCTAAATTGTGAGATGAATTGCCGATTGTGAAATCATATAGTTCTCTATATTGAAACATTTATGCATGTCCATTAGCAAAAGTTACTTGTTTTTTACTTCAAGCACGGTTAATTTTTAATAAGCACAATGGTTAACTAATCTGACCTGAAAAAATGAACTGAGAGGAAACTGGCACAAATAGCCAAAATAACTTGAAGAAAACTTAGAGGTCTATTTCTCCACAAAGACCCGAAGATTCTTGCAGCTTGACCCCATGAGAAATGTACAGGAGCCATGGCAAGTGTAGAAACCAGACCAAAGTACATTACCTGTGCAAAATGAGGAGAAACAGCGTGTGCATCTTTTGCACCTATAGCATAAGGATGTAAGGTGAGAACTAAATCCGAAACAACCTAAAACAGGAACGAAAAACAGGAGAGACAGAGACAGTCATATAAAGAGTAATGAAAAATGAATTTTACCAAGCACTATGCCTCCGTTCCACCTGATGAATGCAATAAAGGCCATGAGGATCATGAGAAAGGGTACAAATTGCACTGAAATGTCCCACTTCATATGCCAAGAAGTTGACAAAATGGCCTTAATCTCATCTAGCAAACCTGATAAAAACGGAAGAAGAAAAAACAGTTCAACTAATGTGCATAGTCTTTCATGAGCTGATGTGCATCAGCAGATTGATAACAATTGTTTCGGAAAACCTGGCATCTCAGATGAAAGGATATTTGCAGTAGGTCTAACAATTTCACCAGTATCCACTGCACCATTGTTCTTTCGCCTTCTCAAATTTGAGCTGATATTACTATTCTTCTGAATTGGCTGACTTGGGTCATTGATTGAACCATCAATATCAGCTACTTTTACATGACACTTCCCAGAAAGAAGAGTAACGTCTATAATTCCAGCACAGGCAGCAAAAAGCATCCATACAATATTTGTTTGCCTTACAATTACAGACAAGGCACCTAGCTGCAAAAGACATTTACGAGAAAAGTTACTCAAAACTAGACAAATGACTAAATATCTTTAAACTTCACTTCCGTATTAATCACTACAGAGTCCTTTTAATCATCAAGACTGAAAGAGTCAGTTCAATGCGATATTCTTTTCCTTCAAACTCATGACAAAGAACTCCATTCATCTCAATATGGATTGAAATGATTCGATAATGTCATCCAAAATCGCAAAAAAGAAAGTAAGATGTAAAATCTTTCAGCACCTAGAAACAACTAAATACATAAGAAATCTACTTAATGACAAAAGCACAAAAAGAATGCATATAGAAATATAGCAAGGAGTTGGTAGATCAATTGAAGAATGAATACATCATCTGAACAAATGATATTCTTCACAGATAAATATGATAGACGGCATGCAATAATTCTGCATCCCGCATCCCGCACATATATAATTGGGACCAGAAATAGGCAAATATGATTGGACAACATGACGAGATTGATTTTTAAAAAAAAAGTCGACCTTCTAGGCATAATTCAAGAAATATTCAAACTAGAAATATTTCTTTTTCTAGAACTAGATTCTTCTTTAACTTTATGTCTCAATCTGATCTCTAGATGACTAAAGCTCATCCAGCACATACAATTAGTTCATCAATTCCATCATTCTTTTAATTTTGCTCTTCTCCACACTCTACACTTCCTTCTGACACTTAAACCATTTCCAACAAGAGCCTTACTGCAATGTGAAAATTAAAAGTATCCTACTGAAAAGTTTAGCTAAGGAAAGCACACTCACTAGCGCACTTATCCAGTATCTCTTCTTCAAGCAAGCGAGATACATGGCCAGAACCATAGTAAGGGATGCAGCATCAGTGTAATACAGGAAAGTGAAGAACCATTGTAGAGGATACAATGCTAAAACCACTGCACATGCTGTAGCATTCCTATCATTGACCCTGGGTCTCAATAGTGTCGTTATCTCGTATACAAGAACACTGCATATCACGGCCAAGACACCATTCACGGAACGAAGAGTTGCTGGTGAGCAAATATCCAGAAAAGATGAGATTGCTCGAGTAAAGATCATCCCTGGGTACAAAATCCCAACATAGGCAAGTGAGAGATAATACCTGAAAAAGAAATTACCAGTCAACTTCTATAACTTGATATCTCCCCCTAAAACAGTAACTAAGTAATAATTCTATGGTTTTTTCCCCTTGGCTGTAATCTTGTCAAAAGTGAGAAAATGGCAAACATTGTGGGCCTCGGCAAACGACACCAAAATCAAGAGCTGTATAACTTATTGCCCTTCTCCTATAGAAGGGGGAAAAGAAAAGAAAAACTGATCACAACATACAATTACTCGAAAAGGGCCAGAATTGGCTCGATGAGAACTTCATGATTTGGTTTCAGTCACAAGATTTACATAAAGAAAAAGGTAAACGCACTCTCCTTGCAGCCCTTCAATATCTACATACATCTAACAAAGTCTTCTCTTCACTTCCAATTGCCTTGCCAGACAGCTTTGAGCTCAATAATCGTCATAAACGTTAATAAAAGAGAACCCTCTTCCATGCACGACCGGTACGAAATACTGTCCATCCTAATTCCTACAGCCAGTCCAGTTCCAATCAAATCTAGCACAACCATCATCCTTGTCTCTTGATAAAGCAGAGAACTTTAAAAAAGAAGAAAGAAAAAACAGTAAGATGCGTAAAAGGAAAGTGAACAAAAGCAAATACAAGCCAGGAGGGGTGGTGATCATGGGATCCCAACTTCTGAAATCGCCTCTGCAGTACTGCCGCACCTGAGGAACATGAAAGATCTCGTCCTGCACGCCAATTCGGACAACAAGCGAGAGCCATCAACAGAAAGATTCGACCCACAAAGAGATTGCCCCCAGCTCCAAAGAATCGGAAGAAAAGTTTTCTCCATCACCACTCCCCAATCCACTCACCATGTAAGGCTCGGGAACGACGCGATTCACGAGCACGGACACGGGCACGACCCATAAGCTCACGATCACCGCGACCGCGACTCTACCCATCGATCTCGCTCGACCTCGGCGCTCGCGGAATCGGACAATGCCGGACGACCGAACTGGACAAGAACACGGCAAACCTTTTCGCGACTTCTTCAGAGTCGGACCGTTCCGCGCTCTGCAGAGCAGCAAAGATGGAGAGGATGTCGGGTCGAGAAGAGCTCCGACCCGAGTCCATTCGATTGGCCCGGTCTGGACGGGCCGAGCTCACGCCCCGTGAAGTTTTGCGGATGCATAAGGTGAGACGTAGCGGGAATCAGAACGAAATGGAGATGTTGTATTTGATTTTGCCGAAATCACAAGGGGGGAATTAAAATTAGAAATGATAGAAGTATCTCTGCTATGTTCTTTGCTGTTATGGTCGAATAATCAAAAACCTCGTTTTGACCGTCATCGGAAGTGGCCGTGGGGGGAGGGTCAGGTCAGGCTCAGAGGCGGGTACGAGAGGAGGGGGGGGGGGGAGAGAGAGAGCACGAAAAAAAGAAAAGAAATAAGTGAATATTTCTTAGGGGAATGGGGTGGGGACGCGTAAGTTTTAGAAGTGGGTTTCGACTCCCACGCCCTACAAGAGGCAGAGCAAAAGTCCAGAGTAAAACTGACAAAAAAAAAAAAAAAAGAAATAAGTGAACACTTGCTGCGATCTCAAAATAAGGTACCAAATAAATGCACGGTTAGGGACATTAGATGCGCATTTGCGAAGACCCTTCAAGATAGTAGTAATGTCTATCAATGAAATTTTTAGGGAAGATTATTAAATCGGTTATAAACATATTACATGGATGCTAATTCAATTATTTTAAACTTTTGAATTTTATCAATGTTGTCTTAAGCCTTTATTCATAAATTCCAATATAGTGTTTTAGTCAATTGCCACCAAGAATTGTTGAGGATGTCATTTCAAGTAAAGTTGCTCATGCTAATATATCACGTTAGACACATAACAATGGTCAAATGATATGTTAGTAATTTTTTGTTATTATTGATTGAAAAAGGGCCACATTTGTTTTTTTTTATAAATGGGTGTAGGATTCCATTAACAAAATTGAAATTTTATAATTGAATTGATATTCATATAATAATTTTCAAATTGATTTGGCAATTATCTCGAGTCTTCTACACCTCCAATAGGGTTAGAGACACTATGTCGAAAGTCGGAGAGGTCCATCACGGTCACCCTTTGCATCTCTTGGTTTTACCAAAATTTTGATTTTATTATTGTCACGCGGGATACGATCTCTTTGCAAAATTTTTTAGCTAGGAGATTGCAAGCACTTCCATTTAATCGAAGTGCATTAACTTCGAAATACACATTTCAAGGACTTGATTGCACATCATTGGCTGAAGTCAACGCTACGCTAGGGTGGTCATTGCAAAAGGTGAAGCATCAGGGGCAGAATTGCTATAACCCCAAAATTCAAGGGGGCGTGGAGTAATTCTTCCAACAAGAACGGGAGTCGTACCGCCGAGAACAGATACGACGCCGTTTCTTCGAAACCAGTTCAAATTCGGAACGGCGCGACTTCTCGCACGTCCTCCGCCTCCTTCCCGAGCCAAAAGGCCATCGCCGGAACGAGAGCGGCGATCGATGCCGGACACCGACGATCTCTTCTCGAAACCCTAGCCTGCCTTCACCATCCCGTCTTCTCCTTCGCCTCCATTGCGATCTCCGTGATGACCTCGCACGTCGCTCCTTGCTCCATCGACGACAAGGACCTCGACGACGCCGCGCTGTGGGCGTTGATGGACTCCGCCGCCGCCGCCTCCCTCTCCTCCAAGCCTCGCAAGCTGCTCCCGACCAAGCATTCCGCTCACCAATCCCCGACTCCCGTCTCCTACCACTCTCCTCCGGCCCTCGCCTTCCCCGCCAAGTGCGGCAAGCGAGCTCACCACTCGCCGCGCGCGGACTCGGAT
Source organism: Eucalyptus decipiens (assembly GCA_014182575.1). Taxonomy (NCBI): domain Eukaryota; kingdom Viridiplantae; phylum Streptophyta; class Magnoliopsida; order Myrtales; family Myrtaceae; genus Eucalyptus; species Eucalyptus decipiens. The sequence goes on from CM024619.1 coordinate 39,128,781, forward strand.
TCCGGGTTCCTCAGGGACGGGGAGGTCGTGCAGGAGCCGGTGGACAGCGGTTACAGGCCGCCGCCGCCGCCGCCGCCGCAGAAGATCGCCAGGTATTGCGGCTACGAAGCGAGCGAGACCAGTCCCCTGCCGCTGGTGCGGAGCGCGCAGCGGACGCCGACGGCGCAGGCGCGTCCGTCGCCGGAGGCGTACTTGTCGCCGGAGATCTCGAGGTCGGCAATGAGCTCGCCGGGGTACTACGTGCAGAGCGAGGAGAAGGAGGCCATGAGGCATTGCTTGAACGGGAAGTTTCCTACGGTTTCGCTGTTCAAGGAGTATCAGAATGCTGCCATGGCGGTATGTTTGATGCATTTAGCTTCGGATTCCGATTTTCTTGTGCTCTGTACCGTAGGAAACGTGCATGTGCAAAGTGTTCGCGTTATTATGTGATAGGAATTTAATTAACTGGATACTCCCGTGAACTTGCGTGTTCCTTCATGCTAACTATCACCGTCATGTTTTGCAGTTTTGGGATGAGAACTGTATTCTGCGGTAGTAGAAGTAGTAGGAGATTATACATTCACGAAATACTGAGGAAGTGTTCATTCTTCGTATGCTTTTAGGCTTTTAGCTGATAATACTGTTACTAGATAATAAGTTAATAACCTGGACGAGAAATAAGTAGAGTTTGGAGAAAACTTTCCATTAAGGACAATTGTCATGGAGGTGCTGCAGCGGCCATGGTCCAACAACAGCTGCCACTGCTGGGTTGCTGGCAGTGATCATTTTGTTCAGTTTTTCTGCTTTTCCTTTTTTCCCCCAAAGAACTTGATTTTGTCTTGTCAAATTTATTTTCTTTAGTAGTCTAGTCTTATTCAATGCAAACCAAACACTCACTGCGTCAGTATATGCCTGTACAGGATCTTGGATTTTGTCATTTCCTAGACAAGGTGTTAGGTAAAATCAGGTGGATTTTTTACAATATCCTATCTGGAAGTACGGTATACCATATGTGTAGTCTAAGTAAGTAAAGCAATTTTAGTGAGGGAAGAGGTTAGGACGAACCAACCATATAATTGGAGACCAATAGATACCAAAGATTCAGCAGCTTTGGGAAACAATAAACTGAAGGATGGAAAACTTGATGGGAATGTACCTCACAGGACACGAGTAGGAGATATGGATGGAGAGGTACATCTGGCAAATTTTGAGATTGCAAATATCAGTTAAGCTTGAGGATGAAATTTTATTGGATAGCAGTGAGGCTGGTGATGCTTTACATTGCACTTAGCAGGAAAAGGCTTTCCTAATATTGATTTTAATGGTGGTGTTGTTGTTGTTGCTGCTGTCCAGCTAAAGCCCCTGCATCATTACCTCTTAGAAGATTCTGGCCTTATGTTTGTACTTTTGTTATAAGCAGGAAATAGTATCTAGCCAGGAAGAAAACTATTTTCTATTACTTATAGAAAGAGTCCAGTATTGTTTGGCCCAAGCATAGGAACTATGCTGCAGAAAGGTGCATTGTGGTCATGATGAAATGATAAAGGTTTTTCAAAGGAAAAAAAAGTCATCTAAGTTCTCCAGAAGATAAATATTGATTAAAATTGAGAGAATTACCAGTTGATGAGACAGTACCTAGTTGGAAATTATGAAAAAGGCTGTGTAGATTGCTCAAAGCATATCTTTTCCAGCATCTTCCCGTTAGCCATCATGAGTAAGGCTAGTTTTCTTTTTTCTCCTTTAGGGTCCACCTTCTAAAGCATGATGCCTAAACTGGCCAACTTGCAGAGTTTAAATATAGTCACTGTCTTCACTTTTATTAGGTTTCTTAGATGCATCACAGAAAGATGAGATGATGAATGAGTACTTAGCTCAGGGTGCACATGCATACAATCTCCCCTCCATCTGTGATCCAAGGATGTCAGCTGTTGCTTCTTGACTGCTTGATCTGTGTTATTTTTGCAAGTAAACAGGTCTGCCTTCACTTTTTTACACACGATTCTTTTTGTTTAACTGGACAGATTCTGGAGAAGACTGACTACACAATGATTTCTGGCAACCCGTTTATAAAGAAGTCAGGTACTTATATTAGATATTATAGTTTTAAGATGGTATGGTAGATGTGACGAGAAGCATTTCGTGTTACAGGTTGGAGAAAAATATCATTCTACTTCAATCTTTCTTATGAAATCAGAGATAAGACGATTGAATTTGATGAGAACAGGAATGTACAGCGTGCTGAATTTGTCGTCCGAGCATACATGCAGTATGTTCTGTCTTTTGGCTTCTGTCATGAATGCATGATTTAGTCAACTATTTAAGGCTACTTCACTACTCTTACAAATCTCACCTGCCGTTACATATGATCCTTTTGACTAGGGGTGGTCGGTTTTCTGATGGATGGGGCTCATGTGAGCGGCGAGAGAAGAGATTTTCAAAACCAAATCACGATATTCCTAGCACAGCCGAAACTAGAGCCAAAAATAGAGCCTCCCAGGTAATCTCCATCAATGTCCAAACTTCATTGCTTGGCTCGTATTTGCATAATTCAGTAAGATACTTTCAATTGCAAAAGTGGCAAGCTTTTAATGCTCTTTATTGGCAAAAACAATACATGCAAATAGGCAACTATTGGAGCTAATCAACAAGTTCTAATTTTACAGCCCTTTTGGTATCCATATGTTGTATAAGGAGCTCTCATGATTGACTTGTTTCACAGATTCCCCAACTTGCAGCATTTGTTTCTCTACTTTTGTGATGGGTTGGTTTTTGGGCGGGCCCTTCAGGTACTCGAGTTTTGGCTAGGTTGTTCTGGTTTTAGCCACCGCTGAGTATGTCATCCAAAGCATAAGATCTAGTTACCGATTATGACATCTAGTACTTCTTGTTATAATAACCTCAGTAGTTATTCTAAATTTAAGTACGTATATACTTCAAATCGAGTATGTTATCATGCTGTGGTCAAGCTCATCAATGCTTAGGCTTGATAGACATCATCCTATCCTAATTGAACTTTTATTTTTAGTTCACAATATATAAACTTTATTGTAAAGATAGATATAGAAAAATTATCAATTTATCTAACATATATCAATATGTGAAAAATAATCAAGCTCCATTAACATTTAAATTGAGCAAACATAAGTTCTACTCTTTAAAAAACCCTACATTAAATAACAACTATGATGAAATGAGGATTTTGTCGTCTTAGGCTTGTTTTTGTCTAATCAATGGTGGCCAAAAACTCATTTGGTTGTGTTTGGTTAGACCAAAGATGACAAAAGACATTTCATTGCCTTTGTTTGGATCAAAGGCGGCGAAAATTGCCATGTCTCACCTTCGTGTAATTTCAATCTTACAGAAGGTAATGAAAATAAAAACATTGTCACAACAGCAGTGGATCACTGCTTTTGTTGCAAAAGGACTGGTTTGGTCTATTTTAGTGCTATAAAACATAGGTTTTGTCACGTTTGTTAGGAGCAATGGCGATGAAATGATAGTTCTGTCGCCTTTGTTGAGTTGTTGATCTTATAAAAGGAGAGAATAAAACTTTGTCATTATTGCTCAGACCAAATGCGATGAGATTCAATTTCGTTGCCATACAAATAATCTATGGCGATGAATCACCACTTTTGTCACCAAAGGACTGGTCTCGTCTACTCTAACGTGATGAAAATAACGAGTTTCTTCAAGCTTGGTGGGAGCTGTGGGGACGAAATGTGTTAGTTTGTTGCATTTGATGAGTTCTCAGTCTTATGAAAGGCGAAAAAGAAATAGGACTGTCTTGCTCTTTCACAATACACAGGCGATGGAATACATAATTTGTCTCCATTGCTCTGTCCTAGTGAGATGAATTCTTAGTTTTATTGCTGAAGTTTGGATTTGTTTTGCTTGGACACAATGAAACTAATTTATCGTCATACTAGGGTGGAGCAATGGCAACAAATTTTTTAATTTTGTTGTGGTTTGTCTTGCAATGGTGACAAATTGATTGGCCTACAGTGACTTAGTCCATCTATAGTGATAGAGCTATTTTTGTCGCTAGATAATTTCATTGCCATAGCCCTGTTTTCTTGTATTGTGGAACAAAGTCTCTTTCAATTCACTGGTTACATTTAAAACAAATTGGGATTGCTCTGACAAAGTTCAACTGGAGGATCTGCAGAATGTCTCTCGGGGGGTTTTCTTTACCTTAGGAGGGGCTAGCGGGAGACTTCGTGCATCCTTTGAGTCAATATTCTCTAAGAAAGGATCTGAGGTGGCTCGTATTTTTCTTATATTGTCTTGCCAGGAAAGGAAAATAGTCAATAGTTTTGCAGCCTCTGTCCTGATCCTTTAGCTTATTACTGTTCTAAGCAGGTAATGTGAAATATATTGCTTATGTTCACACATAACGAAGGGAAAACGGCAAATTTAGTATATGAGATATGCTGCGTCTGCCTCACAAATCTCCAAGAATGCTATGATATGTTGGAACTGATAATTTGGTCTAAGCCACTGGTAGAAAAATTGGTTCTACTCTCTTCAGATGCATGTCCTAGTTTTCCTCCTGAAGATGTCTCATCCTGTATCATGCAGGACTTGCTGGGTATTGGGGAGTATCGTCCTGGTGCAAGCCGTGCTCCGTGAAGAGTAACTCTTCTCTTTCTGGCACAGACTCTTTAGCTCTTACGATTCTCCATGACCTGTGTTGTATGTTTGTGTAACAAAAACGGTTTTTTAGCCACCGATAGCAATAATCAATTCTTGGAGTGGGAGGCAGAAGAAATTCGGGAAACCATACAGAATGTCCCGGCATCCCAATCTCTCATTGTTATACCTGAATTTACTCATGTAATTGCTCATTACAGAGTAAACTTGTGACTCGTATTTCCGAAGCTTTTTGCTGACGATCTTATCAGTTTGTTGGATTTCGTGGCCTGATGTAGGCTGGTGACAAACCGAACAGAGACCTGGCCCTTGATTCAGAACTGCGAAACTGTTTCTTCCTTCCTCTTGGAACATTCAACCAGTCCCGCGCGGTATGCAATTCCCAAAGGTATCCATAAATCCAGGAGGTTGATCCCATGGAATGTCCACGTTTGAACTTAATGTAGTAAATGAAGATGGTCGCTTGTTTGGTTTTTATTATTGTTGTCATGGTAGAAAAAAGAAAAATTAATTGCCATTTAAAGGAGCATGTGCGGTTCGTGTGCGGATCCCACCTTCCACGTTATCTTTTCAATAGTAATTCTCCCACAATGTATACTCAATAAAATTTTCTTCTGTCCCGTTATTCTTTTTATATAAGAAATTGGTGGTGACACAAGTAATAATGACTCAAATCCAATATGAAATTAAGATTTTTATGATAAAATCAAAGGATGATCAGGATGGAGCCCTCAATGTGTCATCCCACCGTTTCAATTCAGCCAAAATCGGTGCATTCAGGTCTTAACGAGGGCCATTCCAGACTTTTTAGCTCTGTCATGTTGTTCTTTCAGGCTAAATAAACACCTCGATTTCGAAAAATGGGGGGTCCAATTTAGAAAGGGAAAGGTCATGGAGCAGGAAGCAGCGAGGTAACAGTCCGTGCCCCGTCCCTCGGTGGGGCCATTTCGTACCTTTTTCCCTCCCTCGCTCTCGATTCACGTACGAAACTTTTAAAAAAATCCAACCTCTCTCTCTTCTCTTCTTCCCTTCACTCCACTCCCACCAGCTGAATTCATGGATGCAGAGGACCAACCAATCTGTCAGATGTAACTGAGGCTCCCCTCTTCTCTTCGCTCCACTCCACCACCTGAATTCATAGTTGCAGTGGCCCAACCCAACCGTAAGCCAGATGTCCTTCTCTGCACCTTCTCTCTCTCTCTCTCTCATGGTTTTTAAAATTGTCAAAGTAAACTCGGCCTGGACTCGCCCATGTGAAAGCAATGTTTCTTTTCTCGATGCATGTCAGGCTCGCTAGAGAGGATATACCGTTTACATTGCCGCTCTGCCTTTCGTTTTGTTTATTGGGTCCGAGGGGTTGCCATTTTAATCATCCCTTTTAGAAATCATCCTCACTGGACGCACGTCGCTTTTGCAGCAGCTATTGGGGGTGGGTTCTTAAAAAGCAGAGAAAGACGGTCGCTCCTCTGGCCGTGATGACTTTACCATCCTCGTCTCCCTCTTAGAATGCAGCAGTCCCCGAAGCTCTCTTCTTGAAGTGGGGGGATAGACAGACCTCATGGCTCAGCAGGTCGTTTCTTTACTCGCCTCCTGTACATGGGAAGTTTCGCTTCGCATGGAGTATTTCCCGTTTCCTGGTTTTTGACTGCCGCGTGTTTGATGAAATGCGTGTTCAGGAAGGCGGGTGGCCTCTGGGGCTGCAACCATTGAATGCCAGAGTTGGGGTTGTGAGGAATCGCGGGTGCTCCGGATCAGCCTCGTTCAGCACGCTCCTCACCGGTTCTCCCAGTGACACTTCTTCAGATCCTGATACAGAAGTGAGTTGCGTGTATATTATATGGGAGTGTGTCGGATATGTTGAAGCTTTAGTTTCCTGTTATTTCCTCTAGAATCACTTGTGAGTTAAATATTAATTTCCCGTTGAAAGACGGCCTTGAGATACTTACTGTGCAATTCGTGGATGTGGGAGGAGCTCCATGGCTGGAAATAAGAATATCTCGCTTCAAGTACTTCGCTAGGCGGTGATCATTATTTTGCTACTTGAGTTTGTACCATGATCTAGGTAGAAATGAATAGCCTGGCCAGCATCAAAGTCAAAATTTGCTCTGAATCCATCATAGGAAAGATGCTCCGTTGGCCTGTCAAAACCACTTTTGTCCACCACTGAAATTAATCATTTCTTTAGGTTGCTCATAAAATGTACTGGCCTATGAATTCCCCTCACGATTGTCATTGATCATGCTTCAGAGACTTTCTTGCTTATCTCATCTTTAGCTATATTTGGTTGACAAGGAGTGTTGTATGCTAATGTTAGTAGATGTTTGTTGGGGAAACTGTTTTGGTCATGTTGTGTTGTTAGCTTTCAGTCTGAGATTGGAAACGAACATGTCCCTTTCTCATCCTTTCGGTGAAGAGCAAGTCAATGTCCTAATGTCATAGGTTAGCGAGTGTCGAGGAATTGGAGAAACACCGATGAACTTCATTCCTTTGTCTGTAAGAGGAATCCACGGCTAAATACACTGAAACCTTTTCGAATTTCATCTGTTCTGGTTTTCATTTGACCCGGAACCTTTTCTCATCAACTAATATAACTAGTATTAACTAGTTTTCACTCCAACCCAGCCCTTCTGCCCATGTGAATGGTCAACTAGATGGTTCAGTTCTTGAGGATGTTGTGTAAAAATGGCCTTATACTAGGAGTCCAGTTTATCTTTTAAACATTTAATGAAGCATTGCAATACTCTATATGATACCTGATACTTGGCGTGTGTAAGTACAGTTGAGCTATTTTCGTTTTTGTCCTGATGGGACTGTTATGCATTGTGCATATGTAATCGCTTATTTTGCATCCTAGCTTCTCCATGCTTTTATGTGAGATCTTTTATGCTATCAATTTCAGTCAACCGGGTCCTTCCATGACAAAAGCATCACACTTGGGAGCCTAATTGGTGCTTCTAGCATTCTAGAACTTCCAAGACGGTCAGCGAGGATGAGAATTGCTGAAAGTTCTAGAGACAGAAGGAGTTACAAATCCAAATCCTGGTTCTTCTCTCTCTGCTCGAAGCTCAACACAGATGCTGTGACCATCAATGGTGCTCAATCTCTCGGTTACTTTCTAGAAGCAGAAAGAAGGGCCGCCGGCGGTTACAGGAGAAATAGCAATCTGACACTTTGCCGGCCCAATTACCTCAAGCAAGATCTTCCTGCTTCAGATTCAAGAGCGCTGTGTGTCGGTGGACAAGTGGCTACTAACTTGGCCATTCCCACGGGTGCAGACAGGAAGAGGAAACCGCGTAAGGTGCAGGTAGATGATTTGAATGCTTATGGAGTTCCCTTATTCTTTTCATGTTTGAGAGGACAAATCATTGGATGATGGCTTGAGATAGCATCTTTATCTATTGGTAACAAACTAACAGTTGCTTTGAGTATTTGGGACTCGCTGATAAAAAATTGAATTGCGTATTTTTGAAGTCGATTTCATCAGTCACTGTTCACTGAGCCTGATTCTTAATGAAACTGTACCAATCATTTTACTTCTCAGGTTTATCATGGTCCATAGCTTTCATTTGAAACCATGTATTTCCATGTTCTGTCTCCAGATATGAAAGATTAGATTGAGACAGAATTAGAAGCCGGGTTCACAATCATTGCATCGAATTTCTTCCATACTCGGGAAGGGGCATTGGAAATGAAAGTGTATTTTAGGGTCTGTTCGTTTGAAGGAAAATGGTTTCCGGTAAATTGTTTTCTGACTCTTTAATATCTGGATGATGGAAAATTAACCGATTTATGAAAAATATTTTACATGGACTAAAACAACAAGTTTAGATTTGGGAAGGACGACTTCCCCTTTCAACAAGGCGGAAATCACTTTCCATAAATCACTAAATAAATTAAAAATTAATCATTTTCCTTGAAAATGATTTGTATGCAAAATATTTTTCTTTATTGTGAAGTTTTCCTCGAATTAAACGTAGGAAAACTTCATATTAAAAGAAATTGCTTTATGAGAAATCCTTGTTTAGGAAAACGTTGTTCTCTTTTCATGTTAGGGAGTTCATTTTTCTTAACTTTAAGCATGTATATATTTTTGACCGTAAATGATTTTTCATTGACTAATTATATTCAACAAACTAAATGTATGAAGTTTCAGAAAACTAATTTTGCGGAAAACTCTTATACTTAAACAAAAACACCCTAATTTGATCGAAAGAACTGGGTAATTCCTAGAATGAATGTGCAAAGGCTCAGATGAAATTGGAGAATGCTATTTTATGGCGAAAACATAGATGAGATGTAAACGTCACTGCATGATATAGGTCCTCCACGGATGTAATAGTTACTCCACAAAGAGGAAGGTATGTTCACAGACCAAATAGAATATGCCAATCAAGAAGCTGAACCTTATCATAAAGTATCTTCGTCATATTTGGTTCGGAACATCTCGAATTGGCGGGCTGGGCCGGGCCCTTAATGAAGGCCTAATTTGGTTATCAAAAAGTTTAGACGAACACAGAAACATAGTGAAGATTATCTCTCCAATTGCTTTCGAAACTGAAAAAAGTTACCAATTCGTGAAATTGCTGCTCCCAATTTTCAACTCGAGCATCTCCAACGAATAATTCTAATAAGAGACAAGTTATGTACAGGTGTGAGGATACTATGTCTCAAATTCAGATACGGCCTTCAGTTTGGTCTGGAGTTCTCTTCTCTAACATTGTCAAGTTCCTGATTTTTCATGTGAGCCAGAGAAAAATATCTGGCTTTTGGCCTATGAGGATTTGCAAGTGAGATCTGGACCTTACACGAGTCTATGCGACTTCTGGATTGGGAATAATTTCGTTGTCGATAAGACTTGACATTCGAGAACCGGACAAGAACGGATCCGGTTAGGGCATACGACGTGTGGATCACCTTCAGAATTATTTTTTCCAATATGCCACGTTGTAGGATTTGTCAAGAGAGATTCTCCACACGGTATGCGATGTTCATGTCAAAACTAGCTAGAAGAATCTGAAACGTTTACTGATATAGCCCGTACAAAAAAATCAAATGAGATATTTTATAGGTAGTTTACTTTAGTTGACCATCACAATCATAAGGATAGGAAAAGGTCCCACCGAAAAACACAAGCTTCCGCGTTGTTTCTGTGCCGTGATTGATTAACCCACCGCACTCTTCATAGAAACATGCAAGAAAAGACACTAGAATTGATCTTTTAAGTGGCATCACTTTTTAAAGCGGGCCTAGTTGAGTGTCTCTAGTAATTCAACTTCATTAAAACGCGGCTATCCAAAGACCCATTTGTATCCACTTCCCAAAAGAACTTCATTGGAATTAGAATACGCAAAATCCAGCCTAATCAGTCAACTTAAGGTACTTCAATCGCAGCACAAGAGTTTTCTCCCAGATATTCTACTACATTTCAATCGAGATTCAATACCATTTTTTCCAAACGCTCTGACCACATCTCTATATAATACCATTATTGTCATGTCATCACATCATGTTGTTTTACGGTTTCACCGCAGTGTCATTACATATTTGTCGTGTTATAGCACTTTGCCAAGTTGCAATGTCACTTTGCGAACATTATGTGCCCCACCCGTGTTATTATACGCCACCTCGTCCCATATTTTCACCACATCCATAATGAAATTAAACGGCAATCATGCATTGGCCGAGCCTAACTTTTTGGCTGAGCCCCCGGCCCTACAAGACTCATGCAAGAACGCGCTTAATCTGTCTTATTGGTCAATCAACCCAAAGATTACCGAAAGATCAACCTTTCTACAAACTGTAATCGGTCAACAATATCGGAACGAGCTTAACATCAACATCCTTGTTGGTGATTAGTCATTCGAAGTAGTCATGACGCGGTGTATATAATCAATTAAAATATTAAGATGAAAGTAAGGAAAACAAGTGGAAAAATTATCAAGAAAGTTTTGAATTTATTGCACTTATATTAATTTAGCTAAATCTTTCAATTATACCAATTGAGACATAAACCTTTCGATGATTTGCTAATATAAACTATTTGGCCAATTTTGGTTAAAAATGATTGACATGGATATTGTATCTTACATGGTATGATACACACTAAGTATTGATGTGGACAATTATTATTATTATTATTATTTTTTTTCTTTCTTTATAAAGCTAGGCTGATGAAACCATTGAAAGAGCCTTGCCTAGTATGGGGCAAGGGCCATGACACCCTCATTGGCCACAGTTGAGGACCCTTGCTGACCAACAGGCGAGGGTCGCAACTCTCTTCTATATTTGGGCATGGGCTTGGGGGGTGAAGGTGAAGGCATGGAGACCCATGCTTAGACCTCACCTATGGCCGACAAGGGTCAGCTGAGATCGATCAACAGTTAGGGAGAAAAAAAAAGAAAAGAAAAAATAACAAAAAGGTAAAAAATTGTTCACATTAGCGCTAGTCATTCTTTGTAAGATGGCCGGTATCCATGTCAGAGATTTCATATCGAAATTAGTCGGATTAATTGTATTAACAAATCATTAAAATGTTTAAAATTCAATCGAGACAATCGAAGGGTTTAGAATTCACGACCGGATTCAAGATTTAAGTGATCTGTGACGTCACTCCCTATGGATCACGTCCTTCGGTTTGATCCAATCTTTCACCTTCTGCTAATAAGTGGGCGGCAAAGAGGGATAGAGAGAGAGAAAAAGGGAAGAGAGCGAGAGATTCCGAGGGGGCTGTTCATGGACATCCACGTTCCTCCACACGTGCGCTCTAAATCAATCATGGACATCTTGGATTCCCCTTCCCACCCGCGCGCACATTCCTCTTACGTAACCCCCGACCCCACCCCCACCGCCGGGCCCCACGGCGGAGCAGGCCTGCCCGTGCCTGTCTGTCTACGTGCATGCGATCTCTCGTTTCCTTCGCGATCTCAAAAAGGGGGAAAAGTCGCCTGCTCCCCCTCCCCCCCCTCCCCTCCCCCATCCTCCGCTCAAAACGACGTCGTTTTGGGTCATCATCGAAGAGGAAAAAGAGGAATTGGATTGGAACTGGACCCCCACTTTTTTTTTTCTCCTCTTCCTTCCTCCTTTTGTTTTTGAAACTCGAAGGACCTTAGCATCTTTGTTACCATCTCTCCTTTACGCTGGATGGGCCTCCCTCCCCCTCCCTCTCCTTTTCGCTTTGTCGTCTCCAAAACCTATCAAATCACGCTTAAGCACACTCCCCTTTCCAGGTGAGGAGGGGATGGCATCCAAGGAAGAATACCGCCCCTTTCGGAATCTCCAAATTAGCCATGGAGTCGACCTCCATCCCCCTTCCCACTTTAATCCGTGACACGACCCCCCCTTGTGAGCCTTGGACGCGTCGGTTGTCGTATTCCGCGGTGCTGTGCCCCGTTTAAAAAGTATGATACAAAATCATGGCTCTTTTTCCCATGACATGATCCACTTTTGAAATAAAGATTTGTCTCATATATATATATATATATATATATTACATATTTATGTAAATGTCAGCGAAATACACTGTATGACTATAATTGAACTAGTTTCCTATGAGTTGAGCTTTTTCCAGGGAAACGAATGCCTAGTACATGTATAGACATCGACTATATGAGGAGAAATAGATTAATGGGATAATAATTATGTACGTGACATGGGAAGATGAGTAATAACATCACATGGCATGCACAAGAGGATGTGGCACATGCATCATGACGTGGTGATATTAGATAATGATCTAGCAGATACGCAATCGCATGATGGCATGGCATGCGATCGTAATCGTAAATGACGAGGAGTCACTCACATGACTTGTGAATGGTAACATGGCATGTGAATGGTGACATAGCATATGACATGGCCATTTGCGCATGATGTGGCATGGTGACCGTCGACAACATATGCACGTGGAAATCTAGGAAAAAGCTGGTTGAGTAAACCTTTGTCCAGCCTTGCTAGTGCTCATTTACACCCTATCAACCACGATTAAAGCTACTATCAAATGTAAGATTCGGAGAATTCGATTTTCAAATTTGTGAAGAAAGCATAGATTACAAAGCATGAGGCTCTTGCCTCGAACCTAACTTTTGGGATCGCCGTCTTTTTGCTAGCCAGTGCCCTGCGAAAAACCCTACCTTACATAACTACAAGATCGAGGGTAAAACGGTGCTAAGGATGGTAAGCATCATCATTATGGCTTGCTCTATTTCAAAGTTTCGAAAAGCATTTCGGCTGCTTAAAGGTTAGTACCAGTTATTTGTTTAAGCGGCATAATGATCACAACGTAGAAAACAGGGAAATCACCTAGATTGTCAAAGAGCTTTGATAACTACAAAAGAAAGCCAAAGCACGACAAGGGAGACCCTAGTGTTAGAGTTCGATTGCTACAAGGAAGCAAAATCACAAAGGAAGAGAGGCAAGAAGCTCACCATGCTGAAAATGCGAGATGAAGGGCCCTTCTTTATTGGCGAGATAAAATTGAGAGGGCCAAGGCTGCTCCAAAGTGTCATTCACAGAAACAATTGGGTATTTAGACATGATAGAAGTTTTAGGCTGGTCACTATAAGGAGATCGTTAACTGTTCCATGTAGAATTGACCTTACATGAACAGGCCTGGGCGAGCAAAGTTAGGGTAGCTAGGCTTACCAAAGGAATTACTTGTCTAAACCTGCCAAAATATCGCTCTTCGAGCCAATCGGCCCTCGCGAGCCGCTAGGACAATGATCACTCTGATCGATACAAATTGATGCAGTGTAAAAGCTTGCGATTTCTAGTTCTAGGAAATGCAATGAATTTGACATATTTCCCAGCGATGTATGAAAAGTTTATGAATTGGCATCCATATAATAGGTGTAGGATTCTTTTGGTAAATTTTCCCTAACTCAGCAAATGCTTTATGGCTTCTACAATTCAATCATCAGAAAATTTCTAGAATTATTTCGTGTGTGAGGCTCTTCGTTCTTCAATTCCACATGCCGTTCTTAGCTTGGTTTGCATGTGAGAGGCGATGATGAAGTATCCCACGTTACTCTTCAATGACACTATGGGTTTTCATCGGGGTTTATATTCATATAATCTCTCTCCATATAAACGCTTAAATTTTTGGGATAAATATTCTTAGATATACTGTTATTTAATCTAAAATGACAGTGTTCTTCATCCAATCATCTGTACAGCGTCAAGTACAAAATCAACAACGAAAAATCTTCCTTGTTTCTCAGGTAACTCTTTGAAGATCTTAACCTTAATTTGATCCAAGAGTACCTCTAATTTCTCTTATAATTGTGTTACATTACATGCTCTAGATGGGCCTAACTTGGTTTGTCAAGCCTGCCCACCTAAAGATATTATATATGGATATATTTTTATGACCCATTGGTTACAAGTTATAAACATCACTCGCATGCAAATTTAACTACAATTAAAAGTGTATTATATCAGCTATTGTAATCCACTAATCATAGGCACGATTGAAGCTTGAAAATTTCCTATAATTGGGACAGAGGAAAACATAACCCATATGCATACAAATTCTCAAGCACAAGCCAACAGGATCATTGGCCCCATTTTCCCCTTATCGACCAAGCCGGTCTCATGAGCTGCTCGAGCCATGATCACCTCTACTCATAAGTACTTGATAGTTTGATTCTTTATTTTTGACTAAAACTAACATCAATTGAATGTCATTGAAGAACGAAAATAGCACTTGAAAACTTTTCAAAACCCTAATATTGAGGTTCAACGGCCAAAAGTTGATTGAGCCATTTTACCTCAAAAATCTACTATTTTTGAAGTCCTTTACAATACTTTTGCAATTTTGACTATTAGCATCTTTTTTATTTTCGACCCATTTGAAATTTCGGTTGCTTTTCTCCGACAGTTATTGGAGCTTTATCATAGCTTTCAGATTATCCTATTTTTATCCCATCAGTGCAAAGAGTCAAAGACCAACTCAAACCAAAAATAAAAAAATAAAATTGAAAAATGGATGAATCGAAACAAACGAAACTGGTCACTTGTGTAAATTGAGGTAGCTCAAGTAAATCAAATATTAGTCTATATAATTTTTTCAAGTTTATACATGAGTCTTTCGTGAGAGAGTGACAAAATTATGTATATTTCACATCCCATAATTCACGTGATAAGGAATTTATTTGATGAAGTAATAATTTTTTTCCCCTGAAACATTGAGACATCATTTTCCTTACTTGTAAGCAGGCAAAGAGGGCAACCAATGCTAGCTACCCTCTTTTGAAGTTGTCATAAAAAATCACACGCTCATTATAGAATGTTGGAGTTTAGTGATAGCTACTCCTTATATTTATGAAATGAAAGTCCAAGACTAACAACTTGTCATTGCAATCCTTTCAAGATGGAGCGGTCAAAAAGATGTTTCTATATACAAGCTATGTCGCGATAATATTGCAAAAGTTAATTGAGAGATTCGTTCAGGACCGAGAAATAAACTCGGCGACAAATAGGCGGACCTCGATGGTTATGCCAATCACGTCGGTGGTAGATTTAAACGCGGCTGCACTGTAAAAACGTCCCGTCGTCAACGAGAAACGATTTGATTTTACAGGGACCTTACGAGCAAAAAGGAAAAGCTGCAGAAGAAAACAGAGAGAGAGAGAGTGAGAGACAGAGAAGAGAGAGAGAGGGGCACGAACATCCATGGTCTGACAACAGCATGAAAGAAATGGAAGTCAGTAAGAAAGACGAAGCTGATGTTGGCTTGGAAGTTTGAGCCGTTGTTTCGAGTGTTGCCGTTCGTACCATCTTCTTTTTATTTCTTTGTCGTTCCTAATGTTTTGTGGAATGCACCCAAATATGTAAGTCGACGATTTCGGGATCACATAAGCAGAATTCGAGCAAGCAAGAGAGAGAGAGAGAGAGAGAGAAGAGAGCTTTTACACATGGCGGTTTTGAATGCTTTAGATGATTCGTTCAGGGGTAAGCAAGGCAGGTCGCCTCGGTTCTTGCAAAAGGTAAAATCCAGACACAAAGATTCCTTCCCTTTCATGATGACGAATCCCCTTCTTTGAATCATGGTGTTATCATAATCCTCTTGCCGATGGCTATGGCATGACCATTTCTAGGGTTAAAGGTCCTCGGTCTTTCATGGTGTGGTGCCACCTCCACATGTCTTCACCGTTCAACCCAAAAGTAAAAGATCACAACCGTTTAGGCTAAGATCTGCTGCATTTCAATTATAAGACAAAAAGAGCATAATGGCACCGTGCCCACAAGGGATTGTAGACTCACGCCGTGGATTTTTATCGGCTTTGCTGTCGGTGTTAACATGAACGTAATTTATAAGTGCCCTATATGAGGATCTCGATTGAGGAATTACCTTTAAGCTCACACATCACCAATGGTTGTGTGTATTTAGTTTATGTCTTCAATGAACCTAATAAATTTTCTTTTGTTTTATTGATTTAGAAATGTAGCAAGTGAAAATTTTCTTTTGTCATGAGTTGTTTAAAAAAACTCTTAGATTGCCATGATATGTGCATATGTTTCATCTCGATAGCATTGCTTAATAGATTGATTATGGACTAATAAATGTAGTATTTACAGCTAATCGATCTTATTGATATTCATATTTACGATATCTGCTTTTAAGCTTTGGTCATCTGTTGCTATAATGATGACAAGGGTGGAAGGTACAATCGGCACATACCATTCTCTATTGAATGTTTAGTTTGAACCATAACTACTTTGGTCCATTCGTAGTTATACAAGCTTATCACTGCAACATACAGGTGTATCGAAAGTGAAGCAATCTCTCCACATGAAGTGACAAATGTTCGAATCATAAACTCTGACCATCTTATCAATTCAAGCATGTGAAGTGTCAGGACAAGAATACAAATTGCACCTTACAATCAATAGCAAAAACTACGAAAGTCCTACAATAATAATTTCAAGACAAATTCTTGATAGTGAAATGCACCTAACAATGGATAAATATGAGATTATTGGGGTTTTGCAAGCGACGTTTTTTGTCAAGTATTACCATAACTCCATGCATGGTCTAGTTTAGATGAAAAGTTCCAAACTAAGTTCACTTCTTTCGCTCGATTAAAAAGGGCGGTGTAGGGTTGAATTATAAAAACTATAATGAGTCATTTCATCATAAAACGATATAAAGTGATTATGTCACTAGAGAATTTGACTCAATGCCTCACGCTTTTTGAAGATTGACATGGCGTTGAACACATTTGAACATTAAACGCGCATATAGAGATGTTCCCACCAAATCAAAACTTGCACTACACGTACAAATCGCTGATTTCACGTTAATGATGAAGTTAAGTTGGGGGGAAAATTTGCTTTCGGGAGGTAGGGTCGTTCCAACGAGAGTCCAAAGCGATGATTTGGTCCAAAAACTGACAAAAGAGAGGGGCTTGTTTCCTTGTGACTCGTGAAGGGCACGCGGATTCACGCGCGTCAAAGTTGCCGAAAGTGGCGGGACGGGGCGGGGGTTCCAGACATCCCACCTGCGACGCCATCTCTCTCTTTGACTCTCGTCTCCCGGGTCCGCCTCCGACCGTGTTGGAGATTAATTGATGGTGACGATCTAAATTTCGAATATTTGATACGCATTTGGTTAATTCAGATCCACATAAGCATCTTCTGTCATGCTAAGTTTGGTACCTATATGTAATTCATGTGTCGGAATCCAAATTGCTTGTGATTAATTAGGGATGTTAGTTCGAATTATGATATACATACGTTAGATAGATTTTTATTTAGTGAGATTTACGCACCTTTTCGATATGAGTTACATTCAATGATTCCTCACAGAATCTTGCATAGTCTCAGAGTGGGAGGTCCTCACCTTCAACATCCTTTCAGTTCTCATGTTGAAATATTTAGATATTAAATAATGTATTTATCGTAATAGCAGTACAAAGATTCTAAGATAGTCGGCAATGGACCCCGCAAAATCTTTCATCTTTAACCGAAATAAGTGTGGAAACAACGCTCTCTTTTTTGTATTTTTCTATTGGAAGTCAGTGAAAGAGTTTGGGGGAGTTTTTTGTGAGTAGTAGGGCTTTGAGTGGTACAAAATCTTTTGGCGTCTTTTGAGGCTCTTGTCCCACCAAACCCAAAATCACGTAATTTACGCTTCATCTCTCTCTCTCTCTCTAAGGTTTAGTCTCACTCTCGTCTGACCGACCACCCAAGAACAGTCAGTAAATCCTCACATCTTCTTTCTTTATTGCTTAAGTACCTTCTTTACATGATTCCAAAATCATTCCTCTGTGTATGCGACCGAAAACCATTCTCTTCTCCTCGAAAACCCCCAAAGATTTCCATGACAGTGTCGGGACATCCTAGAGAAGATCTCCTCCGAATTTCTAGAAACAAATAAGATAGCCATGTTGTGTTATATTGAAAGGGGAAAGGGGAAAGGGTCGTTGGTGGTGTTAGATAATTCATTTTCAATAAGAGCTTACCGAGAGAAAACGAGGCAAATTAGGTGGCATCGACCTACGATAAACATATTTTAATATTTCTTGTGTGTAAGTTGCAGCTTACATATCAGACACATTGTAGATGTGCCGTAACCATAGTGATAACTTTCAGATAGGAAAAGAAGCAGAATAATAGGAATTGTAGATGGAATATCTATGAATATAAGTTGTGTCGGGCAATCAAATTCACGTTTGTGCGATGATATTATGTTACACAAATCATATTCTAAAAAGTTTGAGAGAAATGTTTGGGCACGGTGATGTCTTTGAAATGGTGATGAGGTTATGACGCAAATCGCTCGAGATTCATTCAAACTAAACGAAAAGGTTAAAAATGTATTTATTAATTGAATGACATTTATTGAACATTATTAATTATACAACATGCAAATTGATATAAACTAATTAAAAAAAATTCATTGCGTCCATTTAATATATGAAAAAGTTCTAAGTGACCTCCCATGAAGGGTGACATATATGTACACATGAAACTACTTCCAAAACTGAAGTCTTCTATGTCGATAATCAAACGATGGCAATTTAAATTGTTTTCACACTGTTATCGGATAGCAAGAAAATTTTCTAGTGTAACTAGGGCTACATTAACTAAAATGGCATCGGATCATCGATCGCTTGATTTTGTTCGACGGTGAATGAGCCATTACATACAAAAATTTAGCATAGAAGTAATATATCTAGGGGCTTGCCTTATATCACTCCCCAAGAGATTGAATTGTATGGGAATTGAACCTGAGACGTTACAGTTATTGTCTTCGGCCTTTGTATCAAAAGCGCACTTCCTAAGATAATTTCACGAATCTCATTATCATCACTATTTAAAAATCAATCTTTCTTCTGATGGCGTAGGCACGGCGTATTTTAATCTTTTAAACAAGTGTCTTTGTCCAAGCCTCATTCGTTGTCTAAAATGGTGTTCAAGTTCGTCACGAAGAACATCATCTGAGCTTATCGAGGCAAGGATAATTGCAGTTCTACCGAGTTCCTCAGCGCAATCTACTCTCCAAAGTATGTTACAGACTATCAACAGAACGCATATATTCCATATCAAAGACGTGTCATAATCTGAGTAGAGTAAACCGATGCAATTTCGTATTCTAGATTACCAAGAACTCGTGCTTTCTTCATTGGCATGATCAAATGGATAAGAAGTGTTCTTTCTTCCTTTTTTTGTGGCCACAAGGTAAGAGGGATTAAACTACATCAACTAGCATGCCTTCGAGTTGAATAAAATATGTCAATGATGGAGCGAAGTAACCGAAAGATAACGATTCCGTACCGGCGGAATTGTTATTACACAAGAGAGACCTTCTGAGCATAATCGCATTCCGCCCCCAGATATTCAGTAATATAATAAGCGAACGTATATGACCTACGTGATGGGATTGATAAGCTTAGACTGAAAATATCCACATAAAGCAGTGAAGAAAACTTGTATTACATTACTTTTCGGCTCCCAATACCTCGTCTTGTACATCACGTTAAGCATAAGAACACTAACAAGACATGGATATAGTCGCAGCTTGCCGGTTCGTCTCTTTCGCATGTCATACATGTCATACAGAGCGACTATCTAAATGCAAGCAAAGAAAAAACCACAGGAATAGAGAAAAAAAGGAAACAGATACAATTCTAGGGTTTTCTTCAGAGAGGAACATGACGCTCACCCTTGAAAATCTCAGTAACTCCTGAACTAGTAGGCCGATTATGGGCAACTTATAGCTGCGACCAAGATGAGTATTGGAGCATCGCTGGTGAAGTTGAAGCTACACTAACAAAAAGAACTGAAGCTTCAAAGCAAGGAAGGTTTTCTGGACAAAGCTAAGGCTTCGAAGGCATGATCTCTATAAAGCACTGCTTGTGGAAGAAGAGCTAAAACCCGAAAGATCGGTCCATGCGCTACCAACACCACCGCCGCCGCCGCCGCCGCCGCCACTACCACCACCAACACTCCAGAACTGGTCATTAGCCCCCGAATTCCCCATCAACTGCCTTGACAAGTTCAACTGATCTTGGTTGATATTTTCCACCTTCACTGAGCTCGTGTGAGAAGCCCCAGAGTTCATGAACAGATTTGGCCTGACCTGATGATGACCCGCGAGACCTGACGGCTCAACGCCACTCGTGGAAGCATCCATTGAGTACAGATTGGCGTGCTTGTCCAAGCTACTCATGAAGGGGAACTGCTGTGTGACCTGATGCAGACGCCACTGGTGCTCGAGGCTTCCCATCGATAAGAGCGAGCTGTTACCACCCAATTGGAAGCTCAAATTCCCAGCGTCCCCAACCATAGAACCGGGAATCCCACTATAGTTCAACCCCATCTCTCCCGAATTACCCAGTTCACCTAGGCTGTTCAAGCTGCTTGGAGACATGTAGCGGAGGCCCGGTATTTGTGCTGTTGCCCGGTTCAGTATGTCGCTGGCGAGACCGCCGCTGCCTCTTGAGGTGATGCTGCTCACGGAGCCGCCGCTGGCTTGTTGGTCGCTGCTGCCACTTGTGATGGGAGATTTGGAGCTACTTCCTTTGCTCCTCTTGTTCCGCCTGCAGCCTCCTCCAACGGGAACGTTCCTTAACGCTCCCCCTCGCGTCCAGTACCTTCTGCAGGTCTTGCAGAAGTGCCTTGGTTGAGAGAGGCTGTAGTTGTTGAAGTAGCAAAACTTCGTGTTGGTGGAGTCGCATCGCGGGCACTTGAGCGCTGCCTCTGGCAAGGGTATGTTGGCTAGCCGGGCCCGCTCAACCATCGAGCCCGGGCGGATCGAGCCACCAGGGTTGCCTCCAGCTCCTCCATGAGGTTGTGGAGGAGGAGGCGGTGGCGGCGGAGGAGCAGGTGGGAGCTGATTGTTGAGACCACTATTTCCAGCTTGATGATGGTGATGATTTTGTTGCTGTGAAAAGTGTGGAATAAAAGCAAGAAATCAAATATCTGTGGTATATTCAAACAAGGCATTAACAAAAGTAACACATGAGAATATTTATCTTTTGAAAAAATTTAGCTTTTTCTTGCAAAGCAAATACACCATGTTTGAAGAAAACCCTCACCTGTTGCCAGTTGGATGGATCGAGATAAGCTGGAAGGGATGAGAAAACCATGGTTGCTTTGTTGTTCTTTGATCCCTCTTTTGTAAAGCTTGATGGATTGGCTTTGAAGATATATGTAGTGGAGAATCACATCAACACAGCAGAGAGAGAAAGCGAGAGAGGAAGGGGAAGAGAAAGAGAGAGAGAGAGAGTTGCAGAGAGATGTGGAGAGAAAAGGAAAGAGGAAGTGGAATGAAGGAGCAAAAATAAAGGAGGGTCCTTTTAGTTATTTATATATTAACTTCTTGTTGTTCCATATTGCTCTGCTCCTTTTTGTTCTTTGCTTTTTTATGGTTTTGTTTTTGAAAAGAAAGAGAGAGAGAGAGAGAGAGAGAGAGAGAGAGAGGGTGATATGTATTCCTTAACCTATAAGAATTCTGTGGTGTTAAGCATTGTAGTGAGAGAGAAAGAGGAGGGAGAGGGAGAGATTAGTGGCTCTCATCATGCATGGAAAAAAGATGTGTGCTTATGCTCTGAAATGGAGAGAGTGCAGCTCAGCCTTCATTTATTTATTTGAGCAGACACGTCGAGTGATAATAATAGTCAAATCTCCACACACAGGAGCCGCGTTTTCGAATAACTAATTCAATTTATGCTCGAGAACTTCCTTCAACCATTATGCGTGAAATTCAGGGGGGAAAATCCGAAGATTTTTGATACTTCGTGCCCAGCTGAAATCATATGGGAAAAACACAAAAACATATATCTGAGTTTTCCCTCCGATAACAAAAATATTAAGGTTGCTACCTCATCCGCAACCCCACTCAAATGACTCAAATATGATCCCTTGTTTTAAAGGTTCTAAAAACCCCAGCCTTAGGGCACCCAAAAGACTGCCTGCTCCGTCTTGAACCCTAGCCCTCCGCTGGCGGTGCACCTCCTTTGTGCGAGAGAATTTGAGGGAACTAGGGAATATGACGGGCAAAGGGACAACTATTGGGTCGGGCGGCTTCGCCGTGATGTCAAAGGATGCTAGGCAACTATCCAGAGACCGCGGCGGCGGTCAGGTTGTAGTTAAGGTTCAGACGTGGGTGATGCTTGAGTTAGGGCAGTGTCATTTATGAAAAAAAAAAAAAATTTGTAAAGGGTGCGATTTCGCCGAGATAAAGTCGAAAACTCGTACTTTTAAAAGTAGAGGTAGGTTTTCGACATAGAAGGGGAGATCGCGTATGTCTTTGATATTTTCCAATCATTATTTTTATATAATTTAGTGCAATCAAAACATCTCTACACACGAAGATTTTACTCAGAATGGAAATAGATATTTGTCTTGCTCATGACCCCGGTGCTAAGAAAAGATCTTGCCTGCGATGTCTTGTTAGCATGCCTGTCTCCAATTTTTTTTTCTTCTACCTACCAAAAAAGAAGTATCAACTTCTCTTCTTTTAATGCTTTCGATATGATTAAGAGTTCTCGGCCCTACAAAATACTTCCAAGAAGGTTCTGAAAAATTCCCTTGTGGCCGTACTTTTTTGAAATATGATGGCGGACGAAAACATTGAGAATTGAGAAAAAAGGGAGATTGCTCAAAGTGCAGTGTGACGATTTAATTGGGGGGGAGTTTAAATGCAATTATGGGGTCTACTTAGAAGCACAAATTATAAATAGTCAAATGAGGACTTTTGACCCCCGGGGGACCACCCCTAAAGAACGGACGCATAACTTTGAGGACCGAGACACTAGCGAGCGACGCGCAGTAACGATGCAACTTTAGCTGCATCGCAAAAATTGAAGGACGCAAAATTGAAAAAAGTGTTATGGTTCCATCACGTGATTGCTTTATGTTCTTTGAAGAGCATGTAAGCTTTTATGATGAAAGTTATGGTTTTTATTCCCGGCTATACGAACAACTTGCTATACGGCTTGGTAGTACGCTCGTTGGATGTACAATTTTGCGACGGACATGGATACACCTGATGATGCGATCGTTTAGCCTCATAATATGTGACAGCTTGTCTTTAGGCAGTGTCCTTCGTACGCACAATGCCTCGCCATTCTTTAATTTTGCTTCATTCAATTGTCATCGTATAAAGTAATGGCAATGTCACAGCAGTTCCACTTATTTATTCGTCGGTTCACTTGGAAGTAAAAAGCTCTAGATCCACTTCGATCCGAAATCCTTGGATCATATCGATGTAAGTATCAATTTCCGAAGACAGATATAAGAGGCTCTAAGTCGGTACACTTACTGAGATTTTTGTTTGTTTGTTTGTCTGTTTTCTTCTCCTTATTTCACTTATTCGCTTTAAAGCAAGAGTGATATATTAAAATGTCTTGCGTTTATTTCGAGTTCACTTCATCTCTCGGTAGCTCTTTATTTACCAAATTAATTGAGCTACTGATATATTAAACTGAGAAGAGACTGTGTCGGGTCGATTTTCTTCCTCCTCCATTAATTACCTTCACTGTAATTATGGAAGGCTACTGCTCAGACAATTAGGCCCCGTTTGTTTGTGTTCTTTTCTTCTGGTCATGAACATAATTTCTATTTTTTTTGTTCCGGGAAACAAAAAAAGAACAAAAACGCGTTTATTTGCGTTTTTGTTCCAAATCTATTTTTTTTTTGTTCTCGAGAACAAATTTGTAACATAAATAATAAACAAGAAAAACTTGTTTTTTGTTCCTAGAACACTTCCGAGAAACAATTTTTTTCTCTCATATTTTTTTCTTCTTCATTTTTCTTTGGCTGGTCACTGGCCTCGGCCATGGCCGGCGACCTCGCTGGAGCGTCACCGCCCCTGGCCAGGCTCGGCCTCACATGGCTAGGCGAGCTCAGCCTCGCCGGATCTGGGCGAGCTCGAGCTCGCCCAACCAAGGCGAGGCCGCCGACCCTCGTTAGCCAAGGCCGGCGACAGGCCAAAAGGAAGAAAAAAGGAAAAAGGAAAAATAAAAATATTAAAAAATTAAAAGAAACAAAAAAATTATACAAGTTTACCAAATTGTTCTCCACTCACTTCCGGCACGACGGTCTGTATTGGCTTGTTCTCTGCAACTTCCATTTGCATGATTGATCATTAGGTTCGACAGAATACTCAAAATCAAGAGTGATGCATTGAATGTGGACTTGAATCCCGTCCCCTGATAAATTGTTTACATTTTTGGATTGTATCTTCGTCTCTGATACTAGGTATGACAATTCTTCACTAGTGTAAATATTGCTATCGACCCTAGAGACTACCAACTAGCTTGCTGGCTTCGGCGGGGTTCTACTTCTCTTCTTGTTCGTAATGAATTATAGTCGGTATCGGGCTCAGCCAGTCCGGGGCCGATCACTGCATTGGGCGGGCCTAGAATTCGTCTCGTGCTGGGCCAGGCAAACGATTCTCCTCGTGCCGTCAGAGCGGGGCGAATGGTTCATGGCAAAGACCAAATTCGTTGGCTATACTATGGGGCTGTGTGAACTGCTTGCCTACTTTAAAGTGGAAATTGAGTCGTTAAATCCACGCGTGCGATCGTTGACCATCGAATCGGGGAAGCGAAATTGGTTGAGGCTCGCATCTAGATCTACATCTGAAGTCGAGGGAAAAAGGCAATTCGTATCGACTTAGTCAGCTAGTCAATCATGACATAGTATTCTATAGGAATACTACCATAGGAATGTATGAACGGTTTAATTAGTTTAGATCGAGGTGGGTATTTTTTTAAATTTATTTACCATCCTATCGACCAAATCGATGTCTCAATTTGAACATTTACGTAATTACCATTTTTTGATCCAACGTAGTTCAATTGAATACACTTCGTTACTTCAGTGAACTGCAAATACAATTCTGTTTCGTGTTACCAATGATCTCAATCTTCATGTGCAACCACCATATCTAACCTACCGACGAGCTAACTTTTGTCTTTCAAATCCCTCTCATTAAAAAAACTCGGAACTAAACCTCGTTGTTACTACCCCGGGCCGGATCCAAATCCCCGGAAACCTCCTCCTCTCTGTGTTGCTCCGTCGCCGGAACGCCGCCGAATTCCGCCATGGTGAACGCGACATCCGCCGGAGGAAATGCCTTGGCTCGGCACAGCGGGCAATTGGCATGCGAGTAGAGCCACGCGTCGACGCAAGCCGCGTGGAAGTAGTGCATGCACTCGGGCAGCACCCGAACCGACACCCCGTCGTGGAACTCGGAAAGGCACACGGCGCACGTGTCTTCCTCTCCCGAGCCCTCCTTGTCGTCACGGATCATGGCCAGGTCCAGCTCCACCAGGGCAAGGCCCGGCCCGGCCCGTCTTGGCCTCCGAGCCCGATGGTCACTCTCTTGATCATGCTCGCCGGAATTACTACTGAGCTGAGCTTGATGGGGTGCTGCGTTGCGGTTGGGGAGGCCGACGACGATGCAGTGGTAGGTCGCAACCACGATGGCTCCGACCATGATCCCAAGGAGGCCGATGATCAGCGGATCGATCTCGAAACTCCGGTTGTGGTGGCGATGCTCTCCGTCCATGGCAGAAATCCGAATTGTGTGTATAATGTGTTCTGGGAGCAGAGAGAATTCACTCGCTAGAGATCATAAGGAGGTTCCTAATATATTTAATCGAATCAATATAGGTTTCTATAAAAGGGTACTAAGCATTCCAAGACAAAGGAAAGTTCTTCCAACGTCATCGATTTTTCGGTGATTTCGTTAAACGTGCACGAAACGTTTGGGCATTGTGGGAAAACGACCCGTTCGTTTTTTTTCCCGGAGGAAGGATTCTGTCATTGACATGTGGACATATTTGCTAAGATTGATTTTTAAGAGTTAGGTTGGCGAAATGAAATGATACAATTTTGTTGTCTATTTCCGTTACCTATCGCATCATTTTATGGATCGATTTTAAAAATACTTAACCTTGGTTGCGTCATTTTAGAAATTAAATTTTTAGTTCTCTGGTATTTCTGATTACAGGAAATGTTTGTGAGTTTATGTCAATAATATCTATTAACAGTTGGAATTCTGAGGTAGAGACACGATAGTCTTCTTTAGTGCTTGTGAATGGACAAATGAAATGACCATGTGCAGCTCTATTAGCGTTAATAAATTGCTAATCAATGATTTGGAATGCTTTAGATTATTCTAATCTAAAAGTGGGTTTTCCTCCATGATCTTCTCGTTGAGAAAAACGAAATCCCCATATCTCAGTGACGTTCAGTTGCATACATTATGGTCACCATTGTCTCCTACTATCGAATTTGAGGATTTCGATTTGTCTAACGTTTGGACCAATTTTTACCTTTTAATTGCTAGCTTTTTTCCCCCAAATATTGGCGATTGATTTAATTTGACTTTTATTTAATGTGCACTATTTGAAACCTTTAAAAGATATATATATATATATATATATATATATATATATTGATATGTACAAAAGCACATATATATTTTTTTATGGTTAACATATTAACTTGACGGGTCCTTATTTTAAAGTGTCAGTGCTTGTACACCTCACACCCCCAAGTTGAATCCGTATATTTCTCTACCAACGATAGTCACATCAAAGAAAAGTTGAACGTTAGCAACTTTTTACGTCAAATTATCCTCACATTAGGTTTTCCCTAGAGGGTTATTAAATAAATAAAAAGAAAAAAAAGCACCTTTATTCTTTAAATAATTTAAAACAAAAGCACCAACATTATCACAAATATTTTAAGTGATATTAGGGATCATAGATTGATCTTTAAACAATCAGATTATATTCAACATTGGATAAGAGTTTACTGCGACTATTCAACATATATATCGACTTTGTAAATTACTTGTAGAATTCATAGTACAATATTTCAGCATCAAATTTTCTTACTTTTGAGTAACATTGGTATGGTAAGACCGATTTACAAAATTAGTATGCTAAATGGTATTCAATAAGTAAATCATATTGAACACCAAATAAGATCTTTTTGTTTTTGCCCTATCTCTCATCGAGTGTCTACAAAATACTTAATATACTAATTTTGTGAATTGGGATTGAGATACTCAGTTTTCTTACTAAATATTCATGTCAATACTCTTCTGTAGGTAATTTGGCATTTTAATTCAATGAAGTATTCTCTCAAATAGCCAAACTCCAATGAGAGATTTGGAAGGGCCAGACACAAATCGGTAATACTTTTGAAAGCAGAATCTTTTTTTAGAAATGCCAATATTCATTACTAACTCGAAGATGAAGGGTTACAAAAGGATCTGATATCCAAAAATAAAATCAACCAAAATGAAATGGGGAGGGATTAACAATCTAGTTCGTCGGGAGAGAGCTGGCTTGATAAGTCTTAGCAACCTAGTCGACTACTTTATTATAGTCTCTCGGTTCAAAATGTAGGTCGATTTCTTCTAGCTGGCCCATCAAAAATATGCAATCCTGTATAATGGACTGAGAGGCCCATGGTGCTTCTGACCGACCCAAAATACAATCAACCGCTGATAAGCTATCATATAATAGCACTGTGTATATATCAGTTGGAAGTACATCTTCAATTTATTTTTCTCTCTTCAATTTCAACCAAAGTAGAGTTTTCCATATGGTTAGGGTTTTGGTGATGAAAACGAAGGGGCAAAGATTCGTTTGGCGAATTTGTCCATGAGAACTCCTTCTTTGTTTCTGCATATTCCTGCTGCCGATTCCTCCATATTTGAGTTGCGCCAAGAGCAATCAACATTAATTTTGCAGGAGATCTAGGTCAGCAAGCATTATGGTTGTGCTGCAAAGCAGGCTGTGTCTTCTCGATTTATCTTGTCGCATCCATGTTTCACAAACAATTGGGTCATAAAAATTGCTTCTTCTATCATTAAACTTAGATTATGTCTTTTTGCTTGGAAAATCAGGGTGTCTCAAGCCTTCCAAGCTAGCCAAACAACTTCTGCAAATAGGGTTTGGACTGTGAACTAGTTCTCATGGTAAGGTTCTCCCATGTCCATTTGTCCATCCAATTGCTATTTTCTTTGGATATGGCAACTTCGATTTTATGGCCTGACAAATTTCCTTTATCTAGGGACATAAGATAAAGATGTGCTCTATAGATTTGGGAGCTTGGCCGTAAAAGGGACACTTTGGTTCAGGTAAAATATTCTTCTTGTATAAATTTTCCTTCGTAGGCAAAGCATTGTTGTATGCACTCCATAGTAGAAACCCTCACTCACTTTGGGGTAGGTTTTAAGTTTCTAGATTTCAGTCTATAGTCTCTTAGGAGGTTGGTATGATGTAGATGGTCGATTTACCATTTGAAGTCATTCTGAGTTTTTAAGCTTGTTATATCCACTTTTCACCGTATAAGAACCTATGTTATTTGCTATCCATAATATATTGTTTGGTCCAGGTGTTAAGCATAAAGTTTACCTAATATTTCTTTAATAATTCTTTCCTCGAAAATCTCTTGTAATAACTAAATATGACATCCTCTATCATTCTGATTTATTAATTCTGCTATCAACTGAAGGTCATTTCTATTTGCTAGACCTTTTATCTTACATGAGAGCAGCCATCTATCCTCTCTATCCTCTCTGACTATGATCCCATTGCCATCACCAACATCCCATTCAATCTCTGGCCCAATTGTATATTTTCTCATTAATAAGTTTTGCCACCCCCAAGAGGGTTGAGGGCCTTTGTTTGCTATCCAAAAATCTCCTATGGGAAAGTAAATACCTTTCAACAGTTTACTCCATATGACTTTCGGGTCTTGAATAAATCTCCAAGCATGTTTTTTCAACTAGGTCTCTTAAGCCTAGCCCCCTACAAACTTTCCTAGTTTTCAAGATATCATATCTTTTCCAATGAATGACTTTTCTAGTAGCATTTTGCTTCTACCAAAAGGATGATATTCTCTTTTCAATAGCTCTACAAATTGATATGGGAATTTTAAAAATAGACACGACAAATTGTGGTAATGCTTGGAACACCATTTTAATTATGATTTCTTTACCTGCCTTTGACATCAGCTTCTCTTTCCACCCTTTTAGTTTCTTGTCGATCTTTGCAAGAACTTAGGAAAACATTTGCTTCTTATTTGTCCCTAGTTTGAAGGTACGCCCAGATGCTTCCTTGTTTTCTCAATGGTTGGCTCTCTTAATTTAGCTACTAAATTTTGTTTTAATCCTTGAGGGTAGTTTTTCTCGGAGAAAATTTTTGACTTGTTAAAGTTGATGGATTGTCCCAACGCAAAGTAATACTAATGTAAGATATTTGCTAAGTTATGAGCCTTGACGATTGTACCATCCATGAAAAATATAGCATCATATGCGAACAAGAGATTTGATAGTGTAGGGCAATATGGATTCAATTGGATGCATTTATACTTCCATCTGTTATAGCTTTCAATATCAAAGATGATAGGATATTACCCATAAAAATAAAGAGATGGGGGATGTGGGTCCCCTTGCCTAATCTCTCAATTGGTTTGAAATAGTCACAAGACTCCCCATTTACTCTTAACACTAAATGATACCAAGGAGATACATCGTTTAAATAATAAAACCCATTTCTCACAAAAAGCCTATTTTCAACATTTAGTAACATAGGAAATCCCATTTCATCTTATCATAAGCTTTTTTCATATGAAATTTGAGGACTGCCTGAAATTTTTGCTTTCATTTTCTCACTCTAGGCCGATGTAGAATTTCCTAAACAATAAAAATATTATCTTGTATTTGTCGACCCTAACATATGCACTTTGCTCCTAAGATATAATCTCTAGGAGCTAGGGTTTTAGTTTATTGGCCATAACTTTTGCAATGATTTTATAATTAAAATTACACAAGCTAATAGGCTTATATTGAGTAATACTTTTTGGATTAGAAATTTTAGGAAGGAGAGTGATATGAGTTATGTTAATTTCAGGATCAAAGATGTGACGTCTTAATTTTCAACTCTATTTTCGATAAAATAAAATGGGCTTTTCATTGACACGCCTATGATTTTTTTTCTCTGAGTTGGCCACTCACGGGATAAACTAGGGCTCGGCGGCCCGGCCGACCCTCTCCCACCTCGTAGGCGACGGAGGGGAGGCGGCGGCGGCGAGGGCTAAGCCCTCAGCTGCCGGCTGCCTCCCTTCTCCTCCTTCCCCCCCACCTCTTTTAATTTTTTTTTTTTAAATTAATTAATTAATTATTTAATTATTTAAAATTTAATTTAATTAATTATTATATTAAAATTCAAATTATATCAAAACGATGTTGTTTTTGTGTTTGGTTTTGTTGAGTTAGCCTTCCAACGAGCCACATAAGCGAAAAAAAAAAAAAATTAATAAAAAAAAGGGATAAGTGTTCCACAAGTCCTACAACTTGTCATGAAAATGCATTTTAGTCCTAAAACTTGCAAAAAGTGCATTTAAGTCCTAAAACTTGTCAAATTATTTCAAATAAGTCCTAAGATCGATGCCGTTAGCATTTTCCATTAAAAATGCTGACGTGGCATTTTAAATAATTTTTATTTTCTAGGTTTATTTTTTAATTAATTTTTATCCATTTTTTTAAAAATTAGATTTAAAAATAAAAAATAAATTTATTCTTATCTTATTTTCAACAAAAACTAAAAAGAAAAGTTAAAAAATTTATTTTTAAAATTTTAAAAAAAATAATGTTAACTTTTTAAATATGTTTTTTAATAAATATTTTAACTAAAAATTTATTTTTAATTAAAATGTTTTTTAATAAAATTTTTAAATTTTTAAAATTTTTTGGTAAAAATAAGATAAAATGAATAAATTTGATTTTTAGTTTTTAAATCTAATTTTTTAAAAATAATTAAAAAATTCACGTGGAAAATAAAAATTATTTAAAATGCCACATCGGTATTTTTAACGGAAAATGCTAACGGCGTCGATCTTAGGACTCGTTTGAAACAATTTGACAAGTTTTAGGACTTAAATGCACTTTTTGCAAGTTTTAGGACTGAAATGCATTTTTGTGATAAGTTCTATCCCATAAAAAAATGACATGTAGGATTTCCGGTGAGGTTCGCCGGATGTGCCACTCAAATGTCCCATTTTTCATTAAAAAAAAATGACACTTAAGTGTCACTTTCGTAAATTTTGGCACTTAAGTGTCCATTTGTGCTAACTGGCACTTAAGTGTCAATTTGTGCTAACTTTTGGCACTTGAAGGATTCTTTTGCCTATCCATAACTTATTGAACAATGGAAGGATTTATCGTGATAACCTGTTGGCAAACATAATAACCTATCACGATAACCTATCAGTAAAACATGATAACCTATCGCGATAACCTATCAATAAAACATAATAATCAACCGACAAAACTCGATAACCTATTACGATAATCTATCGATAAAACATGATAACCTATCACTTAAACCTACTTTTCACATCATCAAAGTATCATTTAACCTTAATCTAGTCCTAATAAGAACCATAATCAAGGGTTAGAAAGCCACTCACACCCAAATTTAAGCTTAATATGCGTTGGCGGAGGAGCGACAAAGTTGGACAGCGAGCAACAGCTACTGGACACACTCCGAATAACTCACGATGAGGGCAAGACAACGGCTAGGCAATGGCACAGTGATTAGTTGGTCCTCGAGCTCAATAGCAGTCCAAACCATGGGCAAGGAAGAGAGAGTTGCGGTGAGGGGTTGAACAGTTCCCACATTGTCTCCAAAAATCCATTGTAGTCACAAGAACGTTGGTGCGGAATGGCGATTCGATGGTGGCGTGAGTGTGGTGACAGTGGCCGTGAGGTTAGAAGAGGAAAAATGAGGGAATAGCTTTGTAAGGAGATGAAGACGAAGGAGATGTGGTGGTTGGCCAACACAAGGAGAAAAGGAAGGAGAGTGTGAGAGTAAAAGTGAGAAAATGAGAGAGAGGGAGGGAGAGAAGTGTCGCCGATTTCAAGGGAGAAAAGAAAGGGGAATGAGGAGAAAATCTTGGAAATTAATGCATGGAGAGGATGGCTTATGATGATTACCATTAATGAGGAGATTTGACCACATTGTTGAATAGGTTTAGGTTAGGTTAGACTAGCCTTAAACTAGGTTGTCCTCTTCAATCTTTCTCCTTACTTGTAGCCGCCCTCTCCCTTGGCTAATTTCACCTTTGCCCTTTGGTCTTTAGCGTTGAAGAGAGGTCAATTTAGTCTTTGCAATGAGATTTAGGCACTATTAATGCACATGAAGGGAGTAATTAATGCAAGATTTAGTAAATGTTAAGGTGGGCTTAGAGGTCATGGCCCTCGTGGGCTACCCATCTCTCTAGGCATGAGCCCATTGGGCCGCCAAACATGGGCTTGGGCCTAGTAAGTCCTCGTACGTGGCCCATTTTCATTTTTTTTTTGAATTATTCATGTTTAGCTGAAGAAAATTTGCGTTTCCCCCCCAAAGTGCCAATTCCTATGTTTTCGTGGTCTATCGATCCTCATTATATTCCCGTCCAAAGATTAGCCATTGATGGAATTCCGTTATGAAAATCGGGATCGGATTAAGGGTGTCACACTAACTTTAATATTTTTCACGTGATTATTCTTCGTTTATGATTGTAAACTAACATTGAGACATTAACGCATTGACTTGACTCGTGTGAACTCATAGACCCTTAAAGTTACGAAATGACCCAAAATTGGTGAGTTCATAACGAAGTTAAGCGAAATGTATTAGAAATAAGTAAACTAATTACAACAAGGATTATGACTTAGTCATAACCTCTCCTCAAGTGCCAAATGTCAACCATGAAGGAGAATGCATGCAAGAAAAACCGTAACTCTCATCTTCTCACGGTTTTTTCAATCTGAAATCCACCTAGAGACACCATCATTGATCTTTCCCTAATGATTACTTCTCATTGGGATTTAAAACAAGACTCCACACCCACATCTAAACTTCATCAACATTCATGCCTCCCTCAAAACTAACCCATTTCTCTTTCTCAATTTCCTCTTCCTTTCTTTCTCTCTTTCACGACTTGAGTAGAATTGAAGCCCATCAACTTTAGTGGCTTCTTCTTCTTCAAGCGTGAGCTTGAGGGAGGATTCTTGGAGGAGAACGACCCATGAGCGATGCCGAACCACTAGGTAAGAAAATGGTGGGGGTGCTAAACTTGATTTTATCCATCAATTGTCGAGAGAATTCATGGAGCAACCTAGATAGTATCGAATTGGACTTGATGCTTCTGTTTTAGACTTGAATGGACTAGTTGACAGTCCAAATGAAGTTTAAAGCCTTTGCATGTGAGAATTGGGGTCAAACAAACGAAGAACTGAGCGCAAGGAAGCTGTGGATGTCGAGACAATTGAGTAGGAAGACTGTTAGGTTAGCTATAGTGCATATTTGGTTCAGCATTTGGATTGCTCATTTGGGCTCTAAAGGGGTTTGGCCAAATGCTGTGGTGTTTGGTTCATTTTTTTTAGGACTTTGGGGAGATGCAATTGCATCTCCAAAGGACTTTAAAGGGGTTTAGGGGAATGGAGGGGTGGAGGTGCATTCTCAAAGTAGCATTTTCGGGATGTAACTTCTTTGTTTAATGAAAATTTGTTAGTTGCCCATTTTGTTCTCATTTATTAACCAAAATCCGCTTTTGCCATTTTCGAATAAGAAAACCCTAAGCCTCCTCTTCCTTACCGTTGCCTCACGCAACCTCACGCCTCCTCTACATTCTCACGCCTCTCTCTCTGTTGTCCCTCACCTTCTCCTTGGCGAGCTGCTCTCCCGTGTCCATCCGAGATCCTCACGCTTTCTGTAGCCTCACACCTCTCTCCGTCATCCCTTCGTCTCCTTCGCGAGCTGCTCTCCGGTGTCCATCGGAGATCCTTGAAGATTGCCTCGCACCATTCTACTCTCGCGCTTATGTCGCGCTCATAGCAGGACAGTTGGGTAAGCTCGGAAGCTTCGATTCCATCGCTTGTTCGTCCGATTTCGCGGTCGCCGCTGAAGATTCCACACGAGATTACTCGCGAGGGCCGCGAGCAATACTCTTTTTACACTCTCACAACTCTCTCTACCTCACGATTGGTTTGTGTCCGACCCTCACCTTCACTCGCCTCTCCAAGTAAGATTTTCTTGGTTATGTTCGAATGTATGGAAGTCCCTCGCCTTTATCTTACCTTGATTGACTCCCCCTTTCGCGCTTGAAGTAGCGTTCCCTCACGGTTGGTAAGGGTTTGAGTTCTCTGCCTCGCGTCACTCCTTCACGCTCGCTACCCTCGAGCTCTCCTGTCGTGCTCAGGCTCACGCTCGCTTCTGTCCAGGTTAGATTTTCTCTATTCATGTTGTAATTTTTGTGGAAATTTGTGTGAGTAATTGAATATCTTATCTGATTTGGTGAGAGATCGTAGCATGTTATTAGGTCGAGGTGAAAGGTGGATTCTGAGGTAGCTTTCGCTGTAATGTTTTCTCATCGGATGGTTTAGTCTTGGTTAAGTTTCAATATGGGATTTAACCAGCAGGGTATGTAGGCCAGTAACTCTTGTTATATTGGCGATTATGTAGCATAAGAAGATGGTTATAATAGAAGTAGATGCTATTAATGTGTGTGGGTTTAGGTGTCACCAAAGTTTTATAGGTTTGTGAATTCTTATGTGTGTTATTTTGGATCATTTCTCAGTTGCTTTCTTATTACGAAGAAAGCTATTTAGTGAAATTAAATGATTAGATTTTTGCTCTCAGTTAGATGACATTGCAGATACCCCTAGTGCTTAGAACATAAGAAATTGTTGTTTTCTGTGATCAATGGCATTTGTGAATCAACAAGCCTCATCAACCACGAAGTTCTGCATCACTAGAAATGAAATTGGATTTTTCTGGGCCAGTTGACTGACCTTCAACTCCAAACTTGCTTTGTTCCTAGATCTGCTCATTTGAAAAAATCCATTTTTTTCAAGCGTTTTACATTTCTTTATTTCTTTTACCCAATATTTCATATAAGGTGGTCTAGCAAAAGACAAAAACAAACATTTGAAAGGACTGAAAGATCAATTTATTCCATTTTTTTTTCCATTTAGTGAAGTTAAATGATTAGATTTTTGCTCTCAATTAGATGACATTGCAGATACCCCTAGTGCTTAGAACATAAGAAATTGCTGTTTTCTGTGATCAATGGCATCTATGAATCAACAAGCCTCATCAACCATGAAGTTCTGCATCACCATAAATGAAAGTGGACTTTTCTGGGCCAGTTAACTGACCTTCAACTCCAAACTTGCTTTGTTCCTAGATCTGCTCATTTGAAAAATCCATTTTTTTCAAGCGTTTTACATTTCTTTACCCAATATTTCATATAAGGTAGTCTAGCAAAAGACAAAAGCAAACATTTGAAATGACTAGAAAATCAATTTATTCCATTTTTTTTTCATTTAATGAAGTTAAAGGATTAGATTTTTGCTCTCAATTAGATGACATTGCAGATACCCCTAGTGCTTAGAATATAAGAAATTGTTGTTTTCTGTGATCAATGGCATCTATGAATTAACAAGCCTCATTAACCACGAAGGTCTGCATCACCAGAAATGAAACTGGACTTTTCTGGACCAGTTAACTGACCTTCAACTCCAAACTTGCTTTGTTCCTAGATCTCCTCATTTGAAAAATCCATTTTTTCAAGCGTTTTACATTTCTTTCTTTCTTTTACCCAATATTTCACATAAGGTGGTCTAGCAAAAGACAAAAACAAACATTTGAAAGGACTGGAAAATCAATTTATTCCATTTTTTCCATTTAGTGAAGTTAAATGATTAGATTTTTGCTCTCAATTAGATGACATTGCAGATACCCCTAGTGCTTAGAACATAAGAAATTGTTGTTTTCTGTGATGAATGGCATCTATGAATCAACAAGCCTCATCAACCACGAAGTTCTGCATTACTAGAAATGAAATTGGACTTTTCTGGGCCAGTTAACTGACCTTCAACTCCAAACTTGCTTTGTTCCTAGATCTACTCAATTGAAAAATCCATTTTTTCAAGCGTTTTACATTTCTTTCTTTCTTTTACCCAATATTTCACATAAGGTGGTCTAACAAAAGACAAAAACAAACATTTGAAAGGACTAGAAGATCAATTTATTCCATTTTTTTTAATTTGGCTTTAAAAGGAAAACTAAAGATATCAAATTAGGCAAAAAAAAAAAAAAACCGTTCCTTATATTTAGAAAAAGACCCAAGAAAATTATATAAATGTTTATTCAGGCAAAAAAATAACCCTTGCGGAAGCTATCTGTACTGCTTTTTAGTCCACTAGCAAAAATTTTCGTTTATTTTTCAAACTAAGTACTCTTATGCGGAGGGGGTGAAACTATAAGTCCTTGGGAATTTAGTATTTAGGGGAAGATAGAGTGGATATAATATAATACACCACACCATTTTTCAAACTGAATCTAGTTCCTAGTTGAACTTGGTTGATTCTGTTAATGGTCTTGTCATAATAGCTTCAAGATTTCAATTGTCCTTACATTCTAGAACACATGTAGTCTATCCTCCTCCTTCTTTCCACATGATGTTTTTAGATTCTTATTATTATTCTTTTTTTGACAAAATGGATCCTTCGTAAGGTTCATTGTTGAGTGGAAAATTTTCTTCGAGCTCTTTGCATTTGGCAACATTTTACCGAGGGACTTTGGAGGTCATAGAGGCCTTTGAGGAAATGTAATAGTTCTTGGCAAAGAAGTTTGGAGGGCCATTTGGAAAATGCAATTATATTTCCACAGGGTGTAGCCTAAGGAGAAGTGTTGAGCTCTCCCGGCATACTCAACTCTGAATTAATGAAATTTTTTTTAGGTCTAATCTCATCTACTCGGTGGTAAAGACTGATCGTATGATTCTGGTTTATGTTCTAGCTCACTTGTAAGGAAAAACAAAGCTTTATGTTTCTCAAACTTTTTACTTTGGTAAAAATTATTGCTTGATGTTGGGAGTAAACTCTTGCTGCATTATAGAGCATTCTGGATTTATTCTCTCATTGATCTATGCCCAGAAACTTTAGAACTTTGGTATAATAGGCAAAAAATGTTTTGTTTGGGACAGACGGATTCATTCACCAATTCTTTTACCTACTGCTTTATTTACTTAAGCTTTTTATTTTCTACATTTGTGCTGGCTGCTTTAGGAACATTTCATCGTTAGGAATTTGAGCACATTGATTTGACTGCTTTTTATTTACTAGTTCACCTTGATTTGGCTTTAATTCAATTGCTGAATTTTTTCTTTATTATACGTCTCTCAAATCTGATCATGCTCATATTGTTGGAAGATGGCAAGTTCAACAAAGGAAAATGCATATTGAACCACCGAAGATGTGGAAACATATTGTAAGTTGTGTGTTGAACAAATCGATAAGGGTAATCGTCCTACAACCAACAAGAGAAATGGATGGACTGCCATAATTAATAAGTTCAAGGAGTTGAGGGGCAAAAAGTACGATAAAATTCAAATGAAGAGTAAGTGGGATAATCTTAAGGAAGAATGGAAAAGATTGAGGACATTGGTTTATAATGAAACAGGATTAGGATGTGATCCAATGAAGAAAACCATTGATGCGAGTGATGAATGGTGGGAGAGTAAAATCCAGGTGTTTATCACTTGTTCTTTTACTTTTTGATTAAGTTCTCATTTTCAATTATATACAACTTACTCAAATGTTTTTTTTTTATAATAGACTAATCCTAAGGTTAAGGGTTTTAAGACGAAAGGCATACCTCCTGATCTTGAAGTGTTGCTAGATAGAATGTTCAAGAATACGGTTGCTATTGGAGGAATCACTTGGAATCATGCACAAGGTTTACGTGTTGATGAGAGTGTTGATGCCACACAACCTGACATTGATGATGTCATAGGATCTACTAATGATAATTTGGAATGTCATGTGGGTGAAAATATTGATGAACCAATTCAAATTCGGGCTCATAAAAGAGTAGCGCAGACTTCAACGAGGCAAACTCGAGAAAAGAAAGACAAAAATTTGAGCCCAACACAATTACTTGGAAGCCAAATTAACAGGCTTTGTTCTGCTGTTGAAAGTAGGAGTGTTGATGCTGTTGCTTCTCGAGCACATGATAGATTTGGTCCTTACAAGGACCTCATATCTATGTTGGATGCCATACCGGAGATTGTGCAATATGAAAAGCTATATTTTTTTGCAATCAAACATTTTAAGCAAAAGATAGACAATAGACAGATCTTCATGAGCTTGAATTCCAATACCCTGAGGGTGAAATATCTCAAGCTTGAGATGGAAGAACTTAATCATGACTAAGATGTCGTCATAGCTTTTTATTTGAATTTTTGAATATGCTATTTTATTTTTATATCCGAACTCTATTTAAATTATGTATGGACTTAATTTATATTAATATTTTTAATGTAAGAATTGTTTCTAATTGAGGTTCTCTTTATGTAGTTGATTTTTATATATATGTTGATGGATACTATTGTTTTTCCTAATGGATTATCTAGATTATTCATTGTTTTTTCTTATTCTAACTCTATATTTTGTTACGTTAGGCAATTATGGATGATTCTCAACAAAAGGAAAATCGTGAACAAGAGGAAGATGAATTCTTGGATTTGCTTTCAATTGCTAATGCTTCAATTGCTTATCAAGCAATGCACCTTTGCAGACAACCTTCTATGACTTCATCATATACAAGTCATGCATGGATGAGAGAGTTGATGGCCAAAGATACTAATTCAATAAGATGCTATAATATGTTTAGAATGCATAGGGATGTATTTAATAATTTAACACGTGACTTAGTAACACGTTATGGCCTTAAAGGATCTAGGAATACTAATGCTGTAGAAATTGTTGGAATGTTTCTTTATATGTTGGGACATGGTATAGGTAACAGGGTAGCATAAGAGCGCTTCCAACATTCCGGGGAAACCATAAGTAGGCACTTCAGTTTAGTTTTAAATAAAATATGCAATATGGGAAAAGATTTGATCCAACCAAGTGATCAACAATTTCGGGAAGTTCCAGAGAAGACTAGAAAAGATCGACGATTTTATCCATATTTTAAGGTAAGTTATGATTGTACAATAAAAACGAAAAACTAAATTTAAATCATGTAATATTTATATTATTTGTTTTAGGATTGCATTGGAGTTATGGATGGTACACATATCCCAGCAATAGTACCGGTGTATGATCAAATTCGCTTTATTGGTCGAAAATGAAAGACTACTCAAAATGTGTTGGCTATATGGAATTCATTTATGTTAGTGCCGGTTGGGAGGAACAAGCTCATGATACCCGTGTCTTCTATGATGCCATTGGAAGACGTGATGCACAATTTCCCAATCCACCTCCACGTTGGTTAATCAATGGTTTATGTACATCCATATATATCTTTATGTGGCATATGTTAATTAAATTTATATTATATTTGTGTAGGTAAATATTATTTAGTAGATGCCGAATATCCAAATCTCACGGGTTATTTGGGGCCATATAGAGAAGTTAGATATCATTTGCCAAAATTTCGACAAGGTCCTACACCTACAGGTCATCGAGAAGTATTTAACCGTGCACATTCCTCACTTCGCTCAGTAATTGAACGAGCCTTTGGTGTATTAAAAATGAAGTGGAAGATTTTAACTACTATGCCAAATTATCCTTATAAAAAGCAAGTGCAAATTGTCATAGTTACAATGACTTTGCACAATTTTATAAGAAAAAATGCCGTAACTGATACGGATTTTGAAACAGCAGATTTGAATCTCGAGTATGGATATTCAGTCGACCATGATGTTGTAAATGAGGAGACAAGTGCTTCAAATGATAATATATTCCCTAACATGGCTATTTCATTTGATAAATAGTTAATGACGTTTGTAATATGTAACGATAACTTATTTCTTTTTAATGTTTATTGTAATGAAATTACTCTATTTTTAATTGAGTTTGATGTGATTTTTTATTGTAAATTTTATTAATGTCTCTTATACATTATTCTCAACTTGAAAAAAAAATACATACATATATATATATATATATATATATATATATAATTTAAGGTCATTGATTTTTTTTTTGATTTTAAACAAATTAAAGTTGCAAAATTTTAAAATTGGCACATGAAAATACTTTTCAAATGTATGTGTTTACCAAACAGTATTTTCCCCAAGTTACGTCTCAAGGCATATTTTCAATTTTAGTTTACCAAACAGTATTTGCATTTCATCAAACCCCTTTAGACTAAAGGCCTTTGCATTTCCCCAAGGACATTCCCCCAAAGTCGAACCAAACGGGGTCATAAACTGCATATTGGTTTTTGGTGGCTGCAAGGTGAGTTTGGTTCGAGTTTGGACTGTTGGCTCGTTACCTGAATCCTGCGAGTAGTTGAGACATTTTTTTGGTTTTTGTAGGGATGTGTCGAGATCTTAAAAGAGGTCGTAGACCAAATAAATGGCCTATGGTGACAGTATATAGAGTCCAGAACTCAATAATAATCTGTTTGGGAGAGAAAGATGTAATGGAAGCTGGTTTAGGTGTCATTTGGGTTAAAATGTGTTGCTGTAGGAACAAACTAGTTCCCTTAGGTGTGCACTGAAGAATTTAGGCTACGACATATCATTTAAGAGTGTTTTCTTGTATAAACATGCTGGTACGAATGTATTTCCCATAGGAAAGCAAGCTAACTAGTGAGAAATAGAATGGCCTTAGGATATTTCGGGAATTTTTTGCACTTTTCGAGACTTAATTGGAACTAATATCCTTCATGAAAGTTGTAGAGCATGTTCTTAGGGACAACATATCAAAATTTGAGAATGAATGGTTAAAGTTTGGATAGTGAAACGACCTTTCTTCAATAGGCACTCAATCCGGAAAACTACTGCAAAATTTGGGAGTTGATACAGCAAGTTGCTGCTTCTTATACGGCAGAAATAGGCTTAAGTTCCTTACGTTTTTTCTACAACATATTAAAGTTTCGTAATTTTTCAACAAAGTTAGATGCACCTTTTACTTTCGTATTTAAAACTACTCGTATCAATCATTGTTCTATCTTGATCTGAGAATTGGGTACTAGATAATAACCCTCTTGTTTATTTTTCTAGCAACTTTTGGGAAGTCTCATGGCCTTTCATTCTTGGTTAGTTGATGCATAAACATGTCTCTTCCACATTCGAAGTATGATTATTTGAGTGGTTGCAACTTGTGTCTCCTAAGTGCAATGAGCGTAGTATGTTTGAGATGATGTGTGTGAGCATTGAATTTTGCTTTGAAGTCGTTGTGTACACTTGAATAGATATGCATACTATTGTGACATTGTGGCTCAAAGGTGTAATGCATGAAATGTGTGGAATAAAATGAGTTTAAGAGATTTTCATTGGTTTTGCGATACTGATGATACCCCAGGGAGTGGGATGCCCATGCTGTGTGATCTCGAATGCCTCAATTATAAAATACTAGGATGCCTTGAAGTGAGATGTCCTTGCTGTGTGATTATAGGATGTCTTAGTTGTGTGATATTAGGATGCCTTAAAGTGAGATGCCCATGATAGTGATATCGTGGAAGTTTGGATGTGGGATTTCGGAAGTGATTCGATCAGGTAGGCTTGTGATCAATGGGAAAACTGATCAATGGTGGATTTGATATACGCATATAAAATAATTCCACTTGGTACATGAGTTCGCTTGTTGTTATTGCATCACATTTTGGCTTTGGTCAGTAACATAAAGCATGAGTGCATATAATGCATGCTTTGTGTGTGATGGTCAAGCATGTGTCTTATAGTTTATGTGACGGTTTTGCCTTAGTTCGTATATGCTTAGTTGTGTCTCTTGCATTCTTTGGCAACTACGGATTATCTAGTTTAGGATCTTATTATTTCTTTACTGGGCATTGCTCATTCTCTTCTCTTTTTTAGATTGTTAGTATGGACGTACCACCGATTGCATGATACAGGGTGATAGCCTACATAGACATTTCCTTCCATGACGTGTATAACCCCGATATCGAGCTGACCTACACGCGCTACAAAGCTACCCTCTGGATGGACGATGGACGGGTAGATTGGATTCCAATGAGGTTTGAGGCATGGTTTATAGACCATGAAGGGGAGCTATGTGGCTCTTTTTGCTTTGATGCTGGAGGACCTGGAGTTGGGGCAGGTGGTGCTTAGGCACCAAGTTCATGGTCAAGCTGGAGAAGATGTCTTTTATTTTTTGATAGACGCATGATAGTATAGGGGGTAGTGAAGTTAGGAACCCATTTTACCTTTTTTCTTTGGTTAAATACTTATGCTTTTGAGCATTAGCTTGTAAATATACTCAGTATATAGGCGTGGTACTTGTAAGTATTCCAAGCCGATGCTTGTAAAGCCCACAAAGGTTCCAACAGAAAGAGAAATGAAGCCCTTTTATGGTTGTTTGTATGTGTTCTTAGTTGGATTGACTAATACTAAGTGATAGGATTGGATAGGATGATCATGACTTAGAATTGTTCC
Source organism: Eucalyptus decipiens (assembly GCA_014182575.1). Taxonomy (NCBI): domain Eukaryota; kingdom Viridiplantae; phylum Streptophyta; class Magnoliopsida; order Myrtales; family Myrtaceae; genus Eucalyptus; species Eucalyptus decipiens. The sequence continues at coordinate 39,171,342 of CM024619.1, forward strand.
AGATCATATAATATCCATGTTATACATGCTAACCAATTAGGTTGGAATGCTTTAGTGAGATAATGAATATAAATAGGTCTTGTCATGGCACTAATTTATGTAGTTTCCGCTTGCGCTTAATATGTGATGTTACCAGGACGTCACAAACACTTTTTTCATTGTGCTTAAAAATGCTTGAAAATTAACATTCGGTTTTGAGAAAAGTTTCCCATAAAGGATATGTTCACTTTCCTGTTTTTATTTGTCAAGCATTTTATTGACCAGCTCTATGATGTCCTCCTCTAACCACATCGCCCATGCTCTTACACAAAGCCACCATTCTGAGATAATTTTCATATGTACCATCCATGTTGTGATAGATTTGCTGAAAGGATGTTCACGAAGGGAGTGATGCTTCCGAGTGGGAAACCTGGTGAACTTCTGGGTATATGGAGTGAAGGGAGCCCTAAATGAGCTGAATCGGCCTAGAACGCGTAGCGTTGAGGATGGTCATCAGTTTATATTAATCTGGGTTGTTTGTCTAGGTGGGTTTCGCAAGCGAAGATGAGGATCGACACAAATGGTGATCGGGGGAAGCTGTTTCAAGTGATACCCATTATCGACGATGCTGCTGCAGCTGTAGAAGGATTTCGAGAACCATATGGGGGACCCTGGTGAAGAGAAGAGACAGAGGTGGAGAGCCTAATCCGGGTGGAAAATAGTCGAGGAATCCATGAATCAGAGCAAGAAGATCAAGATTTAGGGTTTAAAGGAGGCAAGCTATCACCAAAGGGATAGAAACTCACCAAAGTTGAGAGTTGACAAAATCGATAATGACATGAATTTCACATACGCAGATTCAAGAGCAATTATACTTCGCAGCGGCATCAATTGAAACGGGTTCGAAATCCAAATTTGATAAGTGAACAGCTGTGAAACTGCGCCCGTGCTGCCATCTTTAAGGTGCCGAGGGCGTTGCAACATGGACGACCAGTTCACCTCCGAGGTTGCAGGCCGTGGCCAACAGTGAGGATACAACTATAGTCACGCATTAAAGGCCCATGGCGTGAATGCTTGTGCATTGCAAAGCAGGGCAGACTATTCACATATTATCTTATGAAAGATTTCAAAAGGGTCTAATAGCAAAGGGTGGGTCGTCTTTTATATCCGAAGGCCTCATCTAGAACAGCAGTTTGAGTCTTCCGGATCCTAGAGACCGCTTTATGCTGGCTCTTAAATTTCATTGGGTTAGAATTCTCAAACCCTAAACCTCAATTTGATTTGGGAGTGGGGGTGAGTCCTGTTACATATTCCATGTAATGCGCATTCACATGAAACTTTAGGTCACTGGCTGTGTAAAAGATATTGTACGTTATTAATGTTGTTTAGGTTTTTAGCATGACTCGAGCGACACTTTTGATTGCATGAGTTTCGTTTGGCGTCCACAGGAGGCCCTAGTATAAATAAAAAAATGTCAAAAGCTGCTCAGAACTTTGACACCATCATATGGAATAACGTTCCCGGAAAATATGCAATTTGCATCTGAAGACATTAAAAAAATATATATCAGTTAAAATGACCAAACTACCCCTCCACCTCATCTAAACCTCTCTCTCTCTCTCTCTCTCTCTGGGCGGCCAACCACCCGTCTCCAATTGACGCTGCCGCTCACCCAAGACAACTTTGTTGATGCTCTCTTGATGCGGGAGCATCGGGCTCTATTGATCAATTCTTAAGCTTCACCTCAATCACGTTGATTGATCCTTGTTTCGACAAGTGAAGATCAATTTCGGCTACAATTTGACTCAATGGTATCAAGTTAGTGTTGTTGATTCAATGGACAAGTTGTCAATTTCATGCTTATTGATGAATTACTTAGTTGTCGATTTCGAAACTACTAATTGACTACCAAGCAACCAGAGACTGTCTTGTCCTTTGTTGTTTGCCTATCTTTTCAAGATGTTTATTGGTTTTCCCATGAATGAAATTAGAGTCCAAGTTCAATTACTTTGCATCTAGTCAAATGTCTTTAGTTCTTGTTTTGTGAGTCTAAAGTGTGTTGCAGGTTTCAAGAGTCAAAGTTTAAGTTTCTATATGTTTTTAATGCATTTTCTAGTTCCTACATCTTTAATGCTTAGTCTATTTCCTATGTATTAGCTCCTCTACAAACAGAGGAGAGATTGTAATTCAAAGTTGATGAATATGTGAGAAATCCTCTATTTGAGTGAATTATTGTCTAATTCTTTACCCAAGTTTCTTGGTAGTAAATCAAACAGTTCTCTATCATTGACCAGTCGAGCGATTCTTTACACCTTGTTAGTGAGCTACCATTATCTCGATTCTTTATCCTTGGCCGGTGGCTTGTGTCTTTATGCTTTAGATGTGAACCTTCCTTATCCAACTCATCTCAACACACTTGTCCATACACTTAACCCACCATATTTCTCATTTCAGAATCACTCATCCCACGCATGCATCACCTCCAACTTAGCCAGTCACATTCTTCTGTGTCTCCCCACTGCATCTCCCTTTTCGTATTTGTCTTCTCCCTGGTCAGGCCTAGTCGACGCCCTCCACAAGTTTGATTGCTGTCAGGCTTAACGTTGCGGGGGCTCGACCAGATCACAGAGCAAGCTCAACCTTATCCGGCATCGAGCCCTCATTGATGCTAGGTAGAAAACGATGAGAAACATAGGGAAGAAGGGAGAGAGAGACAGGTGTCATGGGTGGCTCACGAAGACAAGGCGGTGGCTCGGCTCGAGATGGCAGGGCGATCACGGTGCAGTAGTCGGGCTCCGCTTTAGTCGGGTTAGGGTTTTGGTTAGATGGGCTTTGTAGTGGATAGGTTCGGAACGGTGGGAAGGGTAAATTTGGAAAGAAAATAGCTTATTCGTAAGTAGGATTAAAACCCAAATGCAACTTCAAATGGGATCTCAAAAGTGAGGATGAATTTTTCAGCTGAATTTTCTAAAAATTGCGGACGGTGTTTGATATATGTACAATAAAACAAAGATGATTATCGATATTTTCCATAATGATATTTACCTTGCATTATCGGCACGTCAAAAAAAGAATGATCTGCTTGTCCAAACATGAAAGGCACACTTGTCGTGATAACAAAGCCACCAGTAGAATGAGAACTTTTTGTTGGAACGTACTTTATAGAAATCAACATCCATCGAATCCACACCACATGAGATGAGAAGGAGACAAAGGGCATGCAACGCTAATCTATCAGCGTTCGTAGGTGAATGTCCATGATAATCAATGACATTGATCGCCATTTATATCTGGGGCTAGACGACTTGGAATTGCATGGCAGAGTTAGAGTCCGAAGTCGTCCGGCACAAGTCAAATCCCATCACATTATTCAAAGATGCAGGGAACGTATCGGCCAAAACAAAACGTGGCCTTGTATTTCGTGGCTATTGCGAGACTCCATATCTCAGACGTGTCGTCGTTCTCATGGGTCGAGCGGTGAGTTAATTCATAAGCTCGAGCGGGCCATGGATGAATAGAAGGGCATGGGTTCAACTTGCGTTTCAGGTGGAGGGTTTCTGTGGTTTCTTCCTAGTTCCCCTTACCCTAGGGCAAAGGGATCGCCCGCACGCGTGGTGTGGCTGAGATCTGATGATTACCTCCGTGTATCGAGAGGATTCCTGCAATTTTGCCGGACGATTCGGTTCTCGATGTGTCGCTCATTAATCGAACACTGTTCCACCTACTTCACAATTATTGAAATGCCATAGACTCTGCTGATCCTATCTCTTCATATGTCTGACTAAGCATGCTTTTCGAGTATAAGCTCAAGTGAAGCTGAGAGGTGTTGATGAACTCAACTTGGCTTGACCCGACTACGTACGATATGTTAAATCCGCATTGCACACTAAAACTTGAGCTGGGATCAAGTTTAAACTAGATTTCCACGTCACAAAGATAGAATGAATATGGTACTTTTATCAGTACTTTAGTTATGAGCTTTCAAGAAGTCGAATTGAAGTAAGATGGAGCTCTGGTGGGATCCTCGCGGACAGAAAAAGATTACAGTCAGTTTGATAATGATCGAGTGACATTGCTTGGAATCCAAGTTGGCTCAGACATATTACGAGCTAGATGGAAATCAAGCTAGAGGAGCGGGATAGCTTTGTAGATAGAGCCACTCATGCTTCACTCTTATTCTTAGAAAACCGTTTGTACTAAAAGTTTAAACCGTCATAATGAATATACTTCTCAATATCCTTGTGTGATTCTCTTGGCTCGCTAGGATCAAAAGTCGAGCTATATCTGGCATGAGCACATGGTTGAAGCGACATCGAATCCAATCATGTCCGGCAATGTAGTTCAAAGTGCATCAATGAGTCATATGTTTCTAGTGCTAATTGTCATTATCGAATGATTCCATGGTCAAGTTTTAGCATCTTTTCTGATTCGTTGGTTCACCCATTGTGGTCGCATTCTCGTGTTGCCCCGGACGGCAAGTGTACTACATCCACAGAGAATTGGGAACTCGTGGACGAACATGCACTTATTCCGGAAGTGCTTTTGTATTCCCCTCCAATTGCCTCAAGCTATTTTTCGACTGGTATATAACTCAGCATATTTAGTGCATCGAACGAACCGAACTCTGATATCATATTAAACGATTTCCACGTGAAGAATCTATCTATTATACAACATAGAACCAAGTAGTGCACTCTTGATCCACTTCAAGCCTAGCAGATCAATGCCCTTGCCTTTTGGTACTCACATTCATCTTGAAGCATCTTGTACCGGTCGATGTCATGGAGACTTACACTTGAGGGGGTCTCCGGAGGACAGCGGTGGTAGTGATCGGGACGTGCATCGTGTCCCTGTGCCATGCATCAATACCGTCGACCGTTCTGTGCATCGTGTCCGTTCCACCCCTCTCTTTCCCGTTTCTTTATTTGATGCCTATGACGCAACGTACTGTTCATTCCAGTGATGTATGGATGAGCAGCGGGCGGTCCAAAAAAAAAGGCCGGTAAAAAAAATTGACGTAGAAAATTGGCAATGCTTGATTGGGACTGAATCTGCTAGCAGTTCCTGGGATGTGGGACGGCACGTCCAAGGTCCCTTTCTAGGCGAAACAAAAGCAAGACGGCAAACAAAATGAAGTCAAAATCAAACGTCACAATAACATGAGATAAATAAAGTTGGCCAAGCCCCAAAAACAAAAGAAAAAGGAATAGAATTATCATTTTTTGAAAAAAGAATTTCTTCTGAATATTGCCGCTTTATCTTAAAAACAACGATAAGGTCATCCAAATAGTTTTGTTCCAGGGGCCGGTCTTGTCTCGTTGTCACACACGAAGTCCAACCCCTCTTCAATCATTTTTCTTATCTTGTTGTGAACACTAGATACAGGGTTCTCGAGGTTTCGAGGCAAGCAACGCATGCGTCGAGCCAAAGCCTTTGCCTCTTTGAGATGATTGGGAAAGTGTCTTGTGCATTGAAGATACTAATTGGATAGGGGACAAATTGATCGTTCGATGGAGGTGATTGTACGTGGATGGATCTCTACGGTCGTGCCTGTAAGTTATAATAAGAAAGAGAGAGCGATTTTGTATTAAGGAAAGGAAACAAACCACTACGTAGATGAGTTTATGACGTATCTCCACGCTATTTGACTTGCTACACTGACATACATAATGAAAATGAGACATTGTGCTCAAACTAGTATTAATTGGACTGTGGCAGGATGGTCGAGATGCATTTGATGAGCTATTTCTCAAACGCTTAGTTCCTGCCCTACTAAACAGAGCTACATTAGATTGTGAGGAGCTAAAACAAAATCTAAAATAAGGGCGTGTTTGTTTTGAGGAAAATTTCATGACAAAGAAAAATATCTTTGGGAAAATAATTTTTCAAGAAATGTTTTTCTCTTTTTAAATAAAGGAATTCATTTTCCTAACTTCAAGCATGCATAGTTTTTTCTACCGTAAAGGTTTTTTTTTCATTTATTGATCATTTTTAGTCAACCAAATGCGAAAAAGTCTAGAAAACTAATTCATCAAAAATTCTTTCTCTCAAGCAAACACACCATAAGAGTCTAATATCTCTCCAGTCAAGGAATACAACCTCATACATCCGTCCTAGAGGATACAGAAACTTGTCTATCGTTGCTCAACTATTTGCACCACCAAGTATTGTCGCTTACTAGGTAAGGGGTGACATTGTCTTCAACAAGGTCACAAGATCATTTCATATCATGGCCAACCTCTGTAAATTTGTGCTTTGGACATTTGTTATTTCATATATGTAGATTTTCTGACTTCTGGCATATAGGGTTATAGTTAGGGATGAATAGTTCTAGATTCTGTACATATTTCATTTGGAATCTAAAACCTATCCGTTAAAACAAGTTCCTAATTTTTTGGAACATGAAATCTACCTTACATACTCTAAACACTATAACCTATCCTGTCACAGGTTGCGAAGTCGGTTTCGAGGTCTACCCAAATTCCACTTATATTATTAATTAATTGATTACGGTGAATTAAAACCTTTGATGATCGCAACTTGTTTCTACAATTCATTGACCATAGAAACATATTGAAAATATGAACATTAATAAAAGAAAAGTCTTAGTCATAAAATGAAAGTTCGGACTAGTATTTCTAAATTATATATTCATCATCGAATGATATGGAATATCGCAAGATCATGCGAAGATATGAGTCAAGAAAATAATTGAAACTTATTACAAGTTTTAGGTTACTAGTTCCATGTTCTAGGTTCTAGGTTCTTCCAACTAAGAACTTGGAACCTATCCGTTAAAATAGGTTTTTCATTTTGGGGAACGTGGAACCGACCCTGCATACCTTAGAGCCTAAAATTTATAGGTTTCCACTGATTTGGTTCTCAAATTCCAGATTTTATCCTGAGATCATGCTTACCTCCAATTATAGTGATGGAGCTATATACGTGAGAATAAGTAGAACAGTTATGATTCAAATCGAACACTCTACAATGGGTATGAAATTCAAAGGTAGCTTAGAATCTTCATTCATTCCCATCATTTTCCACTTATTATAAAGACAATTATCTACAATTCACGAAATGAGGCACGCGTGTCAAAGTTAAAGAAGATAGTTAAGAATACTCTCAATGGAAATAATTCACAATATCAATTGAATAGGGCGAAACATTTTTATAAAACCATGTATATATGTATGTATGTATTTGGGCAATAAGCACCGACTGGTTGAGTTAAAGTAACGAACAACCGGTCAACAAAAAGGCGTACGTTCGGCCAATGAAAAATGGAAAGCAAAACCAATAGGCTCAGGCAAGATATTTGATATAGAGCGTGAACCACACCGAAGTTATAAGAGAGCATCAAAGTCGATATTACACCTTGCAATCACTACCCAAGATCCTTGAGTCATTGCTTATACTGAGGCATCCAGCACGAGCTCCATAAAGCAGCCTTGGGTTGCAACAGACGACTTGCAAAACCAAGCCTCTTGCTCTCTCTCTCGCCCTCCCTCCTTCCCATACAAGCAAAAGTCGCACGCTTTTGTGCGCACAAAAGCTCATAAACCCCGCCAAACTAACACCATCTCCTCAATATGGCCACCACCTCAACAATAGCTGAGCAAGCCGACATGCTGCGGCGTGCGCACTTGAAGTCGGCGCTGCGCACAGCCCTGGCTTGCTCCATTGTCGGGTTCACCACCCTCTATGCCCCGACCAGTGGTCGGAAGTTCTTAGCATACCCGGCCTTCTCGTACGTGACGACCATTTTGATCGTGTCGGACGCGACGGTCGGCGACGCTCTGAGAGGAGTATGGAACGCATTCTACGCGACTACTCAGGTCATGCTTTTCTCTGTGTTGATCTTGTGGCTGGCCGGGCCTGCCCGTTTCGCTACTCATGGCCTGGCTGCTGCGGCAGTGTCTCTAGGTACTTTTCTGGTCGCGCTGCCCGAGTCGACTGATTTGATGGCCAAAAGGATCGCTTTTGGGCAGATGGTGATCATCTTCGTGGGAGCCGCTATAAGGGGAGCAAGCGCGGGAGTTGTGATGCACCCAGTTCACGTGGCGTTGAGCACCGCGCTTGGCGCCCTGGCTTCGGTCCTGGCTCTGTTGTTCCCATACCCTTGGCTTGCGTGCAGTGAGGTAAATGCTCATCCCTGAGGGTTAAATCCATATCCTTGGATCCTAGAACAATCATTTCTCAGTTTGAGTCCAACAGTCCCATGATCAGGGACAGGTTTGAGTGTTACTATGTTGTTATAACATGACAAGTGAAACAGTTTAGGATGAGAACATACATCCAAAACATTAGCAGATGACTCAGTAGATTTTAACTGCTTCGTTTCTGGTTGAAAGATTATGCACAAGTTGAATCTACTGCGGTGCTGTTTGAGTCTTTTCTCTGTGATGACGGGTGCCCCAGTATATGAAGAATGCATTGATCATGTACCGTTAGAATCGTTGAAGTCTCTCCATAAACCAACCTGTTTGTGTTAATTTATCTTATTAGGAAAAGGAGATCCGAAAAGGACTAGGAAAAAAAAAAAGAAGATATCATGCACCTTTTGAAGTCGACAGTGCTCCCAATCACATGATAATCAGACGAGCTTTTAGTACAAAATGAATTAGATCAAAATCCGGATAACAGAACAAAAGCTTAAACATTTCCAGTATTACAGGACAAGTTCCATTTGGAGGAACAATTTAGAAAGCATACAGAAACTTCTGACAGAAGTTCTTCTCTTGGAATGAGTCCACAACTAAGTGTAGCTAAGTAAGCTAATCATATTTTGTTTAGTCAGCTGGATTATTGCAGTATATATTATGAGATTAGATTCATATCTTTTTTATATACCATTGTTCCTTGATCCGTATTCCAATTTTCATAATAGATAACATAATGCTAGCACTTTATGCTTGAGAATCTGAACTAGAACTCCCTGATTAGGCCCACTAGAGCCGATACGATCCAACTAGCAATTCTCCATGTCTGGAGAAGTTGAGAAAAGCGGAAGCAGATATTTTCCGGTCAGTCCTTTCAGTGTAAAAGTTCACAAAAGGAGACATCACGCAGTGTGGTGTCAATAGTCACTGAGCAAGCTTTAGAAAAGTCATGGAAAATCAGTTCTCAGTATCGTTTCTTTTCCTCTTAAGGACAATGTAAATTCGGCAGTTTATTATGCAAATATTCGTTGGGTGAGACACGTGCTAAAACTTAAGCCCAAAGCAAATCATGACAGCACCGACCTCGTACTTGATGTAGTATAGAGTTAGGCTGCATCAGATTAAAATTGACAATGGTCGTTACCTCTGCAGATCAGGAAAACGTGCCGATTGTATGTCGAGAATGCATCGGAGAGGCTGAATCTCTATTTAGATGGTTTCTTTGCCAAGGGACGCCCGGCTGCAGTAGACTTGATTTCCCAAGCGTCATGTTTTGCCAGAGTAGCAAAGAAGCTCCTTCAAAGTATTAAAGAACACGAGGTAATCAAGAAGTATAACTCTCGATGTACCCATAAACAGCCATTTTATTCGCCTTCAAGTTTCGGAAAAAACTGCAACTTCTTTCTTCTGAGTTTCCAAAACTTGGGCAGAGAATTTTACAAAACGAAAGGACAGTAAAATCAATGAAATTAAGAAAACTCGTCTTGGGCTACAGATGTAGTTTTGATATAACATGCTGATTTTCCCGATAAAATCGTGATAGCTTTTAAGCTTCACCATTCCCATCCGTTTTTTTTACATCTGAAATTCTTTCGCCAGTTTCTTTGGCTAATGCTACTTGCTGCTGTAACAGAGAGGTGTGCCATGGGAGAGACCGGGAATACGATTCCTGAAACCTAACTACGTCAACTTAGGAAAAAGATTGCAAGAAATAGAGCTGCCGTTGAGAGGAATGGAAATGGCCCTCAATTCTTGCTCCTCTTTTCCTATCAGCATGGCAGACCAAGAACTTCAAAAGGCTTTGCCCAAAATCAAACTGCACTTGCGGCAAAAACTAGAGCAAGCAAAATGTTTCGCGCCTTGTGATGCCACAACAGCTCCTGAGACCAAGGGAGACGACCTAGAAAATGCCCTCCGGCCCTTCACCACTATCCCCGCATCCCAGGAAGGCCTACCAGCAATTTTCTTCCTTCACTGTGTCGAAATCCTCCAACATGACCTGATTTTTGGACAGCCCGTAAAACCTGTTGATTTCAAGAGCCAGGATTCTGTTACTCAACAGTCTGGAGAAAAAGATCAAGCTAAGTACTGCTTCGGAGGGAGGAGGACAAGGCTAAACTTGAAACCGAGCTGCCAAAGTTTGATTTTTGCATTGAAGTGCTCAGTTTCTCTGGGTCTTGCGGTGCTATTCGGTCTGTTATATAACAAGGAAAATGGGTACTGGTCAGGTCTCACCATTGCAATCAGTTTTGTGACAGGAAGGCAACCAACCTTCACCGTCGCAAATGCGCGAGCACAAGGCACGGCCATGGGATCAGTGTATGGATTACTGGGCTACTTCATTTGCGGAAAATTTGTACACCTGAGATTCTTACCTCTTCTTCCATGGATCATTTTCACTAGCTTCCTCAGACACAGCAGAATGTATGGCCAAGCGGGTGGCATTTCAGCAGTCATAGGAGCATTGCTCATCTTGGGTCGGAGAGATTATGGACCCCCAGCGCAGTTTGCAATCGCCAGAATCGCAGAGGCATCCATTGGACTGATCTGCTTCATCACAGTAGAACTACTTTGGGAACCTGCAAGAGCGTCAACCCTTGCTAAGGTTGAACTCTCGATGAGCTTGAGAAAACTTGGCGAAAGCATTGAGGGTATAGTTCTTTGCTTGGAAGAGAAACAATGGCCAGACTCGAAATTCCATACCTTTCAGGAAAAGCTAGAGGATCTAAGAACCCGCACCTCCAAATATGGAGTTCTGACAGAAGAGGCCGTGTCAGAGCCTAACTTCTGGTTCCTCCCCTTTCCAGGGGATTGCCATCTCAAGATTCTGGAATGCTTGTCGAAAATGGTGGACCTCATACAATTTACCAGCTTCCAACTGGAGTCTCTCCAACGATTATCTGTGGGCAGCGGTGTCGCTTGGAAAGAGATTCAAGAGCCACTGGAACAGGATCTGGAGCTTTTCAAGGAAATGATAGGCACTTCAATCCAATTCCTTGGAGCAGTCACTTCACTCAAGTCCCTTTCTGCAATTGACACAGAATTGCAGAAGACAAAAGTGGCTTGTGACATTGAATTGGGGAAGTCACAAAGTGGAAACCTGACTACATTTTCGGGTACAAATGATGAAGATGTTACGAAGGTTACGAGTTCATTTCTTTGCCGATCGAATGAAGTGGCAACAAGAATTCACGCTCAGGAAGGTTTGGAGGGGCTCAAGAGCCAAATGGTTCTATGCATTGGTGGCCTAGGCTTTTGCCTTAGTAGGTTGATGAGAGAAACAATGACCATGGAGGAAATCGTAAGAGAGCTTCTTCAGAGGGAGAATCCTACATGTCTCGTAAACATCTCCGAAATTTCTTCCAAGTTAAAAGCTTTGAACATGTAGTTCTGTTAATTTTGGTCATCCTCCTCTAACTGAGAATGTAATTATGTAACACTCTTAACTACTACAGCGACTTCAAAAGTCCAGAACTCAACGACAGAAGACTGGACTTGGAAAAGAAAATAACTGTCATGATTTCACAAAAGTCCAGAGCCCCCACTAACACAGCCGAGACAGGTTCTCAGACCCTGTGGGGATGGAGCGAGAATTATTAAAGCATGAAATCCATGACCAACTGAAAAATTCCTCGTGGATAGGATGCTCAAAATCAGAGGGAAACTGAACGCTGTTGGCATCATTTACAGGAAAACCAGTCAAAAACCTTGTGACCTAACCCATCCCGGGGCCAAGCCCAATAGGTAAAATTACCACTCATCTGTTTAAATCCGAGGAGAATAGATACAAAAGCTTCCAGTATGCATTTGTCGAGTAACAGCAATATTCATTAATACGTCCACAACATTCTTGTCTCAGATCCAACCATTCATTACATCAATCTACTGTCTACTAGCGAAAATGACAATTGATCTACATTTTCTTAACTATAACCAGGAAAAAAGAAGGAAACATATCCCTAATTGCCTTCATATTTTGGGTCAGCCGTCACATAATGGTACGCTATCACCAATGCAAAGATGAAGATGCCAAGAAAGTTGGCCAAGAAACCCAGGTCTCGATCATCGATCATCTGTACCAAAACAGAGGGAAAAAACAACATGAGTGTCAATATAATAGATTAAAGCAACACAGTATTGTTTGTATAGCGTTCAACCTTATGAACACATGTCCCAATGTTACAACGCATCACAAGACAAAAAGCAAGCACTTTTCAGTTTGAGATTCTGATAATAGAAGGGCTTCCATAGATCCAATATCGCATCAATCTACCAATATAGTAAAGGTAATTCACACTCAAATGAAAACCATAGAAAAATCCTTGAGGATATTAAAGTATACATTATTTTTAGAACTCCAACACCAAACAATTGTTACGATCTAATTTTTGCTTCTTGTCCTTCTGCCCAAAATCAATTTTACAATTTCGTCTATACTGATTATCCAATCCACCACAACATATAAAGCATGCAAGAAAAAAGAAGCTGTGAATTCCAGCATACTTTGCACCTGCGTATAATTGAGAATGCACAAGTAGATAAATTAGAAATCCCGCAATATATAGCAGTGGTTCTATTTGGTGTTGTCACAATACCACCAGTCCTGATTCAAATTGTATGGTTTCCTACAATCTGTATGCAAAAGGCTCCGACTCAAAGGTGTGAGAAGGAGAACAGCATCGAGCAATTTAGTCATGATAATAGATTGAGTTAAATCACCTTGTAATGACCAAATATATGATCTAATTAGCAATTCGTCTCAATAATAGATTGTGTTATAAGTTTCCACCATATATAGTGAGTTGTGCCTCCTTTTTAGACCTCCTTTTTAGGCTGACCTAGGACTTGATCTATTAATAAGGAATTGTACAATTCAACTAGCCAGAACTTGAAAAAATTGGCCTTCCAATTCACAATACATAAGTGACCATTTTCTATCATTTGTCAGTCGCTCTGTCAGAAGCAGCCATCCAACTTTAACCATGAAGAGTTCATTCATGTTTTTTGGACCACAGATGAACGTTCACACAGCGGACGACGAACTAGTATTGTTATAGATATTGGATGCTTAAAATTTTCAATAGAAATCCAAGTAGAACATATCTAAAAAAAGTATTGCGAAAGTTGAACTACAAGAGTCACACCACAAAATCGAGTTATGGCAAAACACAATAGGAGCAGGCCATTCATCACAGGTTTTGCCACTGCAGTATCAAACATAAACCCAAAGAAAGCCGCTAAAAGTCAAAATAGGACAACTCATGGGCTATATAGACCAACCAAAAACTACATTCATAACCAATACTTTAATGAAGAGATTCGATCACTTCAGGAAGAAGAGGAGCTAAAACCCAATCGAATTTCTTTTCTGATTCCTTCATAGAGTCGAATACCTCAATCTTTCTTCTCACCGAGCCATAGAGCTATACACCTCATTCAAGAATTGTTTTTGAAACTATAAGCACAAACCCATACAAAGGGCAAATGCTCGAACATGGTCATCAGTATAAGCGCATCAGCCCGACACAACCGAAAAACCCAAAGCGCGCTAGTAAGGCCACTAGATTCAGTCTACACTGGACATGTACATGCGATTTACACGACACTGCACCACACAATCCACGCCATCTTCCTATCTCTCTTCTGGGAGCATCACTGCATCTCACCCACATTTCCTACGCACGCCAGTTTGATCAAAGACAGTCTTTTTCTTGCTGTGGTCAAAGATCAAAGACGGTTCATCCACACAGAGATCGGGAAATTCACGACCGCTTCATTTGCCCATTATTTCTCGCCACGAACCCAGTAGGATTACGCCTAGCTAAGCCACTCAATTCAAGGCGGAGCCAAACCCACACGCACGGCCGAGCGATCCGTAGATCCCGAAACCCGAGAGGCTCGGACGAGGCAGTTGACGGAGAGCGAGGTAAAGACCGACGGTGGATACGAAACTAGAGAGGCGTACCTTTGCGACTGCGCCGGAGCGAACACCCCACGGCTTCCTCCGCCTCCGAGAGCTTCAAAGGTTCTTGCGATGCTGAAATCGGAAGCCGTCGCGAGCCTTCGAGTAACCAGCAAGGTAGAAGAAAGGAGGTCGGTCTCGTCTCGTACTCGAGTCAATCGAGGAACCGACAACGCTGTCGTTTCCACGGAAAAGACCGCGTCAACTAAAAGAAGATGGGCTCCCCCGAAATTGCAAAAAGCACCCCCTTTTTTTCAATCCCCCCTTGAATGGAGGGGGCGTTCTCTCAAAAAGCACCACCCCCTCCCCACTTCTTGATTGCGTTTGGCTATCCTATCTGGAGAAAATCTTTGAGAAAATATAAAGAACTCGAGTTAAAAAGAATTTTTCAAAATGCAAGTTACAGCTGATAAATTATTTTTAAAAGTCTATTGTGAAATATCTTTAAGTAAAATGTTATCTAGAAAAATATTTACAAAAGATTTATTTTTAACAAAAGGAAATAAAAAGAATTGGTCTGCCAAAAGTCGGCGGCTGTCATCTCAGGCTACAAGACCTCAATTGAGTCAAGGGCCACTTGGGGTTGGGCCCAAGCACGGAGGTTACCATGACCCAAATTGTGTGGCCCCTCGCAAAGGTTGCATGACTCCCTAGTGATGACCACTTGGGTCGCCGTGACCATGGCGGCCCCTCTCTAGCCCATCGATAGGCCCTCGCAACCATGCTGGTTGACCTCAATGGAGAATGGTTATTAAGGGCAAAATCGAAGAAAAAATTGAACAGTTATCGAGAGCAAAATCAGAAAAATAAAAAGTCAATGAGTATAACTTTGGAAGAAAATTTTTTTCTGACCCTAACTGAAGGTATGTCAAGAAAGCTAAAAGCCCAAGGCAGTCCAAAATCTACCTTGGACTTTCAACCTTCTGAAGATTGGCCTTTACAAAATGAGGTTTCAAAAAAATCCGCCAAACAACTATAATTTAGCACAAATGGGCTTTGGACGCCCAGATGACTTGGGAAAGTCCTTCCCAAACGCACCATCATTTGTCTTGATTAAGTCTATGTAATTGGTGAGTGTGTTACCAATGATCCCTTTTCGCCCGGCGAAGGGGGTGGCCGATCGTAATGCATACGCATCTCACGCGTTCAATTTCAGGCCAACGAGTTATAAATACCGCCTCACTTCAGGGGGCTTTTTGAAATTTTGCCAAATTTCAATTTTACTTTAGAGGTCAATGTGTTATCAACGCCACGTGCACGGCAAGATACGGAAAATCGATACAAAAAAGAAAATAAAAGAAAAAATCCCCGTGACATTTCTCGTCTGGGAATCACGCACAGAGCAAATGAAGTTACTTGATTGGAATTTTTTTAGCTCAAAGGTTTTAAAATTCAAATGAATAAAGCAAAAATTTTCAAACTCAAATCCAAGATAAAAAAAACTAGGAAAGTACAAAGTATACCTCAATTTTCGCTCAATTGTCACTTAAACATCTCCACTATAGGAAAAGTCATAAATAGTTATTGAACTTTAACTTAATATGCAAGGTAATCCATAAACTTTTGATTTGTTCAAATTTTAGCAAAATGTGCAATATGCTCATTGAACTTTTAATTTATTCAATACAATCCATGAATTTTTGACATAATATCAAAATTATAAACTATATAAAAATGTTTAATAGTAAGATCTTGAATTAAAACAATTTTATTACTTTATACATTTTAATATAGTTTAGGGACCACATTAAATATATATCAAAAGTTCAAGAATTATACTTAATTAATTAAAATTTCAAAAATAAAATAGAATATTAGGCTAAAATTCAAATATCACATTAAACAAATTAGCATTTTAGGAATCACATTATATATTGAGCCAAATTTTGTGTTACTATTCCAAATGAATACTTAAATTTTACCTTTGGATACCATAAGCTTTCTTTGTATCCTTCTTTGTGAAATGCCCAAAGAAAAGAATGATGTGGCTGAGTTTTTTAACTCAAATGCGAGATAAAAATCTAGGAAGGTACTAATAAATATACCTCGCATTTCTTTTAATTACCACTTAAATATCTCCACCATCCGGACACCAATCAATCTATTCAAGAACTACCGCAAAAAAAAAAAAAAGGATGATGTGGCTGCTGGGATTCGAGCCCAGGTCTCCACGGCCACAACGTGGAATTCTTACCACTAAACTACAGCCACTTAGGTGGAGTCATGAACTCCGAATAATAATTTATTCATTAGCTATTTAAGAGAGTACCGCAACTTCCTTCGGTCAAGCGTCCTCCACCAACCAAACCCAAACCCACGGATCGCTCTTCTCCGCCGTCCAAGAGTTTTCCAATCCAACGGCGGAAACGAATTCCGCTTCCCGACAGGCGAACCCCAATACCCGTACAAAAAGACCCCCTCGCTCTCTCCTCAGTATCCTGCTCGCGCTCAAAACGCATTCAACCGAAGCTCCTCCCCCATCCCGAAACCCTAGCCAAGCTCGATCCCATCCGATCCGATCCAATCCATCGCCATGTCCGGCCGCGGCAAGGGAGGCAAGGGCCTGGGCAAGGGCGGGGCGAAGCGGCACCGCAAGGTCCTCCGGGACAACATCCAGGGCATCACGAAGCCGGCCATCCGCCGCCTGGCCCGCCGTGGCGGCGTGAAGCGCATCAGCGGCCTCATCTACGAGGAGACCCGCGGGGTGCTCAAGATCTTCCTCGAGAACGTCATCCGCGACGCCGTCACCTACACCGAGCACGCCCGCCGCAAGACCGTCACCGCCATGGACGTCGTCTACGCCCTCAAGAGGCAGGGCCGCACCCTGTACGGCTTCGGCGGTTGAGTGTGAGGGATCGGGAGTCGGAAATGCGCGTCTGTAAATTCGAGCTGCGCCGTCCGTGTTTTATGGGCAGCGAGTTGGTTTGCGTGTCGTTTCGTGTTCTTCATCAGGCGTTAGGGATGCATTTTGTGGCTAGTTGTTGTGGTAGTGACTCGTTAGATCCTTGGATATGTAATTGGTGCTCAAGAGTAAATTGAATTCCCAGATTGCCAGCCTCTTGTTGATCTCATTCAGCTTGAGAATTATTCCTACTTGCTCTGAATAGATTCAAAGGGAAAGATAAAGATGTCGTCTTGGACAGGTAATCTTGACAAGGTTTTTCTTTTAGTAAATATCCCTCATTAGTTCTCTTCGCCATCACTGTACTTCTCGTCAGGAGCCCATGAGAAGAGCGTTCAGCGATGGGTGGTGTAGGGCCGACGCCTAAATCAAAGATGATCCTTGGTCCAACTGGAGGACCGCTGAAAGTTGATGGTCATCGCAGAGAGTTACTGCCTTTCGCATGTCGTATCGTAAGCCTCGGGAGGGTCGGGGTCGGGGGAGGTTGATTTTGCCTGAATTTGTGAGAGCGCTCGCCTGCATCGTTCGCTGTTCAGCCGTGATCTGTTGTCCCGTTTTCTTGAAAATCCTGAGCCCCTGGGCATTTGATCTGCTGCATTTTCATTTTGCAGTTTCCAGTGTGTGCAGGGAGCGCTGTTTCAATTGATAGTTGAAACTCATCCGGCCCGGCCCTGCCCGGCCCGGAAATGGGTGAGGTTACGTATACCGGGTTGGATTTTTGGGTCGAGATGAATGGGCTTTGGGTTGACCACGCATGTCTCCATGGGAAAAAAGTGGTGCGTGGGTTTGGACACTGTATGCACTAGGACATTATTTCCATGGTCTAGTAGTTTGGTACCACCATCAACCTTTTTAAGATTTAAAAATATGATGCCTTGTCGAAAATTTCTCTCTATCTGGGAATTTAAAAGTTTAGGCTACAATTTTACCCCTAACCTTGATTCTTAAAGGTTCAAATTCATTTATCTTAAGTCACTTGATTTAATGTTCTAAATTTCAGTTTTAGTACGCTAAAATTCTACACTTGTATGATGTCGTCCTTTGTTTTTGATATTGTACGATCAAATCCTTTTACTTTCACTGTTTGTGCAATTAAATTCTTTGGAGAATTAGACTGTCAAATTTATTAATGATGTGGTATTGTCATTGTGATATAAAATATTGCACGATGTTGAGGTCGTGTCAAATGAGCGCCAAATTAGCGAAAAACATATGGGGAAAAGCAAGATAATAGAACCCTAATTTGATGAGGTTGATTATGATAGGTAATGGAAGCACCTAATTACACAAATAAGAACATTAGAGGGTTTGAATGAACAAAATAAAACATAAAAGTTAAAATTGTACAAATTGAGAATAATAGAAGACTCAATTGCATAAAAAAAGAAGTCCGAGGATCAAATTGTGCACAAAATGAAATTGAGAGGACTAAAATTGTACTCAACTCTATTTCTGCAGAATTAATTGGTGTTGACGGGCTTAGGTGGGCCTACCAGTAAGTAAATGAAGCCTCCAATCATCTTTATGAAAGAATCGTCGAAATTAAGGATTGAAACTCGAATTTAGGTAAATTCCGACTTTTTGCATTTGATTGGGGAGTTTTCAGTTGCATTTATGGATACTGTGAAGTTATAACATTTTATGGATCTGAATTTGAGTTTGTGATTTGCATAAAATTAAATTTTCAAATTTGTCGCGCATGCTGGCTAGGTTTTGAACAATCTGTAGAAAGCCCTTTCGATATACTATAAGAACCCCAACTTAGCCGCTCAAAATCTCGCTGAAAATGGCTGAAATTCAAATCAAAGACTCGATTGCATGAGAAAAGAAGTCTGAGGATTAAATCGCGCACACACTGAAACTGAGAGGACCAAAACTGTACTCGACCCTATTTTTTAAAAATTAACGGGCGTTGACGGGCCTAATCTGGCCTGGCCCATCAAGGAATGTCTTCCTTAGTTTTGCCCCTTTTGCTCAGCCTGACCAGGCATAAGTGAGCCCATCGTGCTGCCCACCCAAGAGAAGATCCAACTCGAGCGTCTCCTTCCTCGGGTCAAAAGGGATATTGCAATACTTTATTAAAAGAATAATTTATGATTTCATTATTAAAAAAAATTTACAAAATAGTGCCTCAAGATAAAAAGAATATATATGAATTTAAACCACTATTTCTTCTGTATTAAGTCTAATTCATAGAGATATTTCTTGAGAAGTATATGTATTTTTTAGATGATATTGGAAGCAATTCCATGACTTTGAGACCTATCACTCCCAAGCTTGAAACATTAGCTTTCTCTTTTTTTGGAGTTCGTCTTCAAAGTACAATCTAGTGTATGTGAGGTAGGGAGTTCACCTTAAATCAATGGAGAATCGGTCGGTTGTCAAATGATATCGCACACTTCACAAAATAAAAAGTTACGACAACAAGAGAAATTGTTTGTGATGTTTAATAGGAAAATAAATAGGACAAATGTTTTGGCAAATCAAAGATAAGCATGTACTTATAAATGGAATGGCTGCAAAAGGTGATATTTATTTTTGTACTATAAAAAATGTTCGGGATTCAATTTATGCTACAATTAAAGTAGTAAATTTAGGGGTTCTTCTCTATATCCTATCTTCGTGTGAAACGAGGGTCATCATCTTTTCCTTTTTCCCCATTTTGAATGACTTCTACCATAACTTATGGCTTCTTGTAAATCATCCTGCTCACTCATTTTGATTTCTTGTTCTTGTGCGAAACATCAAAATCTATCCAAATATACAAATGGCAAATCGTACATAAATCACGATAATTGTTCAAGACTTAGAATTTTCCTTTCCATTTTCAAATTTTTGGAGGGAAAGTGAATGATTTCTTTCTTAGGCTGAGAACAAAAAAAAAGCACCACATTAATTTTGTTATTGGGAAAATTTTAACATAATTTCTTAAACGTTTAATAAAATGCACAATATTTTTTTAGAGAAAATTACCAAAGAAGTTATAAACCTATTGCAATTATGACAATTCCGTCATAACTTATTTTTTTGACCAATTGAGTCCTAAAATTTTTATAATTATTCCCAATCAGTCCATCCGATCAAAATCGGTCGGCCGGCGCTAACGTGACAGCCGGGCGGCACCGGCAACCATTTTCTTAATAATATTTTATTTTTTGAAATATTTTATTTATTTATCTTTTTTTTCCCCTTCTCCCTCTTCCTTCTTCCTCCCTCCTCCCTTCTCCTTCCTTAGGCAATTCGACGAGCTCAACTCGTCAGTTGCCCCACTCCTCCTCGCTAGATCTAGCGAGGGCTCACCTCGCCCGACGACCGCGAGGCAAGCACTTGCTAGGTTTGGCGGGGGCTCGCCTCGCTGTCACTAGGCACGAGTTCACCGATTGGTGAGGCGAGCCCGCCGGATCCCCTCGCCAAATTTGGCAGGGTTTTGCCTTGTCGTCACTAGGCGCGAGCTCGCCGACCGGCGGGGCTCACCTCACCAAACCCGGCGACGGCGAGGCCCCCTTGGTTGGATCTGGCGAGGGCTTGCCCCGCTAGTGGCTGGGCGAGCTCGCCCTCGCCCAGTGACGGCGAGGCGAACTAGCCCAGCCACCTCAATTCATCGACCGACCAGCCCTACCCTCTAGCCGGTCACCGGAGCCAAAGGAAGAAGGAGGGAGGAGGGAGAGGGAGAAGGAAAAAAAAAATAGAGAAAAAAGGAAAAAAAAGATTTTAAAAAATTATTAAAATATTATTAAAAAAAGCTTGTCGGCACGGGCCGGCTGCCATGTCGATGCTGGCCGGCCAATTTTAGCCAAATGGACTGATCGTGAATAATTGTAAAAGGTTTATGATTCAATTGATAAAAAAAAAAAACTAAGTTTATGACTGAATTGACACAATTGTAATAGATTTATAACTTTTTTGATAATTTTCTTTATTTTTTTTACGAGGGAATCTATATGGACACGGATGTTTTCAAAGATTTCGATGAAATGCACGAGGTGTCTACCAATTTGGCGCAACTCGCTAAGGTTTCGAGTTTCCAATTCATGGCATTTGGGTCCTTGGACCGGCGTGGTCTTGGCTTTTCGCTCTCAACTTCTGTCGTTTTTCCCTTTTTGGCCTTCTTCCTCGCAGCAACCACGTCGCCAGCTCCATCGCCGATGAGGTCCAACGACAACTCGAACTACCGTGCCTAATAAAGCACGACGGCGACTGCTAGCAGGCACTTGACAGATGCCAATATATCCCGCAGGTCAAGCGGCTTAAACCGAGACATCTGTTCTTACAAAAGAACAGGATAAGGGACAGAACATTTCCTTCCCAGTAAAGAGCTTAACTATACCGAAGAAATAGAACATTAAAATGAATCCGTCCCTTGGTTTTTCCTCTAGGGGACGGATCGTAAAGGATGGCATGTTCATTCGGGAAAGGAGTTCAGGTTATACCTCCCTGCATAGAGCCTCGCTAGAGAAAGACAACGGCCATTGATGCTAAAAAAATAAAAAATAAATAAGCATTGTTACGGTGTATATTTTGAGTAGTATGAGCAGTACATGTCGCTTAGAAGGACACTGATCCTCCATTGGGCGTTTGGCCTGAATTGGCACTCAACTGTTTGAGTTATCAAGAGGAAAGTCCATGTGTCCAAAGTGTAGACAGACTCGGAAGAAGCTTACCTGAGCTGCAGAGTCCCTACTTATAAATGGATACGATCCTGGAGGTTGAGTACTGGTCGATATACGGTGTTAAAATCACGAGAAGTGGCAAGGTATTTCGACAAGTGGTGGCAGGTCCTGACAAATGGCAAAAGTCATGATTATGGCGATCAAACCGTCCTTGCGGGTCAATAGTAGTCAAAATTTTGAGTAGTGGTACCGCTGTTAATCACTCTAATAAGATGAGTTTAAAGTGGAGGCCTTATTAAAAAGTCACTTGTCGGGAATGGATGATTTTTTTCATTTTTTTTTAACAGAGGGAATGGATGATTTGAAATGCTTATAAACGTAGCATATTTCCTTGTAATAATGCTTACCAGTAGGGTACAAATGGGAGGGGTAGGTAATCGAGCAGGTTCAATCCGGGAACCAAATCAAGTTGGTCTTACCCGACCAAGTGTCGTGTCGATTTCACCGAGACTTGTTAGGTTTTTGGGTAATAAACTTGGGAACCAATTTTGACCGGTTTCGCCTTGAACCACTTTTGAATTGATCTAAAGGTCAGCTCTCGGGTGGAGCCCGTTAAAAAACGAACTCTAGAATTCTCTTCAATGAGATCTTTTGCACTGTTAAAAAAAAAAAAAGAGATCTTTTGCAAAGAATAATGAGGATGAACCTTCTCGACATAAGTAGGCCATTATAGTGTCCTAATTGAGAATCTTTGCAAAAATAATGCATAGGACAAAGCAATTATATAAAAAATAGAAACAAGAAATGAGATAAGTTGGTTCTCAAGTCAATCGTGAAAGTGGCATGGAACCTAGTGTATCGGGTTCAGATCCTGATTCCAAAAGTATTGGAATTAGTTCTAATAGAGTAGGTTCTAGATTTTTCATATAGAACCTTTCCCCTCCGAAACCAATCATCCCCAATAGAGGGGATGCATAAAGTGCAATTTTTAGTTAGTAAGAGCTTTTGTTGTCACTCAATCCTCCTATATTATGGGCAAGGGTTTGTTGGCTCTCACCTAGAATGATGGAGGCTAGTTAGGCTTCCCCGAGATAGGAGAGGGCCATTTACATTCTTCCTAGTGAGGTTCTTACCCCGAGTCATCCCCATTGGATCTTGGTGAGGGATGTCGTCACCCATATGATTCGGTGTTAGAATATTTAAATAATAAATTATGTATTCATTTAATAATTTAAACATTTAGAACAATTGATAGTGGTTCCGTAATATCTCACATGATATCAGAGTTAGAGGTATTGCATTAGAATATTTTCAGACTTCATTTGCCTCCCTAATTATATTTCCACGCTCAATACTAGGCGTAAGGGGAGTATTAAAATATTTAAATAATAAATTACATCTTCATTTAATAACTTAAATTTTTAAAACAATTAATTTCACATTGAGCATAACCCAAGGCCTACCAAGGCCTACTAACCCTCGTTTGAGTGCAATCAAGGGATCTAGCGTTACAATTTAAGTCGCATCATTATTGTCATGTCATCTAAATTGACATCAAATAAAACAATTCAATTACGCAAATTGCAAAAGAAAGTGGACTTAATTTAAAAAAACCATTGGAGAATTTAATTCCACGTTTGAAAGGTGGTAAAAGAATTCTTAAGAACTAATTGAATACGACAAAACACTTTATTCCAGCGAATCTTGGCTTCCATGTCAACACACCTTTAGTTTAACTATAGGGAAGAAAAAGAACATTAAAATAAACATGTCCTTTGGTTTTCCTCCAGGGACCTATCATAGGAATGGCATCTTTGGCTAGCATCGGATTTAAATCACATCTATAGTACTGCCAAACAAAGAATTTAAGGTTATATAAGAACATCAGATTCTCATGACTTATATATAGGATTCCTTTTGATGTATTATCTTCATGCCATGCACGAAAGTAGCGCACGTCCCTCAAATGGACACCGACCCTCCATTGGTTTCGGCGAAAACTAATGTGAAAATAAGACAGGCTCAAATGGGTTTTCAAATTGTGAGACATACCTGAGACAATCTTCATAATTTCGTGCTAACACTGCAAATTTCTTGGCTTATTTTGGTGATGGGTAAACGGACCAAATGAGGATAGATGAAGAGATCTGGTACTTACTTGCTGTAATAGTTGGACTCTCTTTTCCCTTGGTGGTGGGGTCCACTTTGTTTTTAAAAATGAAACAAAAGAAGGTTTGAAAAGTATAAAATAAAATAAAAAAGAACAAAAAAGAAGAAGAAGAAGAAGAAGAAAGAAAACAGAAAAAGAGAAAAAGGGGTGAACGGTGGTCGTTCACTTTTAAGAGCAGGAACCACTTTGGCAGAAAGAGAAAGAGAAAAGAAGAAAGGAAAGAAAGATTTAAAAAAAAAAAAAAAATAGAGAAGAAGAAGAAGAAAGGGAAAGAAAGGAAAGGGGATTCGGTGCATGCACGCCATGGACGCCTCGCCAAGCTGACTCGAATCCATAACATGACGCCCAATAAGAGATTGAACCCCTCTTTCATCCAATCAAAGTATTTCTTGGGTTTAGGATTCATATTTGGAATTGAGCAGCAAAGTTTGATTTTTGAGTTGTTAAGCTGTATATTTTTGTAGAAATGATAGTTTAGGGTTTGTGGAGCCGTGAGATTTTACGGATCGTGATTTGAGCTTACGGTTTGCCCAAAACAAAATTTTGAAGTTTTCCACGCGCAGTGAACAGTGTGCATCCAGCAGCTTTGAGCTCATATTTTGTCGATTTTTTGGCTTGATTTTGGGATGGTTAAGTTGGGATTCTTGTAGTATCTGTAAAGGGCTTTCTATTGACTATAAATATGTTCGAAACAGGGTTCGAAGGAAAAAGTTATGGCATAATCAAGTTGTGTGCCGCAATGCCGAAACTCCACATTGTGGATGGCTTTAGGTATGCGATTTATTAGCGTGTAGGATTTGTTTTCTTAACACTAAGGCGTAGTTTAGTCGTTTCATCGTTGAGGTAAATTTTTATTTGATTTTAATATTATTCCTCGATTATTTAATAAGGTCGCGAGTTCAACGATACAAGTGTCGTTTGTTATTTGGTCGTAGGCGACAAGGTGAGTGGTACTATATCTTCTTTGGTTTTGTAAAACCATGCCTTGAAGTATATATCTATATATATTGAATTGGGAAAAGCCTTTTTATTGCATAAAATCCAAATCGAGCACTTGCTACTCTTTGGTTGATTATGAATATTTCAAAAGCGTGTTATACAAAGTGTGTGGAGTAATATATATATGAAAATTGCTTTGTGACTAGTTTATGGAAAGATTTATAATGATTGGAGAAATAGGTAGGAAATGGTGGATGCCCTTATTGCAAAAATTTATTTGTTTGATTTATGATATTGATTTCTGGATTGGATTTTTGGTATTAAAGGATGGTTGTTTACACTCAATATGACTGTGAACCCAATGGGGGGTTATGAGGTATGCATATTAGGTTTAGAATATCCTTCTAGGCCGAGCCATCAATTTTGTAGGCGGAGACCTTGCTAAGGGGAAAATCTTGGTAACCTTGTCACCAGGTGTATTGTCGTGACCATCGTAGAGTATTGAGCAATAGATTAATCAATGGATTGACCATTGACATATGATATTTGATAGAGATTATTCAATGGATTTGACAATTGATACTTAAATTGTGATGGTGATTTAAATGGATTTTTTTAATTCTTATATGATTCAATATGTATTTTATAAATTGAGTTTGAGTTATGAAGTTTGGCATTACTTTGTATGCATAGCGGTTGCTTGATCTGTTTAGAAGTTATGTACTACTCACTAGGCTATTATTATTCATTCCACTCATCCTTTAGTCTTTTCAGGTTCCTCGGTTAGCAGCGAATAGAGCGAGAGTGTCGTCGATGGGAAACTTTTGAGAATGCTATTTTGGGCATGGCTTAAGGAAGTGGTGTACTCAATTATTGCTAGTTGTTGGGTTGGCTAAGTTATAGTTGTAAATGTTCTTTTTGGTGGATCTATAGAAACTCTGATATATATATGTTGATATCAGGTTATTGGTTATATTCGGGGTTGCGTCCTTCGGGTGGAAGAATAGTTGTGTCATCCCCATTATTTTTGTGGTTTTGGAGTGTGACACATGCTTGCGGAGGACCTCCTTCGGAGAACCTCCTTAGAGAAAGACAATGGTGATTGTGGGCAAAACCAAAGGCATTGTTTATAGTGTATGTTTTGAGTGGCATGAATGCAACACACGTCGCACAAAAGGAGACTGACCCTCCATTCGTTTCGACAAAAACTAACGCGGAAATAAGACGGCTTCAATGGGTTTTTCAAATCTTAATTCGCATGCGAGGCAACTTCCATACAGTTGATAGGTAAATAAAGCAAATATGGACAGATTAGCGAGATTTGGAATGTACACACTTGCATAGAACCTCGTTAGAGAAAGAAATTGTGATCGGTGCAAGAAAAAAGAAAGCATTGTTTGTCGTGTCTATTTTGAGAAGCAATCAGGCCTTAGAGCGAGTGGTCACTTTGTCTCTCTTTTCGAGATGATCCATTGTGTTCTCGAGATTTGGATCGCGTCACACCTTTTTCATTGATTATCTTTGTAGAAGACAAGAAAATAAGTTAATGGTTACTCAGCATATAGTTTATGCGCTTATCTTTCCACGTAGAATGAACTGTGGTCTCCTATTCCAAGACCAATTTAGGTAGAATGGATGGAGTTCGACGGTTGATTATTGTTTTTGTATCTTTACACTCTGAATCAAGCTAGTGTGTATCGTCTCAATTGAGACAAATCCACACAAGCAGCCAGAACTCAGATGGATCCTCGTGTCTTTGCTTGGCAACATCAACGATAACAGGGAGATACAGACAACAGAAGAGGGGATCATTCACTGACATCCAATGAGAAGTTTCCAAAGTTTCTTCCGAGTATATGATTATGCAAAATCGACTTGTCAAAGATGGACAAACGGAGAAGAATGCATATATCTAGATGGCATATAAGCATTGCTTATGGATGGAGTTTTTTTTGGGTCTTTCGCTTTTGTAGATATGCTCTCTCATTGGATGGCATTGGATTAGTTTAACTTCGGACAATTCGCAGATTACGAATCACATCAACAATGCTGCAAGACGAGCCGTTTGTTTGGAGTCCTCATGCCCTAGGAGCGAGAATGTGTTGGTCAAGCAAAACATGGCCGAAGACAAATAAGGAAAGTAAGAAAGTATGAGAGAGCACCTATTTCATTGTATTCACAGAGTCGAGATGTAGATGAGGTAGTCAATCTATGGTTGTAAAACAATCAAAAGAAAAATTGCACAGAAAATTTTAAATCGTATGTATGAAATGCAATCGAATCTTAAACCTATCAATTAGTTCAATTAGATCTTTTCGATGAACAGTGCCAAAATTATTTGTCTCTTAAGAAGTGCTTATGTGGCAGCCTTGAATTGTAAGCGCTTTTCAACATAGTTTTTGGATTTTAATGCAATTTTTGGATAAAGGTTGATAACTTAATTGAACAAATTGAAGGATTTTATGTTTGATTGTATTTTTTGATAGAAGATTTTAGGACTTGATCGAACTAATTGGATGATTTGGAACTAAGTCGCATTTCGCTTGTGAAGTTTTGGATTTTGTGTTGCAATTTTCCCACAATCAAATAAGGAAAAGATAGTAATTAAACAATTTTTTTTGGTTCTAGCAATCAACGTATGATATGTTGACAAACAATCTCTCTTTACCCTATTCATCAATTCTAACATCCCCACAAACTCTTGTTCATTACAAGGAAACCAACTAGAGCTAGGACAAGAAACCAAAGAATGGTGTGGGAAGAATAGTCCTCTCAACCATCCGCAGTTTGATTAGCAGAAGAGGCATGCACAAGATAAAAAATTGTCCCTTAAATGAGATGCTGCCGAAGAAGGCTACAGTCCTTCTCAACATGTTTAATGCAATCATGAAAAACTGCATTTCGAGCAATCTGAATAGCGGTTTTTCTATCACATGGAATAATAGAGGGTGATTTCCAAAGAACAACCATATCTTCCCAAAGCCAACGCAGTCGAACGAGTTCAGCACTAGTATTAGCCAAAGCGAGATGTTCAAATCTTGCTCCAGAACGTGAGTTAAAAGTTTGTTTCTTACTGCACCAAGAAATTAAGGAACTGCCAAAGAGGATAGAAAGACCCCTTAGCGATCATTGCTGTCATGATCAAAATCAAAACCTAGGTAGGCATACGACTCCAGGCTGGAGCAAGAAAGATAGTGAACGCCATAAAAATAGAGTCGACTCGATGTAAGCAGATTTGCAGCATGGCAGTATAGTGAGCAGAACATGGAGCACACATAAATTGACTCAACAATTTGAATTCGATGCCATGTCTAGACGAGCGACAATGAGATATACTAAACTGCCAACTACCGAAGGAAAACGGCTTTCTCAGCGGTTGATGCATCCACATCTTCGAGGCTAACTTTCACACGATAGATTCCACCCTTAATTTAAGAACTCTGTCCAATTTAATAGCCGTCTTTTTTCCACTTCTCGACAAACCGTGCCTCGAGGGGTCGGTAGCCTTTGGACTACTAAATTCAATCTTCGCCTTAGGTTGAGAGTTTCTAGGTGTTAATGGGTTAGGACAAGAAATCAAGACAAAATGCATTCAGATATAATGCATTACCACGGGATCCCTCTAGGGATCGTGTCTAAAATTAAGGTTGGTTTGTTGGAATTCACAAAGTCAAAAGCAGTTCTTCACTTTCCCTCCAAGATTCAAAAAAGAAAAAAAAAATCATCTCAACTGTAAAAACCACGAAAAATTATATTCACGTCTACATGTCAATAGAAGACTATTTGTTTCAAGATTTTGAGCAATTTACATACCAAAAAAATGTTAGTCATTTCAAGTAAGAGCACTACATGCAAAGCTCTAGTGGAGAAAACACAGTGAGTTCTTTCAGGAAATTTCAACAGTCTTTTCTCTATGATTCCTAATTTCGTTGTCATGTGAGCTTGCTTGAGAAAGGTTATGAACATTGTTGCTGTTGCACGATTGCCTGTCCTATTCTCAAATGGGCATATTCCAATATGACCCGTACACTTAATGCCCGAAGTCACGTTCAATGAAGCATAACCACCCATAGTTGTCTGAAAAGCCTAAATAGTTATGTGTACGTGAGAATCGCAAAAAGGGCTTTGGATAAATCCATCGTATTCCTTGATAAATACATCCTATTTCCTTTTGGCAATAATATAAATGACTTAATTGTATCGAGAGCAAGTTACTCTATCATTTTGCGGGCCATGAAGACCAATAGCCTCTCAATCGCCAATGACACGCGTCCCCTCCCCCATGTCATCGACGGTGGAGATGACGCGCTCGGATCTTCACCGGAATGATTCGCCTTGGCGAAAATAGAGAGCCTACGTTTTATAGGGAGGTACCGGGCTGACAAAAACGGGAGTGAAAGTACTCAGTGCCCCCACTTAACTTTGTTTAGAATGATGACGACGATGACGCCCACTATTCTTGCTAACGAAGGGTACACTACAGTTCAAATCGGGCCTATCCGACTGTTCTAGTGGTGCAGGATCTAGGTCTGCTCAACGTCACAAATTCTCTCCAATTTCGGACGCGACATGTTCGAGTAGGATCAAGAACGGCGAGATGGGATCCACCGAGGGCGGAATTTGTGGCCCTTCGTTCCTCGCTTTTTAAGCGCAATAATGACAACCTTTGATTCCATGTTCAAATAGGTAAAGAGGGTACGATTTCTAGGATACACAAGAAATGTCTGTGAGACATCAATCCGTTGACTTCTCGTATGTGGTTCACATCTTGCATCTGCGTGTGTGATCGAAATTGATGCGCACGTGATGCGTGATAACTTCCTTCGGCTTCCTATTCCATGGGATCCATGAGCTGGTCGCGGCCCCCCGGAGAGATTGGATGGTTCCTGTTTACTAAGCTGATGAACACTCGAATCGCTTGAAAATGATATATAAATAAATTAATACCACTGCGACACATTATGATTACTTCCCTTCTTTTCTTCTTTTTGTTGAATAGAAATACCATGATCCGAAAGCACTTTTAATAGATTTTGAGAGATTTTTCAATCCCGTGTGAGTGGTTCTTCACCTGCTTATTAATCACAAGAGAGGATCTTAATTGACCCTCTAGAGTTTCCGCTCATTAATCTCTTTTTCATATTTTGTTTTCCCTACTTGAGTTTAACCCTAGGCTTTGATGAGGAATTCGATGGCGAGTGCCTGACCCGCTTCATAACTTATGTTCTAATACATGCAAATCATCTTATTCTCATGCATCGGGTAAGGCCTACCCATCAAGTGATTAGCGTGACTTCCAAGTTCAATATGAATGGATTACGTCGTGCTTTGAATACAAGGTTTGTTTGATCCAAATCAAGAGTTTAACCATTGAGTCAACCTCTAGGATTACTCCAAAAAACAAAGAAAACCCTAGGGTTGAGTTTCGTTTCTTCCTTATATTTCTTTTTTGGAATGTACGTGGTATTACTCCAACACCGCCAAAGGATAAAATGATTTCCACTTTGAAAATTTCCCATATTAAGAAATCCTAAATTATTAGATCGATTTCCACTGCACATGTACGACATAATACGTAGTATTACTTCATCCAACACTGCCAAAGGATAAAATGATTTCCACTATGGAAATTTCCCATATTAAGAAATCCCAAATTGTTAGATTGCTTTCCACTACACATATACGACATAATATATTTAAACCATTCTCGTGCAAATAATCATTTGTTCTACCGCGTAGTGTGGCTATCGATGGAATCTTGTCCAGTCGGGCACACCAACCGGCGCGAAGCAAAGGAAAAACAAAATCTCGAGGAGATAGTTTTATTAAAGTTCCGATTCAAAAGGTGCATAGATGCCATATCAAAAAAGAAGGGCTATAACACGAGATCCGACCTTCACTAAGTGTGACCGATTCGTACTATAATTCCTAGATTAAGGACAAGAAAATCCATGTTAAAACAAATGTCGCAAACTCAACCGCTGAGAAGCTCCCGCCAGTGCTCCAATGCGTCCCACGTTTCAACATGGAATCAGCATATTTAGTCCTAAATAAGACCAAATTCAATGGCACTCCATCAAAGTAGGCACCAAAGCAATCATCGCCATTCTCTTTAATTAAATCGAATGTAGTAAATAATTGCGGCTTCCATAAATTATGTTAATTTCCATCGACGTCACTACCTCTCTAGCTAAGCCAGAGAAATATTCACAACTTCTTCAAGTGCCACGTGTGCGGCCACTAGAGAAAAGAGGCGTACTCGACAGGATCATGTGCGAGTCGAAGTGCCTCATGATTATTTCCACGAAGAGGCCGAGAGCACGATGTAGGACTGAAGACAAAACACGTAGTGGCCAAGAACGAGTAGTTTCCTCACAAATCGCTGCCGCCCAGGCGATGATTGTGCACTTTTTTTTCCAACTTGTTCAAGCGACTGCGCATGACTTCTGAAGAGCATACATGGAAAATCCTATGTAGATGACATGGAATGGATTTTGATTGGCTGTAATGCGGATTGCGGAGCTACCTACAAATAGTATGTGACTAAAATAAAACTTTTAATGTGACATCAGAAGCGACCCTCCCAAATGAAGCCTAAAAGACATGTCCAGGTGCATCGCAAATATGGTGTAACGAGTCAGCAACACATAACCAGTACGGTCTTCTTCCTTAACATGGGTAGCCCCAGCTCTTCAGCTCCTCTAATAACTGCACAGGCATGCAAATCGTCTCATCAGCACGCGTTGATACGGCTCCGCCCTAACATAGAATACAAGACCTCGGGGAAAAGTGCCAAAAAAGTCCTAAACCTTTTGGCTTTGTGCCGATTTAGTCCTAAACCTTTTTTTGGTGCCGATTTAGTCCTAAACCTTTTTACGTTGTGCCAATTCAGTCCTTTCCGGTCAATTTTGACCGGATTTTGTTGATTGGACGCTAGCCGGCTGATGTGGCGTGCTCGGCGCTGACGTGTACAACTTTTTAATAGTATTTTAATATTTTTGAATTTTTTAAATATTTTTATTTTTAATATTTTCTCTTTTTATTTTTATTCTTTTCTTTTTCTTTTTCTTTTTTTTTGCTCATCTTCTTCCTCCGCCAATCGCCGGAGCTCGGCGACCGGCCGGAGGCGACGGCCGCGCGAGGTCGAGGTCGACCTCGCCGGGCACCTCGCCAATGGCCGCGAGGGCGGCCTCGCGCCGGGCGGGCGAGGCCGCCCTCGAGGCTGGGCGGCGGGGCGAGCCCCGCCGGCTCCTCCTCGCGCTGGATCCGGCGAGGTCGAGCCTCGCCGGATCCGGCGAGGGCGAGCCTCGCCCGCCCGGCGGGAGGCCGCCCTCGACACCAGGCGGCGAGGCTCGCCCTCGCCGGATCTCGCGAGCCTCGCCCACGGCCGGCGGGGCGAGCCTCGCCGGCTCCTCCTCGCGCCGGATCCGGCGAGGGTCGAGCCTCGCCGGATCCGGCGGGCGAGCCTCGCCGCCGGCGCGAGGCCGCCCTCGAGGCCTGGGCGGCGAGGCTCGCCCTCGCCGGATCCGGCGAGGGTCGATCCTCGCCCACGGCCGGCGGGCGAGCCCCGCCAGGCTCCTCCTCGCGCCGGATCGGCGAGGTCGAGCCTCGCCGGTCGTGGGCGAGGCTCGACCCTCGCCGGATCCGGCGAGGGCGAGCCTCGCCCGCCCGCGCGAGGCCGCCCTCGGGCCACGGCGAGGTGGCCGGCGAGTCTCGACCTCGCCAACCGCCGCCTCGGCGGTCGCCGAGCTCCGGCGACCGGCTAGAGGTAGAAGATGAGCAGAAAAAGAAAAAAAATAAAAAGAAAAAGAAAAGAATAAAATAAAAAGAAAAAAATTCAAAAATATTAAAATACTATTAAAAGTTGTTCACGTCAGCGCCGAGCACGCCACATCAGCCGGCCGGCGTCCAGTCAGCAAAATCCGATCAAAATTGGCCGGAAAGGACTGAATTGGCACAACGTAAAAAGGTTTAGGACTAAATCGGCACCAAAAAAAGGTTTAGGACTAAATCGGCACAAAGCCAAAAGGTTTAGGACTTTTTTGGCACTTTTCCCCAAGACCTTGAGAAGGAAGCTGTGCGATGTTAAGTTTAAACTGTTAAATGAAAATGTGGTTTTGCGTTTAAATGTTCTATTACTCCCTCTCAAGGCCAATACTATGGGTGGACATATTTAATTGGGGAGGTAAATGGGATTTGGAACTATTCAAACTCAAGACTTCCAATATAATACCATGCGAGATTTTGTGGAACTATTACTAACTGTTCTAAAAGTTTAAGTTATTAAATGAAAGCACAGTTCAATATTTAAATATTCGACCATGTTGAAGATCACCGCCTCTCTCTCTCTCTCCTGGAGTTCTCTAGAACTTTCTCTAGAGTTCTCCATATCTCACTCCTCCGGATTTCTCTAGAACTCTCCCTTCTCTAGAATCTTCTAGCAAAATCCATAAGTTGCGCCACTTCTAGACTTCTCCATAGAAATCTAGTTGTCAGGCTATAATAAAATAATACTTCTAGAATAGTGTAGAAAGTTAAGAAAGTCACCGACTTTCCACCCTATAAATAGGAGCAAGATGCTCCTCATTTGAGTGTCCAACTAAGAGTGTGTGAGTAGGAAGTCCAAGGGGGTGTGTGGGTGTGTGTGTAGGGGTCTTGAGAGTGTGTTGAGTAGAGTGTGCTATGTATGCACGTGAGTGAGAGAAATTGTGTAGAGTTGTCTCGAGTATTGTATGTGGTGTGAGAAATTATTGTAATAGTGAAAGTTATATTTGAACCACGTTTCCGCAAGGTTCAACAAGTGGTATCAGAGCAGGTCGTCGGAGGCCGTGCGAAGATAGTGGTCGTGGACCATTGTAAGTGAGCAAGGCGGTCAGGGATCGTCGAGCCAAGGAGCGAAGAAGCGAAGGACGTCGGAGTTCTCGCCGAGCACAATCTGGGATTGTGAAGTCGGTTGGTCCGGGACCAGGCTTACTTGGTATAGTGCGGGCATTATATTCAAGTCACCATGGTGGATTTCTCGAGTCCGGTGAACGGTATGGAGAAACTCAACGACTTTAATTATAATAATTGGAGTACTCGCATGCAGTATTATTTGCTTGGACAAGATTTATGGGATATTGTTGGCGGCAACAACACCACCCCACCCACAAATGATAGTGATTTAAGAAAGTGGAACATCAAGTCAGGTAAGGCTCTTTACGTTCTTGCCGTGACTGTTGATGATGAATTATTGCAACACATAAAGAGTGCAAAGACCCCGAAGGAGGCCTGGGATAACTTGGCGACGTTGTTTGCAAGGACAAACGATGCCAAGTTACAATGCCTGGAGAACGAGCTCCTCTCAATCTCGCAACAAAGTATGACGGTAAGTCAATACTTTTTAAAGTTAAATCTATTTGCGAAGAAATTTCAAAATTAGATCCCGAGAATGCCATCTCGAGACAAGAATGAGAAGAATAATAATTCATGGGTTAAGGCCAGAGTATAATAGTATTGTTACGGCCACCCGTGGATGGGCAAATGAGCCAACTCTAATAGAGTTGGAGAATATATTGGCCAACCAAGAGGCCTTAGATACACAAATCCCTAAGGTCTCAATCAAGGAAGATGAAAGTGCCCTCTTCAGTAATAAAAGAGGGTTCAAGGGCCAGAGTAGAAATAGAGCAGGTGCAAGAGATGGCAAACCATGGAAAGATCATGGAGATTGGTGGAGGCAACCCGAAAAGGAGGGTTATCAGCTAAGGGGAGCTCGTCAAGATCGTGAAGACGACAACGACGAAGATAAGAGCAACAAAAGGCGTAGCAAACGGTGCTACGTTTGTGGCAAGGTAGGACATATTGCCAGATTTTGTTGGTACGGGCGAGAAGAAGGAAATGTCGTCACTACTTGCAAGAAGGAGATTGAAAGTGAAGAAGAATGGGACTTTCAAGCGCCTATTGCGGTGAAGGAACGAGAAGAGCTTGCAACAGCTTGTATAGTTGAGTTGGATAATTCGACGGTTCTATCACAACCCCGAACAAGAGCAAGCCAAGGGAGAACTTGAAGAAACAACTAACAATGCCAACAAGCGGTTGTGAAAAGAAATTGCATGAGATGCAAGATATAATAAAGAAGCTGAAAGTTGAGAAGGCAAAGATGGAGAATATGTTGAAGAAAAGGGATGAGATGATAAGGCGAAGGATGGAGAGCTCAAGGCAAAAGAAAGGGAACTAGAGAAGTTCCGATGTGAGTTCAAGAAGCTGCAGAAGTTTCAGGATCTCAAGCCCGCTATGATGTTCCCAATTGGTCATACGAGAGAGATATCAAACACATGAAGGAGAAGAAGAAAGGTTTCTTTGAGGAAAGGAGGCCATCTAAACCCTACATCCCATGGTGCAAGGATAGATGGAATAAGATCGAGGAGAAGAAGGATCAAGAGGTCTACATTGAAGTGCTTCGGATGGGACTGAATCGGTTGAAGCACGAAATGAAAGCCATGAATGAGAGGGTTGATCGGTGAGTTCCAATCTCAAAATTCTTAGAGGAGATATGCTGAATACGAAGACCGAATTGAGTAAGAAGAAAAAAGAGACTAAAGGGCAGAATGAATTGGTATTGCAAAAGTTCAAGGATCACAAAACTCTGTGGAAAGTTGCAGCAAGAGAAGCAATTGGAGATGAAGCCATAGAGCCATCCACATCTGAGGAAGCTTCGCAATATGCTGAATGGAGGAAGACAGTTGAAGAGTCCAAAAGCAATTTCAGCACGGCTACTATATCGAGAGAGAGTAGTCGGTGAGGGGGAGTGTTGAAGATCACCGCCTCTCTCTCTCTCTCTCTGGGTTCTCTAGAACTTTCTCTAGAGTTCTCCATATCTCACTCCTCCGGATTTCTCTAGAACTCTCCCTTCTCTAGAATCTTCTAGCAAAATCCATAAGTTGCGCCACTTCTAGACTTCTCCATAGAAATCTAGTTGTCGAGGCTATAATAAAATAATACTTCTAGAATAGTGTAGAAAGTTAAGAAAGTCACCGACTTTCCACCCTATAAATAGGAGCAAGATGCTCCTCATTTGAGTGTCCAACTAAGAGTGTGTGAGTAGGAAGTCCAAGGGGGTGTGTGGGTGTGTGTGTAGGGGTCTTGAGAGTGTGTTGAGTAGAGTGTGCTATGTATGCACGTGAGTGAGAGAAATTGTGTAGAGTTGTCTGAGTATTGTATGTGGTGTGAGAAATTATTGTAATAGTGAAAGTTATATTTGAACCACGTTTCCGCAAGGTTCAACAGACCACATCTTATAAGAATCGAGACTGCCCACCACTCAGTGAACCCGAGGGCCCGAATCAGTAAATGCTTGAATCCACGTTCGTCATTATTACAGAGGATATTTTTGTTTTCAATTCTAGATATTGTTTGGCCTTTCTACTCGAGCTTTAGTGCGTGCTTTATCTAATCCACGATGTTAAAAGAAGATGTTTCGCGTGCTCAAGTTAAGCCTACCTAAGGTAAGCTTCCTAGTGGTTAAAAAAACAATCCATGTTGTTAAAAGAGGATATTTACGCGTGCTCAAGTTATATCTACCTGAGGTAAGCTTCCTAGTGATTAATAAAAAAACAATACATGCTGTTAACGGGGTGCCATCACGGACCAATAATTTATGCGGACTTATCATCGTCGCTAGCATTCCGGCTAGGCCACACTATTATCTTATTGCACCGGTCCGGCGACTTTCTTCGTAAAGCGCCACGTTCGAGCACTCGAGAGGGAGGGCATCCCGCGGAATTATGCGGGAGTCGAAGTGCCTGATGACTTTTCCCCGTGAGAACGGATGAGTACAACGTAGGATTTGAGTCAAACACGCAATTCATGTGCTAAGATTATCACGGAAAAAGCATCGTATGATGTCTTCAAAATATGAAGGTGAATATTTTCCACGATTGCTGCAGATCGATCAGGTGATAAATGTGCACTTTTGAAACTTCGGGTGGCTAAGCATCACTTCTTAAACGCACACACGGCAATCATTATATATGACATGTCCAGCACTACTCGAGGGTAATATTTGGCTGGATGTGGTACGGATTCAAGGAGTTACCGACAGATAGTTAAATTAAAAAGGGGAACGAAAAGAAAATCGAAGGTGACATCACAAGCGACGCACCAAATCAAGCCCAAAGAGACATTTAAAATTGGATCTTGAATGTGCTTGCATATGAAAAAAAAAATTAAAAAAAAGCTATATTATGTCGACTACACGGCAAATATGGTGTAACGAGTCAATCTCATGAGATCAGGGTAATATTTTTTCCGTAACATGAGTATCCACGCTTTCAGCTCCAATGTCATCTCTTCCACATTCATCGCATTGATACGGCTCCGTGTCGGAATGGCATACGAGATTTCGAGTTTATTATGAGCCGGAAATTCTATGATGTTGCAAAATCAGATTTGGCCAATACGAATCAAGATTGTCAACAATTCAGTCAAGCCAAGGGATCCAAAACAGTAAACAATTCGACCGTGTTTACTACCCATTCAAGAGCATCGTCATGTTCAATTCTACTCACAGTTAAATACAATCAATTCATTATTTGGGTTATCTACCCAAAAGTCTTAGCTTGTGCCTTATCTAATAGATAGGACAAACGGCCTCACCGGTGGTTGGGTGAGCTTGAAAAAATATTGGGTGGTCCGGGACCACCACGTCAGCGTGGTCTCGGACCACTCACACGGCGCCACGTGTATGGGGAAGCCAGAAAAAGGACGAAAACCGGGGCCCACTTCTCTGACGCTCTCTCTCCTCTTTCTCTCTTTTGTCCCTTCCTCTCATATGTGGCGTCATATGAGTGGTCCGGGACCACGCTGACGTGGCGGTCCCGGACCACCCAATATTTTCTCGGGCGAGCTTGGC
Organism: Eucalyptus decipiens; assembly: GCA_014182575.1. NCBI lineage: Eukaryota > Viridiplantae > Streptophyta > Magnoliopsida > Myrtales > Myrtaceae > Eucalyptus > Eucalyptus decipiens. The sequence goes on from CM024619.1 coordinate 39,208,955, forward strand.
CTCACCGGAGTATTCCGCAGGCCCTAATTGAACTTGCTTAACACGAGCTTCCTTGTCACGACATTTCCTCCGTAAAGGATAAGTAAGACTCTCCTTTTTCCATTTTTTTGACACGATCGTACAAAATATGAGATGCATTTACAAATAGTCAACTCCGTGGAATCAGTCTGGCCAACATTCAAGCTTACCAGATTACAATGTTTGAGTCATGGCGTGTCCGGGGGAGCAAACAAGAATGAGGCGGGCGATATATAGGAGACGTGCAAGGGAACAGAACTTGCAACGATACCTGAAGACGTTAAGCCCTCCATGTAATAAAAGTGTACATTTCGTGAACATTACTTCCACTATTCCTCATTATTCATCATTTTAAAAAAATTTAAATATTTTTATGGAATTTTGCGTGCAGCTTCTACGTTCTCGGCGATGTCGTTCTTGGGTACGATCGTGATCTCGGGACTATATAAATTCAGCGGAAAAAAACGCGGTCAAAAATGAGAAAACGTCTTGGAAAATCGGGGGGTATTGCTTGTACTAGGAAGCAGACAAGTGAAGAAAAAAACCTTCTTTTGTCGTTCTAGGCTTCCGGCGTTGACCAAGGGACCTATTGGCTCCCAATCGTCGTGTCTTTCTTTTCCACGTCATAAAGGAAAAGGGCACGAAATTTACATGTGGAAACGATGGGAAAAGTCTCGGATAGAAAGCACGCCGACGTCGCGACTTTTATCGCCTATTGACAAATTGAGATTAGCACAAAAAATTTATCGATTGAGTTTGAGAAGATAATGCCTTGTATTATTATTAGTTAAATTTTTTGGAAATTATGACTGGCTTTGTTTAAACTGTCGGGATCATTAATTAAAATAACCAAATGAAGTGAATATTCATATATTCTAATGCGCAGAACGTCTGCTTTCACAATACGCATATATGATGCTTTGAAAATTGGACATTTCTTTATTTCTAGGGCACTTGTTATTCGCCCATTGACAAATTGACATTAACACAAAAATTAATGGATTGAATTTGAGAAGATAGTGCCTTGTATTATTTTTGGTCAAATTTCTTGGAAATTATGTCTGACTTTGTTAAAACTGTCGGAATCATTGATCAAAGTAACCAAATGAAGTGAATATTCATGTATTATAATGCACCGAATGTCTGCATTCGCAATACGCATATCTGATGCTTTGAAAATCAGACATTTCTTCATTTCTAGGGCACTCGTTATTCCGTGGGGTGAAGCCCGATTTCAAGTTCGTTTCATAGATTTATTGTACAACCAATCGAATAAATCCATAAATCTTTCACGGAATTTGAAATTAGGCTACGATTCGCTAGCGTAGTGTATCTATGCTTTAACGAAAAAGGGGCAAGGAGCTTCATTTCAATCCCGTGAGCATATTGCTTTAGGATTGCTCAGTTTGGTGAGCTTTCGTCCTTGTATCCATTGTGCACCATTGGTCTACATTCAACAAGACTAGATGTGACATGGGAAAAGCGAGCCCTACTTGTTGGCAGCTCACATGAAAACGGACGAACCGAATTAGCCTTTAAGGCACGTGAAACTGCAATTGGCACTTCGGGCGATCACGGTGGCGAGCCGGCCTGTCTCGAGAAGACCTTCTCATAAGTCGGTCGAGTGGCTCTGGTGCATAGGTCCTTCGATGGCCATGGCGGGTCGGATAGAACGGCCTCATAAGCAAAACATCTTGTAGCCAAATGACGTATTAAACCACATGCCCCATTTACGAATGCGGCAGTTCTTCATGACTATATACTAGAACGCGATAATTCTTATCAAAATATAATTAAGAGCCATATTAGGGTTTTCTTATATTCAAATTTGGTTACGCGTATGCCGGTTGAATGAGATCCTATTGGAAATACATATGTTCAATAGCCATTCCCCAATTAAAGAAAAATGACAAAATAGATCATATATTATTGATGCGAAGGAAATTTTACACGAGCGGATTTGCACGCCCTTCATTTTATTTAATGATTATACTCAATTCAATGCTATATCAATTCGCTTATAATATATTATAGTAACTCATTAATTTTTTTTTTTTTGGGGGGGAAGGGTTACCAGAAGTCGGTCAACTCAACTCAGCAATTATAGAAACAAAAGTGGCAATTCTAACCTTTCTTTTTCTCCTCCTCCTGCTCACCACTATAAAAATGTGGCTCACTTCATTGCACTCCTCACGAGTCCATCGTCTCGCTCTCTCTCTCTCTCCCTCTCCCTCTCTTTCTCAATGACAATCCAGAACACACTCTAGAAGAGTTTAGAAGATCACGGACAAGAAATCGCCGGCCGGAAAGATCATAACACAGCGCCGAAAAGAGAGAGCGAGAGAGAGAATGACGGTGAACATAACCTCCATCCAGACCTCCTCGAACGGGGCGTGGCAAGGCGACAACCCCCTCGACTTCGCCTTCCCTCTCCTCATCATCCAAACGACGCTCATCCTCGCCGTCTCTCGCTTCCTCGCCTTCTTGCTCAAGCCCCTTCGCCAGCCCAAGGTCATCGCCGAGATCGTCGTAAGTAAAATTTTAAGTGATTCTGTTCTCTCTGCGCGTGTTGACTTTTAAATGATTCTGTTCTCTCTGCGCGTGTTGACTTGGTTCGTGGTAAAAGTAGTTTATGATCGTATGGGTTCTTTCTTTCGAATGAATCTTTGAAGGGCGGGATTCTGTTGGGCCCTTCGGCGTTGGGCCGGAACGCGGCCTACCTGCACCGGATTTTCCCATCCTGGAGCACGCCTATCCTGGAGTCCGTGGCCAGCATCGGCCTCCTCTTCTTCCTCTTCCTCGTCGGCCTGGAGCTTGACCTTGGCTCTGTCCGGCGGAGCGGGCGCCGCGCCCTTGGCATCGCCCTCGCCGGCATATCGCTCCCCTTCTTGTGCGGCATCGGGGTCGCCTTTGTCCTTCGCACAACCGTGGATGGTGCCGACAAGGTCGGCTTCGGCCAGTTCCTGGTCTTCATGGGGGTGGCGCTCTCTATCACCGCCTTCCCTGTCCTGGCCCGTATCCTGGCAGAGCTCAAGCTGCTGACCACCCAGGTCGGCCAGACGGCAATGGCGGCCGCCGCCTTCAACGACGTGGCCGCGTGGATCCTGCTCGCCCTGGCCGTGGCACTGGCTGGGAACGGGGCTGAGGGTGGGCCCCACAAGAGCCCGCTCATTTCGCTGTGGGTGCTCCTCTCGGGGTTCGCCTTCGTGGTCTTCATGATGGTCGCCGTCCGGCCTGCCATGAGGTGGGTGGCACGGCGGTGCTCGTCGGAGCACGATGTGGTGGACGAGGCCTACATCGTGCTGACGCTGGCAGGGGTGCTGGTGTCGGGGTTCATGACGGACCTGATCGGGATACACTCCATCTTCGGGGCGTTCGTGTTCGGGCTGACCATCCCGAAGGGCGGGGAGTTTGCCGAGAGGCTGATCGAGCGGATCGAGGACTTCGTGACGGGGCTGCTCCTCCCGCTCTACTTCGCGTCGAGCGGGCTCAAGACGGACGTGACCAAGATAAAAGGGGCGAAGGCATGGGGGCTGCTGACGCTGGTGATCACGACCGCGTGCGCGGGGAAGATCTTCGGTACGTTCGTGGCGGCGTTGATGTTCGCGATACCGGCTCGGGAGGCCATCACGCTGGGCGTGCTGATGAACACCAAGGGGCTCGTGGAGCTCATCGTGCTCAACATCGGCAAAGAGAAGAAGGTAAAACCTAATACTATTTATTTACATATATATATATTTCACGAATATCAATGACATTTTAAAATACCAAACTTCAATAATTCGAGCATCCACGACCTACATTATTTATTTGTGACGAGCAGTCAAGGCCCCATAATCGTAAGTGGACCGATACTTCCGCGAAATAGACTTCCCTCCTCTCCTGTCGCTGAAAAGTAATAGCATGACTTACAGAAGATCGTGGGCGGCAAGACTTATAGAACACATCGTCGTCCTCGTCTCTGCTTTCTTTCGAAAGGCAAATCGGTTTTACACACCAAAATAGAAATTAGGAAAAGTGGTACCAGTTTTAGGTTTATGTAAGTTATGTTTGCATTAGAGGAGGAAAAAAGAAAATTAGGGTTCCATTTTTCGCACTTTGAAGCGATTCGTGATTTTTACATTTTTCTATGTTGGTCTTCCCGATTATTTTCTAAGTGCCGAGAAATTCACTCCACCGTACCAATAATTCGTACTTTTTTATATGTTGGTCTTCGAGATTATTTCTGAAGTAACAAGAAATTTAATCCTCTCGCACTTTGGACCAATCATTAGCGCAGTGGCCTTTTGACTTTTCATTGTTGCATCTGGACACCAAGTACCGATTATTTAATACTAATTACTAAATCTAACTCAGAGCAACCTCGAAAGATGCCACGATCAAGAATCTTGGGATCTTAGGTTTGACATCAGAGTCACGATTCCATAGGTTAAGGGAGAGAGAGAGAGAGAGAGAGAGGAAAAAAAAAAAGAGAGAGAAGAAAAGAACAATTTTGCTAGAAAGGTCTCTTAAAGTATAGGTGACGGGTCTAGAGACTTTGGTTAAGGGGCAAATTCGTATAATAATAGGCATTAAACTGCCCGTACGTTTCCCTCCTGTTGAAATTTCTACGGTTTTAGTCCTTAAAAAATTCAGACTCTAAGCTAGTGACGCATGTGGCTCGACTTACATTCGTACCCGCGTCATCGTCGAACATTTCTATTCGCGGATCGCCATCAAATAGGTCATTAGAGGTGTAATCGCTAATCTCTTTCCAAAAGTCAAAGAGTACCACGTTTCCCATTTGGGGCCGACGCTTGACGATGTTGGCAACTTGCCATTTGGGTAAATTTGGACCGTAAACGTTAGCGACGAGCTGACTCAGGTCCTATTTTGAATAGGAGTCAAATATAATTTGAAGACTTATGTTGATTTATGCCGTGACATCTTTTGATTTTGGAGATGATAAATATTCACAATAGCAATTTCATGATTAAGAGATTGTTCTTTTCCTTTTTTGATGAAGAATATAGAGTTGCGAAATACATTCTATGATAAGTGAACCATGTTCGTTTTGAATTTATGACCAAGATTGTTGTGTTGCGATCTACAGGTTCTTAATGATGAGATGTTTGCAATTCTAGTGCTGATGGCGCTCTTCACCACCTTCATCACCACACCCACTGTCATGGCCATCTACAAGCCAGCCCGCGCCAACGGTGCTCCGACGCACCGCAAGCTGCGCGATTTGTCGAACAACGACGACTCGTCCAAGAACGAGCTCCGGATCCTCGCGTGCCTGCACGGCCCTGGGAACGTGCCCTCCCTCATCAGCCTCATCGAGTCCATCCGAAGCACCAAGAACTCCATGCTCAAGCTCTTCGTCATGCACCTGGTCGAGCTCACCGAGCGGTCGTCTTCCATCGTCATGGTCCAGCGGGCCCGAAAGAACGGCTTCCCTTTCTTCAACCTGTCGCGCCGCGGGGAGGGGCACGACCGGGTCGCGGGGGCGTTCCAGGCGTACAGCCAACTGGGCCGGGTCATGGTCCGGCCCACCACGGCGATCTCGGCCCTGTCCTCGATGCACGAGGACATCTGCCACGTGGCCGAAGAGAAGAGGGTGGCGATGATCGCCCTGCCGTTCCACAGGTCCTGGAGGGGCGAGGGGGACGAGGCCGTGGAGGACAACGTGGGCCACGGGTGGAGAGGGGTCAACCAGAGGGTGCTGAAGCACGCCCCGTGCTCGGTGGCCGTGCTCGTGGACCGCGGGTTCTGGGGTGGGTCCGAGACCCCGGGGCCCGACATGTCGACGGTCCAACGGGTCTGCATCCTGTTTTTTGGCGGGCCGGACGATCGAGAGGCGCTGGAGTTGGGCGGGCGGATGGCGGAGCACCCCGTGGTCAAGGTGACCGTGATGAGGTTCGTGGAGAGACCGGACGCCGGCGGGAACGAAATTACGCTGCGGCCGTCCTTAAGCAAATCCAGAGAGAAGAGCTATAGCTTCTCAATTGCGCAGATGAATCGAGAAAAGGAAAAGGTACCTTTAATCCAAACACACGAGCAGATAATTTCAGCGTACTTAGTTTTCCTAGTATTGACTACCGTTTCTGCGTGTTAATGATCCAGGAACAGGACGACCGTGTGGTCGCGGAATTCCAAGCGCGGTGGGATGGCACGGCGGGCTACGCCGAGGCGGTCGTGGGCAACGTGGAGGAGCAAGTCCTGGCGATCGGCCGGAGCAAGGACTTCGACCTGATGGTCGTGGGCAAGGGGCGGTTCCCCTCGCCCATGTTGGCGGACCTGGCGGACCGGCCGGCCGAGCACCCTGAGCTGGGGCCCGTCGGGGACGTGCTGGCGTCGTCGAGCCACGGGGTCGCGTGCTCGGTTCTCGTGATCCAGCAGCACGATTTGGGCTACGGGGAGGAGACGCCCGTGTCCAAGGTGGAGAGCAGCACCGAGCCCAACAAGTCGAAAGAGATCGATGACATCGTATGAAACGAGGGACGGAAGTCGTCGCGGGGGTGCCGCCCGTGTATCTCGTCGAATAAGACATTTGTTCAGAGGAGAGATCGTTTGGCTTTTTTGTACAGCAATTTGGGTGTGTTGGAATGGTTGAAAGTGGGAGTAGTGGGAGTGAAATGATAACACCTCTCCCTCATGTATGTTTATATGGTCTAAGGCCACGAAGTCACTTTACTAATTTTGAGGTACTAAGAATTTATGTTCCTCATAAAATTTTCGATTCTAAACTTATCAATCATTTTTTAGAAGCAATTATACAAGGACTTATAGTTTATCTACATAAGCCCCAAAATGGTACCGCTATCCTCGTTTTATCCTTCAATTTAGCATTATATCCAATTTCGCTATGAACTGTCCCATATAGTAGTTAAACATGGCAGGAGCGTGACTGACCCCACGAGGACTCTTAGCGCACAAAGCCTTTCCCAAAAATCAACATTTTTTGGCCGAAACAATACTATTTTTAGCTCACTTATTCAAGAGTTAAAACGTCATTACGTAGCATCCAAGTAAAGCTCGGCCAATTCAATTGTTTTGAGCAGGATCTTAATGGGTCCACAAACTAGTATCTGTCACATCAACCACATGTAGAATAGTTTACGAAAAAATATGATGAAATGCTAATGAAGGATAAATTTGATATAATTATACCATTTTGGGTTTTTGTGATTTGAAAATTAGTTTGAAATAAACGTGTCCAATTGATACATAACCTTCATTAAAACTTTCACTAGACTTGGCAGTAATTCTTCATTTTGACTATGAATATCTAACTCGAATAACTTCTATTTATTGGATTAAATCAATCTTTCATATAAATCTTTGAAAAAAGTATAAACGTGGTGATGGTAATCCTCCACAAAGATCTTATTTATATTCCACTCTTACTGTTAGACCAATTCTAGTAGTCTAATTTGTCAAGGAAAAAAAAATTGTATTCATTGTTTAAAAGGATATACGAGAATTATATAAACTTTTTTGACAAAACAAATCAAAGTAGAGTATATGCTAGAATACTGTAAAATAAAGCCAAATTGATTAAAATAAGGAAGATCATTGTCAATGATGAGCACCGGTTGGCAATTGTAGTTCAGCGAGATGCTATAACTCTTGCGATTGTCATTGAAATTAGAGGCGAAACACTTGTACACGGACATAGCGTGGGGTTATTGAATTCCCAAAACATTATTAAACTCTCATATCCTAATTGGGAGAGAAGAACTAGATCAGGGGAGTTCAAACTTTCATATTTAGAACTAGATCAAGAGAAGAGAGCTCCTAAATCTAGATTGAGAAAGAAGGAAAAAACAAAGAGAAGAACAGGAAAACTCAAATAAAATCAACGGTAGATGAAGGAAAGGGTGGAATTAGTGAAGGTTGAAGAAGACGATGAAGAGAGGAGAGAGGGAGAGAAAAAGCTTGCCGGCTTGTTTTTGTCTTTTCTTGTCTTGCCATATTGATACTGACACCTTTTTTATTTTTATTTTTTTGTTAATTTTTCATTGGTAAAACAACACTCCTTGTGGAGATAAAGCAGAGAAGGCTCATAGCCATATCATAGATTCGTTTAGTAATAACAAATTTCTAGCGGGTGCTTAAAAGCGATTGACTTAGACAAAACACTTATAGAGCATCGAATCACTTGATAGGTAATTTCGTAGATGAATCTCTATATCTCTAGCTAGATTTGACCCAACTTTACCTAATATATGAAAATATGTTTTCATTACTTTTCGCTTGAATCATCCCTATCACATTTTAAAATTGATCAAAATTATATGATATCCATTCTTCTTAGCCAAGATTTGTGGAATATCTTAAAAGAATATATGATTTGTACAAACCCAAATGAGGGTAGCTTTATTGGCCGAAAGCTAAAATTGGATACCATTATGCAAAAAGAATGTGTGATTTATATAAGCTGTTAGAATATATAATTCATATAAGTTTGACCGCCTCGGACTTGCTGGAGCTCCTTGGCCATACTCAAACATGGACTTTTGACTGCAATGTGGATTATGGTGTTTTTCTTTTCATTTCAATTATGACCTAAATCAGCAACCAAGTTTTAATCACACGCAAATTTGGGTTTCCATGCAGTAGGGGCCGAACTTCAATTGCGTCAGACTTTCAAGCAACAAGCTTAAGTTTGAGATGTAATTTCATATAGAACCTTGTGCTAACAAAAGAATCAATTTACGGTATATTATCACATCAAGAAGGAGATGAAACGAAATAAAGAGCATTTTTGGCATGTATGTACAAGAGTTGCCTGGTTTTGGTAACTAAGCAGATAAATATATTTCATGTTAACAAGCACATCGGCCTCAACCAAATACCAAAGTTCAGATCGAGTTTGGTACAAGGAGCACGCTCGTCAAATGATGGGATTTACATACTTTTCTTCGTCTATTTGTTCAAACTTTTGACTCGGACCTCTGAACATTAATGAAGAAGAGAAGACTGATCCTCGAGATTTGGTCCTTTGCGTGTCAGAGAGTCTAAGGCTCGGTCTACACACGCAGAGCTGCGGACTCATTTCCAAAAGTCAACGCTCAGTGAATCGGAAGGAGACAAGCCGGGTTGAATGCATGAGAGCCCAAGGTGAATTATAATTGTACAATAATAGACGAGGGACAAAATATCTATTCAAAATAGAATGCAGCTTAGCTGACCGTCCTTCGTCCAAGGACCAACCATTATGGATGAAACTAGGGGTGAGCATGGTCCAAATTGGACCGGCCCATCCCCTAATCTTAGGATTAACTCGCACAGTATTGATCTTCAATTTTTGGGATCGAGAACTAACCCTATTGAGCTTGGGATTAAGAACCGAACCAACCCGATGGGTTCAATCCAGTTCCAGAGTCAACCTAGGACGAACCGATAATTTATTTATTTCATTTTTGTACTCTCTGAAAAGGCAACTAAAGATTTCATTTTTGTACTCTCAAAAGTTTGGTAAAGATCGTTCGAGTTAACTTGGAACCAATTAATAATTTTTTATTTCATTTTTTGTACTTCTTGAAAAGGTGTTTGAGAACCGGACTGACCCAATGGGGTCAGTGACAAGCGAGGTCAACTAGGAGAGGTGAGCGACAAGTGTCAAGTGGGGTGAGTATCGAGCGTCGAGTAGGGAGCAACAAGTCAGGTGAACATCGAGCGACAAGCAGCACAAGTAACCAAAAGCGAGTTAGGCGAGTGTCGAGTGGCGAGCGGAGAAGTTGTTTCTTTTGATTTTGGCAAATTGAATGTTAAGAGGACAAATAAGACAGAAGAGAACAAATATTAGAGGATGATGTCGTGAGGAGTTATTTATGCCCTTTTGAACGTTGTGAGGACTCCTCGCAATTTTTTTTTTCCTTTGTAAATTATGGCCGTTAACGCCGTAAAAGACATCAAAAGATCTAAGTTATTAAAAAATAGTGTAAAATTACTTCAACTCATCACTAAAGAGCTATTTAATGTTGTTGACACCATTTATTTTAGGGTTTTATCTATATAAAAAAATTATAAATAATATATTAGATATTGTCACGACCTCCTTTTTTCCGTTCGGGGGAAAAAGAAGAAGGTTTAGGGGTATTTGCCTAAGGAGGCGGACCAATGGCCCTAAATTAGCTGCGGGCTCTCCCAAGTCCATACCTCGCGCGACGTTGGATTTCGTATTTCATTTCTTAACAACCTATGTATTTCTAGGAGTCGCCACTAGCCTATTGGGGTCGGCTAGAAACCAATCAAGACACGGGAATGTTGTCTCGATTTCTACGCAACTAGAGATTTCTAGGAACGGGGACTTGTTTACGCCTATGTTTCTATTAGCGCCCTTGCGGTACCACTAACTTGGAAGGTTGTTTATCTAAATGGCCACACAATCTTGATTATCAATTATAATCTTTATGAAACTACTAAGTGTCCATGCAAATGTTTTGGTAGGTTTTTTTTTTTTATATCTAGACTAATCCTAACATAATTTAGAAGAGAAATTTACACTCAAATTAATGAAAAGCGGCGCGGTAAATAAACATCCAAGAAATTGAAATGACTTGAGAGTAATGCGGAAAAGAAAGACCCGATACAAGTCGGGCAAATAATATTACATGGCCTTGTTATCACGCCCGGGGACAGGACCCCCGTGAGCGAAATGGAAATGTAAATATGCATGAAATTACTCTAAATAATTTTAATCTACACAAAATAGATTATTTACAAAAATGGTTATAAAATACCAAAATATCATTAAATTAAGAAAATGACCTTTTAAAAAAATAAAAATAAAAATCCTAGATGTCATTTTTGACTTAATTTGATGTCATCCATCATTTTTATAATTTTTTTTTTGAAATTTTCATTTTTTTATTTTATTTTTATTTTTATTTAAAATTAATTCCCTAAACCGGTATATGCTGATTTACACTAATTTAGGACTGCCCAGATATAACAAGAACCAAGCTCAAATCGACCGTTTCAAGATTGAAACTTGGTTTGCGCATTTCGTCAAACACTTGGCGTGCATCAAATCATCCCAAACCAGCTTCCTCGGGCCACGTTTGCGGCCTTCAATCTCAACGCATGAGTAATATTATGTGGAACTAAAACATCAAGGTTAAACTACCACATGCAAGGAGTAAGATTAGATAGAAATCATAGCTTAAAACACACGAAAACCAAGTTGGAATGTCATCAAATATGCGGGTTTGATCTGATTTTGCAAATCTGGGTTTGAACCCAAGTCAAGCAAACAGGTTGCATGCTCATATTCAAGCCCCGACACCCATCACATACGAGATCTAAGGGAAAAATTACTTGATCCGAATGAAAGTATGTAACATGAGCTTTCAAATGCAACAAACATCATAGAAAATGACCAACCGAACACGTCAAAACAACTCTTCAAAAAGCACACATGCAAAACTCCTGAAGATATCTCAACACTTAAAAAAATTCCAGCCTCAAAATCAGTTTCTTGGACTAGTTTTCCTCTTTATTTTTCACTATTAAAACATGTTCAAAATCGAACAAAAATACATCTAGGATACTTACCTTGCTTCATAGTATCTTTCTCAAGTGGTTCTTGGCCAAGGAAACCGAGAAATTGTCCTCTGGAAGCACGTGGAAGTTGGCTTCTTCAACTGGAAATGAGATCTGCAGGAAAAAAAAATATCCGAACTGACAACGAAGGTTTTAGCTCACCTCCAAAATTAGACTTCAAGATGTCTTTTATTGAAAAAATTGACACCAATCCAAACTATATGTATTCTAGTTTACTTTTAAACTCATTTTTTCCTCATTTATCTCTCAAATTTCTCAAAAAAGCTCGATTTCCCTCACTCGTGACCAACCGGGCTCAACACTTGAGAAACATTTTGAGACTTTCTTTGGCCCGCCAGGAGGGCACTGTTTCGGGGGGCTTTAGGAGGCCTTCCCGATCTTCATTTTGGACGTGTGACCTATGGATGGAAAAATCTTTGAGTGAAGTTTCACTCTCTAGTTTAAGGTTTTGGCTAAATTTGGCTGCAAATTTGCGAAAATTTCCCTTTTCTCTCTGGAGGTTGATCTGGAATTCCTAGGTTTGCTTTTCTCTGGAGTTGCTTCTTAGGGCTTCTTTGGGGATCGATTTCGAGCTCTCCCCTCTCCTTCTCGTCTCCTCTTTCTCCTCCCTTGAAAGACCACCCTTCCCTGATCTTATCCCCTGAATACATCAATCTCTTGGCCGGCTTTTTGTCCACCTACCAAGCCTGCCAACTGAGCTATCCACCCACTTTCTGACTTAGCCAGAATTTTCAAATCTTGCAGATGTTGAGTGTGCCGATTTTGCTGCGACTTTCCCGTGCTTGCAGCAGCTTATCCCTGGAAAATTTCCGTCCACTTGCACTACTCATTACGGTCTTCCATCACGTGCAAATATCAGGCCGGTTGGACAGCTAAGGAGAATATGGTGGGGCCACCAAGTTGCTTACTCAGCAGCTCCGACTTTAGACCAACTTGAGGACTGGGATTTGTCAGCTGGTTTAGGTGCTTTAATCCATGAATTTGGCTGCGATTTTTTATCAATTAGCAAGCTCATGTATATTAGTTTAAGATCTCAATCGGATTTTGCAATTTTGCCCACCCAAGTTTGCAAAAAGGTCCATCAAAGTTAGCCATTTTTTTATCCGAAAATACCCAATTCAAGGCAAATTTGGTCTTTTTGGCTTGATTTGATTTATTCGAGTTGGCCCAAATTCAATTTCAACTTAATTGGTGACCAAGATGATGATTTACGGGCTCGGGCACAAATTTTGCAAAATTTGCGAATTGGTCCATCAACTTTTGGAAATTGCATTTTGGCCCCCAACTTGCCATTTGAATTCCAATCTGACCTCTTGGGCTTGGCTAGTCACATTTAGATCATTGGCCCCAACTTTTTTTTCTTTTCTTTTTTTAATTTTTTTAAATATATTTTCATTCATTTTTTTTAAAGTAAAAACATCTATATTAAATGCCTAGATAATCTATATGCAAAAATTTAGGTGTCAACAGATATAATATATATATAATCAGGGTTGGTCCGAGTTGGACCGACCCTAAACTCCCAGGACCGAGGATCAACTCGGACAGTGTTGATCTAGGAATTCCAGGACCAATGAGCGACCTAGTATCCCTAGGAATCGAACCAGGACCGGCAAGATTTGACCGGTCTAGGATTGGTCCAAGGTTGACCCTAGACCAATGCTCATCCCTAGATGGAACTGGTTTCCACCTTTTACCCTATTTTTATTTTTTTGATTTTTATGTTTTCTTAATACAAACTTAAATTAAGAGATAAAATCGTTAGAGAGCCCACACAATTAATTTTCATGAATATGATTAAAAAAAATTAGATATCGAAATATAAATATTTACAAGTAAAAAAATATTATCATCTAATAAAAGGAATCGTTAATATTATTATATAGATCTATTAAATTTAAAAGATTAAAAAACACTAGAAATATCAGCTTTGTAACAAATAACAAAATCATTGTGCAATGACTTGGCTTTTCAATCTTTTTGCCAAAATTAAATTGCTCTAGAAGGACTCTCCAATGAGCTAAAATTAAGGCATAAAACAAATGAAGTAAAGATAAGAATAATGAATTAGTAGAGAAGAAAATTTACCCCATCGATCCAAATCTTGTCTATGAAGATGTATTGGGACCTAAAACATTACAAAATCAATCCTAGGATCACATAAGTCAAAACTAAGCCAAAAAATGATTTTTTTATCGATTTTTATACAAATTTTACCTAATATAGCTTCATCGTTTGGTTTATTGAGAAGATTCACGTGATCATGAAATATTTGTCCCTATATCATTTTATATAGATAAAAAGTCAATTTGTAGTAAGGTATTTTATTTCAAATAAAATAATGACACGTACCAGTAATGATTGAAAACCCTTGATTCTTTCTTGATTGCATATCAAATTCGAAATTAGTTACCGCGACTGATTTTATCCGAATTACCAATTGCGTGAAAATCAGTGAAATTCCTTGTACCTTCATCCTGGTAGATTGTATATGTTAATTCAACTGGTAGATGCTATAACATGAATTTTCAAATAATTCCACATAATTATTTAAGAAGACGTTAAAAAAATGAAAAATAGTGTAAAAGATGGAAACCGGTTTCCATTGAAAATGTGTGGTCCTTAGCCGACTATTGCTCCGTCATTTGGCAAAGGACGGTCAGCTAAGCTTTTTCCTTCAAAATAAGCTAATTTCCAAGTCTTCAAATCCGAATTTCATGGGGTTGGGCTACTTTTCCAAAATATAAGTTTTAATGTAAGTAGCCTTATTTGCTATTTTTTTTTTTGGTGAAAGGTAATTATATTGAGCTTTAACCAATATTTACAACCAAACGTCACCAAAACATACACTGATAATGAACAAAGGCATAATGAGTGGATGGGTGCCAAAAGAAGAAAAGGAAAGCCAACAAGGCACAACAACACGGCATAGTCCGCACAATGATGGCCACAATCACACAAAGGACCAACACAAAAGAAGGCGACCAGCTAGCCAAACAATGGCAACCCACACCCAAAAGCCTAAAAGCGCCGCCGCCCCAAGACAGCAGCAAACGAGTCAAAAGACAGGAACAAGGCCAGCAATGATGCACATCAGGAAGCACAATAGCGGACCATCCTACAACAAAACTCCATTAACACGAATACTACGGAAGCGTCGGAGTAGAAAAGAAGATGCAAGGTTCAATCCCCCAGCTACGTTGAAGCCTCTTGTTTATTGGATTGTCCTCAACATTTGTGAAAGTCAAGCCCTTATCTTTAACCACTTTTATAAGATGATTCTTTACGGTCGGAAGCGTCAAGGTATGGTTTCTAAACAAAATCACATTCCTGTATTTCCAAATAAGGTGGCAAAGAGTACCAAAAGAGAACCAGGCGATGGAATGATAGAAGTCTTTACCGGAAAGGAACTTCATTGCCCAGCAAAGGTTGTTAGCCTAAGTCCCATTCCGCCAAGGGAGGTTGCATCTAGCAACCCAAAGGAAGGCAAAGCTAGCCGTAATGCAACATCCAAAAAACAGATCAATAGAGTCCGATGTTAATTTGCAAAAGGTGCAAACCGCATTCCCAGTCATGCCATAAGATAAAAGTAAGGCCTGAGTAGAGAGACGGTTCTTGGTAATAAGCCAAAGATTGAATTGATATCTTGGAGCTATGGCATTGTTCCAAATGAAGGGAGCCCAAATAAACCGAGACTTCTTTTTGATAAGGTGCCACGCCGAAGCAACCGAGAATAGATCGGAAGCACTTCCTTGCCAAGTAAAGTGATCCAGAACCTGAGAAAGAGAAAGAAGGGGATGCTCCCAAGACTCTAATACTGCTCGCATGGCCTGCCCAGTAGGCGAAAAAAGATCAGCCACCGTAGCATGTCTTGATAAACCAGAGCGATCAAAGAGTTAGAAAATAAGAGGTTGAGGGGGCCTCTCGAGTGCCGGTGGTCAAACCAAAAGGAGGTCCTAAAATTTACCCTCTTCTTAAAAAAAAAATGCAATCAAATCCAAAAATTTGCTAATATTAAACCCTCTTCTTCTGCACAAAAACTAAATTCACCTCCTTTGATAGTGAAATATGGATATGTTTACTAAAAGTCCTAAAATTTATTATAAAAATGCAATTGAATACAAAAATTTGTAGAAAAGTGCAATCAAGTTATAAAACTTGTCAAAATTAATATAATTGAGTTGATGAAAAATGTTGGCGTAGCTTTTTTTAATTTTCTCTCCTACGCAACGATGACATGGATAAAACATGAAACATAGTGTTAAGTGACATAGTTTTTGTCAAAATTTGATTTTAATATAATTTGTATTTCAATTAAATTAAGGAAATAAGCTAAAATTAAAAAATAAGGAAGTTAGGACCAGGTGGCGAGGGCTTAATCCTTGTATTATAGAGAAACAGTAAGAAAAGCCACATTAGCATTTTCCGTCAGCCAAATTGGATGAAATTAAATTAGGGATTCAATTTCACTTTCATGATAAATTTTAAGACTTCTTGTAAATATCGAATGAGTTGAATTTAGATTTTTGTGGAAGAAGAAGAGTTAATATTAGCAAAAATAGAGCTACTTACATGTAAACTTATATTTTGGAAAAGTACCCTAATCCCATGAAATCCGGATTTGAAGATTTGGAAATTAGTTTGTTTTGAATAGTGATTTGGCCCCTCATCTATTATCGTACAATTATAATTCACCACGGGCTCTTTATGCCTATGTGCAGTAGGTGGAGGCGTGGCCGTCGATGAGACAGGTGGCGGCGGGGCAGCAAGGATCACGGCCGGCGGAGGCTTGGCCGTGACTTGCTCTCTCCCTCTCTCTCTATTCTGTAGTGCGTCTCTCTAGTGTGCTCTAATATTAAGAATGCCGACTTCTTGATTTTGAAGACCTAGCATGTATTTATGGTGAAAACCCTAGGTCTAATTCAACTACACAGGCTTAATTTCAGCCTTATTAAGGGGTTAATGGGCTTTATTTCTTTAAACCCAAAGCCCTTCACTAATTCTAACTCTCATGGGCTTAATCCAACTCAATTAAAGCTCAAGCTCCATTTAGCTTGTGTAAATTCTGGCCAGTGTGCATCCATGGGCTTGGCCGAATATTTCTCCCCTTGTAGCCTCAGTCTAGATAATTCCATTAAGTTCAAAGCCTTATTTAAGTCCATCCATGGCTGGTCTAAAATGTAGTTTTATGAGTTTTTCTATAGAATGCTATTTACTATACGCAATTTGTTTTTTTGGCAGACTACTATACGCAATTTTAATGATTCATTTTGTTATGGGGCTGGAGTGGATTCTTAATTTTTATGCAATGCGACGCCAAAATTTTGGTGTTGACAATCTATCATAAAAAGAAAAAGAAAAACCTAAACTTTACCCATAGTAGCACTCATAATCCTAGTTTTTTTGCATGTCATTGAAATCCCAAACTTGTACTAGTGTAATAAAAGTTTGGGGCATTAGTGTTACAATGGACAAAATTCAAAATATATATTGGGCAGAGTCTCTTGAAGTAAAGTGTGTATTTATGAAAATTCTCTCATGCTTCTCTAAACACCTCATCTTCTCAAGTCTGATAAGATCCTTTGAAAAGTGCAACTTAGCTAATTAGAAAAGTTACCATCTTAACATTCTTGAGCGTTTATATGCTCCAAACTAAAATTCTGGATAGTTTGCAGCTAAAATGCAGTTCTTGAAGGACTTGAACATGAAATTCGCCTACTGAGGGATAGTATATCTATTGCAACTGACCTAGTTTTTCCTGATTCTAAGCATAAAAAAAAGTTTGGAGTTGAAGTCAAGGCGATCATTTAATCAGGTTTTTGGTGTAAAAAAAAAAGGTTAAGGATTAGTGTTACCATAATTTAGAGTTTTTGGTAATAAGGAAAAAGGGAAGGATGAACCATCAAGAGTTAAGACTAGGTGGTGGTTGGGTTCTTAGTTTGAAACCAAGAGGTTAGGGTTTGGACCCCTCACCTCCTCTTGCTTTGCCAGATCCAAAAGGGGTGGTGATTTCGCTTCAATCCTTAGGGGTGAGCATCGGTCCAAGGTTGACCTTGGACCGACCCTGAACCGGCCCAACCCTGTCGGTCCTGGTCTAGTTCCCAGGAAGACTAGATCAGTCCTTGGTCTTGGAATTCCTAAACAAGCACTGTGTGGGTCGATCCTCGATCCTGAAAGTTCCGAGTCAGTCTAACCCGGACCAACTTTGACTATATATATATATATATATAACCTTAAAATAAACGACATCAACAACATTAAACAGCTCTTTAGTGAGGAGTTCAAATAATTTTATATTATTCTTTAATAACTTAGGTTTTTAATGTCTTTTATGGCGTCAATAGTCATAATTTACGAAAGAGAAAATATTTTTGTGAGAAGTCATCACGGCGTTAAAAAATGCATCTTATGGCACCCTCCTTTAGTATTCATTCTCTTATGTCTTATTTGTTCTCTTAGTTTTCAATTTTCCAAAATCGAAAGAAACAATTTCTCTGCTCGCCACTCGACTCTCGCCTCGCTCGCTTTGGGTCACTCGTGCCGCTCGCCACTCGATGCTCGCTTGACTTGTTGCTCCCCACTTGACATTTGATGCTCATTCTATTTGATGCTCACCCCACTTGACCCTCATTGCTTGCCTTTCTTAACCAACATCGCTCATCATCGAACGATATGATTCCCTGTTGCCCTTTCAAGAAGTACAAAAAATGAAATAAAAAATTATTGATTAGTTCTGGATTGACCTTGAAACCGGACCGAACCCATTGGGTCAGTCCGGTCCTCAATTGTTTTTTTAAAGAGTACAAAAAATGAAATAAAAAATCATCGATTGGTCTCGGATTGACCCTGGAACCGGATTGAACCCATTGGGTCAGTCCGATCCTCGGTCCCAAGCTCAATAAGGTCAATCCTCGGTCCCCAAAATTGAAGACCAGCAAATTGGTCCTAGGGTTAAGGGGTGGACGGGCCCAACCCGGACCATGCTCACCCCTATTAATCATTACTTTCGGATGTCGAGTTCGAATCCTCTCAGTCGCTTACTATGCTTGGACTTACTCTAATGGCGCAGATCTCCATTATGGTCATAGAAGAAAACAAGAGGGTCGCACTTTCACATGGCGGATTAAAATATACCACGTCGGTTGTTGCATGGAATCTTACGAACTCGCAATTTCTTAATCCCGTCAATGGAATTTCCAGGGACACGTGTCGGGGGCCATAGCCACTCGCTGGAATTGGTTCCCTGGCAAGTGGTGAGGCCGATGCGATGCCAGCTTTCGAGCACATAATTCTCATTTGGAGATGATGTTTCTTCCAACTCTCTATTTTCCTATGATGGTATCGCATCTCCGATTCGCCATGCCCAGCGATAAGGTTGGAATTTTATATATCGCCGAATCGCTTGTGCTCTGCCCACAATCATGTCCTCCAATCGGCAAGCTCGATCTTGCCAGCCACCAACCCCCCTAAAAGAAAGAAGAAAATAGTGTATGCCCAATGCAGTTTGTGTCCAGACAACATTGACCCGGTCGAGTTTCAAGCTCTTTGTCCTTAGTAATATGTCGATTGGCAACCCTGTCCTGATCAAAAAACTTCAACTAATAGATGAAAAAATCGCATATTTAACGGGAACTTATAACAATGTTATCGAGTGACTTGAGATATACCCTCTCACATGTGAGCCGAACCAAAACGGAAGAACGAAGGTAGCGCCGAAGCCCACAATCTAGTGGTGCAGGGAGGGCGAGCGAAATTTTCTATTGTATTTGGCTTACAAGTTTGGCTTAGGTACTTGCATTAACGCGACATATAGGCAAGGATAGCACATAACAAATCAACATAGTTCAATAGAAAAGAAAGATCTAAAAATAGAATTTATATGCTAGGCATTAATAATATATTTTTCCAATACAGAACATGATGGAACGTGCCCGGGTACAGCCTTTTATAAGTTTAGGCATTAATAATATATTGTTCTAATACAAAACATGATGGAACGTAACCGGGTACAGCCTTCAGCCTGTGCACGTTAACATCAAGGCATTTATAGTGGAACGCAAAGTTATCCACCAAAAACTATTTTACGTTATAGAGAATATGATATCATATTCTATGAACCTTGGCGCACTTGGAGTAAGCTACCGTTTATTCACAATTGGAAGTTCCACGACATCGACCTTAAATAGCCCAAAGCATCCTCAGATTTTGTGAAAGCTCAATTATCGTAACCATCATCGAGCTCCATCTCAAAGAAGTTTGCTCATCAACCATGTCCACGTCATCGCACAACGCGACGATGGCGAGGATATCGTCGGACGGAGCGTGGCAAGGAGACAACCCGCTGAACCACGCCTTCCCTTTGCTCGTCGTCCAAACCATTTTAGTCCTCTTCCTCAGCCGATTCCTCGCCTTCCTCCTCAAACCACTTCGCCAACCCAAAGTCATTGCTGAGATTTTGGTACACGGTTGCCGATTGATTGGTCTTTACGGTTGGGATATAATAGTAACTCAACTGATACCATATTTATAGAAAGGCAACACATAAATTGAGAACAAACGTCATAAAGGTTACGCCAACATGCATGACATGCTTTTGGTTCGATTTCTTGTTTCAGGGTGGAATTTTGCTCGGGCCATCGGCGTTAGGGCGCGTCGACAGCTTCCTGAACCTAATTTTCCCTTCATGGAGCATTCCGGTACTCGAGTCCGTGGCAAGCATCGGCCTACTCTTCTATTTGTTCCTAGTAGGCCTCGAGCTCGACTTGAGCTCAATCCGGAGGAGCGGCAAGAAGGCTTTTGGCATCGCGTTCGCCGGCATATCGCTCCCTTTCCTCTTCGGAATGGGGGCCACCTTCATCCTCCGCAAGCTCGTCCACGGGGAAGAGAAGGTCGGTTACAGCCAGTTCCTTATGTTCATGGGAGTCGCCCTATCCATCACCGCGTTCCCCGTCCTAGCCCGCATCCTTGCGGAGCTCAAGCTTCTCACCACCCGAGTGGGCGAGACCGCGATGGCCGCCGCCGCATTCAATGACGTGGCTGCTTGGATCATGCTGGCCTTGGCAGTGGCGCTGGCCGGGGGTGGAAGCGGCGGCCCGAAAAGCCCGTTGATTTCCCTGTGGATCCTCTTTTCAGGTATGGCCTTTGTCGGCTTCATGTTTGTGGTCATCCGGCCCATGATGAACTGGATGGCACGACAATGCTCACCGGAGTACGATTTCGTGGACGAGGCTTATATCTGCGTAACCCTAGCCGGGGTAATGCTGTCCGGGTTCATGACTGATCTTATAGGGATCCATGCCATCTTCGGAGCCTTCGTGTTCGGCCTGACGATCCCGAAAGGAGGCGTGTTCGCGACTAGATTGATCAAGAGGATCGAGGACTTCGTGTCGGGTTTGCTCCTCCCGCTCTACTTCGCGTCAAGCGGGTTGAAGACCGACATCGCTAAGATCCAGGGGGCAGAGGCGTGGGGGTTGTCGGTTCTGGTAATATCCATGGCATGCACCGGGAAAATTCTAGGGACATTTGTGGTGGCAATGGTGTTTATGATTCCCATTAGGGAATCACTTGCGCTTGGTGTGTTGATGAACACAAGGGGGTTGGTGGAGCTCATTGTTCTCAACATTGGCAAAGAAAAGAAGGTAAGTTTTTCCTTCGTCCAACATATTAAGACAAGATCAAAATGGATGTTTAAGTTTAATTAATTCATCCATAAATAGCAAAGCTTACTTTTTAAGCTTTCTGATATATATATAATTTACAAATCGATATGGTTTTATGCGTGACATGGTTTACTTGTTTTAATGTTCACTTACACTATACCTCATTATCTTGTAAATTGATTTTGATGGAATTTCCTAGTTTTAGTATAGCTCACAGTAATCAAGCTATGATTACTCTCTCACTTTTTAATAGGGTTTGGATCCATCTTCCCCTTGACTTATCAGAAGACTTTCTAAGGTGTACTTTCTTTCTTTTTTTTGACAATTCTAAGGTGTACTTTACTCTTTGATTTTTAAACCTCCTTTTTTTCCACCCTTAGCAAGATCAAACTTACGAAATATTAGCTCTAAAGGACAAAGAGAGAAGTATAACACTTCATCAGAACACATAAAGCATAAGAACTTCTCTTTCGATGGTAAGAAGGCCCGTCAAAAGTGAATTCCGGACCCTTGAATATATGAAAACAAACCGTTCCACGAGTTAATGTATAGAAAGAGCCCTTTGTGATTGTAACTAGGGTTCCTAAGTTGCCGGTCAGTGACCCCTATTTAGACAGTCAGCATTACATCATATGTTGTTTTTCCCAACAAAAGAAGAAAGATGAGAAACTTCATGCTGAAGTTAGCGTATAAATTATGCAACTAAAATTCACATCTTGGGTATGCTCATGAGGTGAGATCGAATCATATGCATGTCAATTTTCTAATAAATAAAGTATGTGATGATCCTCAAGTTCTGGTTGTCTTAGTCTTTTTGACAGTATATTCAGTCTCTTCGACAGTATACTTATCTTTTAGATGGTGATCCACAAGATTACCAAACTTCTTGCTAACTCTTCAGTAAACAAGAAGGTACTAGTCAATTAGCCGCCGAAAGCCATCCCACTGCCGTACATACGGCGTGCAACGGCAGTGAAGATGTATCAATTCCATAGACATGGTTGTCAACCTTGGTAGTCTTTTCCAACTTTAATGAGCATAAAAACGATGGCCACTTCGACCTGTGAGCTTCACAGAAGTTATGATTATGTTGGCCATGGCGCCTAATGGGTAACACCCACTTAATAGATGTTCTACTCAATGACAAGCACGTGACGCCTATCCATAAACGATGTCAATAGATGTCCTGATCGTGGGGAGGAATAGGAGGACTCTTCGAACAACATGCTTATTGTAAGTGCAGAGGATAAATTGAAATGTCATTAGGGTCTGGTTCAGCTTTTGTTGGAGTGGTCTAGATCAAATGATTTGCCAATTACGGTGTCAAAACCAAGCTTCAATGTGCCCTTGAAAGAGAATAGACATGGGAGAGGTTGCATCATCGTGGTGGCTGCGTGCCTTTTTGACTTTCATCTCCACAAAACCAGCACTTGCTCAGTGAATCAGACTAAATTAGACAATTAGGGTCATGATTCCTCTTTTCTGATAGTGGGAGATCAACCATGGCATTATAAATTCGTTATGTGCTCTCTTTCACCTTTTCACCCTAGCCTAGAGCCCTAGTTTGGAATATAACATGTTTTTGTCTTCTTCGGTGTTGTTCTGAACTTGTGTGGACCCACGCAAGCAATATATGATGATATGTCAATTCAGTTTTTTTGCTTTTTATTATGCTTCTATATTGCGGTATGTTCGAGATGTTTTCCGCTTTTTGAGGGATTGGGGAGATTAAGTTTTGTTTATGATTGAAACAAATCCGTGGTCATCGCTTTTGGAATAAAAGGAGATTGCACGTATTCCACCCTTTTAAAGGAGCACTATATCAAAAGAAGGGTTCCTTTTGCGGGAGAAGAATGTTTACCAAATCGTCTCTTTCTTTCATTGTCATGGCGGATGGAAAACGAATTCGGAAAGATCGTTTGCAGAAACTTCAGAGATATTTCTAACAAATAAGAAAATATCCCTTCTTGAACAAGCCATTCAAAGAGGGGCATGAGATGACATCTAATTATATATAATTTGCTTTCCTTAGGACTAGACTAGGCTAAACCTTGTCTTTTTCATTGGCATTGAACTACTTACTTCGACAGTTGTAATTTCGCTTTCATGTCTTGGATTGAGCTTTCACTCCGGCCTTTCCCCATGGACTATTATTCTTTCTATAGTGCTTGCTTTTCTCGGGATGTCAAAAATTGTAAACTGAAAATAAGCTTTGGTGTTTCATTGTCGTGTTAATTGCGAAACAAAGAGATTCGCGGTGTCAAAAGAATCGCTTTTTGTGATATGATGGGATACGAACATAGTTTCAAATTTTTTCTTTTTCAGTTCTTCCACTTACCAAACTCACTATTAATTTTCACAAAAATTGAAATGCTTTTTGAAATCAAACGATCTATAAATGTGCGATAGTTGTCCTTTCTCACCCTTTTTACTGACTGAAAAAATGATTTATAAAGGTTTGAACCCCTGAAATGAGAGTTCATGGGGGTTATCAGGAATGCAAATCATTTAGAAGACAATGGAATAGGTATACTCGAACAGAAATGGATGTTAAATGCGTAAGTAATGATGAGGATTAAGTTAATTTACGACTAAACCACCCTTTAGTGTTGAACTAAGTAATTTTCCCAAAAAAGAAAACCAATGTCAGTACACTGATTGGTTTATTGAGTCAAACTATTAATTAAATATTTTTAGGTGTATGAAGAGACTATTTTTGTTTTCTTTCCTTGTCAACAACAGGTCCTGAACGACGAGGTGTTCGCGATTTTAGTCGTCATGGCGATATTCACCACCTTCATGACGACTCCTACAGTCCTGGCCATCTACAAACCGAGGAATATCATCCCTCCTCTGGTCGTTCGCAGATTGAGAAGACAACCGCATCTTCCGGGAGACGAGCTCCGAGTGCTCGCTTGCATACATGGGCCGGGAAATATACCGTCACTCATGAAACTCATGGAGTTCACAAGGACCAGCCTAAGCCCCCCTCTCCGGCTCCACGTGGTGCGACTCGTCGAGCTTACCAACCGCCCATCGTCCATCATCATGGTCAGGCGAGCTCGGAAGAACGGGCTTCCGCTCATCAGCCGCTTTTGTCACGGCGCCATGCATGACCAAGTGGCGGTGGCTCTCCGGGCATACAGCCAAGCGAACCACCTGACTATCCACCACTCGACGGCCATCTCGGTCTTGTCCACCATGCACGAGGATATCAACCACGTGGCGGAAGAGAAGAGGGCGGAAATGATCATCTTGCCATTTCACAAGCAACGGCGAGGAGAGAACGAGGAGGAAATGGAGAGCGTGAGCTACGAATGGAGGGAAGTCTACAGGAAAGTGCTTGAAAGTGCGCCGTGCACCGTGGCGGTACTCCTAGACCGCGGGCTTGTCGACGAGTTCAAGCAATGCGAAGAGCAGGAAGTCATTGTGGAAAGACGGATTTGTGTCGTTTTCTTCGGTGGACCGGACGACCGCGAGGCTTTGTCGCTGGTGCGAAGGATGGCAAACAATTCAATGGTCAAGGTTAGCATTATAAGGTTCATTGATGAAGCCGCGAAGGATCTCATGAGCATCACTGGCTCTTCCTCCCTAAATCTGTTCAAGGAGAGACGATGCATACCTGCGGGGCCAGGTGATGAAGAGAAAGAAAAGGTAAGCTCTCTTGAGGCTTTCTTAAGAACAATTTCAAAACTGCAAGTTGATGAAAGAAGAGTAAAAATCGATCGTGAGTTATCTTGAACAGGAAATGGACGAGACGATGGTGGATGAATTCAGGACTTATCATGGCACGACAAACTACTCGGTGAAGGCCACAAACAACCACCTCGTGGAAACACTGATGGCAATAGGCCGAAGCAGGGAATATGACTTGGTTGTGGTAGGGAAAGGTAAGTTCCCAAGGTGGATGGAGGAGAAGCTGGCCAACAATGAGATCGAGCATGACGAACTGGGGCTCGTGGGAAGCATTATGGCTCAATCGGACCAAGGTCTCGTATCCTCAGTGCTTGTGGTGCAGCAGCAGGGTGTGGTCCACAGCAATGAGGTTCCCGGAAAAAGTTGCAAGATCAACAACGGCGAAAACGAAAACGAAGAATCATGTGCTTGAGTGTCCCGGCGAGGCGGGAGAAGAACCTATGTAGCCTTTTCTGTGTAGTCACTGTAGAGAGGCTTGGTCATGACTTGTAGTGCGACAATGTCTATTAAATAAGCACTTTGTGTGTAATGTAATGTTACATAGTAAATTGCATAAGAACCGAACCTTTGCACTCTAAAAATTGCCTTTCGCCCAGCTACTAGTAGTTCGTAGGAAGATAAAATCAAGATATCCAAGTGATATCAATCCAAAACGAAAAATCCTGATCCGATGTTAACACCGAATGCTAAAAAAAAAAGAGCCAACGAAAAAGAAAAATAAGGGAACAGACTCTACCGTTCTCTTTCCCTTCAAAGTTTCAACTCATATAATAAGCATGCGACTCATGTTGGAAATCACATCTTTATAAAGACGACCTCTAAGACAAATGCCAGAACATCGACAGTCCATTTCCTAGGACAATGAAACTGTGTAAATGCGATGAATGTTCAACCACTTTGCATAATCGTCGAAATGGAGGATTTGACCAGATGAACTTCAGGTATGTTAAACCCTCCCCAAAGTATCTTCATCTTTGACAAAATTGGACTGGCATCAAATTAATAAATACAAATCAAAAAACAAATAACATGGAACGCATAATCACAAAAGGCAATATATCCGACTGAAGTCAACATGACCATTGAATCGCTTTAACAAAAATTCCAGTTACAAATAATGATGTTGTACTCACAAAAATCAGTCTTCTCTCAATATTTTGATGGCAGTTATTACATACATAAACTACTTTGGAACATGCCAAAGCTGTCCAACAAATCTCACAAGAAAACATTGACGCAAAACCTAAAACAAAGTTTAGAAACCATTATCGGCAGCTGTTTGATACCTTCTATTGAATAAATCTCCATCTTACTCGCCATTGGATGAGTAGCTACAATCTTGTCAAGAAGTCACAAATAAAATAGAGTCAGTAGAAAATATAATATGCTCTACCTTCCCACATAAGAATTATCTGATCGAAAGCTGATCTTGTTAAACAATTCATGATTAGAACAAGTCAGACAGAGCAGAGAGGTCAATGTTGAGAGCTCAACACTACTGACACCTCCATCAGTCAATGGGCAGTTTAAGTTTGGCATACAACGAGTGGGGGAAAAAATTAAATAAGCTTCTTCAAGATGTGAAAACCTGTTTCTCATTAAAATAAAATAAAAAAAAGAACCAAGGCATTCAGTCCTTAGCATTAAGATGCACATCGGCTCTTTCACAATAATTCACACCACAGAAACCTACATTTGAAGGCACGTTAGAGAAGTTGCCATATACCTTAGAGGAAGCCTCCTTCTGTCCATGTGGCATCTGATTTCCCATTGTGACCAGCAGTCCCCTTATTTGGGGCACTCTGATACCAGTTATCATATCCATCCTCCTTTGCATCATCCCATCCAGCCCAACCATCATTGTTACCAGATGTACCTCCCTTTGTTGTTTCTTCCTTCTTATTATCTTTGTGGTCCCAATCATCCCAAGAGGTCGAACTAAAGGTTTGGACATTTCCACTTGAAGAAGACTGCCCTCCAGACGAAGCATCCCATCCTTTATTCTCTTGCTTAAACTCCTGATAATATCCATTTCTCTCATTGTCGTTCCGTTGCCAATTTTCATTGTTCCAGCTCACGCCATCTTTAGTATACTCCTCAACCTTTTGGGAAGCTATCGCCATTACTCCTTTCATAATGCCCCATGTCCTCTGTCCAATCTCTGTTGTTTTGTTAGTCACAACATTGACGGTTTCATTCACCTTGTGATCATAGCCTCCTTCCTTCACCTGGAAAATGATTTATCTCAACATGACCACCCAAAAGAAGGAGATTCGTTCAACCCATCAAGGAAAAACCAAACAAAAATGCTCACATATCCTTATCATAAAAAATGCTGATCATAGTCGAGACCAGAGTATCAAACTAAAAGCATGCACTTTACAAGTCAATAGTAGTTGAATAAGAGGGCTTTAACTGAGTAACAGCATCAACTTCTAATTCTCAAAGACACCCAAGTTCAGCAGTAAAGAATCAACCTGATCCCAGCATTCAATGATGAGATCTGAAGGAGAATGAAATTGAACCAGAAAGCATTTCATATCAACAAAATCAAAAGGACCAATCAAATCTTCCAGAAAGTCATCCAGATAATTGCCCCAATTTAACAGCCACAAAGATTATAGATTTTACTCTAACAGAAGAACAGCCTGCAGACATGCAGCTTTCATATATGAAAGAATCTGAAAAGGATACTACCATCATCATCCACATTGTTAAAAGGCCAGCAGATGGTTGACAGTTCATGAATGATATTTTGGCAACAACACACCATTATGCAAAAAGGTTAGTTAAATGTCTTTTGCTGTCCTCAGAACATAAGAATTTAGTTATAGGGCAAAAAGAGAATACAGGGAGCCTTTCAAGCAAAATCATAAGAAAAGCAAAATGCCTAAACTTTGTGAAATCTGTGACAAGTTCTTTAAAATCGCTGAGAACTACAGGCTGGACCAAAACTAACAAAATGTGAGGAGAAAAAGGAGAAGCTAGCCATTACATATTTAAAGTACATAAGAGAAACCAATGCTTACAAAGACCACTTTCCCCATATTCAATGCAGTCACACAATTAAACAAGTTGACAATTGTCCAAATATTGATGCTTTTACCAAGCTTTGATTATGATGGGCAGTTGTATCAATTCACGACTTAATCAAGAGTGCTAACTGGGAGAGATTCTACCTATTAAAATTTGAGTACTGCTAAAAATTTATAAATTTTCATAATTTATTATAAGTAGGATATTATACTTCTCATACTAAGATTCCTATTTCGATTATGGGTTTCCTACCTCAGTTTGGAGTGAGATTTGATTATCTATAAATACATGCTCTCCTATGGATAGAAACCATCAACTGAATGAAATTTATTGAGTTCTCGCAATTCTTTGCTTTCAGATTCGGTAACACAATTATTTTTTTTAGTGTGGTGCTCCAGGACTCATGAAATGTGCTGGCTATGATGCCTAAAGGAATTCGTTTGTCTTGATTTATCATTCATAGTGATCTGTCTTCAAACTATCATTCTAATTGGGACACCAATTTGGGACTCATCATCCTTGTACAACTAAAAAGACACAGGTTTTCTCTATTATTTGTCCAAAGAGAAAAGATAAAGTTAATGAATTTTGCAATTGACAAGCACATCAATTTGCTGCCTCAAATTATTTTGTTTATATTTCCCTTCCAATTCCCTTCTTTTTTTTTCTTTTTTTTTTTTGGGTAGTAGGGGAAAATTGTCCTTTACATTTAGGGCCTGTTTGTTTGTGTTCTTTTTTTGTTCTCCGAAACACAATTTCTGTTCTTTTGTTCCGGGGAACAAAAAAAGAACAGAAATGCGTTGTTTACGCTTTTGTTCTCAGGAACAAAATAATAGTTTTTTTGTTCCCGGAAACAAATTTGGAACATAAACAAGAAATAAGAAAAAATTGGTTCTTGTTCCCGGAAACACTTTTTAAAGAAACAAAAGAACAAAAACACAAAACTTATTTCTTTTTTTCTCCTTTTTCATCTTTTTTCTTTGGCCAGTTGCCGGCCTCGGCCATAGCCGGCAACCGGCCATTGAGGGCCGGCAAGCAACCTCGCCGGAGCATCACTACCCCCAGCAAGGCCGAACTCACCCAGCCACCGGCGAGGCCAAGCCTCGCACGGCCACAGCGAGGCTCGGCCTCCCCAGCCGGCACGAGGCCGAGCCTCGCCGAGGCTAGGCTGGCCTTCGGCAAACCAGCCAAAGAGAAAAAGAAAAAAGACAAAAGACAAAAAGGAAAAATAAAATAAAAATATTTAAAAACTATACAAATTTACCAAACATGTTTCTGTTCTTTTTCTATTCCAGGAACAGAAATTTTGTGCAGTTACCAAACGCGTTCTTCTGTTCAAAAATTATTCCCCAAAACAGTTCCCTGGAACAATTTTTAAGCAAAAATGTTACCAAACACACCCACATTTGGCCCCAAATCCTTATTACCTTTTTTGGCTGGGATTCAGTTACTCCTTATGCATTGACTAACAAAGAAGGATTTCAAGAGTGAGTGACTACATTCACATGGAAATACAGCAACAGTAAGGATTTCAAGGCAAACTAGGACAGGTTGTGAATGAATAGGGAATAAAGTGATACCAAATTAACTACAAAGAGCAAAGTGACACAGGAAAATAAAAAGGGCATTTTGCGAGCATCACTTGCTTCAAGAGTGACTACGTTCCCACTAAAAATACGATGACTTCAAGGATTTTAAAAGCTTATGGTGGAAATGAAACAGAATAGGACTTTGAGGCAAAGTCACACAGAAAAGACAAACTACAAATTAATTACTAAAAGAGGGTACTAAAGCAATTCCTGGCCAATCTGAAGTCAGAATACTAATGAAAACATAAGTGCTCTACCCACTAATTAATAACTATTTGACGAAGATTAAACCGAGTCCTAGAGGGTGGTATCATCTAACATAGATCTACAGAACTGGTGGAGACAACTCTCAAAACATTCAAATTACTTTTAACCTTTTTGCAAAGAAACCCCGCATATGCTCTATAACATTGCTTGACTGGAAAGAGCAAGAATACTTATCCAGCATTGGCCCCAAGTAAAGAATTATCTCTCCAGCAAAATAAAACAAGTGCCGTATCCACAAACACAAGTGCAAATGCAGTAATGTAGTAGTAGTCGTCAACATTGTCCCTCACTCCAAAGAAAAAGAAAAAAAAAAACTATAGTGGGTCTTCACCAGTAACCTTACCCGCCTAATGATGCCATTATCAAATGTCAGTTTTCTGCTGTAAGTTAGCTCCCAATTATCAAGAATTAAGTTGTCCGATTATGTTGCATTGTTCAGAATCACACCAACAAGAGTCACCAAAATTTCTGCCCAAAGGTCAACTCAAAATAATCTTCTGAAACACCTTTTCAAACAAATGCAAATTCAAGATATACCAGATGGGTACAAGACTATATATGATTAGTAATTTTCATGACCCACATGCTTTAACTTTGCTCCAAACTTCTGTGCCAAGCAAGCTTACTTTGTAGCATTATCATCCAAAACCTCCAAAAGGTCAATGCTCCAATCACTATCCATACAAATAATTGCCATCCCGATTACACCCTTTGATCCACGGATTTATCTAACCAGTGCCATTAGCATGCAAAAGAAAGATTCAAGCATACAGCAAGAAAAAATATTCCTCAGTTAGTCTTTTCTAAACAAAATCGACCATGACAATAGAGAATGTTAAGCATGAGAAAGCAATCAAGAACAAAAAATCTGCAGCAAATCTTCTCCATCCTAAATCAATACTGCTGAACTTGTTGCTGGCCTAGGTCCAGCGAATTACATTCTGAGATACGTCAAAGAGGCAAATTCTTGTCCAAATGATTATAAGCCAAACCAATAGAATTCCAAATTCTGTATACCTTAGTAGTGATCTCCTTCGTTCCTGCTTGGACCACACTTGCAGCTGACTGAGCTGCTGATGCAGCGACAAAAGACAACCTACCCAATCCCTGCAAAATACGAAATCCTCGATTCACTAATTATACATCCTACACTGCATCAATCAAACAAATCGCCAACAATTTCCGTACAAAAACAAACCTGGGATACAGCAGAGAGCACGTCCCCTTGGGGATTATTGTTGTTGCTCATCCTGGGAGGCGCAGGGCTCGATCCGAACCCAACATATTTTCCGCCTTGCGAGGGTGGGAGACCCTCGGGCCGCGAATCGTTCTCTGCAATCTTCTGAGCAAAGAAGGTCTCCTTATTAGCCGCGGATGCCTCCAACTGCGACCGAGTGTAGATGTCCTGTGTAGACTTAGATCTCACCGGAGCGCCGCTTCTCCCTCCGCCGCCAGCACCGCCTCTAAAATCGCTGGCCGATTGATTCCGCCTAATATCGCTCGAGGATCTAAAGCCGTCGTCATTGTCCCAGCTATCCCAACCACCGTCCGCGCCGCCGCCGCCGCCGCCCGTCTTCTGAGCCAAGGGAGGCCTGCTCCTGCCGCCGCCGCTGCCGCCGCCGACGCTCTCCTTCACGACGGGGGGATCCCGCCAGGGGCGGCCCTCGGCGAGCGCCTGAATCCGGTCGCGGTACACGCCGGCGGCCTTGGTGTTGTACTTGGCGACGATGTCGGTCTCCTTGGGGACGCCGTACTGGGCGAGGAAGGCGTTGAGCCGCTCGTTGCCGCCGACCTCCATCTTCTTGATCTGGATCTCGGACCAGGAGTCCATGGTGACGGATCGGACGAAGGAGATGTGGACGCCGAGGCCGCGGTGCTTCCCGGAGCACTCGAGGCACATGAAGACGCCGTACGACACGGACGCCCACTGCGGATTCTTCTGCGCGCAGTCGACGCACGTCTTGTTCGCCGGCTGCGACTGCAGGTCGCGGAGGCGCCTCGATGCCGCCATTCCCCTCCTCCCCCCCGGTCGGTCGGTCGGTCGGTCGGTCGGTCGGTCGGTGCGGCGCACTCGATCCGGATCGGATCGGATTCGGATTCGGAAGGGGGGATTCGAGGAGGAGGGGAAGAGGGATAAAGATCGGAGCTTTTTTTTCCGTTATCGTCGCGACTGGGATTGGAGCCGATCGATTCCCTTCCCTCTTATTTTCGCGGAGGAGAGAAATCGCGGAGATCACCGACACCGTGAAATCGCGTCATGCGATGGATTTGGGTGCGCGCGTGTCGGCTCCGCTCGCTTGTCCGCGAGGAGGCAGGACGGGAGGAGGGTAAAGGAAACAGCACCGATGTCGCGCTTATCATGAATGGCGAAGAGCGAAGAATTGCGGAGTAGAATTATTATATTCGGTTGAAGCAGAGGAAATACACATTGTGAACCTAACTTTTTTGCTGTTTTCTACCGCCAATTGACGCTTCCTCTTTTTGTTTTCATTCAGCCTGGGGTCCTTAAAGTTCCCTTCCCTAATTTGTCCAGTCAGATTCTCTGTGTCCTACGTGGCATTCGCTGAGGTGACCGCGACATGCTCCCCGGTGGCACGTGTTGCTGATGTGGCACCACGATTGGAAGAGGCTTCATAAGCTAATCCCAACCCTCGGGCAACTAATGGTGCGTTTGATTTTGCATTTGGTATTGTGTTCATTGATTCCGTTCCAAATTAATTTCTTCTAATTTTTACATAATTTTTTTACTTTTTCCTTTTTTTTCTTTTCTTTTTTTCATTTTTCTCCTATTCTTATTCTTCTTCTTATGGCCAGTCGCGAGCCATCATCGGCCGAGCCTCACCGATGCCTAGGCTAGCCTCGCCGAGGCCAAGCGAGGCCCGCTTGGCCACTGGCAAGGCTCGTCTGGCCACCGGTAAGCTCGCCGAACCAGTTGCCGGCAACTAGCGACGAACGGTGGTGAACAACAATCGCAAGATGGCAATCGATGAAGAAGAAGAAGAAGAGGAAAAAAAGGAAGAAGAAGAGTTTGTTTTGTTTCTTAGATTTGTTCTCGAAATAAGAATCAACTTTTTTTTTGTATTCTTAATTATGTTTCAAATCTACTTCCAAGAACCAAAAAAATAGAAATTTGTTTTTGAAAACAAAAATTTTACCAAATGCGATTATATTCAAAAATTACTCGCGCAAACAAAAAATCGAATCATGCATTATTTAAATGGTTATTAAGACTGCGTTTGTTAAAAATTGTTTCTATTCCTGCGAACAAAAAGGAATGAAACGCGTTTGTTTGAGTTTTTATTTCAAAATTATTTTTGTTAAAAACACATCTCAATGTAAAAAAAAAAAAAAAAAGTTGTTTTTTTTAACACATTTTAAAAACACCTTCTTTTCTTCTCTATTTTTTCTTCTTCTTTTTTCTTTCTTTTTTCTTTGGCCGGTCGCGGGCCTTAACCAGGGCCGGCGACGCCATCGGGGCGGCGGACTCGCCGGGCGTCGCCGGCCCCTAGCAAAGCTCCGGGCTCGCGCCGAGCCGGGCGAGCTCAATCTCGCCCGCCAAGGCGAGGCCAGCGCCCTCGTCGACCTGGTCGCCGCCATGGACGAGGAAGAAAAAAAAAAAAAAAAAAAGAAAATTAAATAAGAAAATAAGAAAGAAAATAAAAAAAATAAAATAAAAAATAAAAAAAAATAAAAATATATATATACAAATTTACCTTATGTTTATTTTTTATTCCCGAAACAAGTTTACTAAACGCGTTTTTTTGTTCAAAAATTGTTCTCCAGAACATAAATACTTTTTTCTATTTTTGTTTCCTGGAACAATTTTTAAATAGAAATATTACCAAACGCACCCTAAACAACCCCTAAAAGATGTTCTCCAGACTTGAGATATCGGTGCCGATGTGTCCAATCAGAAAGTTGGCCATAGGATACGAGGGCAAGAAGTGCTATTTTAACCCCTTTACTCTTTATGGCTATTCAAGGTTCTCAATCCTTCACCTATCCTTGTGCTCCCCCAATCCTACTTTTAACACCGCGACCAGCTGGCCGCTCCTTTTTCATATGTTATTTCGAGCCTTTGGTGGAGAGCATTTCTTTCAAAGGTGGAGAGCATTTCTTTCAAACCCAAAAGAAAACTAAAGTTAACATAAAGATAAGACAGGATATATCCAACTATTAAAAATAAAGATTTCGATTCAATGTCAAAACGCATAAAATTAACTCGGTCAGAGGACATAAAGATATTCAGAGGACTGAGTACGTACAATAAATTAAATCTTGACCATGAGATCTAATGAGAAGACCTATAAAGAACCCTCTACTTTCAATGGTTTGGATTCAATTTAGTACACATACTAAACTCATTTATTAGTCTCATTCTATACTTCCACATCAACCCATGCACAACAACAGGAGAGAGCCGACTGCACCACCGCCACCAGGTCACAACCAGTATGCCATTAAAGCAACATTATGCTTATGAAGTAGCCATGTCGAGATCTGTGCTCTCTCATGAAATGATCTGTCCGTTCAAATCCAGACAGTGTGACAGCTAAAACGACATGAATATATGACCCCACGCGACTGCCTCATAGAACTCCACTTGGAAAAGGACAGTGTTCTGTTTACGTACACCATCTGAAACTCTACTTGTGTCCTCTTCCGTCCTTTAAGAGCATATATGTCTATGAGGAAAATTCAAATGGTAATTTCTCATTCACAGACATGGTAAATACACTTCAAAGTCAGTTCACTTTCGCGAACTTTGCAGTCGGACAGGTTCCAAGAGCCCAGAGAATACAACTTTTCCATATGATGCGAATATTGGAAGCGTGAAACATGAGGATTCAAAGCTTTCAAAATCTGAAACGGGAGAATGCTTTTTCTACATTAAGAGAGAGGTACATAAACCCAGAATATGAGAGACAGACTCCGGTGAGCATTATCCATAACATAGCCTCCAACGAGATGTAGGGGCTCAAGAAGAAGATTACTGCAATCGATGCACTCTGCCAGACTTTTAGCTGTGCAAATGCTCCTTCCTGTCCCCAGAAGCAGTCAACATGGACAAAAAATCATACTTGGATGATGATTCAAGTGAAATCAGGAGGAAACAACTCAGATACACCTAACCTACATATTACATACATGTAATGCAAGCACTCTGCTTCCTGAAAAGTTAGGCAAGCGACAACACAAAGTAATGCACATTCACAAAAAAGCTCTCGATAATAATATCAGATGGTAGATGAAATTTTTCGTAGATCACAATTCAGGAGTTCAATTTAAGTGAGTGACAAGCCCAGTTTGACTCTTTACAAGGAATCATTGAAGTTTTGAAATTCATTGGCAGAATCCTTCATCTTACTTTATGCTTATGCATGTAATACCAGAAAGAATCATGTCTTAACTTTTTTCTTACCGTATCACTCTTGAAGAGCAATCCAAGAAGAGCATTCAGTTGTGTATTAAGAACACCATCACCAATTCCCAAAATTGCAGCCAGTACAAGAGGGCATATAATCTGAAACACTCCGCTAAAGCTGCATTGCAACATCATAACAGTGGAAATAGATGCTTCAGATCACAGTGTTTATTAGAATTTGCTCCATAACTCAATCTGAGTAAAGAGAGAACCTGCTTTTCACCAACATCCAGACAAATGCAGAAGCCTGAAGAAGAGCGCCACCGGAAACTATCCAAGTGATTGATGTAAGACCAGAGGTGAGACGACCAGCAGTCACAGAGCACTGAGAAAGATACACATATTAAATGAAATGATTATACTATTGCAGTCTATCCAAGAACCTACAGTTCTACAATGGATATATAAGCTAAAATACCAGAAACCAAGTGGAAAAAGTTATTTACTTAGGCAGGCTAGTTGCCATTTTTCCAGTATTAGGTCCTAATGGTAGCTTGTTCGTAAAAATAGCTCTCCAAGTAGACCTCGAGTACAAGAATAACTCATGGACTAATAATTTGCAGGATTTAAGCAGCGACGCAAAAAATAAGGAATATAACACTCAATAGTCCATGATGCTCAAGTCAAAACCAAAAAGGGTAAATGACACAAATGATCCCTAAAGTTTGGCCCAATGTACAATGTGGCCCTTGAACTTTAGCATACTGTACAATATTGACTTTGAACTTTAATTTGTTCAATATTGTCCCTCAACTTTTGATATATGTTCAATTTAGTTTCTGGATTGTATGAAAATATTCGATATTATACCTAAACTTGAATTAATTGAAAGATAACATTGAACATTTTCATATAGTTAATTGAATATGAGCCAAAAGTTCAGTGACTATATTGAACAAATTAAAAGTTTAAGAACAAAAGTGCACATTGAGTTAAAATTCAAGGACCATGTTGCATAATGGGCCAAACTTCAGGACCATTTGTGTCATCATCCCAATCAAAAAAGGAGCCAATAATACTTTTGCAAAAATAGTTTATTCACAAAGTAGAAAAAGACATAAAAGTAATGAAATTGTTAATACTTACTATAGCATCAAACACCCCATAGACGACCATAGAACCAGCTACACCAGACTCCCCAAGAGCTGGCTTGACAATCTCCTTCGTGAATTCAGCCCTAAGATATCAAGATGTTTTATTAACTGGCACTTAGGAAAACCGCAAAGTAACAAACATCAAGGTTTGAAGGGAAGTGAGTCATTCAATTTAAACTAAACATTAAAGACTTTGAATCACCGCATCAAGCAATCTTACACTCTGCATACAGTGCCATGCAGATAGGCCGATTGCATTGTTACAGAACCTTCCCATTTTAAGATTGAGATCATATTGTGCACAACCATGGTTCAACTAATCACCAGCATATTACACTAATCATCTAAAGCATCTTCAAATAACTTTTTCATAGAAACTGATTGGAAGACACAGAGAATAAAACAAGCATGACTAAGACAGAATTAGCAGGCATCTATTATTTGACTTTCGATTAAAAAGT
This sequence comes from Eucalyptus decipiens, assembly GCA_014182575.1. Classification (NCBI taxonomy): domain Eukaryota; kingdom Viridiplantae; phylum Streptophyta; class Magnoliopsida; order Myrtales; family Myrtaceae; genus Eucalyptus; species Eucalyptus decipiens. The sequence continues at coordinate 39,245,753 of CM024619.1, forward strand.
TTATTCAGCCAGCCATATTTGTTTAAGTATATTCTGTTGTAATTTTAAGCATTGGCAAATTTTTTTCATGCTGCTTACCATGAACTCAAGTCGATGGCAACACTACTAAATGTGAATCAACTATTGTAAAAAACCAACGAAAAAGTTAACAAATTCACAGAAAGTACTCATTCTCCATTACGGTGACAGTGCTTTATGGGATGGACTACTTGACGTTTAAGTACCAAGAAGTACGCATACAACTGTAGCCCCACATAATAATTCTTAAATAAACTTGCTTTATGGCTTTAATTAAAGGATGAAATGACTTGTGAATTGTTTGAGGCTCTTTGGATCAAAGGACAACTTAATCAAGATTTCGAGCAATTGCACACATCAAAATAAAAAATTAATGACTGACATATGCACGAGAACATATATTAAAAAAAAAAAAAAAAAAACACTACAGAGTAGTGTAGTGCGTACCAAACAAATGCTTGCTGCAACCCTGAATATGCAATCAGCGGGATTACCAGCAGCATCCGTACGTCAAACAAAGGATTAATCACAGACTTTGATAGAGACACCAGAGAAGAACGGAAACTAGCAGGGTATTCTGGGGAAGCTCTTTCTTCTCTACTGTCTCTTTTTCTCAAGAAACACATAAGTATGGTGCCGAAGGTCGTACAGCAAAGAAACACAATGAACAGTAATGTCATTCTGCTTGAAGTCCCATCCTACATTTAAGGGAAACAATATCCACAATGAAGGATAAGCATCAAGGGAAGATAAGAACAAATGCAGAAACACTTGTTATAATCATCTTTCCATGTGTAAAAAAGGATCTCACCAAAAGGCAGTACTGGTTGCCTTTTATAAACGGATAAAATAAGAAAAATTCAGGTGATATGATTATGTATGCTAATTAGCAAGCAAAAGAATTGAAAATTAAAGGAATAAGTAAGGGGATGCTCCATACAGATTCCTCTCTAAAAACAGCTAGTGACATTAGAAACTTAACAGAAGGATAGAAAAAAGAAAAAAATGAGTAAGGGGATGATGCAACATACCGTTTCCTCGCTCAGAAGAGCTAGCGATACTAGATTCCCAACAACCTGCAAAGACATGGTCAAAAAGATCAGGACAAGATGCTGGATGGTTAAGATAAAAAGTCCATCTTAAAAAACTCAATTAGCAAATCTGACCTGGTGACTGGCAAACATTCCCCAAAATTCTCCATTAAAGGCACCAATAACTGTTCCTTCATGTAAGCTGAAATCTTTTGCATGAGTACGCGCAGTTGAGGTGAGATATGTACCCTAATAGAAAAAAATTAGGTAAGGGAAAAAAACGATGACAAGATAAGAGCAGTGGACCTAAAATAAAGACAAGACTGAGTTTACACACAAATCAAAAGGAAGCAAATATTCACCTGCCCAACCCATATTATTGACGCACCAAACCCAAGATATAAAGAAGCCGGAACCATTGTAAACCTGCATCAGGAACAGCTAAAAGATGAAGAGTGTGCAGTCCACCACAAAGTTTATGAGTAAATGAACAGAAACGTAAACTGTCAATTTCTTTTTCAGCCCAAAACTGGACTGTCTAACTTGAAAACTAAGGATGTCTTCATAATATATATCTGGCACTAGAAAGGGACTTTATGATGGCCAAAAGATCGATACCACTACTGAGTACCCTTCTAATCTACAGATCCATGATATTTCGGCATTTGCAGTAAGATGACGAGCCATGCCGATGATCTAACTAACTAGATTTCTGAAGTTTAGAACATAGTGACCTGATTTCATTAAGACTCTGAGAGGCTCTTATGCTTACCGGAAGCAACCTCATATAACCCATTATGGTGGGAAAAAAGGCATGACCAATGTGTACGATAAATTCACGGAGTCTTTGAAACACCAGGACGGGAAAATAAAAAAGCAATTGGACCGAGTAATATAGAGAACCTACAGAGGCAAAAGGGCATACCAGGATGGTTTCAAATTCGCTGCTACGAACAGCCAGTAACCAGAACTCCCCAAAAGAATAGCATTTTTGGGACTCAGTGCCCGAACCACCAGAGAAGCAACCAAGGAGAAAAATGTGAAGGACACGTACAGTATGCCGAGCGAGATCGTGCCCAAATTATCGTCTGCAACAAAATCAAGAAACTCATCAAACCAAAACGCAACGTCAAACGAAGTAAGAACCGAAAAAAAAAAAGCAACAATTCCTAAAAACAAGCTCAGACAGGGAAGTCCAAATTCAGCTACTAGGTTTTCACTTGTCGACGGTCGATTTCTCTCGATTCTTTCCCGGGGAAGAAAAAAATGCGAACATGGAGCCCGCGATTCAACGGAAACGTCTCCAAAACCGAAACTCACAGCGTTCACGGTGCTCTCGAGATTCTGAGCAGCCCCGTAGGCCGAGAAGATGAGCAGAAACCCGCAGCTCAGTATATGTACATCCCGGACATGGCTCCCCCGAGGCGACGGAGCCGCCGCCGACGCCGACGCCGCGAGGCCTCGGCGGAGGCGGCGACGACCAACGGAGCTTCCTCATCGCGGCGAGAATCTGCGGAATCCATCACTTCCCCTGGGGCCTCCAGCTTTCACAGTCGCGGGGCGACCCGCTATATAGCGGAGCAGGCGCCCGGTACCGTCCGCGTCGCGGGTGGGGCCGAAACGGCACGAAGCGTGCCGGCGAGAATCATGATGAGCTACGCGACGACGCGGAGGGAATCATCGACGTCAGCGTGCGGATTCGGCGAGTGACAGAAGGAAGGAGCCGAGGGATCGAAGGAGGAAGGAAGGCTTTGAAATTGAATTAAGAATCCGGGGAATCGGACAAGCAGAAGAGTGCGGAGAAGAAGAGGACGAGGGAGGGAGAGGAGGGAGATCGCGACGGCGAAAGGATTGTTTTTGGCGCATCCGGACATGACTTCCCAGTTGCGTGGGATGCCCAACCGCCGGTCGCCGTCGGCGGCAGGCCCAGATATCATTTTCTTTCTTCTTCAATCATTTTTAATTATTTGTTCAAATTTATTTTTTATTTTTTTTTTCAATTTGGTATTTTGTACTTTTTCTTTCTTTAAGTCGAGATGATTTTGGTCATTTTGATCTTTATGAATATCGAGGTAAGTAGTGAAGCAGACGATTTTGGAAGCAACTGTCGAGAGCTTGTAAGGAAGCGAATTCGATGCATCTGTCAAGTCTTGGAGCAGTCCAGCACTGATGGATAATGATACTTATAAAAAAGTGAAGGAATATAGTTATTTAGATACAGTTACAAGATCATAACCATTGAAAAAAAGAAGGTAATGAAGCCGTAACAAGGTCGATATCCTCGGAAATAATTATTTGTAGATAAGTAATGTTAGATCGTGAATAATTTCCGTAGTAACTATTGTTAATTATCGATAGCAGGTATAAATACTTAAGTTGTAACTTATCGAATGGATCACCGATCAATAAAAAACAAAAATCGATTATACAATTTATCTTTCTATTTTAGAACTTTTGTGTTGCTATTTACAGTTACTTCCGGTCTCGATAACTTTGATTCTCTCATCATTTACGTTTTCTATCTAAGAATCAGTAGAGAACCCTTCATATCCTTTGTTGATGTACTCCTTGATCCATATTTCAAAATGCATTTTATTGACACTCTCCAAAAAAAAAAAAATCAATGGTGGAATCAATATATCAAAAAAAAAAAAAAGAGATGGTGGGAAAAGGGAGGCATCGCCACTTTTTAATTATCATTAAGAGTTTTTATTTTTGAAAATAATTCATAATGGAGAAAAATGCTTTTCTTAAAAAATGATTTTCCCTTTTCAGGTTATAAAACTTATTTTCTAAATTTAAAAATGCATATTTTTCCTAGATGACCGTCACCTTGCTATGCTCATCATCTGCCTAAAAGCCATGCATCCACGTCCACTTGCCAAGGCCCAACCCGTTCGCCGCCACCGCTAATGCGTGCATCGCCGGCTGCCACGCCTTTTGCCGCCGGCACTCCTCCCTCGCCTTCTCTCTTATTCCGAGTCCAGTTAGGCTAACAGTACCGTCACACTAAATTTGTAATGGTGCTCACATTTTACATTATGCTGGTTGGTCTCATTTGGGCAACCGGAGTACAGAATTTCCAAAATTAATTGAAAAAAAAATGGCTCTAATGCTGCAAAATCACAAAAGCACCATTTAAAAGAATAATAAAAATCAGAACCTAAAAGTTATATGATTGTATCGCTAGCTATGTGACATACTAAAGCGAGACAAAATATATGGTGATGGTACACTTCACAATGGCAAATGAAAAATCCTAATCCAAGGAACGAGATAAAAAAAATTTGTAAACTTTAATTTTAACGTAAAATATGAGAAAATTCATAGGAACTTAGTAAAAGATAGTAATTATTCAAGTAAATTTGGATAACATGATGAGTTGGATTCGTCTTTGATTCCATGTCATGTCATTGATTCAATATTTCTCATGTTTGAGTTGTTGCTTTTGAAGACTAATTAATCTCACCAAAACTTAAAACTAGTAACACATATGTTAAAACTGCACAAATGAGGTGATCATGACTAGAGCAAATAATATTGTGCTAGCAATAGGTTTGAATGATGATATTTGAATAGTGTGCTATGGTAGTAATGTATACAATTATTGTGTCTTTTATACATTATAATGATTTAGTAACAATGAGATAGTTTTAGGAACTCTAATATGAGAATTATTAAGCAAGATAATATTTCTTTTAACTTGTAGGAGGATGGCACTTTTATATTATTTTATAAATAAAAATAGAAAAGAAAACCCTTTGCCGGAGCTAGAGAAGGGCTTAGGCCGCTGATGAGCCATCTTTGATTCCGACAACCATCTACCAAGGCTAGCCAACCTCGGGCAGCTTCCGGTGAAGGTTGAGCAACCTAAGTGGCGTGCGACCTAGGCAATTACCACCGGCTCTTTGTTAGCCACTCACCAACCCTTTGTCGGCTAGATTTGGCCTCGTCCACCCCTCACCAACCATCATTGGCCAAATCTGGCCTCGTTGGCTACCCTTGCATGAAATAGTTACAAAGAGGGGCAAAATCGAAAAACTAAAGAATTGGTGAAAGTGGTTTTGGAAGGTAAAAAACATTTTAATCCTAATTTCAGCATTATGCAAATACTACTTTGGAAAGTAGGGTGAGAGTAGCATTGGACTTTTAGCATTCCAAAATCAGCATTTGGCCGAAAGCTCCTTCAAAATACTTGCCAAAAACCCCAACATTTTCCTACTCCTAGGGGGCCTTGAATGTTGAAAACCCCATTGAAAAGCTAAACCAAACGCACCCAAAAACCTAGAAAATGAGAGACAAGATTCCAATGAGCATTATTTATAGCATAGCCTCCAACGAGATGCAAGGGCTTAAGAAGATGATTATTGCAAACAATGCACTCTGCCAAACTTCTAGCCGCGCAAATGCTCCTTCCTGTCCCCAGAAGCAGTCACATTGGACAAACAATCATGCTTGGATGATGATCCATGAAAAATCAGGAAGAAACAACTCAGATAGACCTAAACTCCATATTAAACACATGTAATGCAAGCCACCCTGCTTCCTGATAAGTTAAACAAGCAACGATACTACGTAATGCACGTTCATGGAAAAGCTTGAGATGATAATCCCGGACGGTAGATGAAATTTAGTAGATCACAACTTGGAAATTCAATTGATATGTATAACGAGCCTAATTCGACTCTTTACAAGGGTCGCTTTTAGTGTTGAAATTCACTGGCAGAATCCTCCATTGTACTTTATGTTTATGCATGGAACACTTAAAAAAGTCATGCCTCAACTTTTTTCTTACCGTATCTCTCTTGAAGAGCAATCCAAGAAGAGCATTCAGTTGTGTATTAAAATGCTAGGAAAAAATCAACTGATCAATTAGGTTTGCGGGATAATGCAGAGCAAAATCAGAGAAAGATGTAAAATCATACCCGGAGTGAAATGTGGATTGGCAATCTAAAGTTCAAAGTAACCAAGTTCATGAAGCAAAAGATCATAGCCAGGCAAAGAAAAAGTTACTATGATATATGTTGACACCTAAATTTTGACAATTTAGTTTATTTATTTATTGCATAGGAAATTAGGGGTTAATTTTATTAATTGCATAGCATATAGATTTAGGTTGCATTTATTTTGTTATTTGCATATTTTGGGTGAGGTGGCGGATGATCGAATTAGATGGATCGGCCCATGAAGCGAACGGGGTTGGCCCAAGCCCGCGTTTTTTAATAATTAAAAGTTATCTCATGGGAGTATAATATTTTAAAATTTTTCCGAGATATGAATCATTTTTTAGATAGGGCAGATGGGTAAAAAATATTGCGATTTGGCTTTGAAAGATTTGGATTTAGAAAAAATCTCATTTTAACCTTGAATCCTTATCAGTATGCGATGAATTTTGTGAAAAATATTGCAATATTGTGATTTATCTTTGTGAAATTTGGATTTTGAGAAAATATTTATCAATAGTGATCGGTTGGTGAAAATGTATCGCGGATGTAGATTTGAAGGGGAAATCAAAGGTTTATCTCCTAGCCCCTATAAAAGCAACCGTGTACGAGGAAGAGAGGGGGAGATTCTTTGGGGGGAGACAAAAAAATTCAGTCAAAAGTGAAAGGAGAGAGTGAAGCCGTCCGTGGAGGTCTCGAGAGAAGGAGAGAGCACCCACGAGAGAAAAGCTGCTGAGGAAAAAATTGAAAAAAAAGAAAGAGAGAGAAGGGGTCTTTTCTTTGGGTAAAAAGAAACAAAATAAGAGAAAGTACAGAGTGGGCAGAAGGTGGAGACGTATGGCAGAGGTGAAAAAGTAAAAAGGAGGAAGAAAAGCTGTTCATCTTCTTCCTCGTGGGTTCCTCCGCCGCGCCACCACCGCCTTGCAGCCGTCCGGCGTTCCATCCCACTGTTGCCGCTCCTTTTCAGCCCGTGACCTAGTCGTGCCACCACGACCCATCTCGACCGCAACCTCCGGCCCGCCAAAGCTCTGCCGCGGCCGGACCCGAGCCAGATCTGCCCACCGCCTGCACTGCGTCGGCTCCGAGCCTCCCCCGACGACTGTTGTTGCTGCTCCCGTGACGCCCCTGCATCGCGCGCCTCTACCCTGCTCCGCCTCAGCTCCGACGATTCGGCTCTGTTTTGCCCGTGAAGCTGCAGCTGCTGCCGATCTGCATCGCCGCCCGGTTGGTCCCGCTCGTGACACCACTTCTGTCTGTGTTCCGCCCCTCTTCGAGCGACGCCCACAGCAGCCTTCCGCCGAGCCATCTCCACCAGTCGCTGCTACAGATCCGGTGGTCTGCCCGACGCCAACAACGCCGAGACGCCCCCTTCGTCGATGCCCGAGCGCCGGTTGCTTCGCCCGTGCCGTTCCTGTCCCGCCTGACACGCGACCAACGGTGCCTTCCCTTCGCCGGAGCTGCCCCTGCCGGACCGACGACAGTTGCTGTAGGTGACTTGCCACGAGCAATCCGTGCTTGAAAAAGAAAACAGAAAAAACAAAAGGAAAAAAAGGAAAATCAATTAGGTAGTTTTTTCTTCTTCTTTTTTTATTTATTTACTTATTTTATCTTTTTATGTTAGTTTCATTTATTTACTTTTTGTCTTTAGTAGGATTATTCCTAAATATATGATTGATGTCCCATATGAAGTGCGCCTCAAGCTAGGGGATTGATAGTCCGATTTTCGCGCCCGAAATCCGACTCGCAATCCTTATAAAATCGACAATCCAATCTCAGAGATTTGATTCGCGATTTAATTCAAAATCGGCCCCGATCTCACGCGAGATATGGTTCGTCGATTTCTAGATATCAATCTTATCCTTGTTTGATTTCTTTGTTGGTTGAATCAATATTATTTTCGTAAAAGAAAAAATAAAAAATATTTGAGTTAGGATTAGATTTGCATTTACAATCTGATTTCGAATTTTTAAATAAAAAATCAAAAAGAAAAATCCGAATAAAGATTAGGTTTGTTTTGTTATCTTGCATGTTAGGATTGCAATCTTGTTATGAATTTTTAAATAAAAAAAAATCAAAAGGAAGAGCACATTCATAGGATGTTAGTTTTAAATTTGAATTGCATGTTTTATCATGTGAAAATTTTAATTTCTAAATTAATAAAAGAAAACAAAAAAAAAATCATGCATATATCATGTTGAATTAAGGTGTTCTTTGCACGTCATCGCATATTAGATAAGTTGCATGGTAGATTAAGATAATATTTTAGTTTAAATTAGGATTTAATATGACTTGATCCTTAGTTTAAATTAGATAGAATTTTAATCTAGTTAGATCATTTTTGCATTTTTAAATAGAAATATCAAATGCACGTCATTTAGTTCTTATTAGGTTCATTTAATTAGAACTTCCTTGTCATTAGACTAAGTCATTTAATAAATGTCGAATGACAATATAACTCGCATACTAAATTGTATGTTGCGTGTCATTTTAGTATGTCATTGCATTGCATTACCTGTCATCATTTGATTAATTTAGATTGCATTTAATTATTGCATTTCTTTATGTCATATAGTTTAGGTCATGCTGCCATGTCATATTAGATTACATGCATTGCATAAGTCATGATTTTCATTAAATAAAGTGAAAACAAAAATTGAAATTACGTATTAATTAGAAATCATATCTGAAATTTCTTGATGTGAATTCGATTTAACAACGCGGATCTTTCGTTCTCTAGGTATGTTTTGCAATATTTAATTGCTTTCTTGAGTGTTAAATTGGTGGTATGCGCACAATGTATGATCACCTCACATGTTTAGGAAGTTAAATTAAAATCAATTCAATTGCCAAACATTTTTCAAAAATAAAAAGAAAGGTACCGAAAGGGCGTTAAATCTAACGTAACCAAGTCCCCGTACTTGTTTAAGTTCGTAGGAGTAAAGTAAATCTCCCTGCTACTTTACTAGGGTTTCTAATCGACCCACCAAAAATAGATTAGTGGCGACTCCTAGTTAAAATTCAATTGCATGTTAACAATTCAAACCTAAGTCGCGACCGGATGGGGCTTGGGAGGCAGAGTTAAGTCTGAAACAGCTTAACAATCCATTACCAAACCCTAAACCTAGGTGGTCAAACCCTGAAAAATTGGTCGCGACAATATATATGAGCACAGTAACTCCGATCTTCATCAAGTATGCAGCAGTTGTGTTAGCAACTTAAAATTCAACTCTTCTGAACTTAATCTTCTTGCCATGAAGCAAAACTACATGTACTCAGAGAGAACCATTTTCCAAGACTTTGCAAGAGACCATGGTCCTACTTGGTTATCGACCTTGCCAAATTAATCACAATTTTCCAATCCGATGTACAAGAAGAAGATGCGAAATATCTAAGATGACCTACACAGAGGGTGCTTATTTAATGGCTCCCTTAACCCTCAAATTTAGCTCCAGCAGTAGGATTTTCTAAACTAATACGACAAAGCCAAAAGTCCTACAAGATGGCAAACTAGGTATCAATCTGGTCTTCGCTCTTGCTCCTTCAAAATTGAGGAAGAATGTTGAGGCTTATATCAGCAAAAAGCTCCTACAAGTTCACCCTGTCAAATCAAAGACTGCACTTGCTAATCTCTTCTCCGCAGTAGCAAGGATTAGCCTGATGTATTCTGCATTATCTCCAACCTTACACCTTACTTATGTCATGAATGTAATTACAATCACGGAGGTCCCTCATTGCTTGTAAATTGCATTTCAGCTTCCGCACCACAACACTGCGAGAGACACATTTGCAATAGCTACTTTCATTGAGCCTTGTTAACAGTTGCCACATATGCTAATCCGGTGTTACTCTCCTTCTAATGTCAATAAGCAATTGTAGAAAGCCAAATTCTATCTTACAAATGAAGTCTCCTAATTTCTGCTCTTAGATTGTGCTTGCCAACGATCTCTTTGTGATCTCTCATGGCCCAATATATTCGCAATGGTGGCCAAGGCATCCTGAAATTTACGGATTTTGAGGAAGCCCCTAATCATGGAAACTTCACCTTCCGAGAACTTAGCTGTAGCCATGACCAACTCAACAAGCTTAATTAATGTATCTTCCATGGACAAAGTGCAAAGACCTTCAGCCAACTGATAAAATGACGAGAATTCCGGGACATACCCATTTTCTGTCATCTCGAACACAAAATCAACTGCTTCTCCAATTCGTCCTCCCCCCATTGCAAAGTCCCCGAAAAACAATCTTGTAGGTGATCGCATCTGGAGGATCACCCTTCCCCATCATTTCTCGGAAAAGCCTCATGGCTTCTGTAGTCCTCCTCCGTTTGAACAGAGCTTGGATAACAGGGTTGTACGACTGAGGAGTCAGTTTCATTCCCTTCATCTGGACAGTTCTAAGGAGCTTTCTTGCAACTTCAACTCTACCAGCTTTACACAGTCCCCCAATGAGGGTTCCATACGTGACAATGTCTGGTTCACAGCCATTGGAAGTCATCGTCTGCACAATATCTGCTGCCTTCTTTATGTCACCTTGTTTGCAGAAATATGTGAGCAGAGAATTATATGTAAATTTATCTGGCTTCAAGCCTTCCATTATCATCTGGTCCATAAGCTCAGCAGCCTCTTCAACCCTTCTGTTCTTACATAGGCCATCAATGAGGGTATTGTATGTAACTGAGTTTCGAGAAATGCCTTGAAGCTCCATCTGGTCGAAAATCTCTTCTGCTTCCTTGATTTTCTTGTTCTTGCAGAACCCATCCATTAAGGTATTATATATCACCACATTTCGAGCACAACCATTCAATTCCATCTCCTTCATGAGACCCAATGCTTCCTCAAGTTTCCCTCCAGAACAGAAGCTGTCGATCAACATATTATAAGTAAATTCATCAGGTTGGCAACCTTTGCTCTTCATCTCCTCAAACAGTTCCATTGCGGTACGGTGGTTTCTGGTCATGCAGAGACCTTGTATCAGAGAATTGAATGTGCAGACATCAGGTAGAATCCCCTTGCTTGTAAGGACACGAGCCAGTCCCGTAGCTTCCTCAACCTGGTTCTCCTTACATAGTGTGCTTATCAGTGTATTGTAAGTGACAGTGTTAGGAGAGCAATCTCTGGACACCATCTGTTCAAGAAGTTCCACTGCCTCATCAACTTCACCTATTCTACATAGCCCAGAAATAAGGGAATTATAGGTGAAAACGTCTGGGTCGAAACCCTCCTGAAGCATCAAATCCATGATCTCTAGAGCATGCTTCACATGTCCGCCCTTACACAGACCATTCACTAACGTATTGAATGTGAACTGATCTGGATAGAACCCCTCACTCGACATCTGCTGAATAAAATCAAGCGCCTCTACAATCCTTCCCTCTCTACACAACCCATTGATCAGTACATTTACAGTCACATCAGTCGCCAAGCATCCAGCCACCGCCATATGTTCTTTGATACTCAAAGCAGCATCCAGATTCCCTTGCTCAATGTAACCTTGCATAAGGGTCGTGAACGTCTTCTCATCAGGCGACAACCCATAATTCGGCATCTCCTCCATCAACAACATGGCAGGCCGAATTTGATGGGCTTTACACAGAGCCTTGACCAATATATTAAAAGTCGACACATCCGGCTCGATTCCGCGACTAACCATACCCGAATGTGCGGTCTCGACTAATTTCAGCCTATTCCCATCCACAAGCACATTCAACAAAAAATTATAGAAATGGGTATCGGGCTTAGTCCCATACTCCACCTCCATCATCTCAACAACACCAGGAATTTCGTCGAACATGTCGAAATTCGCATAACTCTCGACGAAAATCAAGAGACTACCGGTACCCACCTCGCCGCCGGCGAGCTTCATCTCATCGAGGACGCGCCTCATCGAATCGAAAGACCCTACCTTGGCGAGCTTGCGGAGGAGCTCCTGGTAGACGGAGGGGGTGGGGGCGAAGTTGGGCTGCTTCGAGGCCCAGTCGAAGATGCGAAACGCGGCCGTCTCGTCGCTCTGGCGGCGGAGGGCGTCGAGGAGCTGCTGCGGGGTGAAGTCGGGGGGAGGTGGTGGTGGTGGTGGTGGGGGAGGTGGCCGCGGTGGCCGCGCGGCGGCGCGTGACGGCGGCGAAGTGACCGGAGGAGGAGGAGGAGGAGGGGGTTTCTGGGGGAGGAAGAGGGGAGGCGGGTGGGGGTTGGCGGCGCGAGGGAGAGGCCAAGGGAAGCACTTGAGGCCGGTAGAGAAAGCCATCGGCGGGCCTTCTGACAAAGATAATGGCATGAAAAACGGCCAGGCAGGTTCTTGTTGAAGCAAAGAAGATGATGAGAGAGAGAGAGAGAGAGGATAGTGAGATGGATAGTGTCTTTCGCGGTCGGGCAGTGGAAGAAGAAGTGACGCATGTTTTTAGGACAACCTTGTTCAAATCATTTTATTTTTTTAGAATTAAATAAAATCTTAAATTATAATTATAAAAATTCCTAAACATGATAGGAATCAAATCTATTTTACATGAGTTCCATGTTAAATGTCAGCATAGATTAACCATAGACCATAAATGTCAATGCTCTTTTTTTTGAATTCATTATTGCATATAACGATGTCAATTTGGATGTCTGAATGTGGCCAATCTTATAATCAAATCATCACAGCCTTCCATTTAGAATAATTTAGGGAAATCATCGTTAGAATAATTGATCAAGATGTCAGTTGGTTTTAAGTCAAAATTCCATCAATTGCTTCCCAAAAAAAAAAAAAATTCATGCGCTAAGAACCTGACAGACACCACGTTTTGGTTAAAGTAATAGCCTATTACAAATCTATGCCCCCTCTTTAACAGCACAACCAGTAATACTTGACCTCAGTGGTTGTTCTAAAATCACCCCAGTGTCTTCTCTCCCCCTTTACCAATACTAGACTACTAATTATAATTCAATCTTTTATGTAGATTACAACTAAATTGAATTATATGTTTTGTTTAATGATATCTAATTGTATATGGGGGACATTAAACTCATGAATTATCATGATTGACTAGTAAATAAAAAAAAAATTAGAAGTATTTTAGAAATTTTGACGCTATTTTTATTCATTATATATTGTTAACCTGAAACCAAACAATGCGCCCAGAATTACATTACTTAAATCAAACGGTGTAACAGTTATTAAAGCTCTATTACATTGCAATCTATAACTATTATGCAGCAGCCATATTCGATTACTGCGATTAAACGAACTATACATAATCAGAGACTTCTACCATCTTCGATTCTCAATTTTACGTACAACCGAAATTTCAAACGATTTGCCTTGGCAATGTCTTGGCTGAAACAAATGACGATTCAAATTGTTTCACACAAATAAACTAAAATAGAGTTAACGAAGAGAATCGGAAATAAACAAAAGAAGAATTTTGCATATATAAACAAATGAAGAATTTTGCATATATATGTTATAGACCTTAATGTTTCTTTTGAGCGAGGGATATTAAGCTTTTCCAAAGATTTTTAGTAAATTTCAACCACAAATCTTTTGACATGTTGCCGATATAGTCCATCTAGTCAATTTATATCTAAAATCATGACATAATTACTATTTTACATGGCACAATTGACACTTATGTGGACAACATTTAAAAAAAAATCATTATTAATTTTTCTTTTATTTTCTTTCAAGTTTTTTCTACAACTCTGAGTCAAGCAAGGTCACCAACCAAGTATTGCCAACCACAAGCCTTTGCCTAGTTCGGGAAGGTGTTGCAACCCTCGGCAGCCACAAACGAGGGCGTTGGGCCCTCAACTAGATCCATGCGAGGGTCGCCACAAGCGAGGGGCCGGCAAGGGCATCATGGCCCCATAAGACCAAGCAAGGGCATTGCGACCCTTTTCTAGATTTAGGCAAGAACTCAATGCCCTTGCTTGTGGCCAACAAGGGGCAAAGACCCTTGCCCAATCCTTCCCTATGACCAACGCGGGTCAGCTAATGATCTTGTCAAACCACAATATAAAAATAAAAATAAAAAGTAATAAAAATCATAAAATTTTAAAAAAATTATCAACGTCAACGCAACTATGCTATAGAGGATGGACAATGTGCATATTAGCGACTTCTAGCTAAAATTGACAATATGCATTACATTAGTAAATCGTCAAAAATATTATAACACAATGTGTATAATTGAAAGGTTTATGATTTTTCTTTTTTTATAAATATTTTATTTATTTCCATCGATATATAATAAAGAAATGCAATCCAATTGCAAATCCTAACAAATGCAAAACAAAACAAACTCCAAATAAAGGAGCTGAATCATCATAATATAATTGGAGGACACGCTCAAAAAACAAATCCGTGAATTCTTCAAATCAAAATCAGCGGTTAATCATTGAATTCATCTTAAGTAATGAGCCCCCATCGAGATCTACATCTATTACTATGGCTTTGCCTTTCGACAACACTATTGCCATTTCACAAAGTTGAACCCACACAGATCTAGCACATGTGAGAGTGAAACCTTCGCAAAACTCCTCTAATCTCCTTCGAAACTTACACCAACAAATCCTAAGGATAGTGAAATCTCGAAACATACACGCAAAAAATCCCAAATCTAGACTAGATTGAGATAAAAATCTACTCAAAATGGGTTAGAAAAACCTTTAGATTATAAATTTAATCAAAACAGAAAAGCTCATCAAAACGGGAAGAAAGTAAGAAAAAGAAAACAAAGAATCAAATCAGCTAAAGAAAAAGAAGGGAAAGTGGGGAGAGATCTATCTTAAACCCTTCTCTCCATGAAAGTTGAAGAAGAAAGCTATATAAATATGAGAAAGAGAACCTTTAGGAAAAGAGAGGAAAAGCATAAGCTAATTTTTTATGATTGAATTGTTATAAGTATAATAAATTTATAATTTTTTGGCACTTTTCTTGCTACCTGAAGAATTAGATGGATTAGAAGAACCGAAAGAACTGCAATTAGGCGAAAGTGCTATTTGAGAAATTATTCCCACCTTTGTTGGTTCATTGAGGACAATTTAGTAATTGTAGAGATACTTCCTACTAATAAAATCATCACGTCTATTCTAATAATTTTGAATTTATAACTTTTTTTTTGTTATACGGAAGAAAAATACAATCTTCATCACATTTAATTTTGACTAAAAAATGAAGATACCTTTATTTTATGACGATATAAATCCTTGACGAGAAAGTTGTTAATTCATTTGGAATTACTTTTAGAATTTTAAAGTCCATATTTACATTTTTCAAGTCTTTTTAGGATAGGTGCATTAAAAGTCCTAGAATTTGTTACTAAAGTGCAATTGAATCCTAAAATTTTCAAAATATACAATCAAGTGCCATACTTTATCGCGAAAATGCAATCAAGTCTTAAAATTTTCAAAAAATGCAATTAAGTCTTAAAACTTATTACAAAAGTACAATCAAATCCTAAATTTTTTTAAAAATGTACAATCTACGGAAGGTCTTGATTAGACCAACTTGATAATTTTTAATACTTGATTGTATTTTTTTAAAATTTTAGGATTCAATTACATTTCCGTGATAAGTTTTACGACTTGATTGCACTTTTTGAAAATTTTATAATTTAATTATACTTTTATGACAAGTTTTGACTTGATTGTACGTTTTGAAATTTTAGGATTTAATTGCATATTCATGTCAAGTTTTAGAATTTTTATTGCATTTATTCCAGTATTTTTTCACGTGAAACAGCTGGAACCTTTCATCATAATTATTGACACATGTATGTGAGCATAATGTTTTCATATAAAAAACTTAAATGGTATATAAATTGAAGCCAAAAATGCAAATAACCAACTTTGTGCTTTTTAAAATGTAAGGTTAATACTATAAGAAAACCCAAACTAATATATATATACCACATTTACTCCAACCTAAATTTCGTGCAAAAAATCACAAATTACCATATTTATCCTAAACTAAATTTCATATAAAAAAAATCCCTACATATTACAACCGCGAGTCTAATATCCTTGCTAAATTGTTGCCGTGGAAATACATGCACAAACAACTTGGACAAATGATACATAACATGGTTCCAACGCAGAAATTCTACATAAATGGGTCTTCTAAATGATGCGTTTCAAGGAAGCAAAATCTCAAGAAAATGAAATAATATTGGAAAATTTGCTAATTTTATCCTAAGAACTCTCTCACGTTTTGAGGATCTAATAAAAATCCTAATTTCGCCCTACATGTTACAAGCGTGAGTCCAATACCCTCCTCAAATTGCTGCCGTGGAAATGCATGCACAAACAACTTGGACATGGATATTCAACATAAATGGGTCTTCTGAAAGGGTGTCTTTCAAGGAAGCTAAATCTGAAGAAAATAAAATAATATTAGAAAATCTGTTAATTTTATCATAAAAACTTCCTCATGTTTCGAAAATCTGCTAAAATTCCTTATTTCACCTTAATGGTTTGTTAGATTTGTTACCGGTTTATCAATTTGTAACTTTTTTTTTTTTGCATGAAATTCAATTTGAGGTAAATATAGCACAGGCTCATCAATTCAATAGTTGTTTATGACATGAAATTAATTTGAAGCAATCATGGTACAGAGTACCAGCCTAAGGTAAATGCTGCGTGGAGCATCTTTGGTGGACCATAGATTTGGAAGTGGGAATCTTATTTTAATATGAAAAAAGAAGATGGAGAATTTAAATATTGCTGGAAAATAAAAAATAAAAAAATAAAAAACCGAAAATATAAAGTTGTTGAGAATCTACATCCTTGGATCATCTCTTAAGACAAGGGATTTCTCAAAATTAGAATCTGGAAAATCTGGTTCGTTAAGTCCCACATAATCATCCAACAAGGTGGGCCAAAAGTAAAAATAAACAAATAAATAAAGAGAGAAATTATATGTTCTGAAAATCGGTGTTATTGCGAGGTTGAGTCTGTTGACCGAGATTACTTCATCGGAAATCCAGAAGCACAAATCCAAAGGGAGAAGACAGCGAGGAACACGTTACTCCTTCTCGCGCTGTTCGTGGATTGCGTAGATCCCCGAAACAACGAAGACCCACCTCCGCCCGACTTCGCCGGCGCCACCCCGCCCGCCGTCGACGGCCGCTGGCAGCCGCGAACCCGGCCGGTGCGAGTTCTCGGCCCGAAAGATCTCGTTTTTATGTTCTGAAGCTGAAATTTCGTGCCTTTGATGCTGGGGGATTCTATTTGCCGAGCGATAGGTTTTTGATTGGTGAGAATTTTGTTCTTTGCGGGTGTGTTTTCGTGGGTCTGAATTTTCCCATCATTTTCTGGAGAAATTCTTGATCAATTTTCGTTCTTTGAAATTTTTGATGATCCATCTATCTGTCTCTTCGGCCTATTGGGATTTTTGATTCATAGGCTACGTATTGTTATGAGTGTTCACCCGAGAAGATTGGAAGTTGGCTTGTCGTGGGTTAGGATTAATGAGGGGAATTGGGACTTTTGAGGTCTTTTGGCCAAAAAAAAAAAGATTGGGCTTTTGAGGTTCTGAGGCACGGAGTGTTGAATTTGATGTAACATCGAGTGATTGGAACCTGATGGGTGATCTCTAAATAATGAATTGATCAGTGGACCCTTTTTTAGTTAGACATGTTTTCTCCATGGAATTCTGATCTAGATTATATCTTGGTTCGTTTTTGAATGCTGTAAATGATGGCAACTGTGTTCTTGATAGAGTTCTTAAGGAATTTTGGATTGACAAATTCACAGAATTCTTTAGCGGCTATGCTGATTTTTAATGACATGTAGAGAATGATTGTATTAGTAGTTGAAAGAATTGAATGCCTTTTGGAGGGTCTTGTAATCTACTCCAAGTTCTAGTTGTTAGATAGATTATGTAAGTGTGAGGAGAACAAGTATATTCAAAAACTTTTGATGTGGTCATCTAGATGTCTGGTGATTGTAAATCTGCATGTAATTTTTAAAGAAGCGAAAATCATTTATATAGACGGAATGGAGGTATAGAAGCTGTTAAATATCCTGACACTGTTCTGGTATGTGATGGCTCATGCTTAACGATGAGTTAGCAAGTCTACTGAGAACTGTTGTTTAGATTGCTTTATTATGCATTTGGTGTTATCTCTTTCAATAATTTAAGAGAATCCAGAATGAGCGAGTGAGTTAGAGGGAGCAGTATGTGATATATAATCTGAAGGACACATATGGATTCTCAGGAAGCATATATTTAGGAATGAAGTCTACCATGAGGATGGTTATTTTGATGTTGTTTTGGCGGTATTGCAGTGAGTCTAAGTGTGCTTTGGGATTGTTGGTACCATTCATCTGTATTTATTGTCAAGGCTAGTTTAAGATGCTTGAATACACTTTTTGAGTTGTGAGATAGCATTCAACAAGTGAAAGAGAAGTACTTGGTACGTAGGAAGTGTATGAAAGAAGTGTATGAAAGAATGTAGAGAGAGAATGTCAAACTGCTCAAGCAAATAGAAGAGTCTGGAAGAAAAAAAGTAAGATGTACAAAGTTGTTATATCCACCATTCTACAAAATAAAGTTAACAGTTTTGTGAGTGGCTCTTCCTGGCCTTCGAATATCCTGTTCTTTCCATCTATGGTCTCCCTGACGTGTTTAAAACAAGAGCAGTTCAAGAGTTTACTACAAAGACTTCTTTTCCATGCCCAGGCTTCCAGCCATAAAGTAGGTTGTTTACACTTGTTGCATGGTTCTCCTACATGATTCAGCTTATACAAACTGGGAAATTATTTCTAGTTCTATTAGTACAATTGCTATCCTGCAATTTCAAGTGTGTTCTGTTATTTTTTCTAACTTTAAATGGTAATTTCATTTGTGTTCACCTCGAATTAGTTTTCTGAAGGAGATGACTTGTGTTGCTTTCCTCTATAAGGTAGTGGCTATATGGTGTGTCTTACCTGGATCATGTAATTTTGCAAATTGTGAACAATTGGATTGTATTAGTGCTGACAATGCTTAATATTATTCTTCTGAATTGCAGGTTACATTCGCAACTCAGCTCTTTTCTGTGAGCTGATTGTGTTACTGGATAGTACTCCATGACTAGGTAATGAAAGGATTTTGTGAGAAAGCAGTTGCTTCAAAATGTTTGTCTGAAAGTCCCTCTGATACTTCAAATACGAGTCAACCATCGGTTTGCCCTGAGGCAGGATACGTGGATAGTAAGTCATTCAAGAATTCCTCATGGTCAACCTTCTTTGGTTCCGCTTTCTCAATCTTTGATGCACATAGCGAGTCCTCAGCTTGCCCAAGAAAGGCACTTCATAGCAGACCAAATGCTTGGACAACAGCTGTGAGAAAAGTCGTGACTGGTGGATCAATGAGGAGGATTCAAGAGCGTGTTCTAGGTACGGTTAGAACTGGCGTTTCTAACCCAACTAGTGATATATGGCTTCTAGGTGTGTGCTACAAGATATCTCAGGACGAGTCTTCTGGTGATGAAGTCCCTGGATTGCCAGCATTTGAGCAAGATTTTTCTTCAAGAATTATAATCACATATC
Source organism: Eucalyptus decipiens (assembly GCA_014182575.1). Taxonomy (NCBI): domain Eukaryota; kingdom Viridiplantae; phylum Streptophyta; class Magnoliopsida; order Myrtales; family Myrtaceae; genus Eucalyptus; species Eucalyptus decipiens. The sequence continues at coordinate 39,265,253 of CM024619.1, forward strand.
GCAAAGGTTTGTTTCCGCAGTATTCTTGCTGTTTGATCTTTCTTTGAATTGGAACTTCTTTTATTGATTGTTAGTTTCTTTTTTGTAGATAGTTAGATAGTTTAAAACTGTAGACATGATCCAATGGAAACGGATGACAACCCGAATGCGGGTAACACATTCGCAAACGTACACAGAGGCATACAAGCAGAAGCACAACAAGGAAAAACCTTAACTTTATCAATATTCAAAGAGCTAAGCTGGTTTTATGATGAAAACATAATGAACATATGGACTACAAATCCTAACAAGCGAACGAAATTAGAAATTCTAAGATATCATCTACCATTGCATTTGAAGATATTAAATAAAATAACAATCTTAGTGAATGTCTGGTACCACGTCATCATATATCTCCACTAGGGATAAGGCATGGGTGGTGTTGTAGTTGTTGCACTCGTATTGTAGAAATTCTAATCCAAGATATTTTGCAGGGTTTGAAGCTATTGACTCAAACTATACAAGTGATGTAGGTTGGGGTTGCATGCTTAGGAGTAGTCAGATGCTTGTTGCTCAGGTGTGTTGCTATTTCTTTGTTTCAGTGACCTTGCTTCCTTTACTGAATCCATTTAGATGACGTCAGGCTTAACAGATGAAAGTGGGTTTTACTGTTGCAATTGCATGTTTTTCTCGAGTTGAACTGGTCATTTCTTTGCAGGCATTGCTGTTTCATCACCTGGGTAGGTCATGGAGAAAAACCTCGTATAAGGTAAAATTGATGAGAGTATTTAGTTATTTTAACTGGTAATATGCTTCATTCAGGTACACAGTGGGTAAACTTGTTTTTGCCATTTTGATTTGGCAGCCATGTGAACCGAAGTATGCTGACATCTTGCATCTCTTTGGTGATTCAAATGCTTCTCCTTTCTCTATCCACAATCTTATTCAAGCGGGAAAAGCTTATGATCTTGCGGCTGGGTCATGGGTTGGTCCATATGCAACATGCCGTTCATGGGAGAGTCTGGTCCGCAGCAAGAGAGAGGCAGCTGACCTGGTGGAACGGGTTTTTCCCATTGCCCTTTATATTGTTTCTGGTGATGAAGATGGGGAACGTGGTGGAGCTCCTGTTTTGTGCATCGAGGATGCAAGAAAATGTTGTTTGGAATTTTCGAGGGGTCAGGATGAATGGACACCTATTCTTTTGTTGGTTCCCTTAGTTCTTGGTCTTGAAAAAGTTAATCCCAGGTTTGCAGTCTTAATCAAATTCATCCATGATTCTTTCTTTTTATGGGCTTTCTTCTGTTTTTAATAGTTCAGCTGTGGCTTGAGGCAGTTTTAGTAAAATCACAGGGAAGTGATTGAGTATAACTATGTATTTTGTCGATAAGAATAGTTCTACTTTGAGTGAAGACTGCTGCTTCAGTTTCTTGTCTGTGCCTGCAGGACAGCTGATTTTTTATACTTCTCTAAATTTGCATATGAGTACCTTTCCTGCATTTTCATTGCTTAAAGTTCACTCTCCATTAGATCAATAACGTGTTCACTTGTTGGTTTAGATTCCTTTTAGCTCTGTAAGCTGACATGTTATTCATTTTGCTTTCCTCAGGATAGCTATCTTCCTACTATTTTGTTGATTACTACACCTGTCGGTTTTTTGTTGCTTACGTCTGTCAGTTTGAAAAAAGAAAATTTACCAGATTGATAAGGTTGGAGCAAAAAGAAAAAATCACAAAAGGTTAAGACCAAGAGGCTTCCGTAATATTTTAACAGATTGAGTTATATTAGGATGCTGCCTAAAGATGGTACTTTTTTGTCCAATTGATTCACAAGGTCAAGAGCAACTACTCAAAAATTGCAAAAGAAAAATCTTTTTTAACATGTAGATATTGCTGAAAATCTGGTACTAAATGGTCCTTTAATGCGTTAATGGACCTCTCTAATTAACTTTCTTTATCAGTAGAAATTTTTGCTAGTTTGCATGGTCCACAGCCAGCGGCGAATATTCTGGAGCAATGGTGGATCTTTATGGCATGCTGCTAGGGCTCATGACAGGCTCGTTAATTTAGAACCTTTGGGTTTTGGCTGGAATGAGTAATATGGCTCGGACCAAATATCTTGTTTTGGGGGCCAGTTAGTTGTGTTGATTAACGCACCCCACCCTTTTACCTATTGAAACTATAATATATCTCCAGCAGTTTCCTTAGAAGAGTGCTCTCTTATTTTTTTATTTTAAAAAAAAAAAAAATTGCTAGTAACAGAGTCCTAGAGCATCTGAAATTTGCACCTTTGCTATTGCTTTGCTATACATGAGGATAACAAAATGCTGGATGGCGTATAGGAGGGAATAGAACGTTTTAATGTGATTCATCATGCTTCGTGTGACAAAGATTCAAAGAGCATGTAATTATTGTAGATTGTGTGTAAATCGTGAATGTTTAACATCAAAGAGCATGTAATTATTTGGGTCTCTACATTCTTCTCAGGTACATTCCTTTGTTGCGCGCAACATTTTCTTTTCCTCAGAGTCTTGGCATCTTGGGTGGGAAACCTGGTGCATCTACCTATTTAATTGGTGTGCAAGATGACGAAGCTTTCTATCTTGATCCTCATGACGTTCAGCCAGTATGTCTTCCTTTACATTATTTGAGCTAATTTGCTGCGACTTACTCCCCTGTGCTGCTCCTTTGTCAATGATCTATGCTCACATGCTACATTTAAATGAGGGTGGTGCATGGGATTGCAAATCCCAAGTTTGTTTATGAAGACGACTTATGTGTGGAATCAAATATGCAGTATTTATCTATCATGGATCAGGGTTTTCACTGTGATCATAGGGGGATATTCCTTTTCTATGGATTCTTACGTATTGTGTCTGATGTTGAAAAAACCCAGATGTGTCACTACCCAATATGTGTACCCAAATTTTTACGCTTTTCTCTCTCTTTCAGGATAGCTTGTCATTCAACATGTTGAATAACAATAATGCTGTTTTCATGGACAATAGAAAACACATGTTCACCTATTTACCCAGCCAACTCTAGTTTAAAAGACCGAATCAGTTAGCTTAAATGCATTCATATGGTGCATGATAATTTTTAATATAGTCGAAGTACAAAGCAAAGGCAATACGGAAGCTGCTAAAAATGGAAAATCTCCCCGGTCTTTTTATGTAAGTGAAGGTTGATTTTGCATACCTTTACTTTTTTACTATTGCGATTTAAGAATATCGCAACTCTTGTACTGATTCAAGATTTCAAAATGTAAATAAAACTAACAGCTTTACTTGTTACTTATCTACGGAGTGAAATGACAAAAGAAGAAATTGCGTTGGTGCTTACCATTGGCTTGAAGTTGTGCAATCATGTGTGCATGTCTCTGATATGTACAAAATTTGTCTGTACAGGTATGCTCCATTAGTACAGATAACTTAGACAGTGATACCTCGTCATACCACTGCAAGTAAGCTTTCTTCTGGAACATGCCCATTTCTTACGTTTTGTATCCTGGTCTGCCTTGCTCTCAATTTGTTTATTCATTTGTTTTTTTGGACTTCTGTTCTAGCATAATAAGACACATACCACTGGACTCATTGGATCCATCGTTGGCTATCGGTTTCTATTGTCGCGACAAAGGTTTGACTGCTCTTAGCTGAGCTTTCTGGGCACATTGATTGTAACCCGTTAAGATGCCTTTTTGTTTGTCATTAGCCACAATGTTCTCCTTCTGGTTGCAGATGATTTCAATGACTTCTGTTCTCGCGCATCCAAGCTGGCAGATGAATCCAGCGGCGCTCCACTGTTTACGGTGGCTCAGACCCACAGCACACCGAAGCCGGTTGGCCACAGTGGAGATTCGACCGAGGGTGGCACTGTTGAAGGGGACAATCCCTTTTCCGTGATTCCCATGGGTGATGGTGATGGGTCTGCAGGCGAAGACGAGTGGCAACTTCTTTGAGACAATGGCAATCAGTTGGAAAAGCTGGGCAGGCACTTTGTTGAACCCAATCTGACATGAAACGTTAGTACCGGTGCCACGTCAATGCCAACTTGTTGACATAAGTATCTGCAAGTCATGTGCAATTACTTGGGTTTGTTTAGTCCGTAACACTAGTAGGCACGGGGTACTTTTCTTCTCTGTCCTTTTCATTATATACGGGTTTGTGTGGTCACCATCTGGCTGTTAAGGTGTCGGGGACCGGGGTTGGACAATAGGGCTGGAACAAGTCGAAATTCTTTCTTGATCTCTGTACAAAAACCTGTATTCATTTACATTGAATTATTTTTTAGATCAGTAGACTTTATCATGTGTAAAAGTTTTCGCTGGACTGGATTGAGTGCCGAATGGCCGGGTTGACGTTTTTCCTCCATTGAGGGTATCGTTACTTTTGTCGTGGCCGCTTAGTGTGGACTCATACTTCCCTTTGCTATGAAGTTCGTTGCTCTTTGTGAAACTTTCCAGGTTCAGATACTTCCTTGCAGCCTTCTTTTGTTGCCACTCTAGACAACCGATTAGCTTGGGATAGGAGCAGATTTAGAGATTCTCCATCTGAATTTGAACTCAGTGATGCGAAAAGCAGAGTTGTTGATATGCCGAGCAACGCATCAAATCTGAGATGGAGAACAATGCGGCATTTCCCCGCGCATTTCTTCCTTTCCTAGAGTGCACATCACATCTTATTTGGGTTGCCACGGCATGATGGTTATGTCAGTGACCGAGTGATCGAATGGAAAACAATCAAGATACCTCAATGCTCAAACCAATTAGGGAAAGCTACAATCAAGAATTCATCTGGCTAAGTTTATCATAACCACTCGATCGACGCGTCTCACACAAAACCTTCACATTTCAATGGTTACGATGAATTAGGTGTATATTTAGCCGGTACTTGTGAGATTAGCTCTTCCCCCTCTTCCTGTGTTGGTTTGCGTGGTTCTTTTGTGGCATTTAGTTGGCGATAAATTTGCTCGCCAAAATCGGAAGCTTTGCCCCATCAGAAATGTCTCATCTTGCCAAGGGGAGCATCGAAAGGACAATATCACACAAATTAAGGACATTAGACAACTCGATTGTGCTAAAAAGAAAATTTAGGGACAGGATTGCACAAGTGGTGCTCTTCTTTTACTTTCACAAAACTTAGCATAAATGAACTTCTGATATAAGAGCATTTTGTGCTTGTCAATCCCGTCGATTAAAAAACAAGCTTTTAACATGATAAAACAGATATTCACTCATCTCAATGCAGACTTCTACTCAATTGAGTAATCAATCATTCCTTTTTTTTTTCATCTTTTCGTTTTTTTGGGGATCTTAATTAATCATTGTTTGACCTTTGACAGTGAAAGCAAGCTGACTTTATTAGCCATAATAGAGTAATTTAATCATTTTTGGACAATCGAAACTCGATGACTCCAAAGAGGACAAAAACGGCTACTGTGACGAGACTGAATTCAAAGACGCATCTTCCCGCCGATTGCTCCTTTGCACATAAAAAATTTATTACCGGATTGACATGCAGATATTCAACTTAATAGGTTCATTAATTATAGAGAGATGAACCGGTGTTAGGTAAGTCCTGTTTAGCGGGGGGGCACGTTTGAAATCAGTGAACCCATGACAGATCGATTTCTCTAAACTTTCATTTATTTCAGACATTATTAAAACCGTGATCCAAATGGGTTTATCGCATCATATACATATAGAAAGAAATAACGATCTGTATTTTAGAAACTAATGGACTCTCTGATGGATGATTGATTTTTTTAGAACTGTTGATAACGGTTAATGGCCGTTATAGGTTGTAATAGCAAAATTAGTAGTCATCGGCTAACGATTCTAAAAATGTTCAGATAGATCATCATTTAAAGAGATCGGATTCAACCATACAACCGACCATTATAATATGATTGAGACGATCATCTTACATATTTCTATAACGAACATTTACCTGATCGTTTTACCATTAGCATAATAATAAGATGATCCATTATGACGCCGAAAATATGACTCTCCACAACGAAGGGGAAATAAACAAATCAAGCCCTCTTCAAGGAAAATCACTTCATTGAAATTCGATAGTTCTCCCAGCTACAAACCTTCGATTTCCCAAGGCCCTTTCTTTGACACTAAACAAAAAGCTTTACTTATCAGATCATAACATATCAAGGGTAAAACCCCCTCTAATCCGCCAGATCCTTGGCCTTTGCACCATCTCTAGCAGCATCCTCCTTCGGGGCAGCCGGCTTGGGCACTGCAGCTGGAGCCGGAGCTGAAGCCTGGAGTGGAGGCTGAGCCGCCACGGGCAGAGATGTGCGAGGCGTCGCCGGCGGGGCGGGGGCTCCGGCATTGTTGTCACCAGCCGCAAGGTCCGGGAAGTTGCCAAAGTTGAAGAACACGCTCTGGGATGGCTTCCTCTGGTGGCGACCTGCACGGTGAGACATCTTTCCTCTTCTCTCCCTCTCTCTTCGCTCACTCTCTCTTCTCCTGAAGAGATTTGATTACATGAACAGTCAGAAACAAGTTAGAATGCAAGTGCATTTGGCTCTGACTCCCTTTATATAGGGCAAGTGAGAGGGTGTTTTCGGGGTAGGAATCATTCATTAATTGCTGGGACGCTTATGTGCGTTGTCTTTATATGTAAGGGCAATGAAGGAGGAGGACCAGAACTTGACATGTATGGCCTTCGGACGCCTTCGTTACGTCTTTCCTTTCAATTAATGCCTTGACCACTTTAGGGTTCGCTTTATTCACTCCATTTTTGGTAGAATATCCTCTTGGAACTTAGCTATTTATGCAGGTTTTTGGTCACGAGATGTAATGAGTCGAGATCTGTTGACGACCACGAACCGGGGCGGGCATGCGACGGTCGTAAGATAGTGTGATGGCGGCATGAGCGTGCAATATGATCGATCGGGGATTATCAAGGACCGCAGACTTGAAAATGGCATCATATAGTGATCATCAGTTGAGGATTATGAAGGACTGCCAACTTAAAAAAGGCTGTGCATAACGGTGGTGTAGTAATTTAGTGGAATAATGAGTTTACCATTTTTAAGTGCTTACCTTCCATAAAACAAGTTTGAGGAGTCATCTAATTTCGACGTTTCTCTTCCCCTTTGTTTGTCAAAATTGTCTACTCAGTCCTAAACCTATTGTACTAATGCCAATTTAGTCTTAAACTTTTCAATTTAGTAATTTAATTCTAAACCTTTGTGTAAAATTCTAATAGAATCCTTTTGGTTGATTTGCACTAGAATCCGCTAATGGAGACTGTAAAAAATTTATGACTAAATTGGTAAAATTGAAAATTGCGGGACAAATTTGGCATCAGTATAATATTCACGGGGCTAATGAGGTAATTTCCCTCCATCATGACAGATCTTATGTCAACAAAAAATATTGCTTTGCATTTAACAGTGTTAGAAATTTTAAAGAAGTGACTAAATTGAGTAGATTTTATAAAGATTAAGGACCAAATTGGAAAAAAAAAAAGTTGCAGGCCACCCATGTCATCATCCAAAAAAAATAATAATAATAATTAACATCATGAGGTCTAAGAATGTTGCTATGAGATTGGGAAGCACATTCATGGCTTCAACGCCACAATTCTATCTTATTTTTTGGGATTTGGTTCGTTCATTGACTTGGGCTTATTCTTGGGTTGGGAAACAGATTGCCATTAACAAATTCAACCGTAGTTCAAGTGACAAAGCAGCAAAACTTCTGCATCGTCCTCGATATTATATTCAGAAAAAAAACGAGGTTCTTGTTGGAAATAAGATTCAGCAAAGAAATGCATCATGTTAAGGCAGGTCCCGATTTCCCGATTGTCAAAGTTCTTTGCACCCAACATCTCAATACAACTCACCTATCCACGACCAAGAAAGCAAACTCACGTTAAGAAGTGTGTATTAGCAACTTTTGCTAGACCTTTTAATTATACATGTTATGGGAATTTCTTATTAGATGTTTCTACAATATTTTACGGGTTATGTCTTTCTCTGTCATTGTTGGCGGGCTATAAATATAGATATTACCCAATACCCAGACGACCAAGTAGAAGAAAATGCAAATCCATCCTTTTGTTTATAAGGATAAATTACATGCATAAATTGGTTCGAGTGCAATGGGGGCACATGGAGAAAGAAGTCCAAGTCAAGCACATATGCAAGAGAGCTTTGGATATTTAAACACTAGGTTAGTTGGAAAGCATATCGCTCGAAAAATGTGATTAGATGTGTTAAAATATATAAATATTAAATCACACCTTCATATAATCGCTTAAGCTTTTAAGATGGTTGACAATGGTCTTATAAATTTTCACATAATATCAAAACAAAGATCTTAAGTTCAAATCTTCCATATCCTGAATTATCTCTCCAATGAGCATTGAGTTTAAGCTTCTAATTATCTTCCAAATTACATATCTTCACGTGTTCATCTAACAGTCTTCCACATTACATATATAAAATACGGTCTCTTGATGTAGGGCATCGAACAAAGTGCATCTTTCAAAGCAGATCCCAGATTTAAAGAAAAAGAGAAGGGCATCGAGAGATGCTGCTGCTATAGGGCCCGTCGTTCCGCTGTCTCTAAACTAATAATTTCTCTGACTCTGTGCTCTAAATTTTTAATGGCGCTCGGTGCAATGTATGTTGTCATCGTATACGTATGGATCAGACAAGAACTCTCCGATCGTAAGGTGAATAACGCACGTGCGTGCAAGCTTTGACTTGGAGCCAAGCCACGAACGTTTGAGCTTAACCAGCTGCAATCTCTCTTAGTGATTCTTCGTGACGAGTGTTTCGGGAAATGCTCAGGCCGTGTTGATAAATTTCTCTGCAGCTTCTTCTCGATTCCCTTCGTTCTTTCCCGATCCGTGCAAGTACAAGTTCCTTGACTTGATCCTCGCCTTCATGGCGATTTTCTCTTTCTACGTCCTGAAGAAGTTGCAAAGCTATAGTCATCCCGGTTCTCGAGCCACTTTGCAAAAAAAAATCGATGGATTAGATACTACTGAGTGATTTATAAGTAAACACACATACTCAAGTAGTCATTGACTTTTCGACCAAAAAAAAGTAGTCGTTGACTTGAGTGATTACTGAGAATATTTATTTCAGAAGACTTGATTCATGTGAACCGAATCGGACCATTACATGTACTCCTGATGGTTTGCTCTTCTCCACGGGGTGCCCGCAGCCTCAGTCATTTTCTTGGGACGTGTTGCTTTTGCTTTGGTTTAAAAAGTCAACGTCAAAATCTAAATATAAATTAAAAAAATGGGTATTAATACATCCTTTAACTTTACTCCACATAGTAAATAATCTCTTCATATTTCAAAGCCTATGATTATAAAAAAAAAATCACCGCCTCTCGGGTTATCACGAACGGTGAGCTTTTGTCGGCAACAATGAAGGTTGGTCAAAGTAAAACTTATCAGTCAACAAGGCAATTGGCAAACTACAAACTTAGACAAAAAAATAAAAAAATTAGAAGCTTGGTTGACATTGAAGGAAATTGACCAACACAAGGTGAAAGAGTTTTTGATGAGAGTCTTCACCAAAACTTGAGAGAAATTAATTGACGAGGTCATCAATAGCAAGCTATTTTAGAATTTGGTTAAGTGTCGGCACAAAACTACTAATGAATTGAGAATAGATCTGTCAGCACCGGTTGAACATGAGATAGTAAATCGACACAAGCACATAAATACTGAATGGTTAGCCAATATTCTCTAGATCAATAACTACTTGTAGATTAGTATGCTCAATAATAGGAGATCATTTAGAGAGTTTATTGCTTCTTATTGATGACTGTATATAGGATTAAGATGAATTCAAAATCTACATTGGTTCGTGATAACTGTTGTTAATAGGATATCAAAGCCCAATTGTAATTCTTATAACAATACGTCGCACAATTAATGACAAAATGGTTGTTTATGCATTTCATTTCAATTTATTCTTAAATTTACATTTCCAACAACCCTTCAAACAATGTGTTAGGACAAATTCTCTAAGAAGCCGAAAAGTTTGTTTCCTCTCCTCTTTTCATTGTCTTCTTCAATGTTCAACCATGAGGAGGGTTTGAGCTAGTCTCACTCTCCCCTCCATCTGTTTTGATTTTCTTTGAGTTTTTTTTTTGTTGGTATTTTCCTCTTTTCTCTCCCAATATAGTGCTAGATTTAAGAGTTTGAACTCTTCGAATCTAATTCTAAATTTATGAGTTTTTCTATCTTGATGTAGATCTAGGAGTTTTAATCATGTTTTCAGAGATTCAACACCCTCGTGCTCTATTTGTGTACAAGTCCTCTACCTCTAGTATCAATAATGATTGCGGGAGCTATGGCATCTTGTTAAACTATGAATATTTGCTCTTCCGAAAGTTGGGTCTATGTTTATTCAACCTATTTTGATTGTCTTCGCGATGATGTGTACAGGAAGCCGAACCTAGGTACACATCACTAATTGACAATGCTATAGTTATTGAAGAAAGAATTTCCAAGCGTGTACTCATCATTGATGATGATACAAGATCCAATGATTGGTCGTCAATTATTTTGTTTGATAAATACATTCTTTTGGAATGAGTGTGTATTTAATCCTACCAATGCTTTGCTAATTCTCCTTGCTTTTTGGATTGGGCTTTGTTTTGTAGTATTCTAGCTTTTGCTTTACTTCAATTTGCTTTATCATGAAAGTTTATGTACTTTTTATCTATTCTTTTTAGCCAAAACCTCAAAAAAAAAAAAAAAAACAACAACAACAACAACCCTTCAATTTTCCCGTACTATTTACATTTTTCAGCAACTTCTAATTGCCCCTGCTCTTCGCTCAACAAAATTAGGGGGGATTTTATCTTTCTTCCTTGAGGAAATTGGTTTTTGATCTAGCATGATCACTGCGTTTTCAATTTTCTTAAAATTTCTTGAAATTTCTTGTGGCTAATAGTTACCGATCTCGAGCTAGTATTCTCAGAGCTATTTTTTTGTCGTATCATTATATCTTGACTCATAATTTCAAAAGGTTCTTAATTATGAATTGAAATTTATTATAATGTAGCCTAAAGTCTTGCACTCCCTTTAAGAAATCCGGATTCATGGACACCATTGTCGTAATTGACGTGCTTGACTCCCGATCACACACGGACTCAAATCCAAGTAAGTAATCGTCCTAGAAAACGATTTCTCAAGAGACTATACAATCAACCATATCATCTTTTCTTACCATTTGACCATGAATTCCCCAAGCAAACCCTAAACTTGTCGGACAGCTAGCTGTTGACTGGGGCTCTCGTTCGGTCAGAGCAGTGAACAGTTTGAACCCGGTCGGAGGGAAAACGAGGAACAGCTTTGCCCATCGGCGCGTCGCCATCGCGTGTCCTAAAACCTCTAAAGCCCTGGAAAAACCTCTGCGGTGCGCACCTAGGAAGAAAGATGTATCTCTCTCCTCCTTCCCATCACGCTTCTGTTAAGCTCCATGGCCTCACCGGCCCAAAGGTAATTCCTTTCCTTTTAGTTCGAAAAAAAAATCCAATTTTTATTGCTGAAGAACACAACCCACGAACTGGGTCGCTTAAAATGAAGAGTATGGAAAAAGGGGTGGTTTTCTTTTTCTGTCGAATCGTAGGTTTCTTGGAGGAAATTTAGAGTACATTGCAGTTCGCCGAAACTGAAAGAGGCGTCAAGCTATGTTCCGCCAGCTCCAATTTTTCTCCCGGATGGGCCATGGAAGCAGGTGAGGACGCGTCCATTCAATTTTGCTTTTTGAATTGAGGTTCATGCGCCTGTGTGTGTAGATTTATGTTCAAGGATCGACGTTCTTGAAATGGGAATGGCTGTGCTAGGAATGGGGAGGACTTTTGTTTTTCAAATGGTTTGGTTCTATTCAAGTTTGTTTTTTCTTTGGGTGTTTCTTTATAATTAATGGTCCTGTCTTTTGGTGATAATCGTGCAAACGAGCAAATGGGGTTTATGATATCTTTGAGACCGAGTCAATCGAGCAATTTTAGATTTTTTCCTTTCAGTGAGATGTGACATTAGTATTGTAGCTCGTGGTATTGAAAACAGAATCCAATAGTAGTTCTACTGAGCAAAGGCACATGTTGTAATGTCTGTACGCACACGCATGTGTTGAGTTACGGATGCCCATTATCAGATTCATATTCTGTAACTGCTGAACTGCTCAAACGTTTTGTGTAAGAGTTCTCATAATCTCCTTCTGCACTTATTTTAATTATCTGTGGCAACATTTCTTTGATTTAACCTAGTGCTATGACTCTGCAGATCCCTGGAGGGGTTACTGCTGCAGAGGGATTCAGAGCTGCTGGCATGTTTGGTGGTTTACGTGCCAAAGGAGAAAAACCAGATTTAGCTCTTGTTGTTTGTGATGTCGATGCTATGTCAGCAGGTTTGTCTTGAATTGAACTGTTTATAGATTCATGGGCTCTTGGGGACTAAATTTATGAAAATTTTGCTTATTATTCAACCCCAATTTATGATAGGGTCATTCACTACAAACATAGTTGCAGCAGCACCTGTTTTGTACTGCAGAAATGCATTAGAAACGTCGAGAACTGTAAGTAAATCATTATGTTTTCTCAATAGTGTTCTACTTTTCTTGCAATCAGATTTAGAAGCACATTGAATAGTAGTACTTTTTATCTGATGGCTGGATTATCATGTCACATGGATTGGTTTGCCATTTCTTTTTGAGCAGCTATTTGTGTAGATCTGGTTCTTTTCTCCCTCACTTTTTTTTTCTTTTTTTTCTTTTCTTTTTTTTTTTTTGGGGGTAGTGGTTTTGGATTTGCATGGATGCTAATGAAGCAGGTATATTTCATCATACATTGAAGTAATGTGTAACTTTCATTTGATTGCACATGTTCTTGCACTCATACATGAATCCTTAAATTGGGAGAAAACAGAGTTATATAGAGGTGCGAGGGGCCAGCATGGCTATCTTTACATAGTGAAATAATTGTTTTAGTGACAGTGTTTACTAAAAGATGTCTCATGACATTTAGAATACGTATAAGAATCCAAAAGGACGTCAAAGAAGACTTACAAAAGATTTTTAATGTTCATCTTTACATGATAAAGCGCAACAGCATCAAATGATCCACGTAACCAATCCCATTTGGGGGGTAGGCCTTGGTGGTGGTTGTTTTCCCTATCTATACTTCCTCAGAGAAGTCCTAGCCAAAAATGGTCTTCTTTTGTTGTTACATTTAATGTATTGCTGTTCCAATGAACATCTTTATCATAATCTATTGATTATACCTTGATTTGACTCCTCAAAGACCCTCTAATTTACCAGATATGCAAATTTTTCAGGCACGTGCAGTGTTGATAAATGCTGGTCAAGCCAATGCAGCAACTGTAAGCCGACTCTTTGTGTAGTTTTCAACAACTGCGTCTACCCATTGCTCTGCTCTGCATGGGGTGTAAAGGAAAATGTTTCATTTAGTGAGGTTCATTCGCTGCAAAAAGAAACTCTAGTTCATAGAGTGGCATATGAAATAATCTGCCCTTGATCTAGGCTCAACACATCAACAATTGGGGCTTCAACTGGCTAAATAGTATTGCTTTTTTCCAGGGAGATGCTGGTTACCAGGACATGATAGATTGTGTAAAATCTCTTGCTGAAGTATGTGACACATTTACCTTTTCATTTTGAGAGGCAGTGCATTTGTCATAATTTTGTCTCAGTTCATAACGACAATTTCATAATTGCAGCGGCTTCAAGTAAGGCCTGAGGAGATTTTGGTTGAATCCACTGGTGTGATAGGTCAAAGAATTAAGAAGGTACGTGCAGTGTTGGTTCTTGTGATTGTTAAATTCTTTCTTCCTTGCACAACGCAGCATGTGCACGTGACCTATAAATACTGTGTTGGACACTTTTGGTACAAGGCATTGCTTTGCAGCCCCCGATGATTTAAACTGATAGTTTATTGTACTTCTGTCATATGCAGGATGCGCTTCTCAATTCACTTCCAGATTTAGTTAATTCACTATCACCAACTACTGAAGGGTATTTCTTAAGTCACTTTCTTGTTTTATGTACAACCTTCTAGCATGAACTTTACCTACAAGATCAATTAGGTTAACTTCATAGTATGTGCTTTTTTCTTTATTTTATTTGTTTTAAGAATCAAGCCATTCTTTTGTAACCCATTGTAAGAGTATTCATAAGTTAAAGTTTTGTACGGGGGCTTTGCAGTGCAGACTCGGCAGCAGTTGCAATAACAACAACTGACCTTGTGAGTAAGAGTGTTGCTGTTGAGGTTGAGGTGAGCTTGAAGCTTCTGTACTTATCATTTGCCTTTTTCAATTCTCTTTGACATGACACTGAGACGAGTTGTCACCATGTATTTTAACTGATACGTCTAACATCTGCGATATACATGCTTTGACTATGCAATAGCATCTGTCGGATTTTAACTTTTATGACTACCTGATGTTGAAGGATTTTAACAAGAATTTGTGATCACGACTACATTTGTATTGAACTTTGTGTGCATATATCTCATGTGACTACTTGTTTGCACATTGACAGACACCAAGGATATAGTTAGTAGCCATTACAGACTTTGGGGTCAAAATTCCTTTTCTGTTGCAAGTTTCCTATTTAGAAAGTATTAAAGAAAAGATTGATTCCCACATACCTTGAGGGTTGAATTCTCGAGGTGCTGAAATATATTTACTTGAATGTTGGTATCTGCGACCTTATTCCTTCTATGGAATTTACAGGTCGGTGGGACAAATGTTAGAGTTGGCGGAATGGCAAAGGGTTCTGGGATGATCCACCCAAATATGGCTACCCTGCTTGGTGTAAGCATTTTTATGCTTATTTCTTTAATGATGTAGTTACTCATCAAATGATTGATAGCATTATATTGTTAGGTTGTAACAACTGATGCTCTTGTCACAAGTGATGTTTGGAGAACGATGGTACAGATTGCTGTTGACCGGAGTTTCAACCAAATTACTGTATGTATAGATTTCTTTGTTCTAAAAGTTCCATTAAAATTGTTAGACATTTATTGATGCTTCTAATAATCTACTTAGTTTTCCTTTTCCTGCTTGGCTGCTGAGTTTGTACTGCAAAGTCCCTGTACAAATTTAGGGTCGGTTTACAGCTCATCTCCTTTTAGGGGAGAGTTTCCATTCTGTTTTACCATTGCTCATCTGCATTTTAGTCACTTGTAATCATCTTTGTTAGGGTGATATGGGTATCAAGTGCAGCATTCTGTCGTTTAAAACCTCTCTGTGGTGAAACTGCAAGCTCTTCAGCAATAGCTAACCAACGCAAGATCATGGCCGGTAGAAACTTGTAGCAAAGAATACATCCTGAAGCCAAGCCAAAGACAGTGTCACAGATAAACATGAGCCATATTAACCTTTGGCTGTTCCCTTAGTACTAGTTTGAGAGACTACAAGTTTGGCCATGATATAGGAGGCCATTAGTCATTGTAATAGCACATGCTTGTCTTTGTGGCAACACATGCAAACCTTGATTCAATTAGACACCATTGCTTTTTGAGAATTGATTAAGTTGATTCCGTTAAGGAGCACCTAACAAGTACAGAAAAAGGCACATAAAGGAGACTTTACCACAAACTGCCTGTACTATGGGGAAGATTTAGTAAGAGTGTTAGAATGAACCACTATTTTTTGTGGGCGTGACATCTCAATTGAGGCTCTCTTTTGAATATTAAGGAGGTCTGAAAGATGAAATTAATGCTGAGTTTGTTATCATCGTGTTTTGGTTCTTTTAATCTCCGTGATCTGTTATTAGTGTCTTTGTAACTGACGTCAGTGATCTATTTTAATTTTCTCCCATTTCATCTATCCCATTGTCATCTATGCCTTCTCAATTTAAACATGATTTTGGTAATATGCCATGCATGCTGTAACAAGATGTTATGACTACAGGATCTCTTTGGCCTTTTTTATGGTAAAACAACTATTTACATAGATATACCGACTTAATTCTAACATTTCATTTGTCATCACATTAACAGCAAATCTTTGCCTTTTATATGGCATCCACTCATTCAAGTTATCTATTGGTATCCATCATCGTAAGATGAAGTTGATTAGCCAATTAATAATTGAAAGCACCTGCTGTTGATTTCCTGCAGGTAGATGGAGATACCAGTACCAATGATACTGTCCTTGCTTTGGCTAGTGGCTTATCTGGATCAAACAGGATATCGTCCTTGGACAGTGACGAGGCAATGCAACTTCAAGCATGCCTTGATGGGGTAAGCTTGAGGCAACTTTTTCTGTGGCTTTTTTTTAGTACATGTCTTGAGGATTTTGACGATTACCAGCACGGCATGCAATATGCATCATCTCCTTTCATTCTCTCAGAGTCTCAAACTCCATAACTTCATAACTTATATAGGTGAATGCTTGTTTGATCTGCACTTCAGTTTGTAAAATTCTGTGAAGCATGGTGATAGTTTTGCAAATTGATTTAATACTAGATATGAATGCCGCAATCTTTATATACATTATTTAAAGATGTCACTACAAAGGACCTAAAAGCAAACACAGCAAGCATAATGAAGAGATATTCTGTATGTTTCAATCTGCATTGTTTAGATGCTCACAATAGTCTATATCTGTTATTTTTGTTAATTGGGAATTTGTTACTGATGATTTGCACATTATTTTCAGGTGATGCAAGGTCTTGCTAAATCAATAGCATGGGATGGGGAAGGAGCCACGTGCTTAATTGAGGTTTGCATGTTATATCTCCCAAGTAGCACTCTGAAATTTATCTTTTGAGATGTCTTTTTAGTCTTGCAATTAAAAAAATTCATAACAATTGGAAGGCATCCTTGTGATCTGATTCTTTCGTCATCTTATTTGCTAGACTGAATCATAAGCACAATGTATTGAGTGTGATATACTAGGCTACATTCTGCTGTGTAAATTCAGTGAGACACCAGGTAGATAACAAAGCCATAGTTTGGTCATGTCAAGTAACAGGGTCTTTTTATACACAGTCAAATGACATCTTGTTATATGGTTCTGGGGTTGCAGGGCCAAAATCAGGGTATTGTTGTCGTGTTTTGTGATTGGAGACGATCTTAAGCTACACTATAGTGTATAGTGGCTGAGATACTCTCACATAGTCCCTTACTGATTAAGGATTTATTCTATTTCCCAGAATAAAAGGGAGAAAGAAGAGAGGGGGGGAGGAGAAGCAAGGATTTAATGCATTATTAATATGTCATGCCCAGTCCTTGATGATGCTTAAACATGTTAATTCTCAATAAATCAGCATGTGTTCTTTGTTTCTCGAAGTCATGATCTGACGGCTGATCTCCTTTTGTTTTTCCTGTAAAAAAAATTTCATCATTAAATTGCAACCTGATATTCAATCCTGTCTGATCTTTTGGTGACCAGAAGAGAATTGATGCAGTTTAGCTATAGAGTATGAAGGAAATAGGTTGACAGATCGTTTTATCCTTTTGAAACTGATGCAGGTCGATGTGACTGGCGCTAACAGTGAGGCTGAAGCAGCGAAAATTGCACGGGCAGTGGCATCTTCATCTCTTGTTAAGGTATGGTAGTAAACATGAGCATTCAGCATTAGATTGATTGCCAGGCTAACTGACTGTGAAATTTGTGAAATTAGGCTGCTGTATATGGGAGAGATCCAAACTGGGGACGCATTGCTTGTGCTGCTGGCTATGCTGGAATTCCATTTCAGCTAAATAAGCTCCGTATAGAACTTGGTGACATTCTTTTAATGAGCGGTGGACAGCCACAATCATTCAACAGGTAATAGGGAAAGAAAATATTCCATGGTTGGAAGGAGGGTTTATTTTAAGAGCTTGCCTGTGATGTCAATTGAATGCTGCGACAAGAATATATGGTGAACGCTGTAGTTAAATGCAAGATAAGCAGCATGAGTGGTTCCTTCACAGAGCTGCAGATCTATGTTTCTTTATTCATTCTTTACAGAAGGTAACCTATCGCCATCTTCTAAGATAGAAAGGATGTGTTTCTTGTCAAACTCCAATTAAACTGCTTTTTGCTCGACCATATTTTTTAATCCCATCACCCTTCATCTTAGCAGAAATCAAGCTTTTGTATGTTAAAGTGTGTTTGCCAAGCATTGTTTTTGTTCTTTTTTGGCCCAACAACTGAGCTTGCTTGAAGAAGTCATTTTCACCAATTTTAACAAGTGACATTTCTCTCTACTTTGTCTTTGTTCTAATGAACTGGACTAATTACAGGAATTTGGCCAGTGACTATCTTAGGAAGGCTGGCGAGATCCATGGTTCAGTCGGAATTCAAATCTCTGTTGGTAAGATCTTGTACAAACCTTATCTTTTGCAAGTTGGCTGCTCTTATCATGTTGACTCTGCAACTAATTTCATACGTTGCATAAAGTTAGCAAACATCCTTCAATGTCAAGCTCCCTCGAGTTTGAGGGGATAGCGCTGTAACATTTGGGGAAATTCTGGCAAGCATCTGTTTTTGGTCGTTTCGTGTCTGTGGTTGTGAGTGTGGATGGCTGGAGGGTCGCACCACAAATTGCTCATATGTGATTTGTCAGATGAGCATTAGATATTCCCTGATGATATAAAGTTAAAAATACCCCCCTAAATCTGGTAGAAGGCTTAGAAAGCTCTTATCTTCCTGAAGGTACTTTATCATGTTATGTTAAAATGATGCGGCTTCTCTATGTTCCCCAGGTGGAACTCCAGGTGGTACTTTTAGATGAAAAATGGTCAACTCGTTTGCCTTTATGGTAAAAATATTGTCAAGCGTGGTAAAGCATACTTAATAAAAATTCTCACACACTTCGCATGTACAAACCATTTTGCATATTGTATCCCAAATAAACACCATCTTGGACACTGTAGAAATTCTCTCTAGATGGTGGAGTGTATTGGCGTGCGCCTGATCTGTTTCCAAGTTCACTTTTTAACAGTTCTAGTCTTTGCATAAGCAAGGTACCCACATCCTCATGTCCATGCCAAATTTGAAGACATGAACCTGATAGTGTCGCTTCTGTTTTACTTTCGGTTTCTCTTACCTTCTTCTCATAAATCCTTGTTTTCTCGTCGATGATGTTTCCTCATTGTACACTTGGTTAACTGTCTCTTGGCTTCAATTCTTCTCCGACAGGTGATGGACCAGGAAGCGGGAAGGCATGGGGCTGCGATTTGAGCTACGACTATGTGAAAATAAACGCTGAATACACGACTTAGAGCAGACCTCCATTGGTCACCTTGTTGGTCTACTAGTACCATAACTATTTAGTGCTCCTCTATCTAGGTTTGACAAAGTCGATATGGTGAATGAGATTTCACCATTGCGAGCTTACCATTCAGCTTCTTGCTTTCGATGCAACTTTACTCAAATCACTTTCAGAAAGAGGTCATAAACCCTGTCATGGGGATAGTAATTCATGCGCAAACTGGCTAGTAAATCCCGCTTTGTTTGTTCTACTACCTTGGTTAGCCTGCTTTCTTTTCTTGAAGGCGATCAAGCCGGCACTATTTAAATTAGCTCAGCAAGAAGAAGCTTTCCAGAGCTATTTGAAATAAGATCAACTTATTACAGGTTTTCGACATAAATGCCTCCCTTTTTATAGGACACTGGAAGATGACGATCCTCATAGATCAGTGGCTTCTTGGTACTAAGCAAATCCGGTTGCCAGAAAGTTAGCAGAATCAAAGGGGTCAGGTTCTTTAGGCAGCCTGCTTTTATACAAAGCCTTAACAACACACTCGTCGAGATCCACATCATTTTTATTTGCAATTTCATACTTAAATCCAATCAACGATCACTAATCTTTTCACACATCCTCGTTACTCTTAAAATACCAACTGGGTCGCCCTTCAGATACTAACTGGGCTCAGCGCGAGATTTATTTTTGGCCATATAAGAAAATTAGAACAGAGAACCTAACCACAATTCGAATGGAGACAACACGACATCAGTTTCCCACATTAACGTGCCTACCCACATGTTTATGACCGAAGGAACTCGGCACAAAATTTAGTAGTCATGAATTTATTGTCCTTTTCTTTTTGGTTGGTTACAAATTCTCATTTACAAACAGCCATATCCTTAACGAATAGTTGGAAAACACCTACTTCAGTTTCCGCAAAAGAACGAAATACAGAGGCCCAAATGCAGGGCCCCATCAGATATATGGAAATATGTGACGCTCACTGAATAGTCCAATATAAACCAAAGCTAATGCCATGATTTAACAAAACATTCACACTAGGTGTCCCAAAACATCAACAGAAGTGTTGTCCAGACAAGAGTAACTCAGTCTTGAAAAAGTCGCCAAACAAAACCACTTGTTAGAATTATTTATATACATCACCTGCTGAAGAGTTCAAATCATCAACTGAAGAGATCATATCTCACGATGCCTCTGCAGCAGAGTAGTGCAACTGGGACAGGGAGTTATTGAAAAAACTGCTCCCACAAGAGGAGTCTGGGACAGGATTTCCAATATCAAATTGGCGCACATCATCTGCAATGCCAAGGCGGCGATCATTATCATCCAGCTTGTTAAGACATCTATCCAAACTCCCAGATGGTCGGCGAGATTGCTTCTTTTTCTTGTCCTTCTTGTCCCTCTTGGAAGAGTCCTTGCCAGATGCCCCTCGTGAGAAGTCTTTTCCTTTCTGGCCCCTCTTTCCATTTCTCTTATCCTTCTTGGGCACCTTCTGTTGTTTTGTGCCCCTATTGAGAAAGTGAGAAACTGATGTCGGTGGTGGATCATAGACATCAGGAGCCCATCTCACAGTAAGCTTCCTAGGAGAAGCATCTTGTTTCTCACGAGTGCCTTTCAGAGCAGATACAAGCTTTGAAGAGGTCTGCAACGGATAAAACGTTAACAACAGATAAATGAGCAGACAAATAGCAAATGGCAAACCGTGAAAAGGAAAGTCACAAGAAGCGCATTGTCATTCTCATTGACTACAGTGGTGGCTAGCTAAATATTGAAATGGCACTTCTAGTATAAATCATTAAAAAGGATAGAACCAGGTATGTGAAAGCACTTCTCCCTTCTCTTCAGAACAAGCTGCCATCATGAACTGACACTGGATCATTCATAGACATAATTAATTACAAAATGTTAAAGACATAAATGCACACACCCAGCTCCTTCCACTTTGTTGCAAGAAGCCTACCGTTTTAGCTCACGAGGATAACACTACACATGCTATATCCAGTGGCTACTCAATAGTACCTAAGACCACATAGAAAAGTAAGACGACCAAAGGAAACAAAACCAACATGTTGAAAAATGAATAATTTCCGACATGAAAACGTTAATCCAGTAAGAACCAAAGAAACTAGCAAAAGAGAGGCTGGAGGACGAAAAGGAGGAGCTTGATTTTAATTAGCAACCAAAAATAGAAGTCCTGTAAAGGAAGCAGGATCTTAGAAAATAGACAGTAGAGCAAAACCTACATCTACGGCTGGGAAAGAACTTACAGGAAAAGAAATTGAACGTGAGTAGACGTTGTTAATGTGCTCCTCTGAGAAAAGTTCTTGCAAAGCCGATTCTGGCTCATCGTCCTCTTTATCAGAGAACAAAGGAGGAGATAACTTCTCTCCTGGCAATGGAAAAGTTACACATTTAACGAGACACTTCTCATCTGACTTAGCATTAAGCCCAGAAACTCCCTGTGATTTCTCTACTTTCGAAGTGCCAACTGCAACTTCACCATCTTCAACATGTAAAACATTACCCAGAGTATTACCAAGTTCACTTATCAAGTTCTCACAGACAACCGAGTTGGTCCCAGAAGTGCAAGAGCAATCACCCATCGATGTAAGTATCTAGGAGAAGACATGCAAAAGGAAGCAGAGTCAGCAACAGTTGATGATTCAAAGTTCAAGAATAACCACAAAACACAAAACAGCAACATACGTTCTCCTCCGAACACTAAGAGACTGGACTGCACAGAGAATTAGGGAATTTGATGACAAGGAAAGACATTAAAACCAAAAGTTCGCCCATTCATTCATATGTATATACAAATGAAAACAAGTCGTATCCACCAACAATGCTTCTCCATAAAACCATTTGTATGGAGTTCCACCTAAGGAAATGATGAGATACAACATATTCAGGCATTAGGCACTGGAAAGGACCCTGAATACAACACGACGATGAATTAATCGCCAATAAACCCGACTGTAGTTCGTGAACATAGGTGAAGTTAGGACACGAGCAAGCTCACAAGCCGAAGAATCATAGGAAAAATCCATCCTTTAGAACATTAACCCCTGTAACTCTCAACCAATAGAGAAACTTAGAAAAAGAGAGGACTAACGGCTTAACAAATGTTATCCATTTTTTCTTTTCGCTCCTCATGGAACTTCTATCAGTTAAGCACACGGAAATGGTAATCATCGCAAATCACAAGCCGCAAAAGAGACTTTCAACAGAAAGGTACCATACCTTACAAGACGGCAAGGGCCGTCAAAAATGGCAACGAAACAACCTCAGCAACTCGCACAGCTCGGCACAAGCCCGTCAATGGCCGGCCCCCAAAAACACACAAAAACCTTTCACGTCGCACAACAAGCAGTAGAGAGCTAGGCAAAGGAAAAACCCTAAAACGCGGCCGCGAAGAGGAGAAACGCCCGACGAAGACGAAGACGACGACGACGGTGACGGTGACGGTGGAGAGACAAGCCTAATGTTAACTGAGGTTACCACGCCGATCACCTTTCTCGAGGTGTTTCAGGCGGTGCGGGCAGAGGCCACCATGGAAGTAGGTCAGGGAAGGGATCAGGAGGAGATCGCAGGGCACCAAAGGCATGGTGAGATGCTCTTCGAAACCCCACCACCCACCGAACGACGGAACGACGCCGCGGTCTCAGCGCGTCGCCGCCACGGTGACCGCCGGCGAACGGGACGAGGGAGAACGGAACAAGGCCACGGTTGAGCAGATCGAGGGTTCGATTGGGCGATCCGTTCAGGTGACGACGCTCATGCCTGGCCGATTCGGCGAGGAGATGGAGGGATCGGAGCGAAGATGATGAGGAAGATGCGGAGAGTGCAAGAGGAGAGAGACGAAGCGCATGAAGAAGAAGATGAAGATGGGAGAGGGACAGGGGGTCAACGGATCGGCAGGCGATATGGAAGGGCGGTCCGTGGAGAACGAATCTGGAGCGTACACGTGGTTACAGCGGGGGCGCGTGTACTTTTTCCACGCCTTGCCCTCTTCCGGGGAGATTCGGGGAGATATTTTATCTGTAGCTTTTGGTTGGGCCAAAATGTTGGGCCTCTGATAAGCCCAAGAATGAGCCCTTGCCTGGACCCGGTCCGTGTAACAGAAATAATCACGGCCGTTGAAAATTCTTCATAATCAATGTGAGAGCATGACCAAAAAAAAAGTGAGAGAAGCCCTATTCATGCGTAACGTGAGAAGTATTGCACAAAATCTTTAAATAATGAATTTTATCTAGATTTTAGGTCTTTTCCAACTATACCCTTGGATTAGATTATTCTCACTTTTGTAGAGCCCTCTCCCTCTAATAAACGCATTCCACATCATTAATGGTTATATAGACTCCTCTTCATCAACTTTGTTAATATGCACGGTTATATTAAAAAAATCCCACGTCAAATAATTATTGTGGTGTAAAACAGTTAATATATCTTAATTGGTTTATAATTCATTGATTTAAACTTTAAAATGAATATGGATGTTGATTGGACTCAAACTTAGGCTCTTCTTAGTGATCTCCCTAAGTAAAGGTATTGAATTTTTACAGCACACTCTTAACAAATGATTCAAGAGTCAATGGTTGATTCATGAGCCCTCAGTTTTTGTCGATGTTTGGTGATATTTCAAGAATGAAATTTGGTGATCAATATGGTTTTGTGCAATGAGCATTGGTGGCTTTTGTGCAATGAGCATTGTGGGTTGTATGAGTTGTGTTAAATTAGTTCCATATTAGATAAGTGGCGTGTTATGAAAGAACTAATATATCTTAATTAGCTCATAACTCATTAGTTTAGGTTTTTAGTGAATATGAGGAATATATTGTTGAGATACATGTGTAAGTTATGTTAAAACAATTCCACATCGGATATTGGATATATTGTGAAGTAGTTAATATATTATAATGGGACCATAACTCATTCATTTAAATATTTGAGTGTACGTGGATCCAATTGAACACATCAACAAATTTAGACTTGGGTTCCTCTTGACAATCTCCTCGGGGAGGTTAGGGATGGGAACATTTAGTTTTAGGTGTCGGGTGCAAAAGTCTAAGAATAAGTAAGAGCTAGTATAAGACGGATTAAATAAATAAATAATAAACACTTCTTATCATCATTCTATTATTATGTTTGGATAAGAAAATTAAATAGATAGATTTGTTTGCCCACAAACAGAACTTATGTTAAGTTATAAAGTTTACTTAATTACAATTTTAAAGATAACTAAGCACACACATAACGCTGTGCCTAAAGATGAAGTTGTCATATTTGGTGAAGCTAGAAATCAACTTTCTTCCAAGTGCTTGAGTCTCGCAAGAAAGTTCTTTTAAGTGGAACTCTCCGACACTTACGTTGGATTGTATAAAAAATTATGATGAAACATTTTAGAGAAAGCAAAATTATAGAAAAAATGGTTCTCCAATCTAATTGTGTCTTGAGTCAAATTAATGACGCACCTAAGTAAGTATCTATACGCTATCAATCATCGTTATCAATTGCTCTCGTGTAACCAAGTCCCTATTTGCAGGCTCTAAGTGACGTAATGGTAATATTTACTCACTCCATGCCTAAAGCGCGTGCACCCTAATTTATTGGTGGGCAATTTCCCATCATTTATCTAAATAAACCACGGTCTTTGTTGAAGTCCTTTTCACCTTGTGAATGCACGATGTCCTCCACAATGAATTGAGTTCCCGAAACCCTTTGACACCAATAGCCATACATACTTTTTTTTTTTTTTCAGTTCTACTCTATTCCTACTCTACACTCACTCTTAGACTTTTGCCATGCCTCTTGTAGGACGTGGGAGTCGAAACCCACTTTGAAACTTACGTGTCCTCACCCCATCCCCACCCCATCCTCCCCTGAGAATGTGGGATTTGAAACCCCTCACCTCCCCTTCCATGTTGGAAGGGTGGCCACTGGGGCGAATCCCAGTGGTTGCCAAACGTACTTTAAAAGGCTGATTTTAATTGGTGTTGAATAAAAGTGCAATGATGTATGCGAACTAGTATTTTTCCAAACATGAGTACTTTGTTAGGATGTAAATTATTGTATTATCCCTCACGAGCTTTTGATTCCATTTGAGATTTTTTACAGGGTTTTGGACAAATCTAATACAAATGGATTAACAGTTGGGGAGCAACATCTCAAAACTACGGATTAAGCTTGACGATGTGGCATTTTACCCAAATTAGTTTCCTTAATCCGCATTTTCCCAGTTAAGATATACCCTATTTAATTCGACACAAAATCAATTATTATGAAGCCGTACATTTTTTTTATGTTTACAGAGCATGTGCTGGATTTTAAGCTGGCAGCCTCACCTGCGAAAATTCATAAAAAGTCGTAGCTTGATGATACCTCTACAAAGAGCAAACGATAACATTCTTCAAAAGATATCATAAGCTCACGTTTTTTTTTTTTTTACTTTATTTATCTTGTGACTCATGCTGTTTTGATTTTATTGTGCGAAACACCTATAACCTTTTCAAATTTGTAAATACCAACACTTAATTTTATGTATGCATATAGAAGTCATATAAACTTTTTCGTAATTTCTATGAATTTAGATAATTTTTTTCATAATGCAAAAGTTTGGAGGAAAACATGTAATTGAAAAATCTGCATCAAACAAGCTGCTCCCGAGGATCAGACAATGGCAACAGCAAATCATCTGTTCCCTATTTGAATGATTGTCAAAAATACTTTGGAGATACTAAAGAAGATTAATGGACAGTTGGCTAGTTCAGCCTGGCCCGACCCGGCCCAGGCCGAAGAGGCCCAATAGGTAAATGGACGGACTTGGACGGAACTCTTGCAGGAAAAAGTTCAATCCACCCAATTTCGTGTTGGGCTTGGTCTGAATTTTTTTTTTTTTTTATAACCTTATTTCTCAACTTATATGAATATTAATTGGGTTAGAGATTACACACTACATGGGGGTTTTTTTATTTTTTTGATCTGTTCTATTCTAACTCTGACTTTCAGATTTTTGTCATGCCTCCTTACAAAGTGTAAGAGTCAAAATCCACATTTGAAATTAAATATTTCACATCCCAATTCCCTTGATAAAGTTTGGATTTGAACCCTCCCTCTCTTTGGGCACCCGTCGGTGTTAAATGAGTTATAAACAGGTTTAAAAATTACTTAATTTTTAACTCACCTCTAAGACTCTATTTTCATTCTCTCTCACCCTTACTCAACCTCACACTTACTAGTGCCACACTTTTACCTTAATTTTTTTTTTTTGGGTCAGTTATACTCCAATTCCACTATAACTCTAACTCTCGGACTTTTGCCCTACTTTCTCATATATAACAAGAGTTAAAACTCATACGTAAAGCTAAATCGTTTTTTCCCTTACCATTCCCAAGAAGATGATGATTCAAACTCTCCACCTCATCTTTCTCATGTGGAAATGGTAGCTACCGGGACAAATTCCAATGGTTACTTTACCTTAGTTTGGTTATGAGCTTTTGTAAATTGAGTTATATATAGAAGTATTTTAACAATACAAGTCGTGTATAAGTCGAGTCAGATATGGATTACTAGATATGCATTACATGAAAATGGGTCAAAGTAGGTTAAATGAATTTATTTGAACTGAATCATTTTTGACTCGACCATTCATTTGATGGGTCTAGATGACACATTAGTCCTCCTAACCTTCGGACTTGCCCTACCGAATCCTTACTCCTAGTCAAGATCTTACGTTTCAACTTAAACTTGGTAGGGCCAATGGAAAGTGGAAAAAATTAATTACCATTGTACTTTGCAAAATTAATTATCGTTTTCTGTTGGAGGAATCTGCCAAGGGATGTTACTCATGTGTACTCGATGTCGTTAAATTTTATCGATGCAGAAAGACTTCTTCTTGCTAAAACGGAGCGACTCCCTCTTGCTCGCTTTTCTTCCTTCTCTCTCCATTTCAAGTATTGAAGAAGACCATAACCAAATGCAATGCTGCGGCTCTTCCTTGATTTAAAAAAAAAAAAAAAAGGTTTGATATGACGAAAAACTCTACGTATATAATAAAATCATCACAAACTAATTTTTTACCATAAAATACTCCAAACTTGTATAATTATACTAATTTTGTTACAAAAAAAAACCTAAAATTGATATACTTATAGCAAATCTATCACAAACTAAAAAAATCCCTCGACTTCTAAGCTTTAGCCAGTGACACCCTTCATCCGCTGATAAATTTATCTCCTATCTTAAGTTTTTAATTGTTAAACCCATTTAACTAGTTTCTTAAAAAAACTATTGATTTATATATGACCCATTTATGTTTTAAATGGGTCATATATGGGTCTAAGACCCATTTTGCCACCTCTAGTTTTAACTCAAAAAATAAAGTTAAATAGGGTTCTGGCACACGCATAAACCCAGCTACAAGGGAATGCAAATGTTAGGAGGAAAATGGATAAAAATGGAGAAATAGTCCAATCAATTTTAGGACTATTGTACGAATGTTAATTCGGGTCTAAATAGTTCGATTTTAAGAATTTAGTTCTAAATTTTTGCGCAAAATTTTAAAATAGTTCTTCCGGCAAATTTTCGTTGGAAATTGTAAATGTAGTAGTATGCCACATATGACAATTGGCGATAATTGAGCCGTCATGTCCGCGATTTTTAACAAAAATTAATCGGAATAATTATATTATAATTTCACACATTGAATTATGATTATATTGATGAGATTGAAATGTTTGTAACTGAATTGATGTTTGATTACATAATTTTCGCATGGAAATGATATAAGACTAGAAGGAAGTGCTTCTCTCGGACCCATATTTCTTCCCTTCCACGAGAAAAATGGAAGGAAATGCAAATATTGTTATTTTCTTTCGAGATCGCCCTTTTTTTAAGTATGACTAAAATGATTAACAAATAAATCTATTCAGGAAATTAATTTCCCTTCACATCCTTTCCACGCAACATGCATCCAAACACGAGAGGAAGCTTCGTAGCATTCATTTAGTACCATTTCAATGAGAACAATTGTCTGGATTAACTTCCGAAAGAATAATTTTGATGGTTCACGCAAGTGTGACTTCCAAGTTAAGGTATTAGTCCCCAAAGTTGTGGCTATAATTTGCTTTTGAGACTCAATCTACCTAGATTCCGCAGAGAAATTGCCCATGCCATTTGGTAACTAGAGAGGCGAGCATCGGGGTTGGTGCAATTCAGGACATGGATCAAATCAATTTGCACTGACCAGAGGCCCACTTGTAGGTAGGGTTGTTTCGATTCCCAATTCTGCAAACTTGGAACCAATCTAAAAACGACTTAGTTCTCGATTTCAAGGTCAGAATCACTAATTCCCATGTTGAACCAGTTCTAAATCGGTTTTGAAACCTCTTTTGCGGGAAAAGTATTTTTCCGTTCAGCGAGAACTAAATCTAGCCTTTAGTGTGAATAAATAACAACGTAATTACTTGATCGATATAGGTTTATGTAGTGAGATGTCGCTACTTTTTATTTCTAATAAGAATTCGATTTCTTACACCCAAAAAAGGGTAGGTTACTAGGGACCAACTGTTTCGAAACCAACATTTTTTAATCCAATATTTTGTAAACAAAAGTTATAGGGTCGTTTCCAATTTTAGACAAGGAATTAGTCCACCTGGAAATTGATCATCCCTATTCGGATCGAGATATCTATGGTTTGCTTCCTAAATGGGAAAGTCTAGGTAAAGAGGGTTGATTGAATACAGGAGTTAAATGGAGCACTTTTTCCCCTTTCATTAACTTAGTAGAGAAAATAATTATGTAGTGATTTACTAGAAGATAATTTATTTCATAGGAATACAAATGTAGAAAGGTCTTTGTTCACATTCAATTTGTAATGATCCAATTATTAATCCCGTCAAAGAGGGCTGTTGACACTCTTTTGTTGTGGGAAACTATAAAATGAAGTAGGAAAGTATCAATTTTGTTAAGATGTGAATGTGACATAAGTTCAGTTTGCTCATTTTTTACTTTAAATTTTAGCCCGACAGATTCATTAATACTTTTCATTTTTAAATTTGCTAATTTTTCTTATGAAATTTCATTTAATCTTGAGATATTTTAGACTTTATTTTTCTAATTGCCTAAATTTTGCAATAAATGTCACGTGGGTGGTGTCGGCAGTAACAGTAGGGTTATGCCAACGGAGGAGCGCCTAATCAATGCACTAAAAGGTGTGAATTTTTTGGAAGTAGTTAGGTTGAGTGTAGATTGGGTTATGTAATCGTCATTCATAGTTTATGCATACAAATTGTATGAATATTAATTATACGGATCATTTGGTCTGGACAATATTTTAATTAAACCATGCCTAATCCATCCATTTGTCACCTATATGCTTCTTAATTTTAGAAGAGGACAATTCTCCACATGATGCTATTTTTAACATTTTTTCTTAGTTTGAGTCTGTCTTGGAGTCTCTTTTAGTTTTTGCTTTTCCTCCTTAGATAAATGCACCACGACATAGTCAAAAGTACAATCTCTAATTCTTCAATATTGAATGTCTCCACAAGAATTTAGTATCGTCTCTAAAATTTACCGACCGTTAGATTAAATTTGTCTCTCTAGTATTGGTTGGTAATTTGTGAGAGAGAGAGGAAGAGAAGGGCCTATCAAAAAATGGTGATAGACTCTCTCCCACGTAACGCTTATAGTTTGTGATGAAATTACACCTTAATAACTTGTATTTTCACACGGCAATTCCATTCGTGAACATTGCAGACAAATATAAGTGAATGATTTTCATTAGTGATATCTAATGTTTTATATGACCTATAAATTCAATTTGGGTTTTCATTGGACTTTTAGAATTGCAATCGATACGCCTTTGCAAACATCGAATCTTTCATGAAGAACAAAGGACAACATTCAATATCACCAAAAGAATTTTTCGACATTAAAAAAAAAAAATGAAGTTGTTTCTCGAAATTTTCAACATTAAAAAAAAAAAATGAAGTTGTTTCTCGATTTAAAAACTCAAAAATAGCTAGATAACTTTTTTTTTGTTCGGAAAAGCTAGTTACATTTGAATTGCCGACACTGTTCCCATTTGACCCTTGAATTCTATGGCGCCATCTTTTCCGGTTGCTCATTTTTGTTTCCAGATCCCGTTGGCCAAGTGCCTTTCCCTCTCTTAACCGCCTACTTTCTCTCTCTTCACGCGACTGGCCCTTTCTCCGCGACACGGATCGCCACCTCATCGATCCACGACCGTTCGCGAGCTCCCCCCATCCGACGGCCCGCGCTCGCCGATGGACGAATCCGGGTGCTCTCTCCCAGAGTCCCCTGCGCTCCATTTAAACACCGCCTCGCCAATCTGTCCTCTCACCGTCCCACAGGGAAAAAATATTCTCGCTCCCAATTCGAATACCGGCGAAAAACTTTTTCCCACCGTTTTCTCGGGAAAATCCTTTCGCATTTCCCCGGTTCGTTTTCCTCGGCCTTCGATCCGCTCGGCGATGGAGTCCCTAGGCAAGCCGAAGAAGGGCGCCGGAGGCAGGAAGGGAGGCGGCCCGAAGAAGAAGCCCGTCTCCCGCTCCGTCAAGGCCGGCCTCCAGTTCCCGGTCGGCCGTATCGGGAGGTACCTGAAGAAGGGCCGCTACTCTCAGCGCGTCGGCACCGGGGCCCCGGTCTACCTCGCTGCCGTCCTCGAGTACCTCGCCGCTGAGGTATCTCTCTCTCTGCTTTAGTCTTGCTGCATTTCTAGGTTTTCAACGAACTTTGACCTTGCTCTTTTGCGATCGATTGAGAATTTGGGAATATTCCTTGCGTCGCCTCAGTCGCTCGCGTTCGCATCTCTAACGAAGTGAGATTCTGTCAAACTCGAATCTACGCGATGGTTTTTGACCGAGGGAAGCTGAGGCGAGCACTGTCCAAAGCATCTTCGATGTAGTTTCATTTTGCAATCTTTCCGTCATGTATCTTCCTTCGTCGAGGTGCTGAAGCACCCTGGCTTGAGGATTTGAGTTTGTTTGGAGTACTTAAGATCTGCGGCGTGCGTGTGTAGGTTCTGGAGCTCGCGGGCAATGCGGCGAGGGACAACAAGAAGAACAGGATCATCCCGAGGCACGTGCTGTTGGCGGTGAGGAACGACGAGGAGCTCGGGAAGCTGCTCGCCGGAGTGACGATCGCGCACGGAGGCGTGCTCCCCAACATCAACCCGGTCCTCCTGCCCAAGAAGACGGAGAAGGCGACCAAGGAGCCCAAGTCTCCGTCCAAAGCCACCAAATCACCAAAGAAGGCTTAGGCTTTGATGTTAGGGTTTAGGGTCGAGAACTTCTGGTTCTTATAGTTTGAATGTCTGCTGATCTCTCTCTCTCTCTCACTCCATGTATGTATTGCTTTGTCTTGAAGCAAATCGAGTTGTTCATGTAGGTGCTGGTTTGTTAGATTCTTACCTGGTGATTTGTGCTTTGACTCTTGTGCTTCAATGAAATGAGATGGCGAAATTTTACATGTTTTGGCAGAAAAAAGAGGCTCCTTTCCTTTTTTGCTTTTTGTGAAAATTGAAAGCAAATTTTGGGCGCGAAATGCCGACATTTTGCCCCCCTATTGGTGTTTCTTCAGGACATTGAGTTGGGTTTAGGTGAAGGAGCAACATTGAAAGCAAGAAGGTTGATAGGACAAAGTTCATGTCAATTTCAAACTGATCGAATTTGTGTGGCGGCAGAAATATTCACCTCTGGCCGTTCTGTTGTCTTCTTCACATCAGCGGGAACATCTGAGTCGCGATGTTTCATCTGTTTATGATGGCAAGGCCGGAGTCGTTTGATAACAGATTCATGAACGGACATGGCAGAAGAATGAAAAGATACATTAGGAAAGTGTTTGCTGAATGCTTCGATCTTTCTAGGTGTATCCACCTCAAACTCAGTATAGGGTAAATCGAAAGATCACTCGGGTAGACAAGGAACCCTACAGTAGACATTTAAAAGACTGCCATTGCTGCAAAATTTACCAGCGACTGCAATAGCACGAGTTTCTACGTTGAAGGAAGTGTTTGTACATTCTCTACAGTATAATCCAGCAATGAGAGTAACTCAGAACAACACGAACTAAACTTTTCGTGAC